>JAUCMX010000001.1:16316870-17006870 GCA_033459395.1 Hemibagrus guttatus
TATCAGGAAGCACACCAACCTTCTTCTCAACCCCTTCTTGTCCTTTCTTGGTTTTTTTTTAATTGTATGAATAATGAGTAATCCACCAGGGGGTGGTTTATAGGCCACTCCTTTTAACCCTCTCCTCATTGGCTGTCATTTGGATATGATTTTCATGTAATTTGAATGGCAGTTGAAAGGTTCGTGTGCTTCCCAGTTAATTTGACAAGGCATGCAAATGACAATTTCTCTTTTTTTAAAAGGACATGTTTTGGTAGGCCTGCATTTTTTGGAGATGATGGGACTGCACTCATTTCCAGACAAATAATTTATATTTGTGAGTGACAGCATGAATGGGTGTTTGTGAGAGCATTATTTTCATAAAGTCTGTGCCAAACTATAAGGTATGTGGGGATGATGATAAAAGGCAGTGAGAATATAATATGCCTATGTTGATGAGCCAAGAAAAAAACATGCATGTGTTTGTGCTTATGCGACAGTGAATAACCACATATGTTCACTATATCTCATTAGTGCAACTCTCTCTGCTAGCTTATGGATAGTCATATGGATAAATAAATATTATTCAGAGTTATATGAAAAATATGTGTATGTATGTATGTATGTATGTATGTATGTAGAACCTGAATAAAAATACATCTAAAATATAAGGTGTCCTTGAAGTGTCACTTTGCATGCAAATGTGCAAAGTGTCACTTCAAGGATAAAAAAAAAAAAAATGTGTTTTGTTTTATCACAGTATTTTCTCAAACATACTGTGAAAACACTACAAAACACTGATTTAAAAATGAAGTTTCAAAATGATCAAGAAGACCAGGGTTTTGTCATTTAAATACCCAACCCGCTTTACAGTAAGGTTTCCATGACAACTGAATCAAACCTCAAAATCCAGCTAATTGAGACAACTGGGATCCAGTAAGTGTGATTTGTACAACCTCAATTACATGTCATTTTCATCTATTGCTTTGCCTTGAGTACATCTCATTAATTTTAAAAATGATTTTAAAATAAAATAATTTCTGTCCTCAGTTCACACGCACACACACACACACACATGCGCATGCACACACAAACACGCATGCACACACAAACACCTGCTGCCAGCTCACACATATGTGTGTGTGTGTGTGTCTGTGTGTGAGCTGGCAGCAGTTGACCAGCTACCGTTTCCAACCAACACACAACTGTGGTTTGTTAGTGTCACCAGGGTAATGAGGCACAGATAAAGGAAACTTAAAGATTTGCTCCAGCTGAGATGGTGCCACTTTGTTAAATCATTTGTTTGCTTTGCAGTATATTTGGCTTATATGGGTCATGTCACCTTGACAGAGAGATAATCATACTAAGATTAGGCAAGTGAGACTCTTAGATTAGAGTCTGAAAGAATCTAAAACTGTTGCTCTCTCTCTCTCTCTCTCTCTCTCTCTCTCTCTCTCTCTCTCTCTCTCTCTCTCTCTCTCTCTCTCTCTCTCTCTGTGTGTGTGTGTGTTCATATGAACACTAACCCAAGTCTTTGAGCAATATGTTATATATCTTGTTGACATGCAACCATTTCAGAAGCGTATAAAAGCATGACTGTCACAGCACAAGAAAAGTGATCTTGAAGAAATGGAAATCTTGTCTTTCATCTCTAAGTCCAAACACAAGCCTCAGTTTCTTGCACGCCTTCTTGTGTAGAGATAATGCTGATACTAGTGCTAGTGATGCTCCCGTGCTGTGTAGACCAGAGGAATCCTGAGATGCTAGCCTGGCTATTATCTTGTGGATTATTATTATTATTACCATCATCAGTTACATGCTCTCTTCTCTGCCACCCACAGAGAGAAAGAGAGGAAGAGAGCAAGTGAAAGAGGGATGGAAGGAAAAAGGACAGAAAGGAGGAGAGGGAGAGAGAGGGAAAAGAGGCACAACAGAAGTGTTCTAAATTTAGTGCCGGCTGGGCTTTTTTCTCCCTGTCCTTATAAAGCACTGTGGTGGAATTGGTGTGTGCGTGTCTTTGTATGTGTGTGTGTGTGTGTGTGTGTGTGTGTGTGTGTGTGTGTGTGTAAGTAAGTGGAGTATCCCTAGCTTCACTGGTCCTTGTCAAAGAGGCAGTACAGCAACAGTCTGTTTGAACAAGCTTTACCTTTTGCTTTGCTTTTGGAATGGTGGAAGTTTTACTTTGAGTTAAGAGAGGCAAACAATATAAGGAGGGACAGACTAAAATAGGGAATGATCAAGAGAGGGGTTAGCGGTCACAAAAAAAGAAAGGGAGACAGGATTGCACAGGAGAGAGATAGAGAGAAAATGAAAGAGATAAAGAGCTATGTAGTTCTGGCAGTGTAACAAGGAAGATATGCCTTTGGCTTCTGTGAGCAGTTATGCTGTTACACAGCAACATGGCTTCCTTCAGGGGATTCTTTTGTTGTCTTTGTTTAGAAAACTCTGTCATGTTTACTCTTTAAATTATAACTTAGCTCAACTTGGTTGTCCTTACTCGCTGAAGGAGAAATAGCTATAGTCATGCATACCTTTTTAGGAGCAAATGGCTCTTTGTCAAGAATTAGCTTTTTTTTTTTTTTGTCAAAAATTAGTCCACTAGTATTAAGGTTCAAATGTACAAGAATCCAAAGGCATGATGGAGAAAATTCCATCAGCATTAACCCAAGTTGATTGATTTTAAGGGCTTTAAAAAGACTTTAAAAGGGACTTAGGCAATAAATGAATAGAAGGACCACCCACCCATACACACACACACACACCTTTATCAGCCATTCCTCAATGACCCTCCAAATGTCACAACCTGCCCTGTGCGACTGGCATTTCCAGATGATTAGTAGTGACAGGAGGCAATTGACACAGCTGTTTTTGAAAGACAGCAGTGACAACACTGAAGCATTTTGAAATAGTTCTCTTCCTTCATACACCTGTTGCCATTTCATACTGTCTCACAGGGAGGTCCTTCTCCCTAAAAGGCCAAAATGAATTTTCATAAGAAATAAATGTCCTGCTGATATAAGAGATTTAAAGTAAGTAAGTAAGAAAGAAAGAAAGAAAGAAAGAAAGAAAGAAAGAAAGAAAGAAAGAAAGAAAGAAAGGAAAAGATGGTTGCTGGAAACTCAGGCGTGCCATCCTTATGTATAGTTCTATGTATATAATGCTCACATAAATTTGTAGAGGATTGTGCTGTGCGTTATATTTATGTGCTTTGTAAATCCTATTTTAATGTTTTTTGGACTTTTTCCTACCTATCTGATTTGGTCTTTTTTATCCTATTTGTCCTTTTTTAAACAACACCATGCTCAGGAACAGCAGATAAAAGTTGTAATCTGACATTAATACATCATAAATACTGATATAATAATGTTGATTAAAATGTGTTGTCTGTATTTAAATAAAATACAATGGGCTATGCTGTTATAGGACAATAATCCACACCAGGTTGATGTGATTACCATGGCAAATTAGGTTATTTTCTTAACCTTCAATATCTTGAAGTGTTATACTTTTACTATGTCATACTTTTACTGTTTATAGTTCATTCTTTGTTATGGAATTCAATGTTGTGGCGCATCTGTAAAACAATAAGTTCCTGTTGTCCACCAGCATCTCTTTTTTCTCTTGAAGTTAATAAGAAATAAAAAACTGCAAAGTTTCTCTATTCTTAAGACTTTCCTTTAATGGAAAACCTTCTTACTGATATGAAGCCTTGACACTGAAGACTCTGTCAACAAATGTTAAACGGACATTTCTTTACAGACAGAGATCACCATAGTTCAGCATATCAACAGTTATATGTTTTATATGTCAACAATTATATCTTTGTTAAATAAGAGCCACATTTTAAAATTGATCATTATTAGTACTGGTTAATGTTAAGCATCAATCATAAAAGGTCCCTGTTTTTGAGCTGTTACCGTAGAAACGATAATGTAATGATGCCTGAGATAGGCACAGGCTCCCCGTGACCCGAGAATAGTTCGGATAAGCGGTAGACAATGAATGAATGAACTTCAGACACACAAACACATGTGCGCACACATATACACACACAATTGCACTACAGAACATCAAACAGGCATGTAACAACCTTTTTTGTAATTTTCTTATAAAACTTCTGCATGTGCTTGTAATTCATTCATTGAATGACACATACAGATAAGCTACCGCTTATCTGAACTATTCTCGGGTCACGGGGAGCCTGTGTCTATCTCAGGCGTCATTGGGCATCAAGACAGGATACACCCCAACCCATCGCAGGGCAAACACACTCTCATTCACTCACGCAATCACACACTATGGACAATTTAGAAATGCCAATCCACCTACCACACATGTCTTTGGACTGGGGGAGGAAACCAGAGTACCCGGAGGAAACCCCCGAGGCAGAGGGGAGAACACGCAAACTCCACACACACGACAGAGGTGGGAATCGAACCCCCAACCCTGGAGGTGTGAGGCAAACGTGCTAACCACTAAGCCACTGTGCCCACCTGCTCATATGGGTAAGTTAGTTGGTACACAGCTGCTGCACTGTGAGGACACTGATCTGACTGGTGGTATCAGGTGCTTTGTACCACTGTAATATCACTGTAGTAAACAGTTCTTCCACTTGGTGTTGTCCTACAGCATGCCCTTGTGCATACATATTTACTCAAACAGATACGTGTTTCTGACTGAACAAGATATGAACATGGCAGCAGCTCAATATTGAGCATTTGATAAGCTGAGTAGAAGACCATAACCTTATAATGACTTTTTGATTTCTTTCCCAATAAACTTGTAGTAATTTATATGTAGTCATAGAAATGGTCTAGCCACTTTAGGTTTCGATAATGCATAAATCAGTTGACAATTGAGTGAATTATAAATGCTAATACCAACCACATTTGCCTCCAAAAAGCCTGTTAGACATGACAGAAGGTCTTGGTTACTAACATGGTTCTTAAGTACTTTTGTCAATAAATGAATTCTAAGTGATGTGCTATCCATGTGGGTTGTGTTAACAGACTCACACAACTGCTTAACCACATAGCCACACATTCTTCCCACTGAATAAGGTCATCTGAAAGACAAATTATAGAGAATTTTAGCTGAATCTATAATTTTGCTTTAAACTGAACAGTGAATGAAACCAAATATGATTCATCTAAACATTTAATGTCTTCCTTTAGACTTTAGACAAAATTGTTAATCATTTGTAAGTTCATGATGATCACACAATCTAGATAGATAGATAGATAGATAGATAGATAGATAGATAGATAGATAGAGATTAGATTGACAAATGCTGGTGTGTTTCTTTAATGTGTCTTTTTGAGTCTGTTTTTGAGTCCTGAGTAAACGTGGGAGTGGAAGCACCTGTCTGGCCTCTTCTCTTGGACTCAGGCGGAAGTTTAATCGCGGGAGTGTAGAAGAGGCCCTGCCTGCCCTGAACACATGCTAACCACAGATAAGGATATGGGGCAGAGCAAAAAATAAAACCTCTGTTGAACTGCATAGAAACATGCCTGAGAAAATGAGAGAGCAATTATATCTTAGTCCATCACTGGTCACACAGTCAAAGCACAAGTTGCTTTATAAATAACAGCTACAAACTATCAAAACTGAATGTAAAGGGAATATTTAAAATTCTAACGTGAGATATAAGAAGAATAATTGAATGTGTGAGTAATCATTTGTAATTGTTATATGACCTAAGTATACAAAACATATTAAGTGACTAAACATAACAATTCATAAAAAAAACAGTTTGTTCATTAATGTATACTTATTTTTGACCCCAAAAAATCACAGTCTTATAAAGAAATATCATGCTTTTTAAGGATAAAAAGTGAATAAAAAGTGTGATTGAGTGCTTGACAACATTAACAACATTAAGAAACACAATGGACTGGACCCATTGACTAGCCTGTTTGACACAAGCAAATGTGTTAACAGCGGTGTTATCCCCAATGCAGGAAAGCCAAACATTATTTCTGTTTATGCCTTGCAGAATGATGTCTCTGACCACCAGTGATTCATTCAAGGAAGCTGAATTGAGTCATTAGGTTTTTCTGCATGTTCTTTTCTCTTGTTTTTGTCACGCATTCATAGAAGATCTTTGTTCTTACGTATCCAGCCTAAGCTCAATGTGTGATCCAAGCTGCATTGGGGAAAAGGCTTACATACAATCTGCTATAAAAATTTGCTATAAAAATGCCACCTGGTTGATTACGGGTTGAAGGGAGTTTTTCCTTGCCACTGTCACCTCTGGCTTGCTCATTAGGGATCTAAATATATATCAAGATTTCTATACATTTAATAAATAAATATATAAATAAATCAATGTCTGTTTTTAAAAGGTGCTATACAAACAATAATTGAGTTGAACTAAAGAAGATAAATTATACTGGGAGATGTGACATCTATGGATTATGATGATTAATGTTAAAATGATTAAAATACCAACGTGTCTACATTTTCTTTAAAGAAACACATCATGTTTTAGAATATTATATGATTTCAATATGCATCTGCTGTTACTTATCTTATCTGTACTTATCTGTACAGGTATAGTAAATACACCCCATTCCCTTCAGTTAGGAAGGGTGTGAGAAACTGAAGCATGAAAGGAAATAGTATGTAGAGTGCGACATATAAAGGAATAACTTACTGTATACGTATGTGTGTGACAGTTTCATTAGAAACACAGAGCGTGGGTGTTTCTAAGCCTCCCCTCACCATGCACCCAAACTAAACCTATCAACTTTATCTGAGTTAGAAAGTCAGTGACAAGAGGCAGAGGCAATAAAACGAGGTTGGTCGGTGGTTTGGTGTCGCCATGTTTGAGTGCTTCACTAAATATAGTGTCTAGACTATCTCACACTCATGCTGAGTGTCTCCGGACGTTAAGCAGACTGGACCAATTCTAATCCAAGGCCCCTACAGCAGGATTTTTATCTGCATTGAGCAAGGTCAAATAGAGTAAAATTAATTTATACAAGGCCTGTTACACAGTATAGACACCCACTCCTCCTGAATGTACAAATAAACAATGTATTAAGCAACAGAGACCAATGTTTTCTCCCCAGAATTACTAAAAAATGGATTGGGAGGGATGAGGATAGGAGCTCCTGGACATCAAAGAGCCTTTCTGCTAATGGCTAATGTCAGTTATTAGGCAGTGTGACATTATGAATAGCAAGTGTGACTGTTTGATAGCTTGGAAATATCAAGCCTAATAGAACACAGTGGTATAAGTATGTCAATGATTCAGCATAAAGTCCTATACGTGTTTTATCAAGCTGGCACTCACTCACTCCTGACCCCCCTTCTGTTGTAACTGTATGGCAAGGAAAGCAGGAAGAAAGGCCAAACTGATTAAAGAGAATAAGGGAAGTAACATAACAGTCAGATTGTAGACATGACAAAGGGGGAGTGCAATAAAATCAATTCATGTCAATGTAAACATGAATTGTTAGGACTGAGGAAGAAGAACTAACATAAGTGAGTTCTACTGAGAGGAAGAGACTTCAAATATACTTGATCTATGAAACAAGGTACATGAAATACAGCACACAGTAATTGCTAACTGTTCAGTTGAGCCTAACAAAAGATCCTTAGCATCTTAGTATTCAAGTTAAACCGTGCAAACAATCAGATTCAACTGAGTGACAGAAAGAGATCAAAATGTTCATTCCATAGATGCACTAACAGGCATAACTTCGTCTTGAGTACACACAATGAATGAGCTGTTTATTTAAGCTAACACCATGACTCAATTACACCACAGCAGCTTCACAAACACATCCACACTTATTTATCTCTGCAGAACAGGCCATACAACTACCTCCAGATTGTCCAGAAAAACCTGAGTGATGCATATACATTGGAATTAAAGTTAATCACACCAAGCTACAGTTAGTAGAGAGATTCAAGTTTCAAAATGTTTAAAATATACACTCATTAGGCAAAGCTCTAACTGTTTGGGAAGAAGTAAGAGCTTTTGCTTGATAAGAAAACAAGAAATAGTAACCAGGTTTGCTGTATAAAAATGTATCTTGGTATTTTCACAGTGCCTGGCAACTAACAATGACTATGAAAATGTTAAAGCGCTGTTTATATAAGCCATCGTCATAACCAGTCTCCCTCTGAAAAGCTGGCAAAGGCAACAGTGCACACGTCCTGGTAGAGAACAGTGCGTGCCTGGGGCCACTGTTCGTGTTAAAGCCTGATAACCAGCAGGGCCCCTTCCCCATGACCTAACCAAACACACTCACACACACTCAGAGCATGCTGATATCCTGCAAGACAAGACTTTCTTTACTGCAGTCAGTGCTAGTCAAGCTCAGCATTTCAGGTCATTTATATTTTGCAGTAAACCTGTTAAATAGTCATTCTTTAACATGCCCTAGAGAAAAACTCCCCCCTCCTTTTGTTTACTTTTTATTTCTACCTGCTACATGTTACTATTAGCACATGATAACAAAGAAAACTAAGTACGAGAATTAGGCAGTGAATGGTAGATAGAAACAAGCTTAATTTATATTTAATTTATATTTGGTACTAAGTAATATACTACCTGAAGTGGCATAGTACAGCTTTGCACACTTCAGACTGCAGTCTCAAGAACTGCTTTAATTAAAGTATACAGAACAGACTGAAGTGTATTTCCCCCCTAAACAAAGCAGATGTATGCAAACAAGAGAATGTAAGAACAACTGACTACATTCCTATTTTTAGTATAAAGTCTTTATTTTTCCCCAAGACTTTTCTTGGTATGGCTTCTTTGCAAATAGTGAAATGGTGTGACATAAAAATGCTTTGTGGAGCAGTTATGTGCCATGTGCAAGCTGAAGCTCAAAAAACAACTTAAAATTATTAGGTGCATGTGTAGATTATTAGAATGTGAAGAATGCTAAATCAACTATGTACACAATCTTATTTGGCAACCAGAAGCCTGAAACATTGTATGTTTTGCATGTCTGGTATAAAGAGAGACCAATTTATACATAAAAAAAAAATTATAGTACCACAGATCACTTAAATATCTTAACATAAATACTGAAAAATGCTTTAAATTGTGACAATGCTGTACATAGAGAACACCCCTGTCTGAGAGATATTCAAAAAGTTTTACAATTATTTTTTAACAATTATACAAAACTGATGTACTGTAGGTATCAGTGTCAGCTACCATACATCATTGCATGGTACCATTGCATCATATAATGATTATCTCCATTCATCCACAATTCAAACAAGGGGCACATTCAATGCTTCTCCTGAACT
Source organism: Hemibagrus guttatus (assembly GCA_033459395.1). Classification (NCBI taxonomy): domain Eukaryota; kingdom Metazoa; phylum Chordata; class Actinopteri; order Siluriformes; family Bagridae; genus Hemibagrus; species Hemibagrus guttatus. The sequence continues at coordinate 16,326,123 of JAUCMX010000001.1, forward strand.
GGACACCTGACTCCAAATGAGTTTTACATTATGGCATAAAGTCACATTCATCACCATGGACAGAAACCTGATCAAAATCTTTAATTAGCACCCTTACTCTAAAATACCATACCGAAACATGCGGACCAAATGATCCACTGTGGCGACCCCAAATAGGGAGCAGCCAAAAGAACAACAACTCTAAAATACCATATCGCAAGTCTTTGGACTTAAACAAGTCTGAGGTCTGTAGACTAGGGTTTATTTAATTTGGAAGCAGGTGGTGGCTTATTCACAGTTCACCCTATATACAAATGCTAGAATGGTCATTTACATTTAAAGAAAGATTCTAGTTTTAAGGCCTCTTCATTATAAAAAAAAAAAAAAAAAAAAAAAAAAGGTAGTCCTGGGGGAGTTTGAGTGTCTTTAAGCAGTAACAGAAGCTTGAAGTTCTCCGTGTTGTCCTGGATTTGTACCAACGTCTCATGTTGTTGTGCATGTACGGGTATTCTCTTGCATTTCCATTCCCCACCCCTCTCATTCTGTGTTCTGCCCTGGCCATAACCTTAAATCTCGACTTTCCATTCTCTCAAATGCTTTCCCTGGTGTCCTTAAGCAGCAATACCCCATTTAAAACTTCTAAAACCTCTTCATATTCAGTGTATGACTATAGTCTTCCTTAACTTTGTTTCCCACTCTATACAACGAGGCACCTTACATTGATTGATCTTAACAATATAATATAAGCACAAAAAGAAACATTAATACAATTAAGCTTATGATATGAATAGCATGAATAATAGTAAGAACAGTAATAATGTTGAAGTAACTAAAAAAAAAAAGCATCAGTGCTTCTGGAAGCTCTTTTAAAGCTACTGCACAGTTTCACTGTCTCCGGGACTCAGCTGCCGGAAGCAAATCCTGATGTGACAGTGCAAAAGTTTTTATGTCCTTTTCCCAGAGCTCACGTAGCTCATCTGGCCCTCACTGCATGCGCTCGGCTTGCAGATGCTGCTGTGGTGGGTACTGGATGAAAGCAGGGGTGGCAGCATTGGGGGCATTGGTGAGGGTCTGGTGCAGCGAAGTGGTGCTGGAAGGTGGGCCGGTGATGTGGCTGTTGGTGTAGCCATAGCCCACGAAACCTGGGGAAGAGGCATAAGGGTAGTGCTCAAATGCTGCTGAGGTACACTGGGCATAGGCGCCAGTGTAGTCCATATACGGTGACGTGAGCGAGGAGGCCACTTGAGAAGGGAGCACAAGGCCAGGCTGTACGAAGGCTTGCGGGTATACATACTGCGGCACCAGCCTGCACACACAGAGATAAGAGTGAACACACACAAACAGACCACATGATACAATTCAGACTTGAATTGGAATGAAAATTAATAGCCATTTCCCAAAACTGTTAGCAATCTTTAGCTTATTTATGATGGGACCATATGCTCAAATCCTTATTGTTATTCCATTAAAAAGAAAGGAAACAATGATGGGAAAAGGATATATATATATATATATATATATATATATATATATATATATATATATATATATATATATATATATATATACATATACACACACGTTCAAACGTTCACCCAAGTCTTACATTAAGATGAAATCAGAAATGGACAGGAAGTGAAATTGTTCTGCATGTTTATGGAGCATCCCATCTATAACAGTAACATGTACACTGTGTAAAGTCTTGGTAGCTGGAACAGGTTCTTAGTAAGAGAGGTGGGAGACAGATGCTTCTGGCAGCTTCTCTCAACCAACACCCACAAGTGTTTTAACAGCTGCTACTTTTCACTCATTCAGTGAGAGCTCAGAGTATTGCTCACACACATGCACTACACACACTAACAATGAGATCAATGCAATGTGCCAATGGCAGGCACCAGTAACAGCATGTTTATTTTAAAAATGGTGAAATTGTAGCAAGATTCACAGGCCAGCATTTAGCCCTTCAAGGGTAATTAACAGTGTGGAGAAAGGACAGATTCACCTCTTCTCCCTCACAGACTGCTGTGCTATTATTAACAAGGTCTGAATATACCCCATGAGTCCCTTCCACTGGAGAGAGTGAGTTGGTGTAGGGGGGTGGATTTATTACACAAAAAGTCTCACATACACACACACACACACACACACACACACACACACACACACACACACACACACACAAAAAATCATATCACTCTTTCAGTATGTAGGGAGTTGTGGGAAGGTGTGGTGAGCCGGGGGTCTCAAGATGCTGCACCTGGAAACAGACAGAACAACCCCCCCCCAGGGAAATAGCAAGAAATGGCATCGAGGGACCACTATTCCAATAGCAGACACTGAAAAACATCTTTATTCACAGTCAAGACTCCTGACATTTTCTGTATACATACACACACACACACATATATATATATATATATATATATATATTATGACTCTCCCTAGTAGCAACTAATTAGCAAGAGAGAGAGGGACAGGTTTCGTTTAATTTCTGGGATAATTTACATTGTCAACCCCAGGGTTTATTATCTAGTAATTACCTGAAAAAACAATGCAAAGCTAGTGAGCTATTATAAAGTTATACAATTGTCGAAGTGTGGTATCATTTACACAGTTCCTTCCAGAGTTCAGGACATTAAAGTGGGTATTTTTTTTAATAAATGAAGATTAAGAACAGACATTGCGACCCTAACACTACACTAAAAGTGATACATTTCATAACACAGATGATACGTACTTTTAGAATTACTTCTGTGTGCATAAATGAAAGGGAGACTGTACACACCATGGTTCAACACAGGAAAGGGTGTGTGGGCAGAGAACATGTGCAAAACATCCAATACTGCCCCCTCCCCCATACACACACACACACACACACACACACACACACACACACACACACACACACAAAAGTAGTAAATCACTTCAGTCAGCACTGCAAACCAAAAACCATGCGAAGGTCACAAAGAATGAAAGATGGATCAGCAAAAGCTTTACTGTCATACATGCGCACAGCACATCAAACCATCATTGCACACTACACTGCACTCTCAAGCCATGACTGGCACCTTAAGGGTGGGGTCAGGGTGAGCAGCACCCAATCTGGACCTCCATACAAGGCCGAGCGAAGCCAGGAGCTTGTGTGTCTTCTTCCCTCAGTAACGCACTCCATCAACTGGCCAAGTAACAGAGCATGAATGGAAGAGTGGAGGTTAGAGGAACATTTGATTATATATTGAATTAGATCAGAGGATGAAAGAAAATACAGCCTCTCTCTCGCTGTCATGGCCTCACAAACTTGGTATGACAGCAAAACAGAAACTGTGGCATTGTTATACTTGACTACTGCCTACAGCACTGCACAAACTCAAACTTTGCTCAGCTCTCAAGAGTCATGGACTGAGTAAAGTAACTGTTCGCTTTGTTTGAAGTCCAGAGACCAGGCTTAGCTGATACAGCGGTCAAGGACAGACAGACAGACAGACAGACAGACGCGCGCACACACTTTTCACTAGGCAGTTGCCAGGTCACATTTGCACATTGGTCTCTTTCGCTGTGCATTAACTGCCTGGTGGAGGTCACTATTTTTGAACTCCACATCATGAGGAAATGGTCAAACATGACTTTACCAAACAGCAGCCACACACTGCTGATCACTACTACAAGTCAAACAATCCTAAAAAGTAGCTTCTTTTTAATCCTACATGTGCAGTATGCATTAATAAAAAAAACAAGTCACATCGAAATGTTTACCTTATCTTCTGAAGTGTACTAAAAAAAAGACAGAGGCATTCACATATATTGTTTAAGCCCACACAATAAGATTGCCAGATAACCTCACACACACACACACAATATGCTGAATGTGCACTGACAGTTTGCAGTATTGTGCTTCGTTATCATAGGCATACATTCTTATTGTAGAGGGAAAGTGTTGAACTTGTAGAGAGGGAGTGACATTTCGTGGAGCTACTAAGCAACTGCTCACACATCTAGCGAGTGAAGCACAGGGAACTACACTGAACCCATCTCCCTCTCTTTCTGCTCATATAACCGTACCATTTCCATTCTTCTCTTTGCTCAATACACAACCCACTGAACCTCAGCCCCTCCCTTTACTCCACCCCCCCACTCTCACTATGGTGTCACTTTTCAGGGCCCCAGTCTAATCACTAAGCTGACAACATGACCAATTTCACCTGCTTAGAAAACGTCACACAATACTGTCAAGACAGCCAATGACTATCGGCCCATTTGATAACTCGAAATATGCACAAAATGAAATGGCTGTATTATGTATGTGTGTTAGGAATAGCATTTAAAATTTGAGAGTGAGAAAATATGCAGCAGTGGACATGAAGGTGTCTAAAAACCTGTGTAAATAAAGAGGGAATGAGACAGCCCCTTATAGCTATCCTAGCACTCCAATTCTGAGCAGAAGGAGACAAAGAGCTCCATGGGGGAAAGCGACAGGTGTGCAAGTGTGTATAAAAGGGTGGGTAAATGTGTATAAAGGGTGTAATTGAGGAAATATGAGACAACACCTGTCACACAGGCAGAACGAGGGTCCCCCCTCCCCAACACTGCTCCACCTTGTTACCACAGCAACTAACTCACCGTCAGATGGAACGTTTTAGGTCCTTTTCACATGAACGTGTTAATAAGCAGGTAAAAATTTGTTCAAAACCAGTCTGTCACCATGGCAAACCAAACAGACTATTTAAAAACTATACCATTACCATTAGCGAGCCAATAAAAGTTTGTGTCCGTTGAAGGGTTGCTAAGAAACAACACTTGGTGTTTCTTCTTATTACAACTATAATTAGACAAATAAAACCGTGAAAAAGCCACGTTAACTGCTTTGTCCATAACAATGGCTTGAAACCATTGGAATAAACATACAGGACAGGTTTTCTCAGCTATGCAGGACTCATAGTTTAATACAAATGTATGCACAAAGCCTTAAGGGCAAAATGCACCATGAGAGATCCAAAACCTCATAACAGGCTCCTGCTTTGGATATCCAAAGGAAACATGTGCACCATCAACCAAAAGACTGAAATAAATTTGGTCAGCAAATAGAGGGAAAATTCTAACACCATGTTTAGAAATGACTCCATAATATAAATGCAGCAATGTCACTGACTACATCTAATTGTCCACGGTCATGGACACAGAAACTAACAGAACAAAAATCAAGAACTTGCTGTGACAGAAATTAACAATCTTACTGCCAGAAAAAAGACTAGACCAGTCAAGACGAGGAGCACAAGGAACTTGTTCACTCTCCTTTGTGTGTGCAGTCATTGTTAAGGTCCACTGGGTTTTGTAAGACACTGAATGTGTCTTTGCTACAGTAACTATATCACAATGGAACTGAACACACAGACACAGACATCTGACTTACCCATACTGCCTCTGAATAAGTGCTGGATGAATAGGCTGCACACCAACAGATATGCCTATAAAGCACAAGAAATATGAAATAATGGCATTTGGATAGCTGAATAAGGTTCATTTAAAGTGCAATTGCTAAAGATAACAGGTGAATTTAGAAAGAGAAAATTTAACTAAAGGAAACAACTAATAAGTTCCAGCTTTCAATAGGATGCGCATCACCCTTCTCACCTGTCTGAAGACTGCGTGGTTTGGCTCCGAGGTAGGCCAGGTTAACATTAGCCTTACGACCATCAATGATGGGATTTGGGTCTTTACAAGCTCGTTCAGCTGCTAACCTGTCAGTCATCGTCACCTAGAGAACAGAATAGAGTCCTAGAAGCTTTTAATGGAGACAAAAATCCTGTGAGGCATTATTGGCAAGCATAACTGCTATTAACAACCAATAAAGACTTAAACAACAAGTTTATTTTAAAGCTGAGAGACTAAAACAAACAAAATAACAACATTTACAATTAAGCTTTTAATCCAGGGCCTTTGGTGGGTTAAAATTTTGTCACTGCAACATATTTGCATAGTAAAATGTCATAGTAGTTACTAAAAATGATACCTTAACACTACCCTGAGAGTTTAAGGGGTTAACACAGTTGTGTACCTGTTTACCTTATTAGTAATTACAGATAAAAAGGAAGCATGCATAGTTTGGCAACGTACAAGCCTTTTCTCAGTTTCAGAACAAAACCGGATCAACAGGTCGATCCAGTTAGTAGGAAATAATAAGCTTTCAGGGAAAACAGGTTTTTATGAAGGGATCATCACCCAGACCACCAAATACTCTGAAGGCAGAAGCCCTCATCACCCTGAGGCTGCCAAACCTGCACTGCCACACACTTGGCCAAAAAGAGCCGTTGGAGCAATACAACACTACCCTCTTTGACCTCTTGCCACCATGTGCTGCATTAAACCTGTAGCTGAAACAGAAGACTGACACACAAACACTGTCTTCCAAGCCATTTCTTTGTTTAAATGTTTGTCCATTACTCAAGTTTGTGCTAAATACCTCCATATTTGTCTATGTGTGTCATTTAAGTTGAGAAGCACATGGTTTCTGTCTGTGACCTTAAAAAGCTGTGTGTGTGTGTGTGTGTATGGGAAGGGGGTCTGTGCAGATGTTAACCTCTGCATTATGAACTCAGAAAAAATAGTGTTAACCTGTACCTTTACTGTAATAATTGTTTCACTTGGGAAAATTGTACACAGTGGAAACACTATAGTGTACCTTTAAAATTATTTAAGGTACATAAATGGACTGTAATTAATTTTTAGGTTAATTACAGTATATGCACCTTTCTACCTAAAGGATACATATTAATGTACCAAAAGGTGTCACCTTGAGAGAAAGAGGTCACATTTTAGTACACTTTTCTGAGATTTTATGGTAACATTACAATAAAAAAAAAGCAAATGCAGAAGTGGAATACAATAGTGTAGTTAAGTGACCAGGACATAAACTCCAGATGATGCTCTGAGGTGAAGGAACACTGGAATAAGGACTGGGGTAGTAAAAGCACCTACAGCTCCATCTTAGGCCAAAATAATCTGTCACTCTCTGGCGGCCGTTAAGGTCCTGTAAACATTTCTAAGCGGTTGGTTGCTGCTGAGCTTCATTAATGTAGCATGAATAAGTAGTAGGAGGAGAAGGAGGAGGCTTGGAAACCATCATTTAGAAACTTCACCATATAAAGCCCTTACAGTTACTGGTTATCGCGCTGTCCAGCTGAACAGCAGCACTTCTGTAAGCTTGACTAACTACTTGGGAAATTGTGGGCTCAGCAAGTACACGATGGGGAAAAGAGACTGGCTGGATTAGGTTGTATTCTTTAACTATATTTATATTTATATATATATATATATATATATATATATATATATATATATATATATATATTTATATATATATATATTATATATATATATATATATATATATATATATATATATATATATATATATATATATATATATATATATATATATATATATACACCCCTTGCTTTTTGTTTAATATTTTTAATACCGAAAACAGACGATTATCTACCCCAAACAAACCTGAATACATCGCGTGTGCGTTGACGCACAGCACGTACCAAAGGTAGGACAGTCTGCTGGGGTTCGAAAAAAAAAATGTTTAAGGTATATTAAGGAGTTATGAGAATTAGAAAGTAGTTACAAATCATAAACACTGAGTTGAAAAGCAACATTTGTGTTACTTACGAAGCCGTAGCCTCTTGATTTCCCCGTCTGTCTGTCCGTTATGACCACAGCCTCATCTATTTCTCCATACGCTTCGAAGTATTTTCTCAAAGACGCGTCGTTTGTGTGGTAGGGTAAACCCCCTACGAAAATCTTCGTGAAAGTAGTGTCTTTTTGGATTCCCGTTGGGTGCATAGCTTCGAGCGAGCTGTTCATAAACGGTTGTAAAAGCATTGGATACTCAAACTGTAACGGAAAGGTAAAAAGCAGCGTTTTCCACCACCAATAAATCGTTTAAAAATATCCTGCCATGTAAAAAGTCAAAATATGAGATTTTATATAGAAGAAGGCTCGATTGTCCAGGCTTTCAATTCTTTCGTCCTTAAACTTCTTATGCAATACAAAACATCGCAGTAGTAGTGAACGCGCTCCCTGGTACACGACCACCACAACCACTCAACGGTGTTAGGCTACCACCCCTTTCCTTTCTTCCGGGCGCCGTTTATTTATACGACTTTATAAAAGCCACACCCATTGATCATGTTAGCCAATGGTGTGAAACTTCTATTGTTTTAAAAAAAAAAAAAAACTATCAGAAAACTTTGTTCTGACGCACAGTCTCCGCCCCCTGCGTCCGCCCTCGCTTAAACTTGCACCTGCTTTTGTCCTTGCGCCAAACAAAGAAAAAACGGCCACTGAATATTAGACAGCGTGCCTTTACTCAAGCGTTTTATTTCCCTAGCCGAATAAACTCTATCCCACAGCTTTTTTAAATTCAGGGGGGAAAATCCATATGAACTTTCTAAAAAAATGACTTGGTTATGTCACTGCTGTTGAATGTAAATTCACAAGTCGGTAATACGCAGAAGCCAATACTGTATTTCTTTCCATAGTTAATAACAACAACCCAGGCCTTATTTTTGGGAAGATGATATTATGCTTAAACACATTGTAGTATACTGCTTTACAACCCAAATTGCAATTCTGATTGTGTGTAAGTGGGGGAAGGAACATGATCATACTATTTATCTATGATTCACCATTGGCCATTCTCTAATGAAGGAGTCCATTTAATGCAGACAGACCACGAAGGGGATGAATTTACACTCCAGTACACTAATATTAAAGAGTATAAGAATATGAGAGTAAAAGTAGAGGCCTCTCTGAAACACGTGCTTTATGAATCAGAGGTAAGTGCAGACGACGAGTATTTAGAGGTAATGAGATCAAAAAGATCTACCTCAATTGAGCCTAATATGTCTATCCCATTGAGCCAGGATTATGATACTCATCTCCTTTAAACCAAATACATGGTCACAAAAAGCATTCAGAACAGCATCAATCAGACAGACCTCTAGACAAGAAGAAGAACAAGCCAGGGCTTGTATCACCACTGAAAACCATTCACTCCTTGACTGTACATTGAACATTCTGGATATTTATTGGAGTAATGGAGCTTTTTATTACTTAACTTTCACTCGCAGAACACATTAAGCCAAGGTCGACATTACATACGGGCCTGCTTGTTTGTGTTTGGGTTAAACCCATTAAATGAAAGTAACCAGGCTAATAACTCGCTCAATTCAAGAACTCAATCACAAATACAACAGCTTTGATAGAAGTGGATCACCACCACTGTAACAAAAAAATATCTGCAAAGGAGAGTATGCTTGGGCCCACTTTGAAAACTACTGAAAGTCTAATTCTAAAGGAATCACACACTGAAGACGGTCCCTGTTGTTTCCCACCTACAGCCTATTGAAGTCTCACTGCTAAGTGCCGAAACCCCAGCTGACAGTGAGGTGATTTTCTAATAGCCACAGCAAGGTGGAAATTTTCACACCTTTACACTCAGGTCATGCAAGTCCTCTCACCCTTACCCTTTGTAGCTCTCACGACTTGCTCTTCATATCCTACTGATAAGTCCCTAATGTTTCTCTGCCCCCCCCCCCCCTCCCCCCCCCCTCCCCCCCTGACTCACCTGATGCACTCACTCACTTTGATCCATGTACTTTGATTCTGCTATGCTTTAACGCAGAGAAGTGTTGCCTCCTAGTGGGCATTGCTTAGGGACTCACTTCAAAAGCACTTCATGTCTGTATCTTTCAAGCGGTCATGAAGGCTTGGATAAGTTACTGCAACTTGTCAACACCGTATTTCTATTACTAGGACAGCAATTATAGTCTATATATAAGTTCTGAGATATGATAAAAGTGAACAGTAATAACTTTTGCAGTTAAAACACAGTCAATGACCTGTCCTTGGCCAACCCCTACATAACAAATCCTATATGAAATAAGACATTTCAGAATCTAAAGTATCATACTAGAAGCACACACCCATCAGTACACCTTCTCTTCACTCTCGAGACCATGAGAATAAAAATACCAAAATGCATTGTCCGAGATATTTATTGAATTCATGTATTTAATAGAATCTACACCATGTTGTGACAGCAAAGTGGTGAAAACGTGTCGGTTTGTTTTTTTGCTTTGTAAAGCAGTGTAAAAAAAAAAGAAAGAAAGAAAGCTGCAGTTACGAACGATAGCAAAAAAAAACAAAAATCACATACACCAAGAACACCAATACACAGCTTCTCTCATGCAGCACAAAGCAATTTGCTGTCATCACCATTGTGTAGGAGTGGCTGGCCCTTTCTGTTTGGTCCATACAATGTATGCAATGACACATCATTGGTCCAGATGTTAGCCATAAGATGGTCTCTCACTTTCTGCCGTATTTACATGCTAAGGCAGGTCTTCTGAGATGCAACAGCTTGACAGGATCTAAAGACAGGGGAGGGCAAGTGGTCAGTCATAAGGCATTACAGCATTCTTTTTCTTTTATGTTTATTGTTTTTTCTCTTCCCACCCACAAAATAAATACATTTTTCATTTCCAACAAAAAACATTCTCTGGCATTTCTTTATTTTTAAACACTGTCTTTGGTAATTTGCAGATAGATCACAGAGGTTTATTACCCTTAATTTTAAACCTGAAATCATCTTAATAAATACTCTATCAACTGTAATACAGATTTGTTTCAGAAAAATAAAGTGCCAAGACTTGCTGGTGTAGTTTCCATCATTATAAGACTAGTTATGCGTAGCAGCTTCTCCTGTAATAAATTCCACCAATAAGCAAAATTAAGCCTACTAAACTCCAAAGTGGGTAATCTGTAGCATTTTACAGAATACACCATCTAGGATCTGAGAAATATTTCTGATTTCCTAAGCCTAAAAAAATCCACCTTTTTTCCTTCACGCAAAGCATACTGGGATACTGAAGAAGGCAAGTGTCAAAACAGCACAGTTAGGAGACCACAATGAAGCCTGGTGACAGACACCGTCTCCATGGTAACGGAAATCCCACTCTCACCATTTCTTGTTCCGAGGCTTGAGTTCCTCAGCAGCATTTCGCAGGAAAATGTAGTTCTTCTTCTGGGGGTTGTAGTACTCATGACCCTATTAGAGGGAAATCAAACATTATGGCAGCTGAAAGGAAACTAGCAATGAATTACAATTTACTCCTTACTCCCTGTGTAGTGCACTATATGGAGCCGCAAATAAAGGCTTTCCCAACAGATCACATAAGGAACCATTTTGGTTTAAGTCCATGTCTAATTCATTCGTTTATCTCACGTTCTGGTTTGTGAATTTAAAAGAAATGATGACACTCCCATACTAATAACATGCCCACCACTGTGATACATAGCTCATACCTTGGACCAATCATAGCTGGAGCTGTAGGCAAATATGTTGCCATTGTGGTTGAAGCAGCAAGCTGTGATTGGCTGATCAAGCTGCTCAGAGGTTTTCAACTTTGTGCGAGCGTCCTTATCCCAGAAACTGAAGCGACCATCGGAGCCCACTGTGGCCAACGTGCCGTGCACTGGATGGAAAGCAATGGCATTGACCTGGGAGTAAAATATCCAGAACAATCACACACTTGTAACATTAGAAACTGTTATTTGCACATACAGCTTAATGATTCAGACATCAGCATTTCTTTGTGATGGCTAGTTTCAAATGTCATCTTTTTTTTCAACACATAAGCTAAAACACTCTAATCAAGACTGCACAATATAGGACAAGATAGGACACCCACAATATCATGATGATCAATATTAACAACAGCAGATAAGTATACATACAGCATAAATATCCTGGGGTGTGGTGGTGTTTGTTCCATTAGATCTATGGCACTTGAAGGTGAAATTATCCTTGGCACTATGAAAACAATAACAACATGTTAAACAGTTCATATTTCTCTTGAGGTTGTGGACCAGTTTAGTGTAGTAAAATGTGGCTTGCTTCTGTAAACTCACGGATTGGGTGGGTTAATGTAGTGAATGGCCACTCGTCCCTCAATACTGCCCAGGGCAAATCCAGTGGGTTTATTTTGTTTGTCCTTAAAGATGGCCACACAACGGTGCTGTACAAAACAAAGACCACAAATTTGAATCAAAACTAATTTCACAACTGATTGGTCAAGCTGTAGTGCAAGGGAGGAATTCCAACAGTAATCGATCAGAGCTTTGGAAGAAGCAGCAGCTCAATTTATTTTATTGCATAACCTCAAAATCTGAAAGTTGATTATTGATGTAGCAGAAAACTAATACAAATCATACTTAACACAACATGCTAATCAGCAGTATATTTTATATAAAAATCACTATATAATTTCACAGGGTTCATTTTACATGTGGTTCAACTTCTACAAAATAAAGAAAACTTAGAACCAACCTGATGTTTCAGAGGTGAATCTATACGTCGGAACTCAGACGGCTGGTTCTCCAACTGGTACACGATTAACCCTCGTTCTGCAGTGGCTACCACAGCCATCGGATACACCTGTGCATAAAGAGTGGCAAAGCCAGAGTACCGGTACCTTGAACATAAAGAGCTAAAAATTCATTTCAGAAACAATGGTTGAATGAAGAAGGAGAGCAAAATATAGCTGAAACCACTGGACAGACCTGGCTGATTGCAGAAAATAAATGTACACTAAAAATTATACAACAAATTCAGCTCAAGACCTTAGCTTATAAAAGTTTTCAGACTGCCCAGAAGTGACAGAAGAAATAAGCACACGTTAATAGCATCAAATGACAAACTGGCTTTTACAGGAGCAACAAAGATGTTGATTAAAGTACATATCTTGCATTAAGAAATCAGATTCACTTGTACTAAAAATCAATAAATATTTTTGTACTTGGATAAGTTTAAAGTAAGCTAAATTCATCTATAATAAGATTAACTTAGAACCTATAGACTAAAAAGGGCAGGAGAACTAAAAAACAGCGTAAAAATGTAAATGTTACAAGCTTCATTACACTTCTACTGAGAACCATTTAACCAGTGTGGCCTGTAGACGGTTTTCTAGTCAACTGTAACATCTAAAAAAACATATGATGAGTGTAAATTACATAATCACTGTCTTACCACATCAGCACAGTAACATCTCTCTGGCATCTGGAGGGACATCATGGGGTTTGGAGAGCGAGTGTCCCAAAACTATTAGTCATGGAGAAAACAATGTGATCAGGTCTCCCAACAGTGTTAAAACCAAAGAGCAGAGACAACAAGCAGCTAAACCAAACAGGTCAAGGGCATTAAAATCTTATGAAGTCACTGTATAACAGCCCTTATAATAAGCAAAGAGCTCAGAAGTTTAAAAAAAAAGGAATAAATTAGATAGAATTACAAGTTATACTTCGAAGAGTGTGTGTAACATGACATACTTTCAGCGTTTTGTCCCAACTACCAGTCATCACACAGCTGTAGTTTGGTGCTTTTATCCAGTGGATTGTCCTGATTGGACCTTCATGCTAAATAAAAACAACAAACAAAAAAAAAAACACAAAAATGCAAATAAGAATTACATACTACTACACAACTGTTATGTATTGTTTTATTAATAATAAACAGTAATATAGTATAAAGACAAATATATAAAACACATGTATCTGTATGCACATATCTTGGTAATCTTTAATCCAATATAAAACTATAGTTGATAAAATTATCAGCTCAGTGCCCTTTCTTTTATCACAATTTATTTTGGAATTAATCAATCATACAAAATATATTTCCTTTCCTAATTCTATAACTTTTGCATTTTTTCCCTGTTTGCACTCATGGGGGTCCACTGCTTCCACTTACATACAGCGCACTACAAAAACGTGTAAAGAATACTTCAAGAGTACATTAATCATCAACAAGTCAACCATTAAGTAGGACCACGTGCGTTGGGACCAGGAAACCTTAAAAAAATTCAAAGCAGTGAAGGAAATGGAGCTTACTTGTGCTATTTGCATGGCCTGGTTACTGTTCAGATCCCACATCTTGGCAGTTTTGTCACAAGAGGCTGTAAAGACTTTACTTCCATCCTGTTAAAATGGGAAAATGAATGTTTCAGCCTTACACACACAGAGGTATCATATAGCGCAGTACTTTCAATCAGCAGCACCAAACAAATTCCCATAGTTATTTATTATTACTATATTGCCCTTGGCAATACTATCATTAAATGCCATTCCATGTCCACCAAAAATAATCATTTTTTTTTTATAACAGATCATCTGTTACATATTCCAAGACACCTCTAAAGTACATTAGGCTAAAAATGTATTCAACAGTGAGATCCAAATTATTATACAGTGCACTATTTAAGTGTATGAGCAGTGTTTAAGCATAGTGTTCCCTGAAATCTGAGATATTTCTTGAATAGTTCACTAATATATTACTTATACTACACTACAAATCCAATGTGCAAGCCATATATATTACTTCTGCACTGAAACACCACAGTGCAATAATGGTGTTTTAGATTTTATAATTCAATAATTAACTCTTAGAATTAATTATAAAATTTAATCATTTTAAATTATTAATACAGTGGGCTAGAATAGTGAGAATGCTAGACTTTTTAAGCTGTAAAGAACTGTTTAAAAATTTGTATAACACATTAGACAACCTTAAACACAAGTGCAATATAATATAGTTATAAATGCTTTGTTTGAGGTTTTTCTTGGTAAATTAATTTGATAAAAGTGTATTACTTGAGCATTTAAAATATTATCATTGAATTTGTCAAAGTCTTTCTATGGGAAAGACATCAGTACACAGGATTGAGAATTTTATTGTTACTGATCAGTAACAGTTCTGAAGGTGCACACTCAAGGACAGTGAAGCATGTTGCAATGCATATGTAGGAAAATAAAAGAGAGAAGCAGTTGCACATATATATATATATATATATATATATATAAAAAAGAAAGTGCTAGAAAATTTCAAATGATGTGATGTGTTTTATCCCTCTAGGACACTCATACAAACTTGCTGAATTTATCCCAAGGTGAAATGAAGCCCTTCTGGAAGCCCAGCAAGCCTTATGTTGTTTGGACACTGTCACCCATTAGTACATCAAATCTACCCATGGTATAGGTACGCTAAAGTATACTGATATCTGAAAATCCACCCCCCATACATCTGGCAAACTGTTTACATGTTCTATTTTACTTAAAAAAAAAAAATCATAGTTAAACAGCAGTATTTTTACTAAATCTTGTGCAAGCCTTCATAATCCAATGAATACTGGCAGCACAATTAGTACTTTGGGAGAGTTCTCCATTTCGGTTTATATTTATGTCTTACATCACTCCAGCAAACATCCAGCACAGGGCCTGTGTGCATCTGCTGAGCTTTAGGGACTGTCTGGCCATTATCTTGAACTTCCCAGCATCTCACCTAACAACAAAAGGCATATAAAAACAAATGTTTTTTTAAAGCAAGTCTTAAAAACGTGTACAGCAATCTTTCTGATATTAATAACTTACATCATTGGCCCAAGAGCCACCAATCAAAAAGTTTCCAGGCAATGTTGGAGGGCTAAAGGCCAAGCAGCTTATGCTGTCATCAGGTGGGGACGTCACTTCAACATCCTGCATCAACAAGATGAAGAGTGGTTAAAGATAAAATGGCACACAATGACTGATACAGCTAAGCTGAGATGCACGGTGCTTTGGGCTGAGTATACCTTCATTGGATTATGACTGTCTGTTGTGGTGCTGCCGAAAACACCTGTGCCTCCGGGCCCAAATCCAGAACTTGTACCGAACAAGCTCATTGTAAGTTACTGAGATAGCTAGCTGTGGACAAACAGCAATAGTAAAGGATCTGAAGCACAAATAGCGTCAAAGCAGGCAAAAAACAGAACGTTGTTTATCCCACTCGTATTCCGAATAAACGCCTCTTCCTCGAAATATGACGCACATGTTCAAAAATAGTTTGCTGATTGGACATGTAGACTTATTATAAAGCGCTCCAAACCAATCAGAGACAAGGAGGCGGGTTTTGTAGGAATACAGGTGGGGAAAAATTACGCCGCCAATATAGTTAACACGCAGTTAGCGGCTAGCAAAATAAAACATCTTTAATTAACCCTTGTCTTAATGAAAACAATCATATATATATACGCTACCACAACAGTTTTACTAGATAAGCATAAATGTACGTCAGCCAGCTTTGGGTAGTAATATTAATGTCGCATGCGATAGCTGTGTAGATTGATAGCTAGCTAATAGCTGCACCAAAACACATTTTGGCTAATTAGAGAATTAGCTGCCCAATCGCAGCCTCGCCAATCTAATCAGAACGGAATAACAAGTAGCATACAAGTCACACTTTATCTGTTAACAACAATGCTCCAGGTAATCAGAATTTTACCATCCAATACGGAAGAAAGACCCCAAAATCACCACCAACTCAGGACTTTTGACGCGCCATGAAAACGAGTGCGCTGGAATGAATGTGAGGCGCACTCTGATGATGCCACACTAGCCTCAATCGTGACGTCATTTTCAATTCGCAGCAATTTTCTTCTTCTGTTTTACTTGTTCATTAATTAGTTATTTTAATTAGATAGTTTATTTTAATATATAGGCATTTGTACGAATAATATCAGTGTGGAAATGTCGACAGTACAATAATATTATCACACGATCGCTATAGTTTATCAATATTAATTTTAGGATTTTTTGTTTTTTTGTTTTGAATTTTTGTTGTTGTTGTTGTTGTTGTTGTTGTTGTTGTTGTTATGATGATGATGATGATGATCTCGGAATGAAGCAGTTATTGTAAAATGCTTACACTGAAAAGTTTTTTTCATGTCCAGGAATATAAATTTTATGACATTTGCTTATAGTTAAACCAAATGGTGCATCCAGGCAACTCAATAATCTGAGCTACACAGGTTGTGTTAATAATTAATCAGTGGGCTGGAAGTACCTCAGCATCTAACACTGCAACATAATGAAATGCTTCTTGTTTTGACAACCAATAAAGTTATTTTAGTTTAAGTAAAGGTTTGTTCTTTCTCTATAACTATTGCTATATCTATATCGGCTGACCAAAATTACCCCAAGAGCGCAGCGACAATCAACCAGGAGGTCACAAAAGACCCCACAACAACATCCAAAGAACTGCAGGCCTCACTTGCCTCAGTTAAGGTGAGTGTTCATGACTCCACCATAAGAAAGAGACTGGGCAAAAATGGTTTGCATGGCAGAGCTCCAAGACGAAAACCGCTGCTGAGCAAAAAGAACATAAAGGCTCGTCTCAGTTTTGCCAGAAAACATCTTGATGATCCCCAAGACTTTTGGGAAAATACTCTGTGGACTGATGAGACAAAAATTAAACTTTTTGGAAGGTCTGTGTCCCATTACATCTGACATAAAAGTAACACTGTATTTCAGAAAAAGAACATCATACCAACAGTAAAATATGGTGGTGGTAGTGTGATGGTCTGGGGCTGTTCTGCTGCTTCAGGACCTGGAAGACTTGCTGTGATAAATGGAACCATGAATTCTGCTGTCTACCAAAAAATCCTGAAGGAGAATGTCCGACCATCTGTTTGTGACCTCAAGCTGAAGTGAATTTGGGTTCTGCAGCAGGACAATGATCCAAAACACACCAGAAAGTCCACCTCTGAATGACTGAAGAAAAACAAAATGAAGACTTTGGAGTGGCCTAGTCAAAGTCCTGACCTCAATCCGATTGAGATGTTGTGGCATGACCTTAAAAAGGTGGTTCATGCTCGAAAACCCTGAATTACAACAATTCTGCAAAGATGAGTGGGCCAAAATTCCTCCACAGCGCTGTAACAGACTCAATGCAAGTTATCGAAAACGCTTGATTGCAGTTGTTGCTGCTAAGGGTGACCCAACCAGTTATTAGGCTTAGGGGGCAAATACTTTTTCACACAGGGCCATGTAGTTTTGGATTTTGTTTTCCCTTAATAATAAAAACCTTCATTTAAAAACTGCATGATGTGTTTACTTGTGTTATATCTGAGTAGTATTTAAATGTGTTTGATTATCTGAAACATTAAAGTGTGACAAACATGCAAAAAAATAAGAAATCAGGAAGGGGGCCAACACTTTTTTTCACACCACTGTGTGTGTGTATATATATATACATATATATGTATATATATATATATATACATATATATATATATATATATATATATATATATATATATATATATATGTATATATATATATATATATATATATATATATATATATATATATATATATATATACATATATATATACATATATATATATATATATATATATATATATATATATATATATATATACATATATATATATATATATATATATATATATATATATATATATATATATATATATATATATATATTTGTGATTATACGACGTATATACGTGATTTTGTGTGAAAGTGTTTAACTATAAACACTTTTAGTTTATCTCTTTTTTTTTTCTTTTAAGCTGAGAGGCACAGATATTCTGTATGTGGTAAAGCGATTGCAGGGATGTGGTCTAAACAGACTGTGAAAGTGTGACCCAATAGAAATATTCCATAGCCCCACGTCATCTAGCAGGCATATTGCTATCATGGTCGAGTGGTTTCCCTCATATCATGGTCTGTTTATTGATGAGTGTGCTAAATTGGATTTCCACTAATAGCTCTGGAATTGGGGTCAGTTTGCGTTCTACATAGCGCCTCTTTTCTCTTCACTTGGGTTGAATTTCCTTTATAGTCCACATTACTGGCATGAATGGTAGTTAACTGTTAGTTATGTCTTAGTTAGACATTCAGAATAACAGAACTCTTACACATTATGACTAATACGCTATATCGTGTGGATATCTGACCAACACTCCACATGTGCCTTGTCCATAACCATGGTCATTAACACAGAGTTGCCATATCAACCATTTCAAACCACGTCTTTATGGACCTTGCTTTGTGTGTACAGGTGCACTAATGAATCAAGCTTTGGGCCTTTAGTTCCAGTGAAGGGAAATCAAATACATCGAAGATAATTGTGCACTTCCAACTTTATGGCAACTTGGGAAGAGCATATATACGAGTATGATGGTCAGAAGTCCACATACTTTTGGTCATATAGTGGATGAATGAACTAGCTCTGTCAGAGACGCATTGCACTGCTGGTCTGACATTTCTGAATCCAACAAAGCATGAAATCTACTTTGTGTATACATTGATAGAGTTTATTTCGGCCCTTAAAATGCACATTCATTAATAAATTAAACATTGTAATTTCTATTTCTCTTTACATAACACAGTCCAAATCCACAGTTTTATTATTTTTATTTATTTGTTTAGTGTAGCCAGGACTACAGTAAGTGCATGATTAAGTTCATGATCATTTGAATCTCCACTGCCATCCTTACCTTTTGGTAATGTTAAAAAATGTTGTCTTAGTAAGTAATGAAGTAAATCACATACACGACACATACTCTTTCTCTTACTCAGCCCAGTAATGAAGTTCCATCATCTCAGCCATTTCGTCTGCAGATAAAATATACAGACAGCTTGTTTACTTTATTTGTTCTTCTGTGCTATAGTTGCTGTTTTCTGTTTTTATGCCATACTGATAGCTTTACAAACTCTACTCCAAATAAAACAGTGTAAAGATGTTTCCTTTGTGTGTTTCCACTTGGCTACCACACGAGGGCGGCCTAGAATTGTATTTCAAACCTGGGAGAGCAACCCAGTCTGGAACTAATGTAGGTTGTGTATTTTTGGAAATCAACATTTTGCATAAATTAGCTTTTCAGTAGTTAACGAATTAGGTCATTTTTTGTCTATTTTTGGAAGGAAAACACTACTACAAAATCAGAGAATTAATTTAGGGTCTGAAAGTTATTATTAATCACAAATCAGCTTATTTACCAATCATAATGACATGTTTAATTATATACATTTTCTTGGTTCTAGTGTCATACCATAAGAAGGACTATGTAAAACCTAGACCTTTCAAACCGCAAAGAATGTATCAGTAAGGTAAGCTACGGCTGATGTGTTTAGACTAGCACAACAGCTGGATCCAAATCAAAACTTATTTCTAAGTTTCGATTTGCCCAAAATGCTCTTTCTCTCTCTCTCTCTCTCTCTCTCTCTCTCTCTCTCTCTCTCTCTCTCTCTCTCTCTCTCTCTCTCTCTCTGTGTGTGTTTAAGAAGAAGAAGAAGAAGAAGAAGAAAAAGTAGAAGACAAATCTTCACATTCTCCCCCTCTCCTGCAAAGCAGCCCTGCTGAATCAGCACAGAATGCAGTCTACAATCATATAAGCATTTCAATGTGCATTAACCCCAAATGATATGCAGTCATTGCAGTCTTTATCCTACCATGATTCAGAGTAATCTTATCCTGACAGTGTATCATTGGATGCTTTTCCACTGAAAGCTATTCTAATGGAAAACGTGTTAAATTAATTTCTGATGGATCTTGTTTTCTTTCTTCCTTTCTATCATTTTAATACAAAGAAATGGCAATAACCCATAATTCTGTTATCAGGCTTTCAGGCTCTTATCATATTTGGACCATACTTCTTGAGCAAAGGGATTTTTTACACTGCACAGTAGGTCAGACAAAACATCATCTTTATTTCCAGTCTTTACATTGATTTTGTGGCCAAACAGTAA
The DNA here is from genome assembly GCA_033459395.1 of Hemibagrus guttatus. Classification (NCBI taxonomy): domain Eukaryota; kingdom Metazoa; phylum Chordata; class Actinopteri; order Siluriformes; family Bagridae; genus Hemibagrus; species Hemibagrus guttatus. Next base: position 16,346,755 of record JAUCMX010000001.1, read on the forward strand.
TGCTTGAATAAAGAAGTAATATGTGTGGTTCATGAGGGACACAAATGTGGAATTTAACATGACTCTTACTAACATTCCTTCATCAAATGTCCAGACATCTTTTCAGTGCAAGACTGTTTTGGTGCAGATGTTAATGTTGTCAGAGCTTTGTGGTTTATTGAAATACCTCTAGCTTGACTTTTTATGCTCTTATTGCTTGCTGTATTTGTTTATGCTTTATTTAGATGCTCTGACGTCAGGTAAACATAGAAAAAGTTAGAATGCATCCACTTCATTTAATGTAAAAACTTTAACAGCCAGAACAGTCTGCTTCATGCACAGAAATTTAGATGTAGAGTTTTGACTTTTCGTAATGACTTCTCAATTAAACGCCTTCTACTTCTTGACACATATAGCATTTGCGCAAAACCAAAAAAAAAAAGCAAGTAATCATCCACACCATTGGTCATGTACCACTCTGAGGTCAGGCTACAAATTAACGTGATTTGCAATTAGCACCTGTGCTAATGGCTTTACTATGACTGGCAGTAAATCTTTCATGTGATGGGGAGCAGAAAAGAGTTGGATCAATTAGATGAAATGGATGTGACCTAAATCTGTTAGACACAGGGGCAAGAGGGACACTAAGCCAGTCTCAAAAAGTGTCTTTCCCTAGTGTGTGTTGAAGTTGATTAAGCTGTAGTAGTTTTTGTGTGCAATGGTTTTGTGGGTACTTGTGTGCTTATAAGTGTGTACATTGTGTCTCATTGCAGTGTTGATTTACAGGTTGGTGCATTTCTGTGTATTATGGCTTCTAAGGCAGCAAATGCCCTTTTATTATTGGTACATACAGAGTGTCTAACTTATATTTTTGAGAATTCGTTGATGATTTAAGGCAAGGCAGAATTTCTGCAGATCTGACATGAAAGAATTGTTAATGTGCTGTAATTCTAAGCTTTTAAAGCTCTCTAGTCCTGTTTATTGAATATTTCATGAATTATACATGACAAATAGACTCAACTGAATAGTTCATCATTTGTGGCAGTTAGTTGTTCAATATGTAAGGTAAACAGTATCAAAAATCTCCCTAAAATATAGTCTACGAAACAAATAGTTTCCATTGCTTTAGGGTGCTTCAGAATTTTAGACCTGTTCAGAAAGACGTTACCAGAGAGTGTGGGGATAGTTGTGTGTGTGTGTTTGTGTGTGTTTGTGTATGTGTGTGTGTGTGTGTGTGTGTGTGTGTGTGTGTGTGTGGCAGCCTCATTAGTGTACATGTCTTTGGCTTAATTTATCATACAAAGGATAAGTGAACAAAAATGACAGAAGTATTTCACAACATATACATAGACATTTAGGAGACAGTAGCAAACAATACAAAGAGGTTTTCTCACTAAATTATTTAGTAAATACAATCCCTTTAAAATAAATATTTTATACTATGCAAAACTAAGAGATTCGCATAATTTATTCCATTCTCTACTTCCATTCTCTAGAAAGTATTTTAAAAATATACATTTACAATTCTTCACCCCACCCACACCAAAGTCTATTGTAATCCACAACTGCTGAAGTATCTAACTATCATTTAGAAGAGTATGTGATTCCCAGCATTGTTCTTTTATACAATCAGCAACATCAAACTTTCCATTGTCATTCCTAAATGCTGTAAAAAGTGTTTTCATTGTCATCAGTTCTGGAAAGAGGTTTGTGCTCCGTGTTGATAAATATCAGTCAATCAACTGAAGAGCATGGCTTCAACAAATGCTGTAGACGATGCCTTTGTGTTTTATAAGCATTTGAGGAGGAATTCCGCAATCCTATTCATACATTCATAACGGAAAAAGAAAAAACAAACAAACCAAAAACAAACCAAAAATTGAACTGTATGCATAATCAAATTAGAAAATCCGACACATTAGTTCCTTTCAAGAGTGGGTTAACAGGATTTGACCAAAGACAGCAAATCACAGTGCCTGTATCCTCTGAAATCTCTGCGCTTGCATATCTCCTCAGAGGAATATTAATGAATGGTTGTGTTAAAGAGATGGGGAAAATGTCGGATCTGTTTACACAAAACAGTATGTCTTTAACATGTTAACTGTTGTCAGCTGTTTACATATTCCTTTATCATTTTGGTTTCTTTTCTCATTCTCGTACATGCAATCCCTTTGCGGTTAAAAACACAAAGTCTTACTGTTCGTACATAAAACTAAGGCCAGTTTTGAGGAAGAATCATATTTAGAAAAATGGCTCTTTGCACTAAATGGCTTTAGATAATGCCTAATTCTACAATTTGTGTTTGGAGTCTACTGGGGTTTTCAACCTTCAGCCATTTCAATCAGCAATCCTTGAACTGCATTTTGGCTGGATGTTTCTGTAATTTCACCAGCTTGCTGACTTGATCAGCAAATGATCTAAAAGTTTTTGCCTATCGCATCTACTCAGTATTCTGTCCATGTTTACCATGGCAACTCTTATGGTTTGTGAAGATTTAGAATAATGTTAATTCATAGTCATCAGCTTTTCTATAATTCCAGTTGTTATAGGCTACATTCCCTGTTTTAATTATTTTCACTTAATGTTTTAGAATGTCCTCTGTCTCCTGAAATCATATGATTTTCTCGTCCCTTTGAACGTCCCTCCAAGGAGAACAGACTGTTTTGGCCCAGCATTCTCTGAGACAAATCGAGGTGGTTTGCTCCTCTTTGGTAAGAGCTGTTGCTGAGCTTGGGGCTTGTATTACCTAACAGACATTCAGAAGGACTAGAACCTGGTCCATCATGAAGGTGGTCGTCATCATCTGTATCTGCATCAATGTATTTGCTGATCGATGCATCATGAAATGTGAAAACAGTTGGTACCAGTGTCTCAGGAGACTTTGGTGGAGTCTTGCTGCTGGCAGTGGTATAGACAGACACTTCTGGACTCATAACAGACCGATCAGAACTTTCAGAGAAAGCAGCAGTGCCTCCCTCATGATCTGAACCTGTAGTAGAACCTGTGGTTTCTCCTGAGAAGAAGTTGACCTTGAGAGACCTTGTTTTCAGAGGGTTGCTGATGCGGAGCCCACGAGGACTGTCAGAGAATAATGTTCGTCCAGGCTTGGGTGGACCAACAGGCTTATCCATGGTCTCATGCTCAAGTGTTGTCTCGAGTCCCGGATTGACACTGACTCGGCTAGGTTGGTTTGAAATGGGACTGTGCGAATATCTTGAGCTTTCCAGAAAGTCTGTAGCACAACTGATGAAGCTGTCAATACTTGACATGCTTCTCATATCCATCACTCCCTCTGTTGTGGTGGGTGTCTGATTAACAGGAATGCTTCTCATTTCCATTTCTTCTCTTCTCTTTGCCAATTTTGACAAATTACCTTGTTCCTTACTGTTCAGGTTGGGCTGGGACTGGGTCTTGGCCATTTTGCTGTACATCTCCTCCAGCTTCTGGACATTCAGATGTTGTGGACTGATTGGGCTAGTGGCTCTAACTGGAGATTCTTGCTCTTTTCCAGTGAATGACTTATTGGAACTGGTTTCTGAGATGGTGCGCTTAGGTGTCCATTTCCAGCGGGTGGGTGACATGTGACAGTTGTCCTGTACTTTGTCTGTTTTTTCCATGTTTTCCTCTGTCTTCTCCATCACTACTACATCCATTAGCTCTGCATTTCGAACAAAAGCATCCTTTATATTCATAGACACTATACTGCCATTTCTCTTGGCTCTTTCCAGAGCCTCACGCCTTTTGATGGCTTTCTCTTGTCTTTTCTGTTCCTTATAGAACTCAGAAAAGTTGTTTACAATTATAGGAATGGGTAGGGCAATGACTAGCACTCCTGCAATGCAACAAAGTCCCCCAACAATCTTTCCTAACAAAGTCTTGGGGTAGATGTCTCCATAGCCCACAGTTGTCATGGTAATGGTGGCCCACCAGAAGGAAGCTGGGATACTTTTGAATTTTGTGTCGTCTTCATCTTTTTCTGCAAAGAAGACCAGACTAGAGAATATCATGATGCCCATTGCTAAGAAGAGGATAAGCAGACCCAGTTCATTGTAACTGCGCCGTAATGTGAAGCCTAGTGACTGTAGCCCAGTCGAGTGGCGTGCCAGTTTGAGGATTCGCAAAATGCGCATAATCCGAAAGATCTGCACCACTCGACGTACATTCTGGAACTGCAGCACACTCTTGTTGGACTCTGTCAGGAAGATGGTAACATAGTATGGAAGAATGGCTAGCAGGTCAATGATATTCAATGGGCCTTTAAAAAATTTCCATTTGTTGGGTGAGGAGAGGAAGCGAAGAAGATATTCCATGGTAAACCAAGCGATACAGACTGCTTCTACGTGGGCTAACTGAGGGTTGTCAGTTGCTTGCCCAAACTCGTCTGTGTCCTGAAGCTCTGGGAGGGTGTTGAGAGACAAAGCGATGGTTGAGAGAACAATAAACAGGATTGAGATGATGGCCAGAACCTGTGAAAACACAAGCAAACCCAGAACTTGTCAGTCTTATAGAAAACAGATCATGATATATATATATATATATATATATATATATATATATATATATATATATATATATATATATATATATATATATATATATATAAAACAGTTTAAAGTGGCTCAGCAGTTTATGTTTTGGGTGATTGGTAATAATTGTTCAAATCTGGAGAAAGGCCCATAACATTCACTTACTCATCTACATAGCTGGACTTGTTCATACCCTAATTGTAGGTCACTTGAGCAAAAGTGTCTGCCAAACAAATATAAGTAAATGCAGCACTGCATATCTAAATAACAATTCCAAAGATAACTGCAAGCCTGAATCTTTTTTCTGAAGCTGATGTTTGGGGCATCATTTTCTTATTGAGCTAATTGTTCTTTTTTATGTAAAGAGCTATGGCAATCCAGAAAATGTAGACAAGGAATGTGTAATACACATAAAAACAATATAAAAAGCAAAAACAAAAAAAGGCTAATCTCTAGGTAGTACCACATTATACACTATATGGCCAAAAGTAAAGGCTTTCAACTACATATTTTTTGGAATGTGGCAGTGAGAATTTGTACTCATTCAACTTTAAGAGCACAAAGATGTTAGGTTAGCACAATTTGTTGTTCCAGTACATCCCAGAGGTGTTCAGTGATGTTGAAGTCAGGCTTCTGTGCAGGCCACATTTAGCAGATTTAGACCAACCTTGGTAAAACATGACTTTATGGACCTCACTTTTGAACTGGGCTACTTGGTTTCAATGAAAGGAAATCTTATTTCTACAGTATACAAAGACATTCTAGACTTTTTTTTTCTTTCCAACTTTGAGGCAACAGTTTGGGAAGAATCACATATGGTAGTTATGGTCAGGTGTCCACATATTGTAGTCACATAGCATACAACCTTTTGATGCATCCAACCATTAATCGAATTCCATGTAAGGAATTGTTCTAAAACATTGACTTGGCAAGAAGTATTGTCGTAAAAGTGTAGATTAGCAGTCACAGTGTCAGATATACACTGCCAATGAAAACCCTATTTAAAAAGAGTCTTTAAAAGATATCCGTAGCTTGGATATTCTGATGTGTTGTTTCCTTGGTAACCAGCTCTGGCACAGAATATAGTGTGTGTGTGTGTGTGTGTGTGTGTGTGTGTGTGTGTGTGTGTGTGTGTGTGTGTGTGTGTGTGTGTGTGTGTGTGTGTGTGTATTGGACAGTAAGAGTGCAGAGCTTTGGACGTGGCACTGGGATGATTGGATGAGGGAGATGGAACTTGTTTGTGGTGACAGCAGCAGGCTGTGATTGTTGAGAGGCACTGCCTCTTCAAAACTGAGCTGTTATATATGCTCTCTATTCCCCTCTTTCTCCTCTCTGTTTGACTTATAGTTTTTCTATAAAAACTATAATTATATTGTCTTATAGTTTTTCTCTTTCTATTGTTTTCACTCTTGAATTCTCACTTACATATACCATGCTCCCACTCTCTTTCTTTCACTCCCCTGTTTTCTTTGTAGTCAGAGACAACTCACTCTGCTCGGTTTGGGGAAGAGAGCTTCACAGAGATGCTAGCATGGCTAATGCTTCAGCTCAGAGTGGGCACCATTATGTTTGATGCATGTGCTTATGCCTTTTTGTGCTAGAACAGAGAGTCACTGTATCAACCTCATACACAACTCTGACATGAGTCAACACGCATTAACTTAGATCTGGAAAAATCTACAACATAGTGCATCCCCTTCTTGAGAGCCTCCACATGATGGTAAATGGAAAGAATAATGGTTTCAGACTTTATTAAGGCCAATGCTCTGACAAATGAAAAAGTAATTGTCTGAGTTTAACATTTTATAGAATATCGTTAGCTTAGTCGATATCTTAGTATACTGTTAGAAAACTATAAGATTTTGTATTAACACTATGAACAGATGCAGCTATCTAACATATACACCACAGGATGAGTTTAGGGAAATATTTTTAGCATTTTGTTTAAGCTGTCTAGGTGCCTAGTAACTGTGACCATCTGTCACAGCATGTTGTCCTTACTACCAAATTCAATAAGTGATTAATTCGAAATCCAAACTTTTTTAAAAGTAATATTTTAAATATTAATTTTAAATGGCAGTCTTTGGGGTCTTTGTCATATTAAGGTAATTGTTTGCCCTCTGACCTCTTCTGCCTTTTGCACGCAACTTTCAAGGGACATTATGGCATTTTTATTTAATACTGCAGCTGGATTCAGTTCACCTTTGCATGCATTTGATCTAATTTGCTCTAGATTACATGGAACATGGAGATATTGTGTACTTTATGTAAATCATGTGGTAATATGCTATGGCACGCAGACGTGACACAAAGCAGATATAGCCAATATAATACGTGAATTGTACACAGATCAGAGGGACACAATATCCTTGGAGGAAATCATCTTGTCATGTGCTTCATGAAGTGGAATCAGACACACACATGGCACACACATCCATATTGCCATCAAACTGGACATTAGTCAGATGTGACACAAATGTGGATGTATAGTCAGTAAATGCACAAGGCATGTGTGCAATTTTTAATTTGTAAAATTACTTAAAATTTTTATTTTTAGGGGCATTGGTGGCTCAGTGGTAGGTTTCTCGCCTATCATGTGGAAGGCCCGGGTTCGATTCCCAGCCAATGCCTCAACCCCAGCCACTGGATGCAGTGCCGGTCCCAAGCCAGGAAAAATGGGAGGGTTGCATCAGGAAGGGCATCCGGCGTAAAACATTTGCCAAGTTGTTGTGCGGACCAGTTGGTCCGCTGTGGCGACCCCGAACAGGGAGCAGCCGAAAGCATTAACTAACTTAAAATTTTTAATTTTAAGTAAAATAGAGACAATACCACTTAGACTGGCCAGGGAGGAATGGGATAGAGCAAGCTGTTTTGCACAGTGCTTTCAGAGACCATGAGAGACGAAGAAAGAGTTTCTCTGAGTCAGTGTAGTAGGTCACTAGAATATGCAGGAGCGGTGTTGAGAGAGATGCACCACCGTCTCACAGCACACACTCATCTTTTTGAGGACTCAAGTATGACCTTATTTTTCTGTAGCACTTTTCAGGTTCCATCTGTAGAACAAGGACTGTATAGTCAGCACACATACACACACACACACACACACACACACACACACACACACACACACACACACGCACACACCTTCTGAGTGCAGAAGCCCCCTGAGAAGATGAAATATTCAGGTGTGGGGGTGTGGTATTGCCAATAGGTGTGTGTGTGTGTGTGTGGGTGTGTGTGTGTGTGTGTGTGTGTGTGGTGTGTGTGACATTGAGAGGAAAAAATAGACGAAAAAGATGGAGGAAGGAGGAAGCCAGGTCCTTCATCTCCACCTCGACTTTCCATTTTCTTTCCTTTATCTCAAAGTCATCACTGTTTCAGAGTGGACAGAAGCTCAGATAGGATTATTCTGCATTAGCATTAGCATTTTTTGGGCAAGTATTAATATTATTAATATTACTATAATAAATTCAATAAATTGCAAAAATGTATATACTTTTGAAAAAATTGCTGTAACTCTTTGCTGTTGTCTTTTTGTATTTCCCTGAGTAATATAACTGATATTGCACACGTTAAATCCCTCTGTTATTAAACATGCTGTGGAAAAAGAGCGTCAAAACAACACAAGAAAGGTACAATCAAAATCGATTTCACGTTTTTTTGTGTGTTGTAGATTTTCAAAACTATTAAATCCAACTCTATATGAAGAAGTCATATGAATGGTTGCAGGTAAAAAGCACTTATGGCATATCTCATAAAATGCTTTGCCTGACCTTTTCCAGCATCTCTATAGCTGTTTCTGCTTATATGTGACCAATCATTAGTATTTTTGCACCAAAAGAAATTTTAGAACTTTTTTCTTTAATCATGTATTTAAGAAAATCATTTGTGCTTTAAAAATGTGTTAAAATAAAAACAGAAATGCCCGTGTGTTCAAGCTTAAGTGACAATTTATTGCATGTTCTCTTTTTCATGACACATTCAATCAACTAAAGTTGACTCAATTTTTAAGAGACAAGACATTGTCTCATATGTTGCTGATAAGGCTACCTCGCCGTCAGTGCAAGGAGGCAGATGTGGAGTACTTGTGTGAATATAATCATTAGCAAAAATTTCTCTAGACCAGAAACTGCAATAGAGACAAAAAGGACAGGTAAAGAAATGTAATTATTTTCTTCAGTGGTTTTTTTTTAATCAAAAATTAGGGGCAGTAAGAAGCCAGGTGAAGAGAGAGATACTATAGGTTAGTGGGTGAGAGAAAGAGAGCACGAGAATGATGGCAGTAGTAATAAATGAGTGGAAACATCATGGCAACCTAGGGCAAAGGACGACAGAGGATAAATATAATAGGATTGCATTACTATTTAAAGCCGTCTTGGACAAGAAGTTTCCTCAGAGGACGTGGCTGTCTCTGAGCCTCAGTTACTGGGCAAAGGGTGTGTTTTTCCTCTGTGTGTGTGTGTGTGTGTGTGTGTGTGTGTGTGTGTGTGTGTGTGTGTGTGTGTGTGTGTGTCTATATACAATGTGTTCCTCCATGTTCCTCTCACCTTCACAGTCTTCTTGTCAGCAGGGGGTGAGTAGGGAATTCTCTTCCCTCTCTCTGATCTTCCCATGCTGTTTAGTTTTTAAAGAATCACAGATGGAAGGATCTAATCCTGTTACTTATGCTTCAGTTGTTGTCTACTTGATGGTATGTTTTTTTTATCTCTCTCTCCTGCTCCTTCTCTAAGAGCAGGGGTGTGAATTTTAAATATGGCTTAATGTTCCTTTCAATAAAGTTTTTTTTTCAAACAAAGAGACTCTCAGATGTACATTAGCACATTGTAATCACCAAGCATCCCAAGTGAAGCAGTAAACACACTCATAAATCGAGGGAGAGCAGCTAGAGAGGAGATTTATTTTCACGCTTCTTTTCTTTTTCCTCTCATACTTCTGATCAATATTCTTTCTTGCCTCAACTGTAAAACAGGCATCAGCACTCACAAATGGCCTAGCTGTCTTTTTTCAGACAGAGGGAGCAAGAGATTTACAGGCTGACAGACAGAAATGTGCTTTGGTGCAAAGGAGGATCCCACTGCAATGCTTTCATTAGTGAGAAAAAAAGTAACCACACTGAAAGTAAACAGTGCTTCTGCATCACAATAAGGCACTGTAATAATACCACCAAGGAAGAAAGCTGTCCTTGTCCAATCATCCCCTTACAAACCTTCTAAATAAATCAGACACAAGAGGGTTGGGGTTCTGTGGCCTCTACCCAGTGTGGAAATCCATTACATCTCATCTCTTTATTCATTATTTATTTATATAACTACAGTGAAGGCCAGTCTAGGTCTCTGCTTGACTTATAGTAATTATTGGTGATATGACAGGAATGGCCTTGATGATGAAGCCTTGTTGCTTATTTGGTGACATTGTCTATTTAGTGGGGTACATTTAGAAAGCCTGTTAGTTATAGGTCTATATAAAACTTTGACACAATAAAAAAGCAGACTTTAGTCTCTAGTGTAGTCCACACATGCACTGCCTGTACTGCCCTCACTGCCGTGTGTCCTCACACCTGCTTCACACCACCTACTTCCACCATCTGGCCACAGTTGATGGGATTGTTAGCACCACATTTATTGCAGGTGACTGAGAAAGTGGCATTTCTGCCATTACACACACACACACACACACACACACACACACACACACACACACACACACGCACACAGATGTACACGCACACAGATTGGTTTTCTGTCTCTATGGAAGCAGTCAGTGATGAGTAAGCGCACACAAGCAGTATAATACTTCTATAGGTGTGACAGTGTGACGATGCTTCAGAAGTACCATTCTCATAGCCAGCTGTGTGTGTATGTGTGTGTCCAATCCACGTTGTATACTTGCTGCTGTATGTAATAAGGAGGAAGGTTTTGTGTAATGTAGTATAGTAGTATGTTATTTTATATTTAGGGAACTACCTTGTGCAGCGTATAGTGTACCTGGCTACACCATATTGTCCCCATGTGTGAACGAGTGTGTGAATGTGTGTATGGTGTCCTGGGATAAACTGGTGACACATCCAGGGTGCATTCTTGCCTAATGCACAGTGTTCCAGCAACATGTTACTGAAGATGAATGAATGAACTGATGAATGTATAAACAAATTAGTAGGATGGGAATGTGCATGAAGTTGGTCTGTTGGTATCTTAAAGATTTGGGACATCTGAAACCTCCTAAGCATCTGCATGTTCTCATTAACAGGTACATGGAGAGTCGAGAACCACAATGGGCGCTTGGTGTGTGTATTTTTGTCCCTCTCTCATTATTGCTCTGCACCTCTCATGGCCTGTGACAAAAGCTGTGGTGATACTAATAGGGGTTCTAATTTTACATATCCACTTTTCCCCAGAAATATTCTAGGGCACAGATTTAGTGCCACTTCCTTCTTTCACACTTTCATGTCTTCAAGGTTAAGCTTTCATGCCAAACCTCTAGCTTTGCTTGAGATGCTTGTGTGTTTTGTTAAAAATGTGGCTAAGAATTGCTTATTTACTATCTTGCTAGCACAGACCTGTTGTGTGTTCTCCCTCTGAAACCTGGTACACAAAATTACAGAGAGACAGTCCAACTGCAATCTTCAAGATCCTTTCAAGATTATTTGTTGAAAAAGATACAAAAGTACAAAAGATATCAGATGCTCTACATCCAAAAAACAGAGTGTCTGGGGTTGAGACTGAAGTGCTTCATTCTTGTTGGTGAATACCTCAATCACGATAATGACCCTGGGTACCACACAATGCACTGTGATAAGAGTTGTGAAACACCAGTTACCTTAAAGGGAGATTTCAGTGAATAATTTGATTACTGCACACAAAGGTACACAATTACTGAGGCACAGTGGAACTCAGAAAGATAGCTGTTCATCTGATATCCCACAGAAAATGACTCAGTGCTCCTGCAACAAGCTCACTCAGACAGTGGTTCAAACAAACAGGATGAGAACTCGATAGCACACTAGCTGTGCTGAGAACTGGTGGGAAGCCTGGACAGACTAGGAGGCTTTTCTCCAGACGCAAGCAAACACACCACAAATGTAAGGATGAGTGGGCATACAATGAGCTGAGGTTGTGTGTAGTAGGCGGCTGGGTGGACCTGGAAATAAAAAATACCAGGAGAGCAAATAAGTGGAATGCAGCAATCTGACTAGGGGATTTTTTACTTCAAACTGTTGGTAGAATTCTCATGTAACTTCCTATTAAAGCCTATTTATTTATATTTAGCCTGTAAACCTAATTTCTCTTATCTGTATTCAGCTGTTGAGCTTGAAAATGTTGTTTGCAGTTGAAGCTACTAATCCTATATATCCTGTATCTTGTTCTTGGTTACAAGCTATTTGATTTATAATGCATTATTCCTATTTCAAGAGTTATGTTTAATAGCCCTTAACTTCTTTTTCCTTATTAATGAAGTCCAATGACATTACCTCAAATTGCTTATTGTGGTCAAATGATTGTGTATTATCTTGTGTAGTTTCCTGACTGACTCAATAGGCAAACTCATTATTCATTATTACTCCAAAATCAGTGGTGGGTTACAAAAATACTCTAGACCAAATACTGTCAGTCCATGGACCATGGCTCCCCAATTGGGAGTAGTATTACTACAGTAAGACACAATTTAGATATAATAATTTGCATGCTGTTATTGCTTTTGCTAATCATGTTTTTTGCAAAAACAACTTGCTCATCCTTCGAGTAAAAAGGATACAAGAATGTCTGCCATTTTTCTGTAATCAGAGATGGCACTACAGCAGTGTGTATGCTTCCATTTTACTACATGCAGGATCAAGTGACTGGCTCTTGTGCTTTAGGCTCTTATCACTGCCACTAAAAGGCGGTCAGGTGGCATAGCACAAGGTATTTCTGCATATCTTTGACCACACTGTATGGCCTTATTGTTATGGATTTTCCCCATATTACATCAGTGTAAAATGATCCCAGCGTCAGATGTGCTCCTTCAACATGAGACTGATTGGATTTTTTCAGAAATGTTTTTTATTTGTCTGGACACATTTTTATGTGCTGTAACAGTATGTGTGTCTGTGGATTTTGAGACTTCTCCAGCTCTGGCAAACACAGTGTAGGGTTCCCTTGCTGGCATAAGTGTGTGTGAACATACTGCCATGAAAAGATCACATTGTCCCGCCTACCATCACCATGACAACCCGCTCACAGCTCACCAGGTTATGATGACGGGGAATGCTCGTCTGCCACTAGCCTGGCACTTACACTACCTGTTTGTTTCTTCCATTGTTTTCCCCAGACCTCTGTTTCCTTCACAACTTACCTATAGTATTTCCTCTCTTTCATCTCTTGATTCTCCTTTTATAGTCATTTATATGTTATAGCCAATTCTTCTGACAATACAATGATTAAAACCCAGACCAGAGGCAGACACTGCATGATCCATGTACACTACACCATGGACATTGATGACTCTGATTCAGGAAATCACTTGATGAAGCATAGCCATGAAGAGACAACAGTCCTCAGAGCAATGAAGGAAAACAGTCCTCAGTGCAATTAGGTCTCTGTTCAATATAAGATAGGAAACAGCATACTGATCTCAGAAGCTTTTGGTCTTATTTCTGAGCTCTGTTCCTATAGCACATTAAAATAAAGTTTTATATGAAAGCTTGAAAACTCACACCTCTGAACATATGAAATCAATTTTTTTGGCAAAGGCTTTGAAAGGGGTTTTGGTTTTTCCCCCCACCCCCCCAAAAATTTAAAATGGAATAATAAGCAATAAGAAGCTACACCAGTGAGCCACAAACAGCTCACCTGGCAATCTATACAGAAAGAGCATCTAGTGTCATTTTGGTAGGATATTATGTAGGAAACTAAACTAAGTAATGAAGTGTTTAAGTTTGTATTATTAGAACTAGTAAATAAAACATAACCCATGCTGCTGCCTTATGCCTTCAGTAGAAACAATCCTCAGGATACAGGTTCAAATTAAAATTTCCATATCTGTTTTTCACATAGTCTTACAGTGTTAATTAGATGATAGTCTAAATCTCAGGTGATCGCAACATTTCAGACATACCAGCTGTCTAGAAAACACATGCACCACCAACCAAAATATGCAGGCATACGCTGTACCGGTATGCCGTGTAGAATGCACATTAATGTGGACAGAAATTCATATGAGTTTATTACATAAAGATTCAAATACAGACACATGACACATGAATGCATGCACACACTCCAATGACGATGACTCTCTTGATGTTATATGCTCCACCAATGTACACCCTCCCCTGCCTACTGAGCTCAATAATTAATGTACTGGAGATTACAGCAAGTTGGAGATCCATAGCACTGTGGCTACATTTGACTCACTGTGTCCTGAGAGGTGGAAATAGAGAGAGAGTGGCTTCTTTGAGGTCAGATTGATTCCTTCATATTGGTGTTTATCTTTATCTGTTTGCAAGGGCTTGGACACTGCAGACAGATATGATTTCAGGGATAGTCATGCACACTTGAACGTCCAGACAATTTGCCACAAAGGTTATTGTGGATACTTTTTTTTAGGAAATTGTTAAGAAATATTGCTAACATGAGACTTGTCTAGAAATGTATGTATGCAGGCAGTTATCAATATGGCAGAAGAAGAAAAGGATGGAAGCTTTCAAGGCAACTGAAAGGTCTTCAGTAAAAAGTTAAAAACCCCCTTTGTCAATAACTTACATAATACAATTATCATAAGTTTCATTCTCAAAGATTCCTGGGTATAGATGTACAGTTGAATGGCTGATCCTCGGTAGTAGTATTTGACTACAAACATCGACATCAGCGGTTTTTGTAAAAGGAAATGAATAAATAAGTAAAAAATAACAAGTACTAGCACTATATGAACTTTGCGGTGCTTTCCCACCAAAAATGACATGCACAAGTTACAGCACATTATAAGGTCTGCAGAAAAGTATAAATCCACCCACTCTTCCTGACCTGTTTAACACCAGAACCAGAAGGCAAGCCAAGAAAATCCCTGCTGAACCCTTGCAAAGTCACTGCCTATTAAAACTCCTTCTCTCAGGCAAACGAGTCAGCCTGATAAAGATCAAAACAACCAGACACAGAAACTATGAGACTGTTCTGTTGTTTTTCTTTTTTACATTACCATCTGTTCAATATACTTCAAACCATTGCTTAGTACGTTGCACCTAATCTTTCTTATGAATGTGTTTCTGTTCAAAGAGATTGTTTGCAGTTTGTTTCTTCTGGGTGTGTAGCAACCTCTATCATTGTGGCCTGTAGACATACACTAGCTGGCTTTTTTGTATTCTGATAAGAGATTGTTGAAGCTAAAATGTATACAGTCTGCTGTGTCATTTATACACACCACTGTGTGTTACTTTTCTTGAGTTTTATATTTTTCTGGGTATGAACACTTCTTTCTATATTTTCCTAACACATTTGCATGTTTTAACCACACTAATATTCCATTCCATTCCATTGTCTGTACCGCTTATCCGATCTATTCTCGGGTCACGGGGAGCCTGTGCCTATGTCTGGTATCATCGGGCATCAAGGCAGGATACACCCTGGACGGAGTGCCAACCCATCGCAGGGCACACACACTCTCATTCAAACCACACTAATATTGTCAATGTATTTCCCAAATATTTCCCAAGCACAATAAATCATGCTGGGCATGTGCACTGGGTGTTTGACCTATGATCGTTAGATAATTCCCACCATTTTCTTTGTTTTAACAAGATCAAATATGCTTTTTCATGCCCCATTGTACAGCTTTTGTGTTATAGGTCTAGCATACATGTTATGTGTTAGAGATGACTTGCATGGGTACCGAATATGTTGTTTACTTTAGGGCCAATGAATAAGAGTATATATACACACAGCTCTTATACAACTACAGTAGCAGCTGCTGGGACCCACTCACACCTTACAAGATGAGTTAATACACTCAAAACAGCCAATCTATTCAAACAGGGAGATGTAGGGAGATTTTTTGACCAAATCATATGATGAATTTTATTAATGTGAATAATATGCAAGACAGTATATAAAATACATTATAACAGCTCAATGTAATAGCCTAATTAATCACCACAGCATTATGAATTATTTAAATTTACTCCAGACATCTTTCACTATATATAGCTGGTTATCCTGCCTGCTTTTTCCTCTGTTTAAGGAAATTACAACACATCAGGATATAGTTGTTTGGATGCTTTACTAAGTAAAGATGAATGATGTGTGGCTGCCAGTGCTTTATGCATTTAAATGTATTTAAAGTTGAAGTAAGTCACTCATGGCTCCAGCTTGCATTATAGTGGTGTAGTAACTCTAACTATTTAGTGCCTGAGGTTTTGTTTTTGGTGTGTTTTTCTTTACTTTATGCATTTCACACTTGTTTATACTAGGGAAGTTAATTGAATAAAAAAAAAAAAAAAAACTATGAAGTTTCTATTTTCATAACACTTCTGTAAACATGAGAGGACAACAATAACAGCAGATAATATCCCCAGAGTCATGAATAATTGGTGCCTGTTCCAAACAACATTCCACCCTACTATATGTATGCTAGATCACCAACAGTGTCTATTTACTAACTTTTTATTAACTATTTATCCGCTACTATTAATTGTATAAAATGCTTTTTGGGATTCAGTCCTGAATTCTCTGCGAATGCTTAATACCTGCAGTCATCAGATTAATCTCCATGGTAAAGAAGAATGGTTCTGCATGTAGCTCACAATAGCATTTTATTAAGAGAAAGGATGAAATTCCAAAACCTCACATGCTGCAGCTTTATGTAAATATTCTAAACAGTAGGTTTAACCTATTAACTCTCCTCACTATTCAGATTTTTATAATGAGCTTCACATAACTAGTTAGGCCGTGTATACATAAATGTTTAATATGATGCCACATATGTCTGTGGCATCAACCTTTGTGAATATTCCAGCCTCATAGACAGAACCTGTCTACATAATGAATGCACTCCCTGTGGTGTGTTAGAAAGGGAAATTCTGAGTAACAGGCATAAGCACTTGGCTACTTCAGGGATTCAGAGCTATAAAAAGATGAATACAAAACCATAAAAAAGCATAAACTGACCAGTGATATAAAAAATGATTCATATGACAACACATAATTTGGTAAATAATGCTAAAGGATTATAGGAGTAAACCCAGGCATGTGTTTTAATGAGAGTGCTCTGCTCCTTAGAAATACAGGATAGGTTTCATATTGAAGCTGATGGTTGTCATGGTAATGATCATAGACTGCATGCAGACACAAAAACAAAAACATGTGAAAGGAGGGCAAAGGCAAGGAACCCATGATTTGAGAAGTCTGACTGGATAAAATCTTGAGAATATTGTAGTGCAGCATAAGCCTTGACTTTCTATTACTCCTACTGAGGTCACTGGCATTTAAAGCGATCATAAGCTTTGTACTATTCATAAGAATGAGCAAAATCTGTTGTACTAAACAAAGTGCAGATTCACAAATTCTGGAAAACACTTTGGGAAAACAATCAACACCAAGGTTGGTGTGATGCATGGGAACCCAAAGTTAATTACTTTTGAATAATGGCGTGTCCCAAAGTGTTTTATTATTGGAGCTGAGTATAAGTGTAAGTTATAGAATCAATCTTAAAAATCTGTGCATTGTATGGAGTCTTTTTAAGTGAGAGGCACTTAAAAAGACAGTGACGATACGGTTACTTGGGGGCTGTTATTAACTTCACTGTTAATCAACTCAAATGAAAGCATAATAAAACTCAATCAAAATGTCTCTGATCATAACAGCAGCTGTAGATGTCTTTTATCTCTACACCGTAAAAGGACGATGGATTTATGAAAGTGCGGGTATGAAGTAGTGAAGCGAGAGAACAGATTAATAAAATGTGGCCATGTATTAATAATTCATGGGAATTTATTCTTAATTCATGGCCACAATATATTGTTTTTTGCCTGAATATGCAGGGCTCTGTAATTTGTAACAGTTTAGTTACACTGAATGATGTGGAACGTTTACAAGCCTATATTTATATACAGCAACACCGTTCCCTAACCACTCTCTCTTTTTCTCTTTCTTGAAAGTTATACAACAGAACAAAATATAATTTGACTTGTTACCAGGAAAGTGCAAAGTCACTTGTCTAAAAAATTTGCAGTGGAGACTCCTTCCATAAAATGTTAAATTAATGTGTTTTTTATTTTATTTTATTTAAGAAACCGTTATGATATAAACAACTACATATAATTTTGTTGTAAAACATCAATACATTATTATTAGTTCCAATAATAATAATAATAATAATAATAATAATAATAATAAGAAGAAGAAGAAGAAGAAGAAGAAGAAGAAGAAGAAGAAGAAGAAGAAGATTTGTTGCTATAGAAAGAATGTGTTAATAGAACAAGTGCCTGAAGGAACCTGGAATGTGAATAATAGTCAGCACTATCGTCAGAGCTGCTGTTACCATAAATGAATCACCATCTGACCAGAACTGAGAATTCAATGCACTATGGTACAAAGGTTAATTTCATTCTTTATCATTAATAAGCTAATTGATTTTCTGGTTGATTATTTAAGAACCTAGTATTTATATTCCAGCTATAACTTACACCTGCTCCATAAAAGCAAGCTGTTCACATTTTCACAGAAACTACAACAAGTGGGCTCATAGCACCACAGTGCCACATTTCCCACTAGACTGTAGATGTGAAGTTCTAAGACTATATCAGGAGACCCTGTGCAGGATGTAAAGGAAGTCCTTTTGTTCTCAAGAGAGATGCAGTAGAATGAGAACTAGAAAAGGAGAGCTCCAGGAGGATTTTGTGTTTCATCCTGAGGCTGTGCCCTGGAGTGAATAATTAATTCTACACGTAAAAAAAAACAAACAACTGACGCTCAGCAGGACCCTGTGGGCTCATCAAACAGAAGCATCTCTTTTTGCTTTCCTACTGCTCACATGCCATCTTTCTTCGTTTACTCCATTTGTAAAGCTGTGTTCGGAAGTAAAGCAGTGTGATTTTTGGTGGATAAGCATTTCCCAGCTTTCTAGCCTTTCTTCAATTTGGTTTCCCTGTTTGACTTTTTCCAGTAGCATGTTGTCATTATTGTATAAAGAGAAGCAAACAGAAGGGCTGATTTGCAAGTGGAACAAAACTGTAAATTGTAGCAGGGTATGTGCGGTGCATCTAGCAACCAGAGTGTAATCTTTGTACTCAGTAAAGAAAGCATGTTCTTCAGGATTGCTTATTCATTCATAGAAATATTGTGTTATAAGTGTGCGATTTTTTTTTCTAAAAATGTAAATTCATTCTGAATTAATAAACAATCAGTTTACTTTAATTCCAATTCTAACATACAGAAAGGGAGAGAACATCCCATATGGTCCTTAATAGTTAACTAAAAGCCTACTTCTACCCCCATCCCACACACACACACACACACACACACACACACTTTCACTCATCAAACAGATGTCAGTGTGTGTGGGTGACACACAGCACGCTGCCCACATCCATTTAAAACAGTGTAAACACACACTCAGTTCGGCATGCTGGATCAGCCAGGCTATGCCATACATGGAGAGTGTGTTTCTCCGTGGCTGTGCTGTTACTGCACTCCACTCTTTGATGATACAGTTTCACTGGACTGGAAGGCCACCTTTACTTTGGAGGTGATGATATAATGTTTTTAATATGCGGGATATTTAAGAAAAGATGCCTGGCTGCACATTACATGCATCAAATATCCACGTTGAAATTCCTCCTGTGCATTTATGAATATATGGATATGTGTGCAAGTTCAGCCAGTGCCACAGTAGCAATTATTACTGTCTCTGCATTATAAACAAAACAGCTGTGAAAATTGGTTGCGGGAAATCATTTGTAAATAAAATATTTTAAAATCAGTCCTGTGTTGTGTATGTCTATTCAGCACTGCTCTATTTCGACCATCCATTTCCCAAACTTTCATATACTAAATAACAGAACTTCCATTGATTGTGTCTTGGCACTAGAAAAACTCAAAATCTGATGTAGATTAGAGGAGAAATCCTGAGTGTGTTTCAGTGTAGATGACAGGATTAATCTTCACCCGCCATATTTGTTGAACGCATCCCTGATTACCAAAATAGATAGACACATTCTGCTAAGATGATTAAAAGGACCAGATTTCTTCCACTAAATCAGTTCAACAAACGCAATCGTCTCCGACCTGCTTTCTTCACCAGACTTGTGCACCATTGCAAAATCTGAAATGCCACTGTAGAAAGCAGCAGCATAAATCACAGCCTGTTCGTCCAAAATAACTGAAGCTTAAACTTTTGAATCAGTGGCTTTTATAAAGTTTAATAATTTTGTTGTTGAATAAGATTTCCTAAATAAATTGAAAGTGGAGGAACTGGGAAATGTTAATGGGCAGGAAAAACAGATGTATGAGCACTTGTTTGTACATGAATATAATCTGATTTACAGTCATTTCTAAGATACGTTACCCCAAAATGATGGGCCAGCCCATGTTCAGACACCATAAGGTTAGTAGATTTCGAGACAATGATGTAGGATTCACTTTCCTTAACCCCACAGGATAAAGTGATAAAATCAATATTACTTCAATTCAATTAAACAGTTGGTTGCGATCAAGATTAAGTGTAGAATTACTCAAATCTCAGTGAAGTATTCCTTTTCAAGGCAAGTGTTAGTGCTCATTTATGAATAGCTCACGCAGGGTTGTTTATTATTACAATGCTTTTTTGAGGAGCTATTGCTGATGACACAAGAGATTTTCAGGAACTCTCCAGAACACTCAGTAAAGCTGATCTTCTCACCCAGCTAAATCTGAACTAACCCAATTCCAACAGTTTTTCCACAGTTTCCTTTTAATCAGTAGAGTTGCTCAGAAAAGTTACCTCTGTAAAACTAATATTGGAGCAATGGGCAGAGAACACAATTTCCTAAAAATCACCAAGCAGTGGTCACACATGCCCCTTTACTGCTCTGCTTTTTTATGGAGCTCTACTGCTTCATCAATAATCACTTTGGGAAAATGAAACATCCCAATAGCCATTCCCAGTTAAATTAAATCAGTATTTATTGATATGACTATAGATATGACAGATTTGATATAGCAGTCCGAATAGCAAATAATTTAAATGCTTAACACAATACAAAACATATGAAAAGATCTTAAGTGTAATAACAGCAGTTTTGTAAGTTTAATGCATGTAACATTGTATTAGATGATGCCACTAAAAACCTTGATTAAATTCGATGACAAATTATGTGTGATAGCAGTTATGTGTACTCAACATGTACCTTATGTTGGGTTCTACAATGAAGGTTCTTTCAGGGTAATCATATGATTCAATATTGCTCATATTGTTGATTTTTTATTTTTAGACACACTTTGTAGCAGCATTTTGTATAAATTGAAGACCACAATTTTGAACTCATAGTCAAGGAATTCTTTCACAATTTGTGTGTGTGTGTGTGTGTGTGGGAGGGGGGGGGGTTGTCTACAACAGCATTATCATCTATCATGTTTAGATAACAAGTCATGAGATGAGATGAGATGAGATGAGATGAAATTAAATGAGAGATGAGATGAGATGAGATGAAATTAAATGAGATGAGATGAGATAAGATGAGATGAGATGAAATTAAATCAGATGAGATGAGATGAGATGAGATGAGATGAGATGAGATGAGATGAGATGAGATGAGATGAGATGAAATGAAATGAAATGAGATGAGATAGTATCTAACCAGTGGAGGAAAAGATGGGTAGGGCATAAAGGACAAAGTGTGGAAAAAAAAACAAGGCAGAGGATGAAATAGTGTAGCAGTGATGGAAGCTAACCTGCTGTATATGGATGAAGCCTTGTGCCTCTGGCTACAAGCAGTGCATCTTTGCTCTGTCTTTCTCATTATACCCTCTTTTCCCTCTAGAGAGGGTGCCTAACTTTGTACAACCTCTGTGTGAGAACTGTGGTAATGCTGGCCCACTTAACAATGACCAGAGGCAACATTCTGAAATGTCTCTGACCCCTTTCTAAATGTTTTTGGGCATGTTTCTGTGATCCCTCAAGAGCAGACATCCACTGGGACCCACTAATGCTAAGATATGAATAGTCAGTTAAGAATTACCAAAAGAGGGCATTCTGAAGAAACCACACAGAGTCAGAAGAAAGAGATGCACATACACACACACACACACACACACACACACACACACACACACACACTGACTGATCAGCCATAACATTAAAACCACTGACAGATGCCATGAATAACGTTCATTATCTCATTACAGTTGCACACATGAAGTGGTGGGATATATTAGGCAAAACACATGAACAGTTAATTTTCTATGTTTATGTGTTGCAAGCGGGAATGGTTTGAGGAACATGTTTCAAGAGACATATGTACATTTTTATGTATCCTTCTTAAAGGACCTTTTCTGGAAATGTTCCTAGAAACTTTGTGTGCTACAATGCAATTTCCTGTACCTATTTGTTTAGCATTTCTTGCATGGTAAGGTGTTCTGTATTGCACTGCACATTGTCTGAAGCAGGATCAGATACTGGGTTCAAACCTACAGGAGTTGCATACAGTAAACTGACTAATGTCTAAGAGATCATCCTGACTTATGAGCATTTCACAGTTTCAACCATCGTAGCCCCTAGAGATGCATCTGATGAGTCTCTTCAATTCGGACCTTTTTCCAAACAGTAAAATCGTTTTTTGAATATAAATATTAGTCAGGTGTTTTGTATCCTAAAGCCTGGTTTTAAATAGAAGATGGTCTAGATAGAATGCATTCCTGTGCTGTCCTAGAAAAATTTCCCTCTATTTCCTCATTCTCTGTCATGTCACCCGTTCTGCATATGTAGAGAATGTGTTCTTAAATATCACTGCTCACAAACAGCATATACACACTGAATCACTTACACACGTACACATTTCTGCTATTAATAGCATTAATTGTATGTATATGTGTATATGTGCATCCATATATGGAACCCATGACTTTAAACAGAAACATTCATCCAAAACAGCGATAATTTATTCATGCCAAAAGGTTACTTTGATTTTACCATTTTTTCTGCATTATTTTAATATGACAATATGTTTATCAGATTCAGATTCAAAATGAAAATGTTTGTTTATGATATTTAAAGAAAGCAGTCAAAACCCAGCAATGTACCCAAAGATCTGTCCAGTTATTTGTAATGGCCTGGAGCAGAAGGAAATGAGGTAATGGTTATTACCATTTAAAAAATGCTTATGTTATTACATTGATCAGAGCCAGTGCCATGCCTGTATTATTTCTCATGGACACATGGACACAGCTGTGACAGTAATCAACAAAAGACCAGCCTCTCCGACGGTTTTTCTCTCTCTCCCATCTCTCCCATCTTTCCTGAGAACCTTGGCTCTCTTAATCTCAGAGGTATAACATCAAAGTGCTACTAGTGTCTTTCATATGCCATTCCCATTAATCTGAGCAACTTCCTCTGGGAAATCAGTCGATTGTGAGGTGCCCTGATGCAGTGTGACCAAATGATTCAGCTCCTGTCAGTACAAATCACTTACATCACAACCCCAGATTTGCTGTGTGAGTGTGAGACACAAATGTGTTACTTTATGAGGCATTTTCAGAAGTCTGTGGGGAAAATGTGTCACTGTGGAGCCAGACACCCACACAGGTACCACATCTTCCAAGTTGTATTGTCATCTTCAGACCTTCTCCCTCTTTATTTCTTCTACATCTCATCCCTACTCTGTTCTCTTTTTCAAACTGAACATCAGCAGAAAAAAACATCTATTCCCCCACTGCACTGCTTCTCTCTAAACCTGACTCTGTACTGTGGTGTCATCCCAGATTCTGAGGAGAACACCAGCTTTTGATATTCCCCACATAAACCAGGTCACTCACTTTAACTGAATATTGTCTGTGTTCTCACAACGTTCAAGCCATTGTGTAACATCCTTAGATATTTGATTTCCTCTAGATGACAATATTGGATAGAGTACTGATTCAGAATCTCCTTTCCAATCTGTGGCTTAGCCAAGCATCTTCTTGGTAACATCTTTAGTAGTCAGTTGACATGTTCTTTCCTGGTATTTTTTAGTATTGCAGAACAGGCTGATCTACAGAACCCACATGTGGATGCCACTTTTGCTTCCAGCATCACAAAACAGAAAAGGAAATCTGGAACACAGGCATGGAGGAAAAACTGAACCTGAGTAAACCCTGCTGTACATTTTAACTAGCACTTGGTTGCAATTACACTACATGCAATAACACAGAAAATTTGTAAAGAAAAACAAAATAAAAAAAACCCTTAACACTTCACACAAAAACCTAGATTTTCTCTCTCTCACTCATTCATTCATTGAATCCCACTCATGCAGCCATTCCAGGAGTGAACTTGTCACTGTGAGATATATAACAGGATTTACAAAGCCAACAATTAAGCCTTAAATCCTAATTAGCCAGACAGGTGTGTCCCCCGTGGGGTCACCTGATTTACTAAAGAGGGTACAAGAGAAACTCCTCTTTTGTTTCATTCATTTACTTTTCATTCATTTGTTTGACATTAAATTACAATCTTTTACAATGTTATGTGTGAGTATTTTGAAATGTCACCGGGACATTTTACATTCAGATTAACCACAATTAAATGAATAGTGACCATGTTAATTGCATGTTATTACATGTTGCATGTTATTGCATGTTATGACACAGCAATAATGTAGCTTCCCTGCTCACTTACTTCCCTGCTCGGCTCGCTAAACAAACTAGCATTGTGTTTCAAATTCATACTTATAATACATACAGAATACATACTTATATATGTACTATTCTAGAGCATTATGGAATAGTTGTGGGTTTCCTTTTACATGTGATAGGTTTTCTTCTACAGTTTGTATTCGATTTTTAAAAACCTCTCATGTAGCCTTCATGTAACCTACTACAAGGTTTATTTTATGCACAAGTCTTCTAGATTTTCAAGATTAGCAGATATGTTGAATGCAAAGTCAGTTTTCAGTACGAGTTGCAGACCATGAAAGGAAAGTTTTCAAGAAAATCAGAGCTCATCTTTGTGTTTAATGGTGCTATATATTACATTTCTAAATATTTAATGACTAAAATGTTTCGGCACTTAGATGCCATATAATAAATGCAGCCTATACATCTATCTTCTAGATGTAAATAAGATGTGGGCAGGTGTGAGAACAATGGTCTGCATGAGCAACCGAATCATGTACGAATCCATCCAGGTCTGGTTATTCTTCCTGTAACAAAACAACACTTCCCTTTAGACTGGAAAGTCAGTGCATGGAATGGAATGGAATGTTTCTTTGTTAATCACTTACATTATACACGTTACTGAAGTGTTCTAATATTTAGTAATACTATATTTTCAAAACTATAAATTAAAAAAAGTGGGTGTATTCTAAAAAAAACAGAAAGGGTGATGTATTCCTATGGTCTGCCATGGGTGAGAACGCTAGCAGCTATGTTCTACACTCATTACAATTTGCTCTGGACTATAAGTTAATCGCGAAAAAGGCTGCAATGGATAATGGTCTCTACTGTGGAGAGGGAAAGGGAGTCTGAAGCCTTACAATATTCTTGAGGTGAAATAAATCTGTCTTAATGGTTATATATGAAAAACAAACACCAGTGTAAAATCTAAAGGAGTCAAAAGTCTAAAGGAGTTAAAAGTTGGCTTATAACCTGAGCTATTGTGGATGTAGTGAAGTCATGGATAGTCAGTTAGTGGTGCTTTTCTTTAGGGTGTCTGGGAATGCAACCAATATAGCCTCAGATGTGTTATTGTTAAGCCTCAGAAAGTTCATACTCATCCAGGTATTTAGGTCAGTCAGGCAGTCAAGCAGTATAGGAGAAGGCAGTCTATGAGGGGGTCAGTGTATAAATAATCATCATAGCAATGGAACTGCAGTCCATGCCACCTGATGATATTGCCAAAGTGGACTGTGTATAAAAGGAATTACAGCAGAGCCTTGAGAAACACCATGAAAGAGGCAAGTGTGAAAACGTCTAACCTAAACTTGTCAATTAAAACTGTCTGTCAGAGAGATCAGATCAGAACTAGAAGAGAAGAGAACCACTAATGCCAAATATTTTCTCAAGTTGGTGCAAGAATATGTCATCGGACACTATGTCAAAAGAAACAGGTCCAGTTTCGGTACTATAGTTTGTCCTAAAACGTACACACAATTTTTTCAATTCAATTTAATTTATTTGTATTAGCACTTTTAACAATGGGTATTGTATCAAAGCAGCTTCACAGAAGTATAGAAACATAGAAAAAAAATTCTGAAGTTTAAAGTGTACTATTTTATCCCTATTTTTTCCCTATTTTATCCCTAATGAGCAAGCGCGAGGTGATGGTGACAAGGAACACTCCTCAAACTAGTAGTTATAGACTCTGTGTGTTTTGAGCTGAGCTGCTACTGCATACACAAGTAGCTTGCCCAAAAAGGTGAGTTATAGATTGATTAGGAAACTATTGAGAAGTTTCATAAGGAAATCACATACTAGGATGGTGTAACGCTTTGCATAGATCATCAGCAGACTTTTCTCAATTTTCACTTTTCTCACATTTACATCATTTGGCAGATGCCCTTATCCAGGGCAACTTAAAATGTATCTCATTTTATACATTTGAGGGTTAAGGGCCTTGCTCAGCAGAGGCAGCTTGGTGGACATGGGAATTGAACTCACAACCTTCTGATCAGTAGTCCAATGCCTTACCCATTACATTGCAGATGCTTTTGGTCCCAGGACCCAGACAGTCAATGTAGGTTGCACTATTGTAATATATTGTATTGTTTCCATGAACCGACCATGCAATAATGATTTTGCTTGTTTATGCTATCTCATTTCAGTTGTGTGATTGTGACCATTGGTACCAGTGTAATCTTAGATGCCTGGTGTTCACTGGGTGAATAAGGTTGGGATATTAACATAGAGCAAATGTTTGTTGAGAGTCTTCTCTCTGTTTGTTTGGTCAAAGCTGAAGCCAAAGAGGCTTTCCCCATCTGCATAGCAACAGGGGCTTTTTATCACCCGCTCATCTGTGTTTGAGCTGAAGCTAACACCATGCACTGATTGTGTAATTGGGTACACAGTGTGCTGTGATGCTGCAATTGCTGATGACAGTGCCCCATGTTTTTCTAAACAAGAATCTCATCATAGCAGAGCCCTTGATTTTTTTTCCTTACTCTGAGTAGACTCCCACTGATCTCTATTTTCCTAATGAATTTCCACATAGCTTATTTACTGACAGTTAAACATATTGCAAGACCAAATCTGGTTCTTTGTTAAAGCGAGATATACACAATGGTTGGTTAACCAAACACTGAAAGGATCAGTGCTTTCCATTTCAGATTGATATCCAGCCTTTGCCTCAGTCCCACTCTTCATTAGCAGATAGAGTCACTCCACCCTTGGACAACCATAACTCTGATTAAATGATTTCATTTGGTGCATAATGTTCTGACAAATGCTTGAAATGACTAGGTCATTGTTCATGTTTATGTCACTTGGCTCCACTCATTCCTCCAGCTGATATCTTATTTATCAGGACTGTTTGCTTTTTCAGAAAGGAGGTAGAAATAGGATGACTCACAATCTGCATCATGTAATTACTGACTGATCAATGCTACTCAAAGCGGAATGACCAACTGCATGACTGCTGCTTGTTTTAGCCAATCTGACAGCATCAAATTAAAGAACGGCTCATTTTTATGGAAGAGATCCGAAGTCCGAAGTGCAGTGTTATGTTTTTAATCGAACTAATAAAAGATCCTCATAGTTAATAATTGTTTATACACAGAAACACATTACATATCAATGTTTGTCTTATGCCTTGTTTAAATTCTGGTCAGTAAAATCTGACATCTGTGGTGTGGGATAGCCAAAATATAGCTGGGGATGCTGGTTCAGGATCCGATTGCTGGTTGTGCTTCATAAAACTGTGCATTTGTTAAAATAGAGGCTATCTCACTATACAGGCAGAGCAGGACACTTTGCAATGCTTCTTGATTTTCATATAGGAAAGATATGGTGAACTTTAGTGGAAGTCTATTGTGTGATACAGGGAAAGGCTTTAATTGCAAATAATTGAGTTGTGCTTTAAAACACATAGAAGACTGTTTCAATAAAAGATTAGCATATGATCTTTTATCAATCAAAACTGAATCAAAGTTATCAAAGTTATCGTTCACATTTTTTGTGAGATATTAGGTTGATGAATAAGAAATAAGGATATTTTTGTGAAAATCACAATAAATTAGTTAAATTATGTTTTTTTCTGTAGAGGCAGGTGTCCTAGAACACAACACAGTTGGATGCATATTAAAACACAGCTACTTTTGTCATGTTGAAGTGTCTATTAATAATGCCTCTGCTTTCCTGTTGTTAGAGTGACATAAGCAAATGAAAATCTGGCTAATCCTAATGTAGTGCTCTGTATTTGTTTAAGACACTGAATCATCAGAGGATAGCAGTGGAAGTCTTGATCACTGCAGTGATTCAGATTTAGTGCTGGTGCATTCTGCTAGCCCAGTGCCCCAGGCTATCTTCCTGTTAAGTGCTGATATTGGCTTGGGAGAGCTAGTGAATGTGCAATACTTGAATCAACCTCTCCGGGGCATATTGGGTAGTTAATAAGTTATGCATATGCTCTGCTACACTTGGTATTTAACTCCAGGTTTTCTCTGTAGAAAGCATAAAAAAAGGAAGAAAAAAGAGTACTGGTTAAAAACAGTGTCATTGCATAATTGTGCCCATTGAACTGCAGTAACTGAAATGATAAATTCCTGAGTAATATTTCCTAAGCTATTTGTATAGAAGTTTAGCAGCTGATCCAGATTATATAGATTGGTGTTTTGGTAACGATTATTATTACAGTATAAATGTCTAATATTTCCATTTTAAAACAGAGACTTTTTAAAACAGAGTCTTTAAAGAGTGTGTATCTGTATCTGGTGTGTGACCTTTTTAGCTCACTTAGTGATGCCACTAGATAAGCTTTCTGGCTTTAAACCAGTCACACCTATGATGAAATGTTATAGCCAACTATAGCTAGTTAGGTATTTAATTCGATCGGTAGACTAAAGTTAGGTGTTAAATGCAGGCAGGTTTATCAGCATTTAGCTTAACTATTTAAAAGAACATGAGGACACAGGTACATTCCTAATTATTGACATATGTATGGATTTTGAAATATCATGGCAAGTCTAATGGAGGCATTAGGCATTTAGAAAGGACATCCAATCATTTTTATTCCACTACTATAATTTTCAGGGGTTTAAAATGAAATATTAAAGACTACCAGAAAAGTGCATGTGGTTTGAAATGCAGCTAAAATAGTGTTTGTTGCTGTATTGTTTCTTATTATATCTTCCTTTAGTGTTTCTTTTTATTTCTGTGGTCTTTCTTACCACAGCCCCTTTCCACTCCTGTTCCTCTATTACCTCCCTTATTTCCCCACAGTTGACTGATGATTACAGTTATGGTTGACAGCTCCACTGTAAATAATGAATGAAATCCTGAGACCAGCTGCCATCATGCTTGACCTCTCACAAGTCCCAGATCAGTGGATTTTCTCTCACCATGCACTTCTTTGCTGTACAGTATGTTTTTCTACATTAAGTACTGACCTGGGAGTAGTCTTTAATGCTAAAATTAATGGCTAGTTACTTGCCGTTGTCAAGCATCTACAAGCTTTCCACATTACCTCCATTTCAATTAAGAAGAGAAATGATCTTAGGTCAGGGAAGATAATGCACTGCATGTCTGCTGTTTTCTGACAGGAATAAATCTCTTCTGTTACAAACTGACAGAATAATGTACTATCTATCTGATATATCTACAAATACACTATACAGCCAAAAGTAAGTGGACACCTGATCATCACACCCATATGTAGTTCGTCCCTAAAATTTTGACAATTGCATAGAATGTCCTTGTATGCTGTAGCGTTACCGTTTCCCTTCACTGAAACTAAGAGGCCCAAACCTGTTCCAGCATGAGAATGCCACTGTGCACAAAGTGGGGTCCATGAAGACATGGTTTGCCAAATTGAAGCTGAAGAACTCAAGTGGTCTGCACAGAGCCCTGAAATCACCCCCTTTGAACACTTTTGGGATGAACTGGAATGGCAACTGCTCCCCAGGCCTTATCACCTAACATCACTAACTGACCTCACTAATGCTCTTGTGACGGAATGAACACAAATACACACAGTCACACACCAAAATCTACTGGGTGGAAAGCCTTCCCAGATTACTGGAGGATATTATAACAGCAGAGAGGGACTAAATCTGGAATGGGATATTCAAAAAAAGCATGTTTTTTAGCACATAAGTTTTATGGCCAAGTGTCCCCATATTTTTGGCCATATAGTGAATATTATGGTGTTATTCAGCTCTGAATTTAATGCATACATGTGTGAAGGTGAGTCAAAGGAAAACCTTATGCTATTAGTGCAACATAAATTAAAATCTAAAAAAATTACTAAAGCAAATTTTGGAGACTCTTTCAGTGCTAAACAAAATGGAGATTGTACACTTTTGTGACTCTTATTTGCATTAAATAATGCAAAATAAATATAAAGGTTCTCATTTGAGTCGCCCTCATATTTGTATGTCAACATTTGAAGAAAAGCTCATTGGGAGAGTGAGTGTCTTCACTTTAAAGTTGCTCTGTGCCCTTTTTGGTGATATGCTAATAAAGGTCACATATCTCCCTGGCAACCTGAACGGCTGGCAGGCTCGAATATTCTAATACTAAAGCTGCTTTGCAGGAAGTCAAATGTTTTAATTACACTGAACTGCCTCTCTCAGCATGGACTCTCAACACACCTTTAATTGTAATCTGTCTTTTAGGTTTAGAAATAAATCAATCGTCAACAATAATTAGTTTTAGAAAGCTTGGAGTAGATTCAGAGGCAAAAGTAAAAAGCTAATGGATGAGGATGGTCCAGCTGAGAATCTCTTAAATTAGTGTACGCTTTTTAATTATGTGCTCTACTTCTCAGAAACCACAAAACCATGTTTTGTAATCATTCTCCTTTGTCACTGAAGAAAGTTATCTGTGGACCACACAAACCATAAACCATTAAAATGTTCACAGACCGACTCTGAGTAATGAAACATTTCAAGTGTATTGTAAAAGTGTCTCACAAGTCAATTAATGCATTATCTGACGCTAAAGCAATAAGTCATCACAAGCAGTACACCATACAATCTGTCCTGTTTATCGAAGGTACCAGTAAGCATTGCTCATTGTAATTGGTTCTGCGCAGGTTTAAAAATTGGTACATTGGCTTGCTTAATAAGACATGAGAAATAAACACAAGCTGCTTCATCAACTGTCTAAACCTAATTGTAGACTCCAGCTGATGCAGCAATTCACACTACT
This sequence comes from Hemibagrus guttatus, assembly GCA_033459395.1. Classification (NCBI taxonomy): domain Eukaryota; kingdom Metazoa; phylum Chordata; class Actinopteri; order Siluriformes; family Bagridae; genus Hemibagrus; species Hemibagrus guttatus. Next base: position 16,377,758 of record JAUCMX010000001.1, read on the forward strand.
GAGTAGCAGTTCCTGTGAGTTGTTTCTTAACCTGCTCATCGCCCATCTGTAACTACGTGACGATAGTCATTGATCAAATGCATGTCCGGCTTTAACAATACTAAGTTGTTTGTTGGTGAAAAACCATGGCTCGTCCTTCCATGCTCCTCTTTGTCTGGTATTGTCTTCCAAATTTATGAAGTGAGATAAAAATAGCCTTCTTCCACACATGTTCAGAGGAATAAGATGGATCATTAGAAAACCTGTCAGAGGAGCCTTGCTGCTGCCGGGTGAGGGAATCATATCAGATAGTGAATATTCACCAAAGTAAAGTTACCTATCTCTAAAATTATGCACTGTATATGCCACACATTACACGACTACACAGACAGCATAGTCCCTGAGTGTTCATGTTTTGAGTAAGTGTCTGAAAGAGAAAGGAAATCAACTCTCACTGCTGACTTTGTGTCTTCATATGTCTTACCATAATGTGATATATGGGGAATGAATTAGCAGGGTGGTGGATAGGCTGTCTTATAGATTTACAGTGCATGTAGTAGGGAGTGAGACACACACACACACACACACACACACACACACACACACTCACCTCTCACCAATCTTTTAGTTTGCTTCACCCATGTAATACCATCTATTAATCTTTCAAGTATGTGAGTACTGTGTGTTTGTATGTATTTGATGTGCTTTCGGGTTCAAGCTGCCGATTATGGCCTTACTCCGTTCAGTTGAGCTTTGTTTAATCCCTTAATCTCTAAGCTTAGTATGTATATCATATTAATGCATATTTCTTTGTAACTACTATAAATTATTTAGAAACTACAGTGAAATTATTATTAGGAATGTTGTCTGATGAGAAGCAGAAACACTGGTATTATTTTGAGTTAGAAAGTAAATTTTCAATATTTTCAGCTCCATTTTTTCTATATTGAAGGATAATTGGTTGCTTAATGGAAAAGGGCACTGATTTTTTAAAACTCTGCTCAGTTTTCAAATATCAAGTGTCTGAATCTGAAATCTAATTTCTATTAATGTACCAAGGCTAGGTGCATAACTCAAAGAATCAGCTTTCATTGAGTCTCTAAATGTTTCTTTTCCTCAAGTGAGCATTGCAGTGGTTTTAGGTTCCAGTATTTGACTTTTAGAGGACAGAGTGTGCCCGTCTTCCACCAGTCTATGAGTGGAAAATTGTAGGTCGTCTCTGGGATAAGATGGCACTTGGTTTTAGAATCTGTGAAAGAGTTGACTGTGGTTGAAATCGAAACCTTTAATGGACATGTCACTAAACAAAAGAAGTGTTTGCTGAGTCATATCTATTTTTTGTGTGTATTTATACAGATCATGGTGTGTGCACTTGTGTACATATGGGCAATCATTTATAATGCACAAAATTCGAATTTTCATCCTCTATTAAGGGCTAGTCAACTGTTTAGGGTTGGAACTGGAATAAATGACCTTTCATTCATTTGTTTTGTCGCAATTCATGACATTTAAGACACAAAAGGATAATCCATGGGATTGATTGTCATGACCTTTTTTGTTCTTATATTGCCCTGCACGTATTTATACCATCCACATGCAGTCTCTGGTATTGAACATGCAATCAAAAAGCCTAGCTTATGTGGGGTTTTGTCCCATACAAATGACTGTCAGCTTCAGAAGCACTAACCAGCAGTAATCATAACACTGGCATACTACACATTATAAAGCAGCCCATTCATATTATTTACAAAAATAATCTCAAACATGCTTTAGGAGTACATAAACACAGTTTCTTTCTGCGTCATTGATTAAGGTGCACCATATTTGCGCAAATTGGTGTAAATTGAAAATAACAGGCTACAAATCACAGGGCTCACATCACCTTTTGTGATGGTGAAAAATCACACCCGTAGAGAATTCTGTCTCCTGTATGTATTTTGGGAGGTGATAACTCTACAGTAATGCCAAAAGGTTGACAGTGAGAGTTATGGATAGTCCATATTACACCTTCCCTGGCCTCGGCACAAAGTCGAGCTTAATTAATGTACCATTAAATATTCATCTGCACTGAAAAATGAATGCAGAGGAATCTGTGGATGGGGCAAAGCAGAGCAGTTTTAGTTCTGCTGGCCCTCAATTAAGAACAGGGAAACAAGCAAGCTGTTGCTCTGGTGCTATTAAACCTGCTGCTGACACTTTTATTGCCCATGTCCACTGCGCTGAGTGGAGAGCACGAGACTGGGGGCTTGTTTGTCAACATAAGCAATGAAATCAATGGCATCACTCTGGCACCGGGCTCTCACTCTCGCTCTTTCTCACACATACACACACTTGCACTCTAATTCTGTTTAATCAGTTATATGGATTTGCCAGCTGAAAAAAATCAACCAGAGCTTCAGATATAACAATATGTATAGGTTTTCTGTTAATGTAAACTAAGGTAGTCCATTTCTCTCATTTTATACTTATACTTTATATACTTATATAATGTATACACATGCAATTATTCTTTTCCACACAGTGAAATCTGCTTTGTGTGCTGTGTGCCATGCACTCATTTGCCATGAGGAAGTGAGGTGCCATGAGAAAGTGAGATGAGGTCCTGTAGAAGTCATGTTTCACTCTGGGGTATGAGGGAAAATGGAGGTGAGATTATCCATCAGGATCATGTTCGTAACACAGGATTTGCTCAGACTATTGCTGCCGGCTTGTTTGATGCCACAGACCAATGATGTAGAAACATAGCATGCAAGAAATATATTGATGTACTTAGAGTTGGACTGAACTTTCAATATTTAAAGGTTGATAACATGACTTTATATATGCAAACAAGGTGGAGTAAAATATCAAAGATCTGAAATAGACTGTGAAGGGAACCAAATTAGCCTTGTAAATATATAAATCTTCAGACAATTACTAGATGACCGAGATGCAACACTTAAAAGATGTCAATGTATTTAGTGCTTATCACAGACATTTCCAGTCTATAAATGTGCACATAAAAATTTGAAATGTTTTCAAGCTTGTATAAACCTGTTAATACAACAACTAATGTTAATGCTGTTGGCAAAAAAGCAAGCACCGAATACTACGAGTGTCTGGTGAAATAAGCACTCTTTCAGCTCCTCCTCACTTCCTTAGACTGTGTCTAGAAAACTGTCTGAGAGACAAACACTTGAGAAAAGTATGTGACTGAGTGCTAAAAAAACCCACCTCAAAGCACTCACAACAAAATGCCATCTTGTTAGCATACCAAGCACCACCCTTAAGTATAAAAGAATATTCTTCATCTTGAACTGTGATTACAGACACTTTATCAGCTACCAAAAGTAACTAAAATTCCAAAACTGTGCTAAAATACACAGTTTAACACTTCAGCAGACATAAATGTAATAGTAAGAAGCATGCATTTTATCTCCTACTCCATCTGTCAATAATTCCTGATATTATACTGACTTGAGAGCAATTGTCTAACACTAAGATTTGCTGATTGGCTTTAAAATGGATCTGCCTTTTAAGCTAATTGCAAAGTGATGCATGTCCCTAAGTGTGCAACTCACTGGCTAGCACTTGACATGAGTGTGCACTGATAATTACACTTGACTGTCATTTTCAGTACACAGAAAATAATTACAGATGTCCCACATTATGCACTTGTAGTAAAAGTATTACTATAGCAAGAGATATATTTTGTTGCATCTTCCGCATGTAATAAAGACTATTATCTAATACTGTATTGTAAAGCAGATACTACACTACTTTATTATGCATGATCACAGAACTGTGGTAATGTCAGATGTCTACTCCATTTTGAACTCACTGTCAAGAGATCATAAAATAAAGAGTTTAAAAGCATTAGTGGGTTAAGTGAATGTACTGTCTGATAATAGCAAACTCATCTCCTTTGGTGGAGCATGTGCTATATACACCCCTGGAGCTCCATTAGATTGATTCCAGAGGCCGCTCAGGGATACTCTGGTACATTACTTTGAATTCATCAGCATGCCATTTTGCAATTAGCTTCATGTGGAAAATGATATGATGACACTTACTTAGAACACACAGAAGAGTAAAGGATATTGACTATTCTACACCACTTCTGTATAATTCAAACGAGAGCACTGTCACTTTGCCCTACTCCAATGTCATAGCAGTTATTACACCATCATTATCAGCCACAGTCATGGTGATTATTTCCCCAATATTATCGGTTAAACAATGATATTGCCTACTGGACCTAAATCAGGCTAAATCCAAGATTCTCAGCTTCTTGTGACCCACATATTCTCACCTAATTCCCCTATGTGCAAACACTTGATACTGCTCACCAGACAATTAGCAAGTTATGTTGATAAACGTTAGGTGCTAGAAGAACTTGAAACAGTATAGCATTTGGGTTCTGAACTGGAGTTAAGAATCCCTGGGCTAAATAAAAAATAAAAAAAAAACAGACATCAGTTTACTGAACCTGCTGTTTTAGAACATGGAACAATTTGAGTCCACTTAAACAAATCCACACCAGCACATACCTTTGCTGCTAGAGAAGAGCTGGGTTTCTCCAAGAGATCCCAAAGTTTCTTGCGCTTCTCTGTGCAGCATGTGTTGTCAAACTCCTCACCCTCACGTTCACGCATGGTCTCAGCTTCACGTTTCAGCTCCTCATTCATCTGCTCCTTCTTCTGGTGATAGCGTGCTTGGCAGCATGACTCCAAGTAGATCTCATCAATACCCCAGAAGTCAAGCTCCTGGCTGAACGAGAGTGCACACATCTCCTCCATCATGTGCAGCTTACCCGTGCGATAAAAGTTCAGAATAGACGTGAATGCACCTGGGTGCCTGTCGAAGAAGTATTCGTTCTCCTCCAGGCTATAGTCATCACACACCTCCATGATAGCCTCATGTGTGTTGCAGTCCCGCAGCTTGCCAAGGCGTGTGCGCGGCAGCCGATCTAGTGTCCTCCACAGCACCTCATGCAGAAGACCACCAACGTTCAGGCGCACGCGGCGTGAGCTGGCTTTGCTCCGGATGATCTCCACCGGCTCAGGCGGCACAGTGGAGGTAGAGCGTGACCCGGTCTTAATCATTTCCTAACTCCTTAGCGATCCCTCCTTCTAGAGTAACAGTTGGAAGTGTCTGAGAGAACTACCGCCTTAATCTGATTCTCTTCTCCTTCATTCTTCCAGCTGCAAAAAAGGAGGGATGTGAAACTGACTTAAACCCAGAACTGAACATGAAGAACAAGGAAACAGCTCGCAGGCCATGTTCGTTATCCGCTAATGAGAACGTCTGGCTCGATGATAATCCGCCTCTGTGTGGACTGCAGTAAACTTGCCTTCGAAACAATCGCTGTCCAGTGCTGAAACCAGAGAAACCGTTTTATTCTTGGCAACGTGTCTCCACTGTTCTGCTAATAGACCAGTTTCTAAAAACGAGCCTAAACGTGAACTGTAGACGCTCTTTAAAGCGTTAGTGTGTTCCAGCTTGACATTTGAAGGTGTTCCTCTGTCTTACTCATCTCCCCTAAAGCGATCATGGCCCTATACTGGCTCAGATAAGCAGGTTATGTTTATAATTCACCAGAGATTAACCACTCGGCGATTTGGAAACGAAAAGCTGCTCGCTGCTTTGGAAAACTAGGCAAACAATTTATAAAACGATTATTTATAAGATCGTTTGGAGACAAACCGTGAAAAAGTTTATAAGATGAAAAAGAATTCAAGCTCAATCACCAATATGAACAGAGTTAGTTTTATAGCGCATAGAAAATTGCTTCTGCTTAAAGTTCTCAAATATGTTTAAAAATGTAATTGTGGTCTAAAATAGCCATAAAGTGTGTACATATATTTAACATCCCCAAAACAACAGATATTAGACCACACATTATCTTACATGTGTTTGAAAGCAAAGTGTTCGTTTATACTTTCGTATGCTGAAATGAGTACAAATGTAATATAGAAAATAATATATAAAACGATTTGAACTATATCGCCTACAGAGCTATGTTATAATAATAGTAATAATAATAAGAAGAAGAAAGGAAATGTTATTGTGAGATGTGAGCGTGCCAGACAAGGCGACTCACTGGGACAGATTGAAGGCGGCAGCGGAAAAAGCTTCAGTCCGTCGTCAGGCAGGAGAAGGAGGCTGTGCTCTCTCTCTCTGTCTCTCAGCTATTCCTATGCTTTTTCCTTGGTTTCCGGACCATCGCCTCTTCCACGGCATGCTCGAACACACAACCTGCTGCCTCTGACTCGGTGTGCCATTCGCACTTGATTCTCATAAACGCGGATCATCAACAAGTAGTCTGCGATACGAAACCTGCTAATGAAGACTGTGCGCGTATGACGGCAGCAGCTTCCGCTCCGTTACATCTGCAGAGGGGCGGATGGCTACAGCAATACAAAACACACACCCTCTCCCCTCTCTCACTCTCTTTCTCCGTCTGTCTTTCACTGCTCCTCTCTTTTTCTTCTTCCCCTTCTTCTTCTCCCCTCCCTTCTTCTGTTTTTTCCCCCCACACCAAGTAGGAATTTTGGGTTCCTTGATAAATTCATATATAGGGTAAATATTGCTCTGGACAATTTTCCTCTCTGTGGACTGTGTTTGTTCTGTAGGATCCATTTGGGCCCCTGTATACTCCGGACCATACGAATAAACCCTCACCTTCTCACCATTAGGTGTGAAATAGGGAGCCTATTGTGATTTGAAAATGAAATCATTTACTCTTTGAATAAAGTAAACGTTTGTCTGAAATACAGTTACAATATAATATGTACAATCTCTGTAATAAACGTACCAAACTATACTTTTGTTCTTGTCACTGGGGTGATATCATCAAGCGTACTTCTTATTTATCTTTATATCTTTTAAAAACAATATAACATACCTAACTGAACCATAGAGGAACACGTATGTACTTTTAAAACAGGTATATTATATATACTATAGTTAAAAAGATGTATTTTTGGAACAACCGTAGCAAAAAGGAAAAGTACAATTTGGTATCTTTATTTCTGAGAGTATTTTTGTAGTAAGCTAATGATAAAAATCAAACCAATCATGTGTAAATTCAGAGCACCCAAAATATCTTCTGCTACCTCTACGCACGCACACACACACACACACACACACACACACACACACACACACACACACACACACACACACAATTAACACAGCATGGCCTCTTGTTTTTGAATATGTTGAAATGTACGGGAAACTTTTTAATTGGGACACCTCCTAGATAATATTACACCCTGTAATCAAGTTTAGCTGATGCTCTTTTTTTTATCCAAAGTGAATTAAGACAGGTTATAACTGAGCACTTGAGGATTAACAAACATGACAAACATATAATCAAAAACTGTCACTTTTAATCAGTTTATGGCAACCTGGAATCTGGAAAATGAGTATAAGTCAGGATGCAGAAAAATGAGAAATGAATACAAAGGCAGTATTCAGTTTTAGTCATGCTTAAGAATGTATGAAGAATGCATAATTTTGAAGAAACATTTTGGTTTCAGTCAAAACTCTTTAATAAAGGTTATATAATTCAAGAAACATCATGACAAGGGTCTAACCAGTCTAACTAGGGAATCCTCATGTTCTTATTTAGTGCAGATTTAGGATTAGTGCCTACAAGGGCACAGTGACAGACTGTAGTGAGGCGCTACAGGTATTAGAACCATCAGCTCTGTGATCAGCCTGTAATCAAACATTTATGCTGCATATATGGTCAGAACCAGGCACTATAGTTATAAATATATAACTATATATAACCGAGCCATAGGGAAGGTTCAATTTCAAATTTCATTATTTGAAATTATATAAATGAGTGAATCGTTTTGTTAAAAAATTTCACATTTGTAGATCCTTCATACTCAAAAAATAAGATACAAAGTCTTCAAATATATACAAAATTATGTACAGTCATATGTAAAAAAAAAATATATATATCAAAACAATGTTAAATAAATATGTATATATAAGCTGGGTAATTGGTCCAGGATTTTTATAGGAAAACAGGGTGCCCTCTGCGTTTGTATCGGATTTGAAGCTCCTTGTTAGGCTGTAGCATCCCAAAACCATAGCGACTGACATCTGCTTCAGGCAACTGAGCTTCAGGGTCATGCAGCTCAATGTCCAGATGGAGGAGAACCAGAAACACAAACCTGAAAAGACAGAAGGACATTCATAAGGAAAGGGATTCACCACTGGGCAGGTTTTTAAAAAGTCTTTAAAAAGTTTTACTCAAGTGCAAACTTGGAAGTACAAGCCTTAGGGACATGGACATGTTTGCCTACAGTGGGAATGTTGCATAACTCTTCAAATGGCCTTTTCATGTGAAACAGCTGGATTGGCCTCTTTAAAACATCTTAATTAGTGATTCTCTCCCCCATCCATGTGTGTGTGTGCGTGTGTGTGTGTGCTGTGTGGGGTGTGTGTGTGTAAACCTTAATCTCTGTGGCCCTTTGTGTTTAGGTGCAGTAGGTGAGCTAAAGGGTGTTTGCCTTCCTTTGGGGAATGCATTTTGTCTCAAAGAGCACAGGATACTTACTGTCTGATGGACTGAATAGCAAACAGGCTTTCCCACGCACACGTTTTTCCCTGCTCCCCAAGGCATGGTGTAATACTTCAGCCTCCTCCCACCTTTAAAGAAGTCTTTTTTTACTGTTCCATCTGCGTTTAGAAACCTGTTATACTTGAATGTCTGTAAAGAAAATAGCAGAGACAAAGGTAAGTGAAATGATTTGCACACACACAAATGGTCCCTCTTGCTAATCTGTGACAGATCAGCATTTGACAGAATGCTCCATGTCAGATCATTCAGGACTGCAGTCAGCTACCCACGGCATTGTCGTTACATTTGACATCAGGTGAGATTTTCCGAACTGATAGCTTTGTTAGGGTAATAGTCGCCATGACGCAGACATGTAACAAGGCTTTTCCACCAATTAGCTTCTTTCTATTATCACTGCACCTTAATCCTGTGGCTGACACATGTCCTGGGTTAAACCTTTCCAAGGGGTAATCCATGGTAAGTGTAAAGTCTGAAGTCTGAGTGTGTGGTTTGTGTGTGTGTGAGAGAGAAAGGACAATGTCTTTTCTTTATGTAAACTCACAATAGGGTGTTTAAATTACACTGAGAAACAGCTGAAAGTGCTCATTTAGTAACTGCTGAAAATTATGAGTGCAGTCTTCAGTAATTCTAAAGCACAAAGTGATGATAACAGTATCTATTCATGTAGTCACTCTTAATGAAGGGGTTGGTGCAGTGCTGTTTGAATGTAATAGCGTCACTGATACAGTTAGATTTGTGAATAAGCAGCATGAGAATAATTGTGTGTTTATATGTTTGACTCTATGTGTACCTCAGGATTAAGATGTATTTCTGGGTCCATCTGTGGACTTATGAAAGGAAACAGACAGACACGGTCACCCTTCCTTAGATCATATTCTTGTCCATCTGCCATGCGCAGTGTCTTGTCCTGCAGGACCTCCCGAGTGATGAAAGGGGCAGCAGTCAAGCGGAGAGTCTCCTCCAGCACACTGTCTAAATTAACATTTAAAAAGCAATCATAAATTTAATACAACCTTAAAACAACAATTCATTGTAATCAATTCCCTTGTGAGATACATCATATTCTTTCACAAAGAGATAAACACAGACAGACACACACATACACACACTCTGAAGGTACACTTGTTGAGTGGACTATTTTCTAGTGTTTGCCTGGTGCAACCTTTGGTCTAACATGAGTCAGAACTTAAAGACGCTTTTGCACTGTTCTTTTCTGAGCGGGCTAAATCTGTACCTCAGGTTAATCTCCTGGAGACACATTAGAGCTGTGTAGTGTGGGCGATATGACGGTGTGCTATCGTCATTGTTAGAACAGCGTCACATTTCTTTTTGTATCACAACTTCCTTCTTCCAGTAATTTTAGAAACTGAGTGCAGAAAATCAGTGGAAAGAAAATACCATGGTAGAGAATGCTAGACTAATCACATGTTAAGAACCATCACAGTTGTGATTTGTGTTCTTTAATAATAAAAGACATAATAAGATATGTATTTTCTTTATTTGAATCTCCACTCAGCACAGACCAACACTAGCCCTATTTTTCTAATTACTTTTTATGAGGCTTACTAAACACAGGTGTCTGCTCCTGGGTGTTGAAGGTGTTGGTTCCAGGCAGTGTGACACTTTTAAATTCCTTTCTCACTGCCCTCATGGCCTCTTCGTGGGTCAGCAGAAAAGCCAGGAGCCAAAATGCGGCAGGGCCCACATTACCCTAAAGCATGAAAACAAAATGCAACATTACAGCTCTTCTGACTTTTTCAGTATGTAACTATCACTAACACTTTTTTCATTACTTCATTTTGGCCTTCCTTCTCCTCGGCTAGTGGAACACTGAGGTGTATGGGTATATTACATAAGACCGAAGACAATTTGAATCACTCTTTGTATTAACAATGTAAGCTAACAGCTGATAAGCACAGTATGCCGTATATTAGCTAGTGCAATAAGTGGAGCCAAGAAAAGAACATGTCTTCAGACAATGGGGATGATCTACAGTAGTGTTCAAATCTGGTTAGCCTCACAGCACCAATGTCAAAGTGCTTACTATAAAAGGAGGTCCACTGAGAGCAAATGAAGGACAGAATGTTAAAATTATGGAACAAAACTATGGCCAGCACATTTTTTACTAGCATGTGGATGAATGGACCATGATCTGAGAATAAATTAAAGCTGACTTTAAATGGCTGATTTAGTATAACATATTAACTATAAATGAAAAAAAAAAAGTTTATCTTTATAAAAAGAAAAATAATTTTAATCATGCAGTATAACCAGTAGAGGAATAGTAAATACATTTCATGCATTTATGACTTTTTAGTTGTAGGTGTGGAATAAATGACAGAAACCCCCAAAAAATAGGCCAAAAAAGGATAGCTTATAAATGAAGAGAATGGATAATGTAAGATAAACACAGCACTACACTAACACAAACATTGATGTAATTTAATAATTTGCATGAGAAGAGTGGCATATCACTTGAATTCAACTAGAGGAAAATAAAGAAATATTGTTCAACACTGCTCTCTTCTGGCTACTTGGCCAACCTGTCAGACTGTCTCCTGTTCAGATTTATGTAGCTCATTTCTACCACACTCTCACCCTGAGAAATATTGAGAAGGACAGGATGAATCTGTGTAGTTCCCTCTGGACATATAACTACACAGATTTGTCCCATCTTTCTTGATTTCTCTGAGAGAGTGTGGAAGAAATGAGCTATATAAATCTTTATATCTACACTTGAGAAAAGAAGACTGACAGGGAAGAACAAATAATAGTGAAAGGGATAATATCGACTTGGTGTTTAAAGTTCTTGACAAATCTGAGTTTCATTTGTCAAAGCCAATCCTACTGCTTCTTGCTCTCAGTGATTTGCTGACTGTAGTCATACAAGTGGAATTCCAACACTTTATTATTTCTGCTCCATTTGCACCATTCGTTCTGCAATGTGCTCGTAGTCTCGTCATCATTTCTGCATGGTTCATTCTAGGTGTGGTATGTGAGTGATGATCATTTCTGAGGCATGTCAACTCTGACAGCTTTATTGACATTAGGTTGGCTTACACTGCAGTGCTTTCTTACAAATACAAGTGCAATAAGAAGAATGGCACAGCATTCATGAAAACAAAGGGCTTACTCACATCAAAAGGTCTGTACAAATGCTTAAAAAAACTCAGGCATCACCTGGGCTATATTTACACAGTGTAATTATAGCTCAGACTCAATAATAATCATTGCAAAATACGTGACCTGACGGATAATGTTCACTCTGCAGTTTTGTTGCACTCTGCAGTTTGTTCAACACACAGTTTTGTGTGTGTGTGTGTGTGTGTGTGTGTGTGTGTGTCTGTTGGAGCCGGGGTGTGTTCCTACCTCATGTCTTTAGTAATTATAAATGAATTAGTTTATTTTGAAAATATTCAGCTGAATGTGTATATAGATTTATTTATACGGCCATGGTTAATATATAATGGTTTCTTATTGGAAACTGGTGTAGGAAAGCACGTAGACTTCATAAAAGTGTGTATAGCCAGTCACAGTGCAACATAAAATATTATTAAGCTTGAAGCTAACTAAATATACAAAAGATATCAGACACTCTGTGGGTCAACGGTGAAACAATGCTTACATTACTGTGAGTTGTAAATATATTTATATATTGTAGCTTATATGTGGTTAGATTTAGGGTTAAGATTTTGTTTAGGGTTTCTCACTGACCTGTGTGGCCCAGAGCTGTAACAACATGGCCTTTCTCTGTGTCTCCTCATCAGCGCCCTCTGCCTGTAGGTGAAGTCTGTAACTCTGCATCCACAAACTGGAGTCTTGCCTCAATCCAGCCTGTGCCAGTAAGTCCCACAATTTCTGCTTCACCATGCCTGCGGTCTGCTTTTCCCCTAAAGAAATAAAGAGTGTGTGTGAGAGTGAGAGAAAGACTAGAGTGAGACTTAAGTAAGAAAGTTAAGTGGCTAACGCCATCTGTGGAACAAAGCAAGTGCGGAAGTGTGAGAGAGATATAAACAACTGATTCATAGTTTGTATAGGAAGCATAGTTTTGGATACAGCAGCTTGAGGCGCCTATTTTAAGACACACACTGTAACCAAACCGGAGGCATTGGTGGCTCAGTGGTAGGCTTCTCGCCTATCATGCGGAAGGCCCGGGTTCGATTCCAGCCAATGCCTCGACCCCAGCCCCCAAGCCCAGAAAAAATGGGAGGGTTGCGGCAGGAAGGGCATCCGGCGTAAAACCTGTGCCAAGTTGTTGTGTGGACCAGTCGGTCCGCTGTGGCGACCCCGAACAGGGAGCAGCCGAAAGCAACTTCCTTCCTACACTGTAACCAAACCAAAAGCATAAACAAACTCTGTGTTTATGTCCTGAGCTAGTAATGAAACACAATGTCTTTTTTTTCTCCAACTATGTCCTCACTTGTTCCTTTAGCTGTGTCATCCCTGTCTCATTCACTCTGTCATCATGACTTGATGACAGTATGTTTCAGTATGTCAGTATGTCATCATGACTTGATGACAGAGTGAATGAGATAAGGATGACACAGCTAAAGGAACAAGTGTGGAAGTGGTTGAAAAAAAAAAAAGACATTGTGTCATATACTAATAGTCTGTCATCTGGTCAGGTTACAGAGACTTACAGAAAACAGACTGTTATGTAATTGAGTGGGTGGGCATGTTGTAGGTTACAAAATGTTTGAGTGGAATGAATTGTCTCCTTATAATAGAGTCAAGATCAGTCACGACTGTAATGACACAGCCAAGATTTAACCAGATAGTTTCAGTATGACAGGGAAATGAAACAGTAAGCAAAGTGTAGACAGTCGAGGCTATTTTTAAGTAGCCTACTGCCTACTGATCAGAAATTCATTCAAATTCCAGCACTGCCAAGCTGGCAATGTTGGGTCCAGGTGCAAAGCCCTTAATCATAACCGCTTAGTTATAGCTTGACTCAGAAAAAAAGCATCAGTCATTTCAATAAACATAAATGTCCTGAGCTCAATGTGAGTTTATAACTGCAGGGAAAAGTCTTTCTAACTTGGCTTTGCTTTATAGGGTGTTACTGCTGGTGTCATGTAACACTGCAGTACATTCTGTAATGAATTCATGTAGATGCCATGGAAACAAAACAAAACAGAAACAACTGTATTTGATGACATCATCCCAGGAGTCTATAGAACTTGGTGGCACTCCTTAGAATTGACATTACTCTTATCCATGCTTAGAAATTGGTGTATTCATCATGTAATATTTATTATGCATCATACAAGGTTGCCATGCAAGCATTAGGAAACAATTAATTATTGTTATTGTTGTGCCTTTAACAATGATAACACTATCCACCAGAAAACCTTTAAATTTATACATTAAACCATTAAACCATATTCCTGCTAACAAACAGTATAAAGGTATTGAAGGATAACAAAAGGAATAGAGTTTGACTTACCGGACTTTAGAGTGCTGCGAGCCATCTTCATCAAGAGACTATCAAATCTGTGGTATTCTGTATATACATTGGCAGCATCAGCAGAATTGTTGTTCTGTTCTCCACCAAACAGTGTGAGATATCCAGCCCTAAATGAGAGAGGGAACATGAAATAATTATAATTAAAAAAAAACAAACAAACAAAAAAACAAAACAGGAAATGACAAATCTCAAAATCTGACTATAGTGACCTCAGTAAGTGTCTGTGTCCTTTGAAAAACATATATGGTTCCTTAAATGCATAGTATCTATAGTTTCAAATGCATACAGTATTTTAGTAAGTATTCTAGTATTCTAGGAACCTTTTGTAACAGCAAAACACTATTGCAGGGTTCAGTACGGGACAAACTGAAGAGATGTTTAGTGTTCTTTAATTAGTTAGTCTTTTTCCCTCTAAGAATGTAGTCATGAATGAATCTTTTCTGCTGAACTTCTTAAGGGTTCGAATGGCTTCACTGTTTGTTCCTCTGTCTTGCAGTTTACTTTAAATTAGCATACATGTGTTTTTGACACAGATATTAACATCACAACTAAATAATCTAACAAAAAAATCCAATAGGCTTCACAATGGGTAGTATTGCAAATCACTTCTAAGATCTCTCCTTTCCAGTTTGACATCTTGTTTCTTTTACAACTCACATCCCACATTTGTCATGTCCCCTATTTACAAACAGTATAATGTGGAAAAAATCTGTGTATATAAACTGTTTATTGGGGTAGCTTTATGTCTTCCGCTTTGGCTACTTTAGTATTAACTACCCGCATGGGATATACCTAAACATCAGGCTGTAGCAGAAGTGGAAGAGCCCGTCTTCTTTCCAGTCAGTCTGGTTTAGGGCCTCTGTCTCCAACGTTAGCAGTGTTTGCAGGTGGTTCTCCATGACATTGTTCATGCATAACAGGCTCTCACCCTGGAAATGCCTGCAGACAGCAAAGTGTTAAAGATTTGAGGAATTTGCACAAAGAAATCTGAAACATAAAAACCCCTAAGCTCATGTTCCCTGATTTGTATCTTTAGTCATGACCATAGAGGAATCAGACTGTATTTCTGTAACCCTAAGAAGGAAAACACAACTGATATGACATGTTAAGAAATCAGATTGTGCATTATAAGATGCTGTGAACACCTACAATGTCGAACGCCCAATGTTCCAAAACATTATCTGATGTTATAAGATTTGCATGTGGGGAAAAAAAAAAAAAACAGCTGGGAGAAAACAAATGGTGAAAGCACTTTGAAAAACGAATTTCATCATGGGCCACACCTTCAGTGCATGCGTAAAAATACCACAACAAAGGGAGCGTCCCAGAACAATTATATAATACACTTGTAAAAGCAATAAGGAATTCCTTCAGTAGGTACCTAGCTTATTACTAAGTAGGCTTATATTTAAAATAGTACAAAAAACCTTGCCTGTGTGAACCTAAAGTCTGTATTCACGTGTATATAATGCCTACACTGTGGTATACATTAACTAAGATTTAAATACCAGCACCAATATATGTTGCAGTCACAAGTCCTAGAGAAATGTGCATCAAGACATCATATAAGCTCATGCTGATGGATTTAGCTGCGAATTCAACACAGGGGTAGCTTTTACCAGCACAAAACAACAAAAAGTTTTGTTTTCATTCACACCCTATGATATTCTTATTCAAGCTTGCAGATCTTTTATTGTTGCCATATACATCAGTTCTTATTTATGTTGGCAGTCATTTTTAACATTTAGTCTATGTGGCCAAGGATTATGGTAATGCTACAGAGTCTGAGTAATTTATTTCCCTGCAAATGTTTAGATGAGTGATTCCTGACAGAGTTACTGCACAAACAAGTTTAATGTAGCCTAGTTGCTCAGCTTACAAGCAGCAAGTGTGGGTGTTTAGGGCTGGGAAAACATCCCTCCAATTGTCTGGTTGTTGTACCAGCTCCAGATATAAATCATTTACCACTAAGGCACAAAAGCATTGGATTGTGAAATCTTATGTTCACCATGTCTTGAGTGTGATTTAAACACTATACACTAGCAAACAAATATTACACAATGCCCTCACACAAGATTAAATCATCACGCTTTCGTGAACACATTTCTGGCTGGGACAAACTGAGAGGAAAAGTACTGTGTAAGTCACGAACAATGAAAGAATTTAGATAAGGAATGGGAAAAAGGGAGAAGGATACACAGAAAGAGAAGTATAATGTTAAATTGGCCTGTTGTTACACAGACATTAAATATATAAGATGTTTTCACGTCATATGGAGATGAAAATAAAGGTTTTTCCCCCATTTGAATCTTATAACAAATGAGAAATACCTATAGCTCTGCACTGTTCATTGTTTAATGAAAAGGATTACATTTATGTCAGAGAAGTGTATTTTAAGAGCATTTTTTTTATTATAATCTGTGTACAATGGTGTCAGCCTTACCATAAATGTGTTATTTATTGGAGAAATAATTTTGAATGCTCATACAGATAAAAGTCCAAAAGCTGTCACTAAGCGGAAGTGAAAATCTCACTGAAATCCTGAATTAGAAATGCCAAGGAAGTGTTATTGTGTAATAAACTATGACAGACAGTGGTGTTCCAATATGGAAATGGTTATTGGAATGCAGTTATTCTGAACAGTGATTATTGCCATACCTTTTCATTATGGCCTTCTCTGTGTCAGGTTTGTAATTTGGGAGCCTCAAATTAAAAATCCGGTCCATCAGCACCTGAGCATAGCTGGAAAAGTCTAGAGACATTGTGTCATGAAGTACAGAGTCATAGGAATTGGGATCCAGTAAGATGGTAACGTAACGTCCAGCCACACGAACCTGGAAGATCATAGTAACATACAATGAAACTGAGAAAATTGCAGTTATATCAAACATACAACATTTAGTTGTATATAAAAATGTAAGAGATATTAAAATTATGCTAAAATGCTGAATGGGCAAATTAGGCAGCTTAGGAAGAATACATGCTTAGAGTTTTGTGCATTACCGTAAATATGTCTCCATGTTTCTGTTTCATTCTTGTTAAAAATTTAGCAGCATCCTTTCCAAAATCCAGCGCATGTCCTAACCATGGGATAACTCCTTTGTCCAGAGGTGGTTCTCTTTTGGAACTGAAGTTAGAACCAATTTTCATGTGATGTTAGTAAATCAGGGGATTTTTCCCCATTAAGTAAGATAAAAAAAAAAGCCTTAATTTCATGTCAAATCATGCTTTCATAGTAACAGCAGGAAAATATGATTCATTCATTGTCTACCGCTTATCCGATCTATTCTCGGGTCACTGTGCCTATATCAGGCGTCATTGGGCATCAAGGCAGGATGCACCCTGGACAGAGTGCCAACCCATCGCAGGGCACACACACACAACGGACAATTTAGAGATGCCAATCAACCTACCATGCATGTCTTTGGACCGGGGGAGGAAACCGGAGTACCTGGAGGAAGCCCCCGAGGCATGGGGAGAACATGCAAACTCCACACACATGGCGGAGGCGGGAATCGAACCCCCAACCCTGGAGGTGTGAGGCAAACGTGCTAACCACTAAGCCAACGTGCCCCCCTCAATGGTTACATACATTAGTTATTTTGAGGCTTATATTGTTCCTTAATGGTATTTTACATGGTGTAATTCATAGAAATAAAACAACAGATATAAGATATATAGGCGGTGTACATCAGTGTAATCAGAATTCTCTAATCAATGTAATATAATAACTTTCCCTGTAAGCAGAAAGCAGATGCTTTCTTTTATTTCCACATAACAAATCAATTAATTTAGGTGTATGAACCACATACTGGGAATCTGGGAGGGAGTTTTAATTCACCTGGAGTTATTTATATTTGAGCTCATTTGAAAATATACTGGTAAATACTCTGAATTTCACAAATGGAAAAATATTTCTCATAACAAATTATTAGTAGTAGTAGTATTAGTAGTAGTATTATTTATTTATACTTTTTTTTTTTGTAATGATCACTATACACACTGTAGTTCTTTTTAAACAAGATAACAAAACAACTTTATAAACAAGAAGAAAAAAAAAGATTTAGCACTCACCGTGTGCGATGAGAAAAGAAATAAAAGAAGAGGATCCCGTTGAGTAACAGGAGGATTGTCCAAATCATGACGGTCTCTCGGTTAATTCATTAACATGCACGGATGAATAAGAGGTATAACTAACTCCTGGTAACGTGCGCGGACTTATATGGTTGAGCTCTAGACCGGAAGAATTGTCACTCGGAGTTTCTTTAGCGCACGTAATAAGCGTCATTCACGATGGAGGCGTGTGTGTGTGTGTGTGTGTGCGAGTGCCAAAGGCGTGTTCATATGGCGATTTGGCAAGAATCGCTTGATTATTGACGTATATTTAAATGAACATAGTATTCAGGCTACCAGAAACAATAAGTTGTAAGAATGTGAAAACAGTAGATCAACCTACGTATTTAAGACGCGCAAAACAGGCCTCTTCCAGGTGGGAGCATTGTGCGTAAAGTGTGTGTAAATTCAGGTTTTATTCCGGTAAATTCAGGCGTGTTACCTTTTGTACATTAAAACAAACAAACCAAAAATAAAAACAGCCATGTTTTTCCTAATCTTTAGCTGTCAAGTTTGAACTACTCTTTATTTTATTCTTTTTTTAGAGTCAGTGTTTCCCATAATCGAAACCTGAAACCAAACAATCATGTGTCTTGTGGGATAGAGTGACATCATATACAGCTCAAGATCCTTGAGAAAACATCTTACTGTGCACACTGTAGCCTGTAGTCTTGTTTTGGGCTGAAAGTGTGGAACCTGATATGGACTTCTGATGTTGTAGCTCATCCACCTCAACGCTTTACATGCTGTGCATATGAATACTTAGGAAGCTTCTTGTATTTTCTAAGATACTTTTCTGCTCACCACCGTTTGCGATTTTTTGTTACCACAGCCTTTCTGTTGAGAAAAAAAAGCCTGAATATTCAGCACGGATTTCTCTCAACATGGTGCTTTCAACTTGAGATCTGACATTCACAAAATGTTTTTTTTTTTTTTGCATCATTCCGTGTAAACTCAGCAGTTTCTGAAATACACAAACCAGCCTGTCTGCCACTAACAATCATGCCACATTCAATAAATTTCCCCCCATTTGGAACTGATATGAATGATAGGAAATGGTTCAAGATCAAATAATTAACTTTTTAATACTTGTAAATTGAACCGATAAGAGAGCCAAAAATAAATAATGAAGTTAATGACAAGGACTTATAAGGGTGATCTAAAGTTCGAGTTGATTAAATTCACAAGATCACCGATAACTGAAAGTGAAAATATATGTTTATGCCTGTGGAGTGGAACAACTTCATACCTTCTATAATATCCTATAATGGGGTGTGAAAAAATTAAACAAAAACTTCACACCCAAAAGCTCAAGGTAGGAATGTAACAATCACTAGTTAATTACACAATTGTCATGATTAATATACTGTATTACATATATTTATGATGCATTTCTGAATAATACACACTGCTATAAATAACAAATTATACCAAAAAGAACTAAAAAATTAGTTCAAGTCATTTACATGTTTGTAGTTTATTCATTTTAAGAATGTTAATTGAGACAATTTTAAGAGAGGTTTCCAATAAAGTAAAAATAAAGTAAACTAAAATCAAAGACACATGCAGGGAGACAGAGTGAGAGCAACAGAGAGAGATTAAGCCAATCATTCACTCATCTTTTAGGTTTTCTATCTGAATAAAGTATGGACAAGGTATAAATTCAAAAACATATAGTCCCAATATATCTATTCCCCCTAAAATACATTTCTCTAACAAGCCAATTCTTCAACTAAAGATATCAGGGCAAATGTACTGTTTATAATTATTTTTAAACTACTCTTTATTTATTCTTTTTCAGTGTCAGGGTTTCAAAACCTAAAACCAAATAATGATGTGTATTGTGGGGAAGAGTGACATCATTTACAGCTCACAATCCTTGTTAAAACAACATCTTACCATCTGTGGGAGAGGAAATGACTACGCAATCCAAGAACACATCCTATATTCCCTGAAGAAATATTAAAAGCAAAACTGGGGCACAAACACAATTGTTTGACATGAAAGTCATTCTACATTTATTGAACATATTGATTGGCACTTCAGTCTGTGAGCAACATGCAATGTGAATTTCTATAGTAGCATATTTCCACAAACACCGCATGCTAACACCGCATGTGTTTCTGATATGTAAAAAGAAAAATGTATTTCAAAGGTACTAACTGAACATGACCTAACTGATGGGTCAAACCTGCAGTATCTCATTCAGATCTTGAACAGTTTTTCTTTTATTCAGATCTTGCTGACTGAACCTTCTCTTCCTCCATGTTGATCTCTTGTGACTCACATCCCATGTGAGGCTCTCTTACATCTTCTGGAGTGCTGCCAAAAAGTGCTGCCGTGCGGCGCAGCACAAAAACGCCAGCATGCAACCCTCCTACGTTCACCCAAACCGTGTGTGATTTCCTCCACAGGCCTCCCATTCGTGATAGGGCCTGTTCAGGATAAACAGACACAAGTACACACTCTGGGATTACCATCGTTGCATACATAAATTAACTGCTCATGTTATTTAGAATTTACTCATAGTTTACTCACAGTGGCAAAGTTTAAACACTTTTTTAAGCAACCAATGTACATTAACAACTTCATACAATCATAGTCTTTTTCCCGGATTATATGATGGAGGCATGCAATCTGAAATTTTTAGTGAAATTACTTGAGCTATGTATCTTATTTCATAAGAGGTCATTTCAAAATAATAAATAATAATCAGATTTAATTTCAGCTTTTTCTATATTAGATTTACGGTAGGTTAAAAATTGGACTACATTTGGTATCAAACGCTTTTTCACAGAATCTTTGCTCATTCTTTCTGACTACTGGTATAAATCAGTCATGTCTGTGTGTCTCCTTGAGTTCAATGTTTGCTTCTTGTGACTAGAGAACACTCGTCCAAAAGGTTGGTGATCACTGTGGAAAAACTTCAATCTGACTTTTTTATGCCAGTCTTGGAGAAGGGGCTTCTTCCCTGTGCAATGCTCCACAATGAGATGTGTGCCTACTTCCTAAACAATGCAGTGGCTGTGTGGTATGAATACTTGAATCTGATTGGTCAAAAGGTTATTTTTATTATTTTTGTATAACTGTGTGGCTTGGACAGTAGTTCTGGCTCTAACATGATTCTAATTTTTTAAGCATTATTGTTTCTGTAGTAACAGACCATGCACAAGGAATTGTCAAGAGACAGTCAACTTGGTGTATGTAAACATTTGGCCCACTGAAATTCTGATCTAGAGAACTGAAGCTAAAATTAACCTGTCTTGATTCAATTGCTTTCAAATTATTTAAGGGGAAAAAGTGGGACAGTTAACTAATTTAATTCCAAATAAATGTCTGGTAACATGAAATGTGTGGAAAATTGGGTCCTCAGCTGTTCAAACATGTTTTTGACTCATACCTTAGTGAAGCATTTCTTGTCCTGAGTCAGCAATACAGCCCGTCCTGTGCCTGGCCTGCAGACCCGTGCCATTTCACGAAGACAGGAAGGATAAAGATCCCAGTTTTTCTTCCTGGAGCCCATTCTTTTAGGATAATACATTTATACATAATTTATAATCCACAGATTGTTGCTACATAATTCCCAAGCCAAGAAACGATAAAGATTCATTTGAACAGCAGCAGTATAACGACTGCTATAGTACACATGATAAGCTAGTAAAGGAGCAGTTCACTTACAGAACAAAAATCTACATATACCCCCCCCGTTACCCAAGATGTGCATGACTCTTTCTTCAGTCATAAAGAAAAATTTTTTTTGATGAAAACATTTCAGGATTTTTCTCCATATAGTGGACTTCAATGGTGCCCATGAATTTGAATCCAAAAATGTAGTTTAAATGCAGCTTGAAAGGGCTCTAAATGATCCCAGCCATGGAAGAAGGATCTTATCTAGCGAAACGATCCGTCATTTTCTTAAAAAAATAAAAAATTGCATACTTTTTAACCACAAAAGCTCGTCTAGCACTAGCTCGGGGATGCACGTCCGCGACGCTATGTACTATGTAATCACGTCAAAAGATCACGTGTGACCTCCATGATTACGTAGTTCATAGCGTCGCATTTCATAGTATCCCTCTAGTTCATAGAGGTGCATCCCAGAGCGTGACGTAGGCGGAACTACAGACCCAGTGTTTACTAGTGTGGAGAACGAAGACCGCTCTGAAGTTGTTGCTTGAGGAATGAGTTATATGTCTTTGTGTCAGTTTTTTGTTTAAAATGGTCCGTTCGTGTGTGTGTACCCTGGATGTGGCAATCGGTTTAAACCTAAAAGATTACGTCTGTTTGGAAATAACGTGACTGCTCACAAATTTTGTGGTTAAAAAGTAAATGACCGATCGTTTCGCAAGATAAGACCCTTCTTCCTAGGCTGGGATCGTTTAGAGCCTTTTGAAGCTGCATTAAAACTGCATTTTGGAAGTTCAAACTTGCGGGCACCATTGAAGTCCACTATGGAGAAAAATCCTGAAATGTTGTCCTCAAAAAACATAATTTCTTTACGACTGAAGAAAGAAAGACATGAACATCTTGGATGACAAGGGGGTGAGTAAATTATTTGTAGATTTTTGTTCTGGAAGTGAACTTCTCCTTTAACGCATGCACGCAGATTTCTAAGCTTCTGTAAAATGTCTGGTGCATTTCATCAATAAACCCGACCAAGAACCACCTACTGTAAAACAAAGCGATATAACTCCCATGATCTTATCTGGAAGAGGTCTGTGTGGGTGCAAGTTTTCATTCCAATCAAGCAGAAGCCATACCTGTAATCAGTCATACCCATTTAATCAGTTGATCTTAGTTTTCACCAAACTCAGGTGTGGCTCCTGCTTGGCTGGAATGAAAACACCCCTGCACTACTTGTTTCAAACAAATTTATAATAAACTATAGTGATTACTTAATACTCCAAAAAAAAAAAACACCTCACAGTGTCACAGTGCGAGCAACTTAAAACTGTTTTTTAAATGATACTACTGTAACATAAAATAAATAAATAAAAAACAACATGATAAAACCTGTACCTCTTTCCAAAGGGCATGTCAGTAGTGAGGATGTCCACAGAACTGGTCCTCAAGGGTAAATGGCACAGGTCCCACTGTGCAGTGTCTATAGATAAACCTGGAGAAGTGCTGAATAAAAACATGGAAAACCTTTACTTTTTTTCCTGATAAGAGTCCTGTACAAATTTACAGTGTCTTCTGAAAATCATATAATTTCTACTAAATATCTGATTTTTAGCTAACACCAAGTTTCTGATTTCTTCAATCATACGTCAAGTAGGAACGTCAAACATCTTTAACATGTGAAAGGGTAGTGTTTACAGTCTTACCTGCCACTGTCTTGCTTTTTCTTTATAATATAGTTGATGTTATTAACTGTTCGACTGATGGCCATGTCATTGTTGTCTCCAGAAATAAAGAATGAATTTGACCACTCGATGACTCCCTAAAAAGGTCAGACTGGTTTATACAGTGATGTCTTATGAATCACAAAATAGTATTGCAAAACACACAGTCCTTCATAAAAACAGTTCAGTACACTACTCACCTCTAAAGGTATGGCTCCACTGCCACACATGGGGTCTACTATGATGTCTGATATCTGTGGTTTACAAAGTCTATAAACAGAAAGAGAAAAATAGCATTGATAGTTATAACAATCTAGAATTTTCACACTGCTGTGTACAAAAACAGATCCAATTTCATACTCATACAGACTCTAAATGACGAGGGCTCTGTCTCGATGTACACTGAAGTACACTGAAAGAAGATGTTCAGTGAATTTAATTAAATGTGCACATCAGTTCCTCATGACTGAATTGCTCTGATTAAAATGAACCTCACACCTGAGCTAAGAATCAAACCCACACTGCTGGTGTTTTCCAACAGAGTACTACTGCATAACTCTACCATGGATGTCTTAATTGCCTAAATGTAATCTTACAGCTATCTTTCCGATCAGTGCCAACATCCTCACGAATTTCCACAAAGCAACTGGTTTACGTTAAGCTGTTTACTGGTTTACTGTAAGCAATGAAATCATGTTTTGTTGAGAAACGTAATATTTTTATGTGAACTAAATGTAATTGCTGTTGTTCTTTTGGCTGCTCCCTGTTCGGGGTCGCCATAGTGGATCATCCGGTCCTTGATTTGGCACAGGTTTTAGGCCAGATGCCATCCCAGACGCAACCCTCCCATTTTATCCAGCTTGGGACCGGTGCTGAGAATTAGCCCCTCACTGGCTAGATTGGTTACCTGCCTGGGAATCAAACCTGGCTGTGGCAGTGAGAGCTCCATATCCTGCCACAGGACCACCAAGGACATGTGAACTATATGTAATATTTTTACTTAAACCTGACTGATCAGATATTCTTTTGTTTCAGTGTAACTGATGCCGGGTGTTTTTAGATTGTTAATTGCTTTTGTCAAACCTTAGCATTCCATAAGCCAGGGTGGAGCGCAGAGTAGTGGGGCCAAAGTGAGTAATGTTTCTTCTGTGCAGACTCTCCTCTGTGAGAGCAATGCCAATCACCACCTCGTTGTTGTGGATATTCAACAGCACCTAACATATAAGGAAACAGACAGAAAACAGATTAAAGCCCTGTTGGGGTTGGAACCTGAAGTATGCCATCTGTAATAAACTGCTTGCACATCTTTAAGATTAAACCCGTATCCAGACTGTTTAGTTTTAATCAGGGACAAGCGTGTTGGTTTATCTCTAACACGACAAGTGGGGGTAATTTTCGTTTATTTTATAAACTTCGAGAGACAGCTACTAGTGATAACAGCAACTAACTTGTCTCATGGATATTCCACAACATTCAATGTAAATAAAAATACCAAATATAATGATCTGCCATTCAGGAATTTTATTAATGTGTTATATTTATGTTTTATTTCTTATTGAAAGAATGCCACAGTCCTGATATTGTGGAATATATCAAAATAAAGTATAGCTTTATATAGGCTGTAGCTGTCATTATAAAAACCAATTACGTCAATATGCAGGATTGCACTTTTTCCTTTTATTACTTCTTTTTTTTCATTTAACAAGCTCCCAGAGAAGACAGAACATAAAAATGTATATGAACCCCAGCTGATCTTTAGAGGCTTTATGGCATTCAGTATTTTTCGATTGTTGGAACGGCAAAAAATACGACTAAATACGATGAGGAAAATGACCAGGAAAAGTTGGGCAGGTAGTATGTGTCATATTTCAGAAAATCTGTGTGGGAATAAAATTAGATCATGGATAATTTCCTCTTCCTTATTTTCTTTTCAAATGGGATGAGAAAGAATAATACAGACATTACCAATCTGAACAGAGATACAATCACCAAGTGTCACCCATGCTAACCTAATCTTGTATGAAACAAGATCTTGAATGAATAAATCCTTCAGTAATATCTCAATTATTTCTGTACTCTCTTATACATAAGTATTATGTAAAAATATGGATTTTGAATCATTATTTACAAATAAACAAAACCTTTTGGCTGGTTTTCACACTGGGCGTATTTTCTGTGACCTGAAAACTGAGTGTGATTGATCAGACTTCAGATTTGCTTGAGTCCGTCAAACCCTGGTGCACTCGCGTTTATCTTACCTCACAGCAAATGCACATATGACACACAATATGACTTACGTCATTGGCTAAAGCACATGCGCAGGTTACTTTACTTCCTGAACAAGTGCAGACCTAAGTATGAGTTGTGTTCACATTCACAGGAATCATGGCACAGTTCCAGTGCAACCCGAACTCCGACCACCTCCTACAGGTAGTCTCAGTACCAGTACCATGGTGCACTTTTAGCATCAGTGTCATTCAGCATCGAAGCTTTAAATTTTTTATTGCTCTGTTTCAGACTAAACTGCCAGTGTGAAAGCCTCTTTAGTCAGATAACAAGAACACTACAGTCTCCAGCGTAATGGATACACTTTTAGGCTTACTTCCACATCAAACCTGGTCATGTCTGCCTTCCACTGAAAGAACTCTTGCACAGCACCACCAAAGTCCCGCGCTGCATCATTCGAAGTGAAGCTGTGCTTGTCTCCGGCTCTATTACAAGTCACACGGAATTTCAGAGGCTTAGCTTCTGCCTCCTGAATATCGGATTCCTGCTCTCCTTCAGGACCCGGGTCTTGCTCAGTACAGGAACTTCCAGGTTTCTCTTTTAGCTCCGACTCATCAGGCTCGGCTTGGGGTTTCTCAGGTTCAGTTGCATTGCTAGGCTTCGGTTTGGGGGCTGCAGCTCCTCTCCTGCGGCTCCTCTTCTTCTTCAGAGAGTTGTTCATCTTCCAGACCTCCAAGGCATTGTTCCAAGGTAACACAGGAGCAAGCTGCTGCAAGTCTAATAAAGCTTCTTCCTATTGAGATAAGCATTTGTCAATGAAGAACACCACATCCTAAGTCATCTTACACAAATTACCTGTTTGTTTTTTTTAACATACACATCATATATATTTATCAACCTGCTTTATAGATACAACCACATGTAATATCACAATCATGAAACACTTACCTTTGTTTCTTTGAACTGATAATTGTCATAATGTTTAACCACGACAAACAGATTGTCCACAGACTTTAGATGGTGCACCTAAAAAATAAAACACAGCGCATTCCTTTGTAATAAAATTGATTAGGACAAAAAATGTTTCAATTGGCTTTGTTGCAGCTTAAACAAAAGTACACAAAACTTCCTGTTGTAGAAGGAATCATTTAACTTTCCTGTTGTAGAAGGAATCATTTAACCTCATTAATAAACAGCCATCCTGGAAAACGTTTGTAAGTATTTTCACAAAACAGCACTTTAAATTGCATAATATTGCTAGATAAATAGTCTACTTAATCCTTGATGTCAGTTAATAAATACACACGGGAGAGTTGTTTTAAAAAGGCCACTGCATAAAACAAACATTTCTGGCATGTGAGATAGCAGATGAAGTCAAATATGGTTAAATATGAGTTTTGACACATAAGGGATAGTTATAGCAACATTCTGGGACACATACAAGGTGTCTGATGATTCTTTAATTTTACACTGGAGCGAAAAGGCTATAAGGATAATACAGCTAATAAGGACTGGACATCTATCCCACCCAAATTTTTTGTGTAATATACACTTTAAATGGCATCTAGTTATTATATAATGTCAAACAGGTGTCTTGATTTAATGCATATGTAGTCTAACATACATGCACAGAATTGCTTCTTTATTTTTGACCCAATTTGCTATAATTTAATCCACTAAAACCCACTTCCACTGAAAACTGCACCTTGTATACAGAGAAACAACAAAGTCACCCAAAAACAGAAATTGGTTCTATAACCCGAATTCCAGAAATGTTGGGACGTTTTTAAAAATTTGAACAAAACGAAAACTAAAAGACTTTCAAATCACATGAGCCAATATTTTATTCACAATAGAACACAGAGAACATAAATGTTTAAACAAAGAAATTTTACACTTTTATTCACCAAATGATCAAATTTGATGCCGGCTACAGGTCTCAAAAAAGTTGGCATGGCAGCAACAAAGGGCTGAAAAAGCAAGAAATTTTGAAAAGATTCAGCTGAACATCTAGCAACTAATTAAGTTAATTGACATCAGGTCTGTAACATGATTAGCTATAAAAGGGATGTCTTAGAGAGGCTCTCAGAAGTAAAGATGGGCAGAGGCTCTAAGTATTGTGGAATACTTTAAAACAACGTTCCTCAATGTCAAACTGCAAAGGCTTTGCAAATCTCATCATCTACAGTGCATAACAATCAAAAGATTCAGAGAAACTGGAGAAATCTCTGTGTGTAAGGGACAAGGCCGAAGACCTTTGTTGGATGCCCGTGGTCTTCGGGCCCTCCGACGACACTGCATCACTCATCGGCATGATTCTGTCATTGACATTACTAAATGGGCCCAGGAATACTTCCAGAAACCGCTGTCGGTAAACACAATCCGCCGTGCCATCTGCAGATGCCAACTAAAGCTCTATCATGCAAAAAGTAAGCCATATGTGAATATGGTCCAAAAGCGCCGGTGTGTCCTGTGGGCCAAGGTTCATTTAAAATGGACTGTTTCAAAGTGGAAAAGTGTTTGACACAAATTTGACATTCTTGTTGGAAATCACGGATGCCATGTGCTCCGGGCTAAAGAGTAGAGGGAGGGAGACCTTCCAGCGTGTTATCAGTGTTCAGTTCAAAAGCCACCATCTCTGATTGTATGGGGGTGCATACATGCATACGGTATGGGCAGCTTGCATGTTTTGGAAGGCACTATGAATGCTGAAAGGTATATAAAGGTTTTAGAGCAACATATGCTCCCCTCTAGACGATGTCTATTTCAGGGAAGGCCTTATGTATTTCAGCAGGATAATGCAAAACCACATACTGCAGCTATTACAACAGCATGGCTTCGTAGTAGAAGAGTCTGGGTGCTGAATTGGCCTACCTGCAGTCCAGATCTTTCACCTATAGAGAACATTTGGCGCATCATTAAACGAAAAATACGTCAAAGACGACCACAAACTCTTCAGCAGCTGGAAACCTATATCGAGTAAGAATGGGACCAAATTCCAACACCAAAACTCCAGAAACTCATGACCTCGATGCCCAGACGTCTTCAAACTGTTTTGAAAAGAAGAGGAGACCTGTAGCAGGCATCAAATTTGAAAAGAGCTCATTTTGTGCATAAAATTGTAAAAATTTCAGTTTAAACATTTGTCATCTATGTTCTATTGTGAATAAAATATTGGTTCATGTGATTTGAAATTCTTTGAGTTTTCATTTTATTCAAATTTCAAAAACGTCCCAACATTTCTGGAATTCGGGTTGTACATTAGCTTGCTGCCTGGGTGCTCTCCATTTAGAGTGATGATCATCTAATGAAAACATGTTGCAGTTCTGTCGCACTCCTACACAGCTGTAATGCAATGCTTTTATCTTTATCAATTTAGTGCTCCAAATCATATCTCATATCTGTATTCATGTTTAAACCAGAAGTGGGTATGGCCTAGGCTGTAAGGTTTTTTTTTTTCTTTAAACCACCAGGCCCCTGGAAACAACAGAAAACACTGGAACAAAACTCCCAGCGATACAAATCTCAGCTGTGAATTCTGGCTCTGACAGCTCCTCAACCTCAGCCCCATTACTCCTGTTCATAACTGGTCGCAACTAGAGACGTGTGCAGGAAAGTGTTTAATTCTGTATGTGCATTTTTTGCTTTTGTTTGTACACATCCTCAGCATTTTCTAATAAATGCAGTCGGTTCTATTTTCCAAAACATATCCATGTCAAAATAATCCTATTGAAATTTCACTTTGTCCTGAAAGATCCTATTAAGTTTTTTATTGGATCTTATTGGAACTCATGAAATATGTTGGAAAATCTAGCCATGGGGGTCACAGTCCAGTGACTTCTGTGCCGGTCCCAAGCCCGGATAAATAGAGAGGGTTGCGTCAGGAAGGGCATCCGGCGTAAAACATTGCCAAATTTAACCATGCGAATCGTCAGTACGAATTTCATACCGGATCGGTCGAGGACCGGGTTAACAACGACCGCCATCGGCGCCGTTGACCGACAGGGCGCCGGTGGAAATTGGGCTACTGTTGGTCAAAGAAGTAGAGGAGGGAGGAGAGTGCACAGACAGAGAGAGAAGAGGAAAGGTAAGAGTGTAGGACTGAGAATAGGAACTCTGAATGTTGGTACTATGACAGGGAAAGGTAGAGAGCTGACTGATATGATGGAGAGAAGGAAGGTGGATATACTGTGTGTACAGGAGACCAGGTGGAAGGGTAGCAAGGCTCGTAGTATAGGAGCAGGATTCAAGCTGTTTTATTATGGTGTGGATAGTAAGAGAAATGGGGTAGGTGTGGTCCTGGAGGAGGAGTTTGTGAGGAATGTCCTGGAGGTGAAGAGAGTGTCAGACAGGGTGATGAGTCTGAAGTTAGAGATTGAAGGGGTGATGTTGAATGTTGTTAGTGGTTATGCCCCACAGGTAGGATGTGAGTTAAAGGAGAAAGAGAAATTCTGGAGTGAATTAGATGAGGTGATGGAGAGTATTCCCACGGGTGAGAGAGTGGTGATAGGAGCGGATTTTAATGGACATGTTGGTGAGGGGAACACAGGTGATGAGGAGGTGATGGGCAGGTTTGGAGTTAAGGAAAGGAACCTAGAAGGACAGATGGTAGTGGACTTTGCTAAGAGGATGGACATGGCTGTGGTTAACACTTATTTTCAGAAAAGGGAGGAGCATAGAGTGACTTACAAGAGTGGAGGTAGGAGAACACAGGTAGACTACATCCTATGTAGAAGAGGCAATCTGAAAGAGATTAGTGACTGTAAAGTGGTAGTGGGAGAGAGTGTAGCCAGACAGCATAGGATGGTGGTGTGTAGGATGACTTTGATGGTCTGTAAGACGAAGAGGTCAAAGATAGAGAAGAAAACCAAGTGGTGGAATCTGAAAAAGGAGGAATGTTGTGAGGAATTTAGACAGAAGTTGAGGCAGGCTCTGGGTGGTCAGGTATTGCTGCCAGATGACTGGGAAACTACAGCAGAAGTGATCAGGGAGACAGGGAGAAATGTCTTGGGTGTGTCATCTGGAAGGAGGAAAGAAGCTAAGGAGACTTGGTGGTGGAATGAGGAAGTTCAGGATAGTATCCAGAGGAAGAGGTTAGCCAAGAAGAAGTGGGACATGGACAGGACTGAAGAGAACAGAAAGGAATACAAGGAGTTACAGCGCAGAGTGAAGAGGGAGGTGTCTAAGGCCAAGCAGAAGGCATATGACGAGTTGTACACTAGGTTAGACACTAGAGAAGGAGAGAAGGACTTGTACAGGTTAGCTAGGCAGAGGGATAGAGATGGGAAGGATGTGCAGCAAGTTAGAGTTATTAAGGATAGAGATGGAAGGGTGCTCACAAGTGAGGAGAGTGTACAGAGGAGATGGAAGGAGTACTTTGAGGAGCTGATGAATGAGGAAAATGAGAGGGAAAAAAGAGTAGAAGGGGTGAACTCTGTGGAACAGAAAGTAGATAATATTAGAAAGGATGAAGTCAGGAAGGCTTTGAAGAGGATGAAAAGTGGAAAGGCAGTTGGTCCTAACAACATCCCGGTGGAGGTCTGGAAGTGTCTAGGAGAGGCAGCAGTGGAATTTTTAACTAGTTTGTTCAACAGGGTTTTAGAGAGTGAGAGGATGCCTGAGGAATGGAGAAGAAGTGTGTTAGTGCCGATCTTTAAGAATAAGGGTGACGTGCAGAGTTGCAGCAACTATAGGGGGATAAAGTTGATGAGCCATACAATGAAGCTATGGGAAAGAGTAGTGGAAGCTAGGTTAAGGAAGGTAGTGGGAATTTGTGAGCAGCAATATGGCTTCATGCCCAGAAAGAACAGAACACAACAGATGCAATTTTTGCTCTGAGAATTTTGATGGAGAAGTATAGGGATGGTCAGAGGGAGTTGCGCTGTGTGTTTGTAGACTTGGAGAAAGCATATGACAGGGTGCCAAGAGAAGAGCTGTGGTACTGTATGAGGAAGTCAGGAGTAGCAGAGAAGTATGTCAGAGTGGTGCAGGACATGTATGAGAGGAGCAGGACAGTGGTGAGGTGTGCTGTAGGTCAGACAGAGGAGTTCAAAATGGAGGTGGGACTGCATCAGGGATTGGCTCTGAGCCCCTTCCTGTTTGCTATAGTGATGGACCAGTTGTCAGAGGAGGTCAGACAGGAGTCTCCTTGGACAATGATGTTTGCAGATGACATTGTGATCTGTAGTGAGAGCAGGGAACAGGTGGAGGAAAACCTGGAGAGGTGGAGGTTTGCGCTGGAGAGAAGAGGAATGAAAGTCAGTCGTAGTAAGACTGAGTACATGTGTGTGAATGAAAGGGAGGGAAGTGGAACAGTAAGATTACAGGGTGAAGAGGTGAAGAAGGTACAGGAGTTTAAGTACTTGGGGTCAACAATCCAGAGTAATGGAGAGTGTGGGAAAGAGGTAAAGAAGCGAGTGCAGGCAGGTTGGAATGGGTGGAGAAAGGTGTCGGGAGTTCTGTGTGATAGGAAAATATCAGCAAGAATCAAGGGGAAGGTGTACAGGACAGTGGTGAGACCAGCCATGCTGTATGGTTTAGAGACAGTGTCACTGAGGAAGAGACAGGAGTCAGAGCTAGAGGTAGCAGAGCTGAAGATGTTGAGGTTCTCTTTGGGAGTGACAAGATTGGACAGGATTAGGAACGAGTACATCAGAGGGACAGCTCATGTTGGACGTTTGGGGGACAAAGTTAGGGAGGCCAGATTAAGATGGTTTGGACATGTTCAGAGGAGGGAGAGTGAGTATATAGGTAGGAGAATGTTGGACATGGAGCTGCCAGGCAGGAGGCAAAGAGGAAGGCCAAAGAGGAGGTATATGGATGGAATTAATGAGGATATGAAGCTAGTGGGTGCAAGGGTTGAGGATGCAGAAGATAGGGATAGGTGGAGAGAGATGATTCGCTGTGGCGACCCCTGAAGGGAAAAGCCGAAAGAAGAAGAAGAAGATGAAATATGTTGGAACTTGTATTTTATTGGAAACAATGTCTTGTTATTAAAAAGTTAAAATCCTATATTAGTATTCCTATAGAATATTTAAGATTGTCTTGTCCTATAAGACACTTCTTCAATTCCTTCAGGAATCTTAAAGGAATGGTTCTGAAATATGATCATTTATTGGAATTGTTGAGGATTTTTTTTGGACAAGCAATACACAAACTATTAACCAGACCAGGCAGTTACTAAGTACTACTCCAAATAGTTTGTTTAATAATTGCTAATGTACAATGGGAATGGATTTTTATTTTGCAGAAGGGAATTGGGTCAGAATTATTATTTTATAGAAGGAAATTGGGTCAGAATTAATGGAAAGGAAAAACTGCCACTAACAGCAAAGCTCGCACTGTAGCTGTGAAACACTAACCTTATGCAGATGATCCGTAGTTATTTCGAAATAAATTCTGCCTCGGTCTTTGCTAACTCTGGCAGTGGCTCCTATTTTTTCCTGCACTTCCTCAGCTGCAGTGTGTTCAAAGCCTGTAGGAACAGTAGCTCCTATAGTGACAGTGAGGGACTGGAGCACCTCATGTCCCTCATCCACACACACTCCAGCCATTTCTGTCCTGTGGAATAGATGATGTGATCGGTCAGTAGATAGCAAAGCAGCATTTGTGTCTGTGTACACATATTCCTTTTATTACACTGACAACTAGCGGCGTCTCAGAGACAGATATTAGCGTGTAATGATGAACTACATTCATTCTGCACTACACTTTAATTTCTAGCAGTTGAACAGCTAACACAACAAGCCATGGCTACTATATGGGGACTTAGCACACTTATTATGAAATATTCACTACTTTGGTTTTTCTCTTCACAAGATGTTTCGATTAAGAAAACGAACCAAGAGTAAGAGATTAAACGTAACAAACTGCCAATATACAAATTTAAAATAAATGCAAACAGTCACGAAATCTACCGGCTACAACGTGCTTTAAAGCTGAACTCGTCATTCAAAACTTCCGGGTCTAGAGAACTTCAAGAAGCCCCTCAGACGGAAGACACGAGCTGTTTCCGGGTGTATGTATAATAAAACATAAGAGTATAAGAAACCTAGAAACTTCACTTTTGGATCTGAGCAAAGAAATAAAATATTTTGAGAAAAAAAAAAAAAAAAAAAAAAAAAAAAATATATATATATATATATATATATATATATATATATATATATATATATATATATATATATGGGATTTTATGTATCATATGTTATGTACACATATGGTTTCCTTATTTATGTCATGATGACATCATATGAAAGTTATAAATTAAAAGCTTTTGAGGGATATGTGACATGACGTGATTGTGCCAAGTGGGTGAAGCTAAAGCCATCTTTAAAGTTGTTAATTTTCAGATAATGTTGTGGTTGCAGGTGTAGAAATATACAATGCAATAAACACATTGGTTTATTACTATAATTTAAGAGTAGACATTATAGATTTATCTTAAAATCTAAAAACAATTTGAGGAAAATGAATATGTAGTGTCTCACATTAAATTAATTAAACACCATTTTCCACCTGTCTGTAGTAGAAATGTTAAGGTGTCTCAGAATACACACACAGTGACAAATTTCACACACTGACAGCAATTTTACACAGTGACTCAAATTTAGTGTAATTTAGCCTGAATAATTCTATAGCAAATACTTCAAATACTACAAATCAATTTATTTGTATAGTGCTTTTAACCATGGACTTTGTCTCAAAGCAGGTTTACAGAAGTATAGAAATATACAGAAAGAAAAAATAAATAAATAAAAAATAAATTATAAAGCTTAAAGTTAAGTTACTATTTTATCCCTAATGAGCAAGCCTGAGGCAACGGTGGCAAGGACAAACTCCCTGAGATGATATGAGGAAGAAACTTTGAGAGGAATCAGACTCAAAAGGGAACTCATCCTCATTTGGGTGACACTGGACAGTAAATAATGTAAATGTAAATAATGTCCTTTCTACAACAGCAACCAAGATCTTTTGAGGAACTATTAGGTCAGTGTAGTTATTGAATTCATTATAGGCTTATTTTATAGATTCTGTATAATATCAGATGGCCAAAAGTTTCAAATCACCACAGGTTCTTCCCCAAACCATTGGCACAAAGTTGGAAGCACACAAATGAATAGAATAACTTTGTACATTTTAACATTGCATTTGAACAATGTCTAATACCTAGAATTAAGAGGCCCAAACATGCTCCGGTCTGAAAAATCCCCTGTGTACAAAGTGAGCTCCATGAGGCCATGGTTTGCCAAAGTCGTTTGGATGAAATTAAGTAGCATGCAAAAAAAGTCCTGACCTCAACCCCAGTGAACACGTTTGCAATAAACTGCTATGGACTGGACTGCACGCAAATCTTCCTCATCCAGCATCAGTGCATTAATACTCTTGTGGATAAAAGCGCACAAATTCTCAAAGCCACACATCAAACTTTATTGGAAAGCCTTCCCAGGAGAGTGGAGGTTATTGTAACAGCAAACAGGGGCACTAATTCTGAAACAGGATGTTCAAAAAGTACATATTTAAACCACAAACATCAGTGTATAACGTGGCCTATGAAGTCTAAATACAGAACGCGTGCTTAGGGACTTTTATTTTGAAATACTGAGCTGAGAGACTTCCGCTATCCTTTTCCGTCAATATTATAGTCTGCAACACATTGGCGATCATGGCCACTGACAAGCGAATCGAGTGTGTATTTTTTAGTGAATTTCATCCAACTCTTGGACCTAAAATTACCTATCAGGTGAGGAGACGCCCGTGCATGTAATAAGAGTGCAGAGGAAATGAATCTGGTGGCTGGTGAACAGACTTGTGCTGTCAGTGTGTTTACACGGACTGTGCCAGTGAGGTTAAATGGTGTCTTTTTCTTATTTATTTATTTTTTTTTTTACACTGCAGGTTCCTGAAGATTATATATCAAGGGAGTTGTTTGATACAGTGCAGGTATACATTATCACCAAACCCGAGCTACAGAATAAACTCATTACAGTGTATGTATTCAACTTTTCAGTTTTTGCTCTCATAGGGCTGCTGATTTATTTTCTAACACTGTGTTTCAGACCAAGGAATAAGACGTGAATAAGACAAGAATAAGACAACGAGGCGTGATGCTGTAGGAAAATAGTCAGTGGAGTGGTTTAACGCCATTATCGCTCCTAAGATGATTATTTTCCAATAACAGCACATCCACTAGTGTTTAATATCTCTTACAGCACAACACTTTTTCATGAATTAAAGAACAACACCTTGTATTTGTTTACAGTCATGTGGAACGTCTATGAAACAACTTAGTTCCTGTTATCACTTCTGCTATAGCAGCTGTAAACCGTTCACCTCCTTTTCTCTCTCTCTGGAAGTGAATAAGACAAAACACAGCTTGTCATTTTACAGAGAAACAGAACAGAACAAAGTAGCATGCCCCGAAGACTCACAGTGACACTGGAAATGATGCAAAATAAACTTAAGGACTATATCAAAATACCATATCAGTTTTCCACACTTTTCTAATTTTATGTCAACTAGTTCCTGTGTAAGCTATTACTATAAAATTGATAACAGATTAGACAGTATCTCCGGGACTTTAAGATGATTTGTGATTGTTGCGGCCAAAAATGCTTGATATTGGAGCAGCTTAATTCCCAATTTTTTATCCAATTTGTGTTAGTTTCTATGATACTCATGTTGATGCACTTGAATCAAAGAAAGTTGAACATCTGTTGTTATTACATAACGACATGTCCCAAATCTGCTGTAATTTGGGCCAAGACGTTCGCAATATCACAGAGCTTTCTTCTTTTTTTATGATTCATTTCAGCGATTGCAAAAACATGAAATCCAGGAAAGACTGAATAGAATAAGCGCAGTTACATTAGCTGGAACTGCTATCTGATGCATGCAGTTTTAGAAACCTAATCAGTCATCTTCTGTTCAAGTATTCAACAGTGCTGTGGTATAAATGTCTGTAAATAACATGCATTGCACTGAAAACCTCTGTTGACCTTTCTAGGACTGCAATGGATAAGAAGCTAATTGGATGTCCGGTGTGTATCGAGCATAAAAAATACAGTCGTAATGCCTTACTCTTCAACTTGGGTTTTGTGTGTGATGCTCAGACGAAGACATGTGCCCTTGAGCCCATAGTGAAGAAACTCTCACAATACCTCACAACTCTGGAGGTGACGTTTCAGTTTGAAAACAGAGGACAGTGTAAATGTTAAAGTGCTGAATGGAATTATGTAAACAGTGTGTTAACGTAGCTTTCTGTTTATTAGCTGGAGAGTGGCTTTATTTCAAATGAGGATAGTAAACAGAAGCTTTTGCCCATCATGTCGACATTACTCGAGGAGCTCAATGCTACAGGAGCCTGCACTCTCCCTATTGGTGTGTATAACACTCTCTGTTATGAACACACAGAATTTGTGTAGAATTTTTATTTTAAGCCAGGAATATCTGTCATCATTGCTAAAACTCTAGATAGTATTATTGTTGCTTTTCACAAGGTTAGAAATAAGCCGCAAGTCCTGAAATACCAAGCCAGTCATAATCTCTTCACTTGACTATCACCATTCTAAACCATGCTTTTAAGCCTGGGTAGAGAAATGTTTCACACTGGTAATTTAGAATCTGTGTTATTGCTACTTTTTACCTGTGGTTATGAATCTCTGCTCTGAAGCTTTGCAGTGTTAACTCCAAATTGAGGTATCAGACATGTACAGTATGAAACAATGTGGAGTTAGAACCTTACAGCTAGTTGATCAATGAACACCTGGCCAAATACATCACAAACTTAAAAAGCCCAAATCAGAAAGCTGTGAAAGATACCAATAACTTCTCAGGTGCAGAACAGCAGACCTGTCCTTTTTTTTCTCACTGATATGAAAGTGCATGACAGGCTGTTATTTAGGGCAGTCACACACTGTATTTCTTTATTCATGGTTGTCGACAGCGCAAAAATGCAAATAAGAATGTTAAGCCAGGGTTTAGGAAACTACAGTGTGAAACGTCAGATTATAAATACACAGGATTAATAAAAGAGTTGGTTAAGTGTGCGCAGTGTGAACCGTGAAAGAAGATAATCCAGGATTCTGTTTAGACAGGGTTTAGAATAATTTCCTACAGTTAACAGTTTCAAGTGTGAAAAGCTCTTATGTTGTTCTGTCTGTTTTTCTATCTTACTCTTCCTGTTGCAAAACATAATTTTTGTTGCTTTTTGTTATTGTCATATTATTTTTTACACAGATGAGTCAAATACAATTCACTTGAAGCTGATTGAGCAGAGGAAAGATCCCATCATCGTTCAGGAGTATGACGTTCCGGTCTTCACTCAAACCAAGGAACGTTATATCAAATCTCAGTGGGATCTCACCACACAGCAGGTTTACATCTTTTTTTTTCAGAAATGACTTGAAACAGTAAGGAGAGTAATGGTGAAAATGATGGTGATATAAACACAAATGAAACCTGAATGAACTGATCTGCTGCATGATAATGATGTAGGTCTTTTGTACAACTCGCAGTACAGTAGATCATTGGGTCAGTTGTATGAGTTGATCAGGTATATGATTAAGACAGTATCACTGATACGGCTCCTTATGCAGAACTCATTTCAACCATTGCTGTTATGTCACTGGACTGTGTTGTAGATTCTGCCTTACGTCGATGGATATCGACACATACAGAAGATTTCAGCTGAAGCTGATGTTGAGTTGAACTTAGTACGAATTGCCATACAGAACTTACTGTGAGTACTTCCCTGTTGATCAGCAAACCCCAAATTAGACACATTATGTTTTTCTAAAATTCCTGAGCAGAAAAACACTTTCTTTTACAGGTATTATGGAGTTGTAACACTAGTGTCAATATTTCAGGTGTGTGCCACTGATTTATAACAACCACAGTAATAATCTGTTGGCTGTGTGATTTTTGTGGGGATTTTTTTTCATGCTAATTCTTATCTATGATTTTTGTAGTATTCTAATGTTTACTGCCCAACACCTAAAGTCCAGAGCCTGATAGATGACAAAGCTGTTCAGGAAGAATGCCTGCATTATGTCAATAAACCTGGTAAGCAGGGGACTGTATAAATATGCTTTAATTAATCAAATTAAAATGAAGTGTGTGTTTAAACATGCCAGGGTTCCCTGTTTTAAAAAAAATTAAAGTGCTCATTGTTTAAGGGATAACCGGCTTCACCGCAACTCTGACCAGAATAAGCGCAGGCTAAAGATGGATGAATAATGATGATAAAAATATGTCTTCCAAATATGATAACACATTCATAGTCTGCAAACTCAGATCTCAGTATTTTGATGCATATATTTTGCCTTATCATTGTTGTAAATGTGGGTAACAGCACTGCACTGATAAAGTAATTTTATGTTTACTATGATGAGCAATTTGGTTCGTGTTAACGTTGATTGTTGAAAGTTCCGATCTGCTGCTCTAGAACCGATGACAGAAAAAATGGTCATGTTTATGCAACTCTAGTTAAAGAGTAGGGTTTGTTCAATTTGGTATCTGAAATAGTCCCTGGTGTTTTAGTCCAGAGTTATTTAGGGCTAGAAAAATACAAATTTCCCTCTGTAATACATATGTCTTTACAAGTATTAATGTGTGTGTGTGTGTGTGTGTGTGTGTGTATGTGGCACTTCAGGACAGCGAGTGAGCATCCGAGATGTTTTTCAGCTTTATTGTGGTTTAACTCCAGGAACTACAGTGCGTGACTTGTGTTCCCGTTATGCTCAGCAACTACAGCGGGTAGATGAAAGGTGAGAATTTTTTTTATTCCTTTATTTATACATGCAATAATTGTGCAGTATGTCATTCAGATGAATTAAAGGTTTTGTATTGTTTAAGTGAAAAAAAATATTGATTTATGCTGCCTTGCTATGCTATCAGAATTTTCCTTCTTTTCACTTCTGAAGTGGTAATTACAAGTACATTGTTTTCACACAATTTGACTAATTGGAATTATGGTCAAATCTCAATTGGAGTTAAAGGGGAAAAAAAAGTTCACATAACTGTACTCTCCTCTGACATGTTGAAAGTGTAGGACTGATCTCATCTCACACACTCGGTATCAAAATGATCTCAGAGTTTCCCAGTCGTAATTACAATTTGAGGAGACAATTATGTGCAGCTTCCCAGCGGGAAATTCATTTACGATATTCTCGTAGCATGTGAAGTCAGCATTAAAGAGACTAGTACTACACAGTTTCTTTAAACTCTTTGTCATCCTAGAACCTGTCACCGGCTGCAGACTTCATTCACATTCGTCAGTAAATTTGCTGTATAACTATCTGATTATGGTTTTGTGCGTTTCCTTTTTTTCCTTACTTAATCAAAATCTGCTTAGTAGATGACTAATGACAGTTGATTCATTTGGGTCTTGACACATATTTACTTTAGCTTTAGTAAAGTTAACAGCCATTCATGAATGCTTATGCTTTATATATTTTAGAAAGCTGATCCAATTTGGTTTAATGAAGGGCCTGATTCGCCGGTTGCAGAAATATCCAGTTAAAGTTGTTCGAGATGAGAGGAGTCGTCCTCCAAAACTTTATACTGGTTGCCACAGTTATGATGAGATCTGCTGCAAAACTGGTAAGTGCTCCAGTGTACAGTGTATTTTTTTCCTGTCATAAAATGCAGTAAAGTTTAAAGATAGTGAAATACAGATCTTTGTTTTTGTCCATGTTTGCAGGAATGAGTTACAAGGAGCTGGATGAGCGATTAGAAAATGACCCTAATATTATCATCTGCTGGAAGTGAAAAAAGTCATATGAAATATGGCTTTGTGGAGTAAGTTATGTGTTGAGGTGGACCAGCAGCTGCAGTAAGTGGAAGACAGTGGGACCACAGCCGGACACACACTTGGGTCCTGACACAAAATACAAGAATGTATACAGTCAACACCAGAATTATTGGCACCCTTGGAAAAGAGGGGGGGGGAAAAAGGTTCTGGAGTGATTTCTTTTTTTTTTTTTTTTTGTCATTTATTAACTTACACTGAAATATGAGAGAAATACCTGTAATATATACAGTGTTTAAAAAAACACAACTAGTGGTACCCCTAGATTTTTTTTTTTAAAGTTTAGGAACCAAATTTTTAAATGTTTGTTAAAAACAGAAACTTTGTGTACGTTGCTTTAATTTTACTGTATCTGCAAAAAGAACATATTGCAGTTCCTCTTTGGACTGTTATAGATACACACTCACTAAGCACTTTATTAGGAACATCTCGGTGGCTTTGACCATGGCCTGGTGGTTGACCCCAGACCAGCTGGTTGAAGTGTTTTAGAAACTGCTGATCTCCTGAGATTTTCACAGATAACAGATTTTAGAGTTTATTCAGAATGCTCTGAATAACAAACAAACAAAAAAACCTCAAGTAAGTCATAGCTCTGTTTGTGGAAATGTTCATGAGAGAGGTCAGAGCAAAATGGCCAAATGAGGCCTTATGCTGTTGTACCCCATCCAAGTCAAGGTGTAATGTTTTATGTGTTCTGAGACGTTTTTTCTTTGTTCACCACAGATATAAAGAGTGATAATTTGAGTTAAATTATCCTTATTTTAGGCCTGAACCAATCTGTCCCTTTTCCTCACACCTCTGATAAACAAGGCATTGCCACCAAAAGAGCTGTCACTCACTAGATGTTGTTTTTTGCCTTTCAGCACCATTTTGTATAAACTCTAGAGACTGCTGTGTGTGAAAATCCAAAGAGATCAGCAGTTTGTGAAATACTCAAACCAGCCAGTCTGGCACCAACAACCATGTCATAATCAAAATCACAGTCTTTCCCCATCCTGATGGTTTATGTGAACCAAAATTTCCCAAATCTGCAGGCCCATATTTGCATGATTCTATACATTGCACTGCTGCAACACGATTGGCTGATTAAATAACTCTATAAATGAGTAAGTGTTCCTAATAAAGTGCTTAGGAAATGTACATTCCTAAGTTTCCATACACAAGTTTCCATTTTCTCCATCTTTTTGATAGGAACTTGTTGCTCTCATTTCTAACCTTCTTTAAGAAAATTAAGTTATGGTCTTCACCTAGTATTTAGAAATACTAGTTTGAGTTTGTGAAAAATCCATCCTGTGAGCAGTTTTCTGACTCTTTAGGTTTGATGTATGTGCATATTTGAAGCCATTACCTTGTATTTTCTGAAAACGGCAACTTACTTTTGGACTAAAATATTCTAGTATTTCAAGAATATTTGATTTCCTATGTTTTTATGAGTGCTGGGTGCAGCACTTATGTATGTACATAACAATCAATAAAGGTGTGGAAAAAAAATGTTAAATAAATATGTTCAGACAACATATTAGCAGCTGTAAATGAAATTTTGTTCACGGTTAAGTAATTTTTTTTTTTTTCAAATTATTTTTAACTGGTGACGGTCTGGATATTTAACTAGCACAGAGCACAAGCTCAGTCTTAATACTCTATGCATATTATTGATAGGATATTGTGTGTTAATATAAGCGAATGTATATGTATTATAAATGATATCAAAGCTAATCTCATACAGTGGGGCAAAAAAGTATTTAGTCAGCCACCAATTGTGCAAGTTCTCCCACTTAAAAAGATGAGGGAGGCCTGTAATTTTCATCATAGGTACACTTCAACTATGAGAGACAGAATGAGAAACAAAAAATCCAGAAAATCACATTGTCTGATTTTTAAAGAATTTATTTGCAAGTTATGGTGGAAAATAAGTATTTGGTCACCTACAAAAAAGCAAGATTTCTGGCTCTCACAGACCTGTAACAACTTCTTTAAGAGGCTCCTCTGTCCTCCACTTGTTACCTGTATTAATGGCACCTGTTTGAACTCGTTATCAGTATAAAAGACACCTGTCCACAACCTCAAACAGTCAGACTCCAAACTCCACTATGGCCAAGACCAAAGAGCTGTCAAAGGACTCCAGAAACAAAATTGTAGACCTGCACCAGGCTGGGAAGACTGAATCTGCAATAGGTAAGCAGCTTGGTGTGAAGAAATCAACTGTGGGAGCAATTATTAGAAAATGGAAGACCTACAAGACCACTGATAATCTCCCTCGATCTGGGGCTCCACGCAAGATCTCAAAATGATCACAAGAATGGTGAACAAAAATCCCAGAACCACACGGGGGGACCTAGTGAATGACCTGCAGAGAGCTGGGACCAAAGTAACAAAGGCTACCATCAGTAACACACTACGCCGCCAGGGACTCAAATCCTGCAGTGCCAGACGTGTCCCCCTGCTTAAGCCAGGACATGTCCGGGCCCGTCTGAAGTTTGCTAGAGAGCATTTGGATGATCCAGAAGAGGATTGGGAGAATGTCGTATGGTCAGATGAAACCAAAATAGAACTTTTTGGTAAAAACTCAACTTGTCGTGTTTGGAGGAGAAAGAATGCTGAGTTGCATCCAAAGAACACCATACCTACTGTGAAGCATGGGGGTGGAAACATCATGCTTTGGGGCTGTTTTTCTGCAAAGGGACCAGGACGACTGATCCGTGTAAAGGAAAGAATGAATGGGGCCATGTATCGTGAGATTTTGAGTAAAAACCTCCTTCCATCAGCAAGGGCATTGAAGATGAAATGTGGCTGGGTCTTTCAGCATGACAATGATCCCAAACACACCGCCCGGGCAACAAAGGAGTGGCTTCGTAAGAAGCATTTCAAGGTCCTGGAGTGGCCTAGCCATTCTCCAGATCTCAACCCCATGGAAAATCTTTGGAGGGAGTTGAAAATCCGTGTTGCCCAGCGACAGCCCCAAAACATCACTGCTCTAGAGGAGATCTGCATGGAGGAATGGGCCAAACTACTAGCAACAGTGTGTAAAAACCTTGTGGCGACTTACAGAAAATGTTTGACCTCTGTCATTGCCAACAAAGGGTATATAACAAAGTATTGAGATGAACTTTTGTTATTGACCAAATACTTATTTTCCACCATAACTTGCAAATAAATTCTTTAAAAATCAGACAGTGATTTTCTGGATTTTTTTTTCTCATTCTGTCTCTCATAGTTGAAGTGTACCTATGATGAAAATTACAGGCTCTCTCATCTTTTTAAGTGGGAGAACTTGCACAATTGGTGGCTGACTAAATACTTTTTTGCCCCACTGTACATACAGTTTGGTACAAAAGTCTGAGAACAATGCTTGTTTTGCATTCTATTTTCTTCTAGCTCAAAGGTTTTCATTACAAATGATTGAGTAAAAAAAAAAAAAAGTAAAAATTTCTTACTATTTGGTGCATCCACAACTCCACAAATTTGTGAAAGGTGCTTCAGTGGAAGTAATAAGACTCACAGAATATCTCACACTGTGTACAAAGCAGTTAACCAATTACAAATTTACTTACATTTTAATAGTGACCTAGAAATAGTGCCTGAATATTGAAACACGGTGGCTTAGTGCTTCATGAACAGTGCGTATCTGCGATGGGAAGGCAGGGTGTACCCTTGCCTCATGCCAAATTTCCTCTTTACATATACACCAAAAGTAAACTAGTCTTGGAATACATTAATATCGAATTAAAATTTAGGGGAGAAAATGGTGCTATCGCCCGCCCCTTTCAACCTCTGTGTGTGTGTGTGTGTGTGTGTGGTGAGTGAGTGTGTGCGCGCGCGTGCGTGTTTATGTGTACTCATATTGCCATAGTAACAAGGCTTCGCCGCCTTCTGAAGTAAGCAGCTCGGTTCTTCATAGTAGAAATAAAGGTTGATCCATAAGATTATCTTATTAGGTACGTGTGTTACACTGTACGCGAATCATTATGGACACTCTGCTTCTGCACGGAGAGGCTGAAGGCCACATCCAAGGTCTGGAGAGAGTTTCACTGCGCGACGTTGGGAGTCCCA
The DNA here is from genome assembly GCA_033459395.1 of Hemibagrus guttatus. Taxonomy (NCBI): domain Eukaryota; kingdom Metazoa; phylum Chordata; class Actinopteri; order Siluriformes; family Bagridae; genus Hemibagrus; species Hemibagrus guttatus. Next base: position 16,422,328 of record JAUCMX010000001.1, read on the forward strand.
GGTGAGCTTTAGCAGCTAGTTACTACTCTTAGCAGTTGCCGCTGTTATGTCCGTGTTTAACATCTGTGTGTTAAAGTTGATTTTCATTTTGATGCTGTTTCGTCGTGTAATGTTTGATCACTCTGGTAGACCTCTTCTAACACAGGAGATCTTAAACGTTTGGTAGCCTGGGACTCTTTTAACAGCGAAAACAAAACCCACTGACCCCATCAGTACAGGGTTACTTCACAAACATTGATTAAATGTGTGCGTTTGTGTGTGTGTGTGTGTGTGTGTGTGTGTGTGTGTGTGTGTGTGTGCGCATATTTCCTGAACTTTCCACATACAGAATGCCTTAATACATGTTGATATTATTTGTAGGACTATTTATTTTTGAGTTAGTGAGGTTTGAATGAGTTCAGTTCATTCAGTTCAAACGAACAGCCAGCTTATCAACAGGTTAATACTGCCTATATTGCAAAAAGTTTTGGGACACCCTCCAAATCATTGAATTTAGGTGATGTTTTTCAGGGGTTGGGCTTGGCCCCTTATTTCCAGTGAAATGAACTCTTAATGCTTCAGCATACCAAGACATTTTGGACAATTTCATGCTCCCGACATTGTGGGAACAGTTTGGGATGTCCCCTTCCTGTTCCAACATGACTGCACACCAGTGCACAAAGCAAGACCCATAAAGACATGGATGAGCGAGTTTGGTGTGGAGGAACTTGACTGGCCTGCACAGAGTCCTGACCTCAACCTGATAGAACTCCTTTGGGATGAATTAGAGCGGATGGATTTGCTAGTACTGTTCCTGTGGTTTAATAGTCATTTTAGACACATGCCTATTCGCATATTAAGAAATGAAAGAAAATGGGACTACATCAATTATTAACTACAGTGCTGGAATAAAAAGCAAGCAAGAAGTTGAGAAATAAATCTAGACAGTAAATGACAAAAGGGGGAGTAGTTACATTTTTTTTTTTTAATTTAATTTATTAAAAATTGTGGAGACCTAAAGAAATATTTTTTATTTAAACCAATTTAGTTCAAAAATTTTTGTTGTCTGTTGAAGTTTGTTGGGGCAGTGTATACCAACCAGGCATAAAATAAGATAAAAACTTTATTGGTCCCACAGTGGGGAAATTCAATAACATCATGACCACCTGTCTAATATTGTGTTGGTCCCCCTTTTATTACCAAAACACAGCAAACTGTGATGCACTGTGTATTTTGACACCTTTTTATCAGAACCAGCATTAACTTCTTCAGAAATTTGAACAGCAGTAGCTCGTCTGTTGGATCAGATCACATGGGCCAGCCTTCACTCCCCACATGCATCAATGAGCCTTGGCCACCCATGACCCTGTCGCCGGTTCACCACTGTTCCTTCCTTGGACCTCTTTTGATAGATACTGACCACTGCAGACCGGGAACACCCCACAAGAGCTATAGTTTTGGAGAAGCTCTGATCCAGTTGTCTAGCCATCACAATTTGGCCCTTGTCAAACTCAAATCCTTACGCTTGCCCATTTTTCCTGCTTCTAACACATCAACTTTGAGGAAAAAATGTTCACTTGCTGCCTAATATATCCCACCCACTAACAGGTGCCATGATGAGGAGATAATCAGTGTTATTCACTTCACCTCTCAGTGCTAATAATGTTATGACTGATCGGTGTACGTTTGTGTAACCCTTACCAGTCAGATTGTAACAGAAATATATTTTGCTATGTACCTTCTTATATTTTAAATATATTTTCTGCAATAGGTGGTTTCGGCAGCATGAATACATTGAGAAACTCAATATGCAAGCTATTCTTCATGCCAGTGCTAATCAAGAGGAGTTTATCAAAGACCTTTTGGTGTCATTTGAAAAGGTAACTCAAGTGGAGTGACTATTCTGAGTCTCTGTAATGTTGACAGTTACAGGTTAATATTAAGTGATATTTGGAGAATGTGTTTTTGTGCAGATTCCCACACTGGTTCATGGAATGATACTCGTTGAAGTTTGGAAGCAGAAAGTGTTCCCTATCCTCTGTAAGCTCCAGGACTTCAGCCCAAAGAGCACCTTTCCACTGTATATGGTGGTATGTGCACATTTCCAAACTCTTGAAAATAAAATTTCACATTAAAACTAATAATAATTAAATTATTAAATTTTTATAATAATTAAATTATTATTCTTTTCTATGTTCTTAGATTCACCATGAAGCTACAATCATAAATTTGTTGGAGACGATCTTATATCATAAAGTAAGCCGTTTTTACTCAATTCATTAGTTTTTTGGGGTGATTTTATTTTTCAGGATATTTTCCAGCTTCATCTTTGCATTAGACTAGGCTAAAAAAAAAAAAAAAAACTTTTATCACCTGAACGAATAAGATTTGTGAATAATTTCTCAAAGTATTAAGTAAAATTAATATATTTAAAGGATGTTTAAAGGATGTATCTATGTTTTCCTAAAAGAACTACATAGATATACTTTTTTAATTTGTTTGAATCATTTTTTTTTATTAAAAAAAACTGTTTTTTTATTAAGTGATTAGTATGTTCATTTAACTTATTATGTTCATTTAAATATAAATTTACATTATTTAAATGTTAGTGACATGTAACAATAAAAGAGAATTATTGCATGGTCTTTACAGAACCTGGCTACAACATCCTGTTGTGTATAAAACGGTTACTAAAAGTAGATGTGAAGTTGTGTATGTTAAGGTTTGGGATGTTGCAGGAATCATGCGAGGCAGCAGAGGACGCTGTTGTGGACCTTGTAGATTATTGCCATCGTAAATTGACTCTGCTGGCAGGGCGCTGTGCCCGGGGAGAAATCCCCACTGAAGACAGAACCTCGCAGACAGAGGTCTCAGACATGAACACTGTACAGGTAAAGGAGCAAAAATGGTGTTATAAAAAAAAAAGTCATCTTAATTTTTCTAAATCTTAACAATTATCACACACAACTTGGTTGATCATAGATGAATTATTCGTTCCTTACAAAAAAAACCTTGTATTGTACATTACAGCAACTAAGAAACATGTGACTTGCATCACCATTCTGGATATTTCACACTTCATAAATTTGAATTGAAATCTATGTACATGCTAATACAATCATATCATTATGGTTATCTGGTTATCTTTACAGGATCTGCAAAATCAAAGCTCAGCATTAGAATTTGAGCTCTCTCTTAAGGCTCTCTCTGTGCTACGCTACATTACGGATCATGTAGAGAGGTGGGAGACCTTCATATTGCTTTTAGGCTTGTTCAAAACAATAGGAAACCTAGTGCTAATGGCTGTTTAATGATGATTCTGCTTATTGATCTGTTCAACGCAGTATGAGTGTTCTCACAAGGATGCTGAATACTCATAACCTGCCCTGTGTGCTGGTTCAACTTGTAGAACATAGTCCCTGGAGCCGTAAATCAGGAGGTTAGTTTTTTTTATTTTTATGTTAACAGTAAGTACATATCAACTCAGTACAGATTAATAAACATAATCCAACTATTCAATTAATAGACTTGTTATTTACAGAAGTGCAACAACATTAGGCTATTTATTGAATTTTTAACTCATTTTAATTAAAACTGTTAGATATAACTCATCTTTATTTGTCGCTTTAATAATATTTTGAGTCATTGAGGTTTATACACCGATCAGGAATAATATTATGAGCACTGACAGGCTAAGTGAATAAGACTGATTATCTCCTCATCATGGCACCTGTTAGTGGGTGGGATATATTAGGCAGCAAGTGAACATTCTGTCCTCAAAGTTGATGTGTTAGAAGCAGGAAAAATGGGCAAGCGTAAGGATTTGAGCGAGTTTGGCAAGGGTCAAATTGTGATGGCTAGACGACTGGATCAGAGCATCTCCAAAACTGCAGCTCTTGTGGGGTGTTCCCGGGCTGCAGTGGTCAGTATCTATCAAAAGTGGTCCAAGGAAGGAACAGGTCATGGGCAGCCAAGGCTCATTGATGCAGGTGGGGAGTGAAGGCTGGCCCGTTTGATCCGATCCAACAGACGAGCTACTGTTGCTCAAATTGCTGAAGAAGTTAATGCTGGTTCTGATAGAACCGTGTCAGAATACACAGTGCATGACGGGTCAGGGCTGTTTTGGCGGCAAAAGGGGGACCAACACAATATTAGGCAGATGCTCATAATGTTATGCCTGATTGGTGTATTAAAATCGTTCAATTCATGTGACCAGTCGAACAGGATATAACATCAATACCATGTTAAAGTATTTGTCCTCACCTGATATTCTTTATTATCTGGCACACTAAATAGTTTCAGACTAAAATATAAAATGCAACAAGGACAACATGAGGAAACACAAAACACAGTTTTTAAATGTTCATTTTTTTTTTATTGAAGGAAAAATGTTATGTAACCCAGATATCACCCATATGAAAAAGTGATTGCCTTTTAACTTAAATTGGCTGTGCAACCTTTAGCTTATACTATTATTACACAATATCTTTTTAATGGTGGAATTATGAAGAGGTGAGCAGCGCCTGCAGTTCCTTAGTTCATTTGGTTCTTTTGTGACTTCCTGGATGAGTCATGGATGCATTCTTGAAGGACTTACCGCTTCTGCGAAGATCCAAGACTGTTCCTAATGTCCTCAATTTGGAGACAATAGCACACACTGTGGTTTGCTGAGGTCCCAGGCCTTAGAAATTCTTTATAAGCCATTCCAGACTGATATTTCAATAATTTTCTTTTATCTGTCCCAGAGTTTATTTTGGTTGGATCATAGTGAGCTGCTTGTTGAGACCTTTTAGCCTATTTTACACTGATGTAAAGGTTCTGTTGAATGTCTAAAGGTATGTCTAGTCTGACTGAACCCATTCTAAATTCATAAATTCTATTAACTGGTTACTTAATAATTCTTAATTAGAGCAATTAAGTGACCAAATCCTTACTCTTATATATTTTTCCTTCAGTAAAAGAAGATCATTTAAAACTTGTATTGACTCAGGTTATATGTGTCCCATGTGAAATTTAGTTTGAAGATCTGAATATATAAAAGTACGACATATATAGAAGAAATCAGGAAATAGTTCACGGCACTGTATGGGAACTCAGAATAATGATTTGTCTCATCTGATTGTAGTGAGTGCCATGAATAAAGGTTTGCCAGTAGCTCAATAATGTTGACTTTTGAGACTTTGGGGTTAAGGAAGACTTTGGGAGTTAAGACACTAAATCACTCAATCAGTTTTCTTTAATGGTTTAAATGTATTTACATTTGTATAAGAATGCTATAATTGAGCAGTTTGCAATAAGTGAACTAGTGACACATGTTTAAAGTAAATTTCACCGGAAAGACAAAAACAAAATGCGTTTGTATATGAATGATGACTGCATGAACTGTATGAACTAATTTACTGCTGCTGCTGAGCTGTACTCTTGTATTACCTTCCCATCACGAGAATACTGATACTAATCTGCTGGCTATCAACATTCTCCTGTAAGCTGGACTCATTACTCAAATATGTGACATAGATATGATACAATTCTTTGAGAACTTGCTATGCAGTTACATTTTGCTAACAGCTCTTGAAGTTAACTCATGCCTCCTGTGCTGTCACCTCTGTCATACTGCTCTGCAATACAGTCCATTAGTGGTGCTCACTCTTCCCTTTCTAGAGTGCTTAGGAACTGAGCATTCTTCCTGTTTCTGTTCCTGCAAAGCAGCTTAACTTTTTCTTCCTCTTGCTCCCTGCTGCCATGCCTGTTGTTGACATCACTATATTCCTTTAGCCTGCAAGGTCTATTTCTCACATTGCTAATGGCATCGTGCTGCAGTTATTGCGATTTATTTATTATATCCATCTTCCATCTATGTCTTGGTCTGGCAGAATAAATAGTGTGAAATCCTGCAATGAAATACAAGAGGTTGAAAAAATGGGAGGAAATTCAACAACTGTGAAACATGTTATGAACTTATTAAATTAGTTTTGCATCCATGGAAACAATGTTGTGTTATTAATAACACGCCACATGTCTGTTCCAATGTCAAATACTTGAAGATTTAACACTAATAAACTTTGTCTTATTAGTAAAACTGAAAGGATTAGGGCATGTCTACTTTCTGAATCCACTTCCTGCAAAATGAAAATGGGAACTAAAGCCTGTGAATGTAGGATTTTTAGGCTACTCCACCTATTTCTAAAGAAAATGTCCAGGATATGAAAAAGAAATGGTCTAAATAAACCACTACTCTACTAAATATGCACTAACATACTAATAACTACTTAGCCTAGTTAAATATCATCATCTCTGTGATGATTTGCCTTTGTCTCCCTCTGTAGGTAAGCTGCAGAAGTATGAAGGTGGGAAGTGGAGAGAGATCCCTGCAGAAGACATGTTAAAAATAACCAAACTGGAGGGGCAGGTGTGGATTGCTTTGCTGAATCTACTGCTTAAACCAGACTGCCAGAGGAAATATAATTTCAACAACTTCAACAAAAACCAGCTCTTAAAGGTACAGCATAGCAATACTAAAGCACTTACACCGGTCAAGCATAACATTATGACCACCATTCTTTAGCAATTTGAGCAGCAGTAGCTCCTCTGTTGGATCAGACCACACGGGCCAGCCTTCACTCCCCACGTGCATCAATGAGCCTTGGCCCATGACCCTGTCGCTGGTTCACCACTATTCCTTTCTTGGACCACTTTTGATAGATTTTCACCACTGCAGACCAGGAACACCCCACATGAGCTACAGTTTTGGAGATGCTCTGATCCAGTCGTCTAGCCATCACAATTTGGTCCTTGTCAAACTTGCTCAAATTCTTATGAATGCCCATTTTTCCTGCTTCTAACACATCAACTTTGAGGACAAAATGTTCACTTACTGCCTAATATATCCCACCCACTAACAGGTGCCATGATGAGGAGATAATCAGTGTTACTCTCTTCACCTGTCAGTTATGTCTGATCGGTGTATGTCCTACATGCTAAATTGTACCAACTCATGGTAATTCATAGATAGGTGGAAGAATGGCATACAGAATCCCCTTGTATTCCCTTACAAGTACACACACACACACACACACACACACACACACACACACACACACAGTGTAGTTTATAACATTTTTATCCATATCACATTTAACAACATGCGCTTATACTGTCTAATTTATATCCTATAATACCATATTGGAAAAGTGAGAGTAAATGAGACCCCTTCTTGTCCTCCTGAACATTATTAGCCTTATCTTATCATCAACATCCTTCAGGATGTGATGTCTGTTGTTCTCATCCTGTGCCAAGTCATTGTCTAATGAAGGATTATCTGATCTTTCATTGTGCTGATAAGTATAACACTACATGTGGGGCTGCTATATTATATTTTTAGCACTGTTTCCCCTCTTTATCCTGTTGTCATATTTTCCCTTCATGTTATTCTTTATTCATCCAAGTCTGTCTTTAAGGATCATTCTACAGTTGTGCATTTATTTTCTTGTTTTTTCCCCAATAAGACAAACCATGCAAACATATTTACTCAACTTTTGTATTTTTATGTTAATCATCGGTTCGTTTGGTTGTGTATTTGTTTGGATGTTTGTAGCTGCGTGGATTTTTGACAGAGGTTGTTATCGATCAGCTGCCAAATCTTGCTGATCTTCAGCGTTTCCTCAACCATTTAGCTGTTACAGACCCTGCACCTCCAAAAACAGACCTTATCCTTGAGCAGGTAGCATACACATGCTGTGCTGTGTTTTAGCATTTATGTCTACAAAATAACATTCATTATCTGGCAGAGTAAATGTTTACATTTTAACTATGGTTAATACATCACATACATGTAGGTACCGGAGATCTGGAACGAGATAATTGCAGAGAATTCTGGAAAGTGGAAAGCCATAGCTAAACACCAAGTGAAGAATGTATTCAACCCATCGGAGAGTGAGCTGAGAGAACAAGCAAATAGGTAAGACATTCATTTAAAACAGTTCTAGTTTAAAAGTTTTGCAGTCCGGTATCATTTCACCTTGGGACACGTCTCAATTGAGTGTGTGTGTGTGTGTGTGTGTGTGTGTGTGTTTGTGTGTGTTCAACAGGTTGGCAGAGACTTATAACCTTGATGTTATGGAGTGTCTCATCCCAGATAAACCAAAGTGTGGTGCATGTGGAGCAGTTGCGGTCAAGCGTTGCTCCCGCTGCCAGGGAGAGTGGTACTGCAACAGGTGTCATACATCAGCTTAACACACTCAATAAAAAATAAATATAATTTCAAAAAAGTATGAAAGTATGTCATATTATTGTAACATGCATTATGAATAATAAATTTGCAATAAATGTTGTTAGAAATATGTATAATTATTCTCCATCAAGAACTGTGTAAACACTAGCCTTCATTTAACTCTAGACTACTATGTAATGAAGATATGTCTTTCTTCACAGAGAATGCCAAGTGAAGCACTGGCCCAAGCACAAGCCTGCATGCCAGATTATGTCAGAAGCCACAGAGAAACTACAGAAGGAGCTGAACATCAAGACCTGAGGACCTCCACAGCTTACTGATAGGAAAGAGACAAAGACTTCATTTTCACAGATCAGAGGAATAAAATGACTGTAAATGCCAAAATGTCTGAATGACCTATAGATAGGGTTGCTATGGTGTTGATGGGGATTGAGGAAGAGGAGGAGCTATGATTTATTGTAGTAACCTGAGCCTGTGTGTGACTGGATTAACAAGCAGGAATTTATATTGAACTTTTGGAAGTAGTTTTGGAGAATTTTTTGTTTAAAAATTAAAAGGAAATTTGTTGGTATGAAGACCATTTTTATATGTTTATATGTAAATGTTTCAGAAGATTTTTTTTATAGCTGAAGTCAGTGTTGGGTTTTCTGAGCATCTTGCTCCTTTGTGCTTGTAACCCTGTTAAACAGTATCAAACAACCCTTCACACACACACACACGCACACACTATTAAACTGAACAGAGAGAGAGAGAGAGAGAGAGAGAGACTGACTTTTTGAGCACTTTTCCAAAAAGTACAGAAATGCATGCTTCACTGATTGTGAGTATGTTAGCCTAATTTTAAAACTCATGTACATTTGCATGCTAGTGGCTAAGGGGAGAAGGGGGGTCCGGGGTAAATAACCCAAGGAGGAGCGACTGAATACACCCTCACACGCTCTCAGGAAGTGGTTCAGACTCCGCAATCGCGTTACATTCTGCACTACAGCGATCAAGGGAATTTTTTTGCACATGTGGCAGTAATTCACACCTAACTGGATTAAAGAAAATGTAGCTACAAGATATTATGGAATGGAAACTCGTCAAGAAGTCAGGGCGTGTTCATGCGCAACTTACTTCCAGCAAAGTGATGACAGTGAACCTTTCTGTTTTCACTCCGAGGAATATCGCCTACGGGTATCGTGATGTAGAGCCTCTGTTGTGTTTTTTATTTTTTAGGGTTTTTTTTTATTAGATTTTGTTTTTTTCAAACCAAGCAGAACGGATCTTTTCCGTTGAAATGAAGTCGTCTTTCTTTTCGCTTAGGTAGGTCATTACAATCATTTTTTTTTTTTTTAATAAATTTTATAACTCCCTACTGAATCCAGTAAACTGATATGGGACTTTCTCAATTCCCTTTTCTCCTTTTGTCTCCTAAAACATAAGTCACGATTCTCAAGTTTCCTTGAATTGTCTGTTAACTGAAACTTTGCAGTACTCATACATCAGCTGCTGGAAAACCCAAACTAGCTAAACCCGTAAATGTTCCACTCAAAACGCCTTAGGAAAGCAGTTTCAGTTAGACAGTGGGCCAAATATGACTAATATATGTCAAAACATAAAGCTGATTTTGCTTTTTTGTCCTTGTTTTTATCTCCAGAAATACAAAATGCAAAGTGACTGCTCCAACCCTTGATAACCTGATAGACCTTCACTGTCTCAAGTCGTGAAACAATGAAAGGTCTTGGACATTTTATTGAGACATTTGTATTAAACTGGACTGAATACAGATTACACTCAGTTGACTCCAAATCTGAGAGAATACTATGACCTAAAGACCTGGAAGACAGTTTATTTTAACACAGGTTTATAATAAAGCTGTGAAGAACATCATGTCATTGGGGGAATTGATTGAGCTTGAGGAGCTTGGTGAGCGAATTGAGCTTACTGATTCTCTACCACCACGAACCCCTCGCCTAGAGAGGGTCAATGCCTTGAGAATAAGCCCAGGAAAATTCCCGGAGCTCTGGAACCGTGTGCGGATTATCAGGCTCCTGGGAGACACCATGAAGGACCCACAACTGATGGAGGAGACAGGAGAAGGTCATGACTTCCATCCTTGTAGCCATGCTCAACCCACCTGGTGTGATCTGTGTGGAGACTTCATCTGGGGGGTGTACAAACAGAGCCTGCGCTGTGCCAGTGAGTGTTGGGTCTCTTTGTGAGGTTATAATAGTATCATGCTGTGCCTGTCATTAGCGAAAATTGTGTGGTCCGTTCTAACAGTATACATGTAAAGCTATAAGCTCCTAGACTCCAAGGTGTTATCCAGACTTATATTTCTCACCACATATACTCTAACTACATAACCTTGATTAATCCCACAATATTTACTGAATACCTCATAATAACTGAATAATATAGAAAGCAGGATAGGATTAAACTAGTGGATAAGGTCTGTTATGTAAGTATATATTTAAATAGCGTTGAATGAGTGTTTCGTGAACCAACATGCATCCAAAGTATAACTATGGCAATTTTCCATTATGGAGTGAAGGAAAGGAAATCTGACACAGTTATACAGATAACATTAGACAATACTGCAATAGAGGTGGTACAGTTGCACAGCAGGTAGTGTCATCACTTCTCATTCTCCCTGTAATCATGTTGCTTTGTGCTGGGTTCTCCAGTTTCCTCTCACCTGCTGAAAACATGCCAGTAGGTATATTGGCCGCTCTAAGTTGCCCCTGTGTGTAAATGAAGGGGTGTCTAGTATGTCTGGGGTATAGTCCCAATGTTTCAGGATTGGCTAGAGATTTACCATGACCCTGACCAGGATATAAGATGACTGAAGAAATATACTACAATAGACAGTAATGTCAGAAAATACAATACTTTTATGGGTGGTGTTCTGTGAAATAAGTTGCATGATTTAAAAGAAAAAAATGACTTAAAACTATTTATATATGAAGAAGATGCTTTCAGCTGCTCCCTGTTTGGGGTTGCCACAGCATACCAACTGGTCCGCACAACAACTTGGCACAGATTTTACGCCGGATGCCCTTCCTGATGCAACCCTCCCATTTTTACATGCTTGGGACTGGCACTGCATCCAGTGGCTAGGGTTTGGGCATTGGCTGGGAATTGAAGCCCGGGCCTTCCACATGGTAGGCTAGAAACCTACCACTGAGCCACCAATGCCCCTAAAAAAAACTACATGAATAGACAGCCATGAAATCAGAGAAAAAACTATTTATCTTTGATTTAATGAAGTACTACTGTCAAAAAGTTTCTTTAAAATATATTTGTCAATGTACTGCTAAGATGACTTTTAAGCTTTTACAAAATGTAAAGCTCCAAACAGATAAATTAGCCATTAATATCACATATTTACATGCAGAGCAGTTAATTATGTTTATTTTTTTGCATATTCCAACTTGTTAGGAAGTTGTGGTCGAAACACAAGGTCGCACTGAGACACCACTGTCCTGAATACTTTAAATATTGCTTTTACCGGTAGCTGACATTGATATCCATGAATATACAACCGCTTTTAGAACTCTGTTTGAAATGACATCCATCTTATCTGTTGTCCAATTCTCTTTGCATGACAGATATTTCAAATATCATCAGTTGGTGGATTATGACTGGTGTGTCTCTTTCATACTTAATTTTTGAATATATTTCCCACTCTTAATTGACTGTGAATGTTTAGTGATAACATAACTGAGCTATTTGAAAATTCATAAATATTTTCCCATTTTAGACATTTAGACCTTTATTTAGACATACGTAAAATTGCTGTCAGAACTGAATATTCTTTTGTCTTTATAGAGTGATAAACAGGATTGCATTATCGAAACTGATAAGACTGAAATAGACACACACACAATGTGAGCTCAGAACATCTGTAGATTTAATGGCTTGCGTTCTTAGACAATGTTTAATTTTTTTCATTCCAAATTGCAATAAACCATCTCTGTGTATTGACATAGACATTTGAATATTACTATGTTACCATTGGAAAATAGCTTCCACTTTGGAGGAAACCTTAATGGCATAATGCCAAAATTATTATGGTCACAAGTTCCCACATTGTCTGCTTCTGTAACCTAACAGGCAGTGTCCTGGTAATGTTCATTGCTAATCTTTTCATTTGTACATACACTCTGTAATTTATAGTAGCTTAATTGCAGTGAAAATATATCAATAACCATATAACTTGTTTATAACTGTTTGAGGTTGATGAGTTATGTTCGTGTGTTGGAATGGAATTATACTACATATAGGTTTGATCACAGATGTGGGTGTGGAATGAATTTGTTGTAAAACCACAGAATTGTACATATGAATTCAACATGTTTCCTGCTGAGCAATTTTTTTTGCTTTCTTTCACTCCTACAGTTTCTTGCCCCTGCCCTTTCACCCGCTATGTTATTTCTATCCTTTTAAACATATCTTGTCACACTCTTGTCTAACTCTTTGTAAAACATTTTAGATGTAATTTCACTCATGGAATTTCTGCTCTTTATTGAGCTATACTGTTCTGGTTTTTAAGTCTCTACATGTGGTTTCTATTTCCACTGCTTCTAAGCAGTCTGCTCTGTCAGAGAAAACATGATACAGCTGCCATTTTATACTGCATTGCTCAGACTTTTACCTGAACAGGATATTTGCACTTCTTTTTCTTGACTGCCATTGGCTGACAGTTGTACATTTTACACAGATGTTTCAGATATTTTGACTATAGTTCCTGTAGTTAATGAGTAAATCAGGAAGGTTTACTAAAAAGGAAGCTCTCGTTCTAAAACTTTGTCTTCAAACCAAAAACTCCCTTCTGTGGGTTTTTGTTCTTTAAACGTATTTCAAAGGCTCACTGTAGGATGAACGTTTATTTCTGACCTTTATTTGTGCTTTGTGTGTGAGTGTGTGTTATAGTCTAATCTTTGTTCCTTCATAACTGCTTTAGAGCTTTTCCGTATATCTCAGATTCTCGTCCAAAAAAGAAATGCCATGGTATTGGATTTGCTGTTCCCTCTGGAAGTTTTATTACCAAGTTAAAATAGCAGAGGAATTAATATTCAGTAAAGACATTTTTTCAATGAAAATGGATCACATGTAAGCTAGCATATAAAATGACTACAGCTTTCCAATTCATTTGCATTGAAGAGCAGTACAGACTTTAATCTCCAATTAGGTCATTACATATTACATGTTAAAGAAATACAGTGAACTGTCACATGTACCATGTACTACATATTTCTTATTCTAATTTCTTAATATTGTAGTAGTAAGGAGCAGGGTTTTGCCAAAATTGACAAAACTTCATATCAGAACCAGACTGAAAACACAAGCAAATAGAAACAAAAACTTAAATGAAGTGTTTATATTTAGCGGTCAGATGGCATTTCTCTAATTAAAAAGATAAAAGCAATATTCATACTAGCATCAGGCTGGGCCACATATGTGTATTGTCTGCTTAGCAAATTACATTTCTTGTGCTTTCAAAAAAGCATGCAAATGACAAAAAAGAGAAGAAATAAATAAATAAATACAACATTTCATACACAAGCATGTGTTGTTCTGATGTGCTCAGGGATGCATTGGGACAGACTGGCATTCCCAATACAAATAACAATACAGCCACATGCATCCCAGACCACTGCCACAAGTGGCCTGAAGGATTGGATCACAAGACACTACACATTTTACTACATTCAGACATATATTAAGATCTGTCCACTTGTCTGAATGTGTCTAGACTGAATGGGGCCTGGGTGTTTGTCTTTACAGTATTAAGACCCCTTGTCTGCTTTACGAATCTAGTGTTTGTGACACGCCCAACGCCCAGCCGGTCCCGACAACATCACAAACAAACAAAAAAATCATAAGGGGCCTAATTCTGTGTGGAAAAAATGGGCATGGCAACACGTCAGAAATTGGTTGAATTCCTCTCTACTGAGTTGAACTTCTCTTTATTCAACAGAAATGCACTGATCGTTGTTTCCAGATTTCACTGTCTGGTTGTAGATGCCACGTGACAGAGCGTCTACAGTATGCAGATAATACTTATTGGAGTTGTTCCTAATTGTGAACATATTCATAAGCAGGATTAAAAATGTGTCATTAATTGGTTGTGTAATTTGATAAATATTTGACAAAAAGATCATAATTAAATAATTACATTTTAGGCAAACATGTTTATTAATGCTAAATCTTCCTCACTTTGTTTAATGGGGCTTTTTGTTCTCCAGATACTTAACTGAATGTTAAGCGTCACTATTAACACCACACACACACATTTGAATTAAATATGGCTTTACAACTGTGTACTGTATATTATAAAATACAGCAGCAATTCTTCACCTTTGGCCAAAGTTCTTTTGTACTCTATCAAAATGTAATCAGAAAATAGTTCAGCAAAGGTCTTAACAAAGCTTCGTTAAAAATGCTGTAGTTGTTCATAAATAAAATCTCAGAGAGAAAAATGCATTTTGGAAGTGATCAGGCTCAACATTCACAAAATATGTATATTAGGACAGGAAGTTGCTTTGTTCCCAAAGATTCAGGGGTTAATTATTGACCATATTTTATTACTCAGTGTCAGAGCCGGGTCTATGGTATGAGAGACTGACTCTCCATCACTGAGCCATAGGGAGGGGTGGAACCCAAACGTGAGATGCACTTGAGAGTTCAAAATGCAGTGTACTTTTTAATAAAAGTTCAGGCAACAAAACCATAAAGGGAACAAAAATAATCAAGGAACCCTTCTCCAAAAAACAGAAATAATCCACAAGGGCAATCTTGAGGAAAAACTCCAGAGAAGAAAATTAAAAAAACAGGGAAAAGGCAAATCCAAAGGCTTGAGAACACAGTGAAAGAACTAAAGGCCTCTACAAGGACCTCGAGTGGTCAAACCGAACAACAAAAAAGAACTCCAGACCCTTACAGGACCGCCTTGATAGTTGGCCACCCAAATCTCCTTTGGAGGAATTCCAGAGTACGGTTAGTGCCAGAGTGACAGGTTGGGTGGGAGGAGTGACTCCACTGGAGAACTTGAGAGCGCACCGACCAAGGGACAAACAGGCATCCAACATGACCCCCTCCTGGATCTGGTTCCCAAGCCAGGGCTTGTCTTACTACCGTCTCCAGTCCCCACCTTGCAGGAGCCCTATTCTGGAACTCGGGATGATGGATGTGATTGGACGGCCATCAGTACTGCTACCATAAACTCTAGACAGGGCATCAGGTTTCAGGTTGGGGCCAGTGTGATAGAATAGAATGAACTGAAACCAATTGAAAAACAGAGACCAGCACGCCTGGCAAGGGTTGAGTCGTTTGGCTTGTTGAATATACTCCAGATTCTTGTGGTCAGTGAGTATTGGAATGGGTGTTTGGCCCCCTCAAGCCAATGCCGCCACTCTTCTAGTGCCAGTAACTCTGTCTCCCACATGGTAATTCTCTTCCGAGGGGGTCAGGTGACGTGAAAAGAAGGTGGAGTTTATCTTTACCCCTCTGAGAGAGAACAGCTCCCACACCCATGTCTGAAGCATCCACCTCCACAATAAAAACTTTGTCTGGGTCTGGGAGAGTAAGAATGGGGGCTGAAGTAAAGCGTCTCTTGAGCTCATTAAAAGACAACTCAGCTTCCGGACTCCAGCAAAACCCAGCATTCCTCCCTTTGGTGAGGGCAGACAGGGGGGCCACCACAGTACTGAAATTCAAATAAGTTTGTGGTAAAAGTTGGAAAAACCTAGAAATCGCTGTACCTATTTAACAGATGAGGGAGTGGGCCAGTCCATGACTGCCTGGACCTTCTGGGGATCCATCTGCATGTAGCCAGGTTTGATGATGAACCCCAAAAACTGTACTTTGGCAGCATGAAACTCACATTTTTCTGGCTTAACGCAAAGATGATTGTCAAGGAGGCGTAGGAGAACTTTTTGAACATGCTCCACATGCTCGGGGAGGGATCTCGGAAAAATAAGGATATCATCCAGATAGATGAGCACAAACTGGTTGAGCATGTCCCTAAGAACATCATTAATCAGGACCTGAAACACTGCGGTTGCATTGGTAAGGCCGAAGGGCATTACCAGGTACTCATAGTACCCAGTGGGGATGTTAAAGGCCGTCTTCCACTCATCACCTTGTCTAATGCGCACAAGATGGTAAGCATTGCACGAGTCAAGCTTAGTGAAGATGGACACTCCTTGCAGTAGCTCAAACGCTGTGGCCATAAGAGGTAAGGGGTAACGGTTATGGATAGTGATTTTGTTGAGGCCCCTGTAATTGACGCAGGGGCGAAGGCCCCCTCCCTTTTTCCCCACAAAGAAAAACCTGGCATCCGTGGGGGAGGTGGACGGACGGATGAGCCCGGTTGCCATGGCCTCTTCAATGTACAGTGGTGTGAAAAAGTGTTGGCCCCCGTCCTGATTTCTTATATTTTTGCATGTTTGTCACCCTTTAACGTTTCAGATAATCAAGCATTTAAATATACGTCAAAGATAACACAAGTAAACACATCATGCAGTTTTTAAATGAAGATTTTTATTATTAAGGGAAAACAAAATCCAAAACTACATGGCCCCGTGTGAAAAAGTATTTGCCCCCCGACAGAATTCTGCTGTCTACCAAAAAATCCTGAAGGAGAATGTCCGTGCATCTGTTTGTGACCTCAAGCTGAAGCGAACTTGGGTGCTGAAGTGAACTTGGGTTCTGCAGCAGGACAATGATCCAAAACACACCAGCAAGTCCACCTCTGAATGGCTGAAGAAAAACAAAATGAAGACTTTGGAGTGGCCTAGTCAAAGTCCTGACCTCAATCCGATTGAGATGCTGTGGCATGACCTTAAAAAGGTGGTTCATGCTCAAAAACCCTCCAATGCGGCTGAATTACAACAATTCTGCAAAGATGAGTGGGCCAAAATTCCTCCACAGCACTGTAACAGACTCAACAGTCAACAGATTGCAAGTTATCGAAAACGCTTGATTGCAGTTGTTGCTGCTAAGGGTGGCCCAACCAGTTATTAGGCTTAGGGGGCAAACACTTTCACACAGGGCCATGTAGTTTTGGATTTTGTTTTCCCTTAATAATAAAAACCTTCATTTAAAAACTGCATGATGTTATCTTTGACTAATATTTAAATGTGTTTGATTATCTGAAACATTAAAGGGTGACAAACATGCAAAAATATAAGAAATCAGGACGGGGGCCAACACTTTCACACCACTGTAACTGCCCATAGCTGCAAGCTCGGGTGAAGACAAGGAGAAAATGTGGCCTCTGCGAGGGCAGGAACCTGGCAGCAACTCAATAGTGCAGTCATATGGACGGTGAGGTGGTAAAGATGATGATACTGGCTGGGGACTTGAGAAAGGTCTAGAGGTTCTGTGGGCTCAAGAATTGTGTCTGGGGTACTCTGGATCAAGCAGGTAGTTTGACAAGTAGAACTCCAAGTCAGAACAGTTCCAGTGGACCAGTCAAGGTGTGGATTATGTTGCACAAGCCAGGGGTGGCCGAGGATCACAGGGAATGCAGGGGACTGTATGACATGAAAACATAACTCTTCCTGATGTTGGTGAATGGAAAGGCGCAGCGGAAAGGTTAGAAGGGTTACCTTCCCGGGGATCAGAGATCATCCATCCAGGGCAGTCACTGTCAGGGGTGCAGGGAGTGAACCAAAAGTGATCTGAGACTTTTGACAAAGAGAAATGTCCATGAAGTTCCCGGCAGCACCGGAATTCACCAAGGTCTTAAGTCCATGCCTACGAATGCCCTACGTGAGCCTGATGGGGAGAAACAATTCAGAGTTGGAAGGTGGGGTAATGTGAGTGAGTCCCGTTACAGTCCTTCCTTGCCTGTATGGGACTGAGCGTTTTCCCAAGAGCTGGGGCAGGTACAACGAAAATGTCCCGACTGTCCACAGCAAAGGCAACACCGCTCTCTCATGCGCTGATCACATTCCATTGGGGAGATCTGAGTACATCTCACATTCCATTGGATCACATTCCATTGGGGAGATCTGAGAAAAACTCCAGAGAAGAAAACACAAAAAAAAAAAAAAAACAGAGGGAAAAGGCAAATCCAGAGGCTTGAGAACAACACAGTGAAAGAACTAAAGGCTTACTCGAAAGGCTGGCTTCAGGACAACTTAAAACCAAGCAACAAAACTGAGAAACAAAGACACTTAAGTAAACCTAACAGAACGAGACACATGTGAACATAATGACACTAATTACAAAGGGAAAAAAAAAACAGAACAGGGGGCCTCTACGAAGACCTCTAGTGGTCAAACCAAACAAAACAAAACTCCAGACCCTGACAGTCAGTATTATCTACTATGGTTATTTGTCATATGAATACTCACCCACTTTTACCATACATGTATTTTTAATTCCCTTGTGTGTTATTAGTGTACGCATTTGAATTGATTGTGTATCTGAACAATACGGAAACAAATTTCTTTCTTTCTTTTTATTGTGATTAAATTAGATTGGAAACAAATTTGCCAGTCTGATGTTGATGAATTTAATTACACTTAAATTACCTTAAAGTAACAATATTAACAACATTCTGTGAGACTTGTTTTAAGGTAATGTTTTAAATACACTCACTGTTTTATTATGATAAATGATACAGCTATTTAACTGTTCTCAGTTTAATACTCTTAATTTGTTGCATGTACCAGAATTTACTCCAATTAATATGATTTGGATATGTTTCTAGTATCTAATGACAAAACCAATATCAAATTTCACGTTCTCTCTCACCTTACTGTGTTTGCCAGACTGTAGGTTCACCTGCCATTACCGCTGTAGAGCTCTCATTAAACTCAACTGTAATCAGGGTGATGTCATTACTACCGATCAGTCCAGTGACGTCCAGGACAGCATTGAAACTGACACCAACGTGGTAAGATATCTAATTAAGGGTTGGTATACTTGCATATGCTTGTCATTTTGTTAAAACATGAATTAACTAAATATCAGATTTATTTATATATTATTTTCATGACTGCGTTCAGCATTAAAGTAATAACAAAGGTATATGTTAATACATGCCATTTAATACATCTGAGACACAGTAATGCTGTGCTATTGTTAATCAGTTTGGCTCTGCTGTGGAGTCCCCCTAACAAATCTCAGATATTCACTGAAGATCATCATTTTCCTGAGTAAAACTTCAAGTCTCAGTTTTTATTTAATACGTAATTTATAATTTCACTTATACAAGTTTATGTTCCTTTGGGTGCCTCATCTGGAATAAGCCTTGCCAACCCAATGTCCACCCCACTTCTGACTTCCTTAAATCACATCTTTGCTACTCTTATTTAACTTATGCACACTTACTGAATCCTATTTAACTAATGTTTACTACAGTCATCAGTGTTGTCTTGTATATGTATAACTCAAATTCTGTAAATGTAAAAAAGCTATTACATAAAGCTATTATGCTGAATATTCATGTTACAAATGCAGTCTTGTCCTATACTTTATTAGTGTATGCCTTATTAGCCTGTACTTAAACACTACCATCCTGGACCTGACCAATTACATGGGGGGAGAAATGTTTAATCATAGGATAAAGAGTATCAATCCAAATAGCCTTCTACTGATAGCCGAGACTTCCTTATAAGGGGACAAATGGACACAATACCAGCAAAATTCCCCATAACAAATCCTTGTTTTTTTTTCTTTTTTTTTCTTTTTTTACCCCTTAATTTGTTGCCTGTATGTTGAAAATGGTGTCAGAAGTATGAGAGCTTTTGGGCCCACAAATGTTTAAATATTTATAAAATAGCTGTGACCTAGTGACAGGGTTCTCAAACCTTTACACCCAGTGAACTATTAAAAAACAGTTGAAGCCCACAGGGGCTTCAAATCAAAGTCTAATCAAATCTTAGACTTATTTAAATGCTTACAATAATATGTTGTCTGTTTATTGGAGACATAGAGCTTGTCATTAAATTAAAGTTGACATGGTCCATGGTGTATATAATTTGAGTTGACTTTTTCATTTTCATTTCATGTCATTTCATGTGAGCAGTCAATTAGCAGCAACTATAAAAACTCAATCATTTTGAAAAGAGTGATTAATTCCTCATAACAAAATAATAATAATAAGAAAAAGCAGACCCCATATCTGCTGTGCTAATAAAGATCTAGTGTTTGCAACACACCCAGCTCCCATCCGGTGCAGAAAAAACAAACAAACAAATCATTCAAAAGTAGTTCAATTCCGCGGGAAAAAAACGGACATGGCAACATGTCAGAAATTAGGGTTTTGGTTGAACCTTTCCAAAAACCTTTCTCTGTCCAAAAGAAGTGCACTAGTTAGTGATGTGGACTAATAGATTCAAGGATGTAGTGCTCTATATGGCCAACAGGGATCGGTTTGAGATTCAGCCGAGTAAAACATGGCGCGTTGCAATGTCGTAATCGTCGAGTTGGAACTTCCTGTGTAGAGCCAATCACAACGCGCTTCGGCCTGGGTTGTATATTTTCCAATTTTAACATCCAGGGCGGAGCGTTTCCGGTGTAAGGCAAGAGAGCAACGTGGGCTAATACTTCATCAACGCTTGGTACATCGAGACGGTTAGCAAATCTTTCGAGCAAGGTCTATAGGTTTTAGAATATATATATATAAAAAATATATACTGTACATTTAGATAGAAAACGACACTTCGTTGACTAGGTCTAAGTAAAAGTAATTTCCCTTAGTTGCATAGCGGTTTAATAGCAACTTTTAAACACTCGCAAACTTTTTTTTCGCGATGAGTGGAGTAAGTTGTGCCGACCAGACTCCGTCTTTTGAGAAGACATGGGGCAGCTCGGCGAGCAGCGGATACTGCAGTGAGGAAGACTCGGACTCGGAGCTCGAGCAGTATTTCACCGCACGCACTTCCTTCTTTCGCAAACCCCAAAAAGAGAAGGTGAGCTGAATAAAACCCGCACTCAGTACACCACAGTACGAGCTGCTGTTTCATGTCCTCTTCAGGCATTTGATCAAATTATTAAAAAATTGCTCTGGATGTCGAGACATAAAAAGTAACAGTTTCTTGGGTTTTCTTCTAACTGTAACATTGTCCCTCACTTCCTCCCATCGGCCTGTGTAAGAGTCAGTTATTGCTTTTATTTACCACGTTTACAACACCACAGGAAAGATTATGACTTATTAAAGTATCAGTTTTTGGGCTATTTTAATTTCTTTTTTATTTTTATTTCTTGTTTTATTTTTAATAATCCCCATTTCTTCCCCCACCCTTTAGAAACTATGTAAATGTGTTATTTCCGGATGAACTGCAGCCAGTATCTCCAGTATAGTTATCTCCAGTATGTTCTGTATTTAGTTAACTAAATTTAAGTGAAAAAAAAAAAAAAAAGCTTTATGGTAAAACCTGGTGGAGAACAGGAAGGCCTTCAGACATGCATTAGGGAGGGGTGGGAGAGAGGAAGGCAAGAAATGTTAATAGTGGGTGATTCATTAGAAAAGCCCACACAACTGCATAGTCCTTCGGGACACATTGCTGCTCATTTTGAAACCACTGTCTGTTCAGTCTGACCAACAGTCAGGGTTATCTGAGCTACCCAACTTCCTATTTGTTGTGTTTGCTAATGATGTAGGCTTTGAACCACAAACTAAATTTTACTTGGACTTTCCTGTGCAGTGTGTATAAGTACTGGCACCAGACCCGAGGTCACACGAGACAGTCCATCTCATTAGCATTTTATCTGATTAGTTGTTTTAACAATCTCACCCTTTATTAGCTTAGTGGTTAAGGCGTTGGACCAGTGATTGGAAGTTTGTGAGTTTAAATTCTAGCTCCACCAAGCTGCCACTGCTGGGCCCTTGAGCAAGGCCCTTAACCCTCGATTGCTCATATGTATAAAATGAGATAAAACGTAAGTCACTGTGGATAAGGGCGTCTGCCAAATGCCAGAAATGTAAATGTAAATTTTGTATTCAGGAATCACTTAAGCCTTACAAATATTGGTTCATTATCTAATCTAATCATTTTATCTAAACAAATTATTAATAAACAAATCTAAGAGCGCTTAGAGTTTCACACAGCTTGTAAAGAAGTTGTACATTTTACTTGCATCACATGCTGGTCTTTTAGGATCATTAGATTTCTTTCACCTTAGTTCACTGACATTTCAAAACAATGTCAGCAGTACCATATGAACAAATGAAACTAATCCATTAGGTCTCTACAACTTTGTAAAACGCTGAATACAACAAGTGTATAAGAAGTATTTTGGTGTGAGAATTATAACGCATATGCAATCAACACATGTAGTGGAGGAACTTGTTTCTGATTAGATGTGGTAATACACAAGCAGGAAGGATGATGTAGCTGTTGAAAAATGACACCATCTGACACCCACATGTGAACAAGGCACACAATAGAAGCTTTCTTTCCGTGGTGTGAGACTGGGGGAGGCTATTTTTGCTCTAACCAGATACAGGAATTCCAGCTTTTAAGCCAAAACATGTATGACTGACTTGTGAAACCATCCACACTCTTTCATTCTCTTGAATAATGGGATGGACCAAAGTTTGTGATTGGCTGGCACTGACATCATAGCATTGCCCCGTGACAGGAAGCGTTCAGAGGGCGATGTAACTTTCTAATAACTGGGCTTCTGGGCTTTACTTGATTCAAAGTAGAATATCAAATGATAGGAAGTTTTATAATAGGATTTTAGTATTGGAAGTAAAATAAATCAACATTTAATGTCCACAATTTTGGCACAAGAATCATAATAATGCCTCTTTATGTTTTCTGGCAAGTTTGGAGAAATTCATGTATACTCAAAAAATCCATGAATCGTGTTTGAGGGTGATTTTAGAACATACGGTTTATAGTGATAAGTGAAAATGTTTACTGGATTGAATCAAGGAAATTAATGAAGTAGTTAAAGTTGCTCCTGTGAATTAGTGTGTCTGTGGAAAATGTGAAGATGGTGGAATTGGCTGGAAGAGGAACTGATTGTGTGTCAGTTGTTCCCAGCTGTTCTCTCAGCTGTTTGATGCACAGCATGAAGAGGCTGCTTCTAAAACTACCTCGACCAGCACATTTGACTATCCTATGACATGACCTATCCTGCCATTTCAGTTAAAGCTGTGTGCTTTAGAGATCAGTTGAAATGTATAATAAAGGAAAATATCTTGGGCTCTTTTTAATGTAAAGAAGTGTGATAGACTCAGATACTTGGACACTCTATGCTAGTTTCATTAATTCCCCATCCACATGAACCCACATCCGGTCAGTCATGCACAAATCTGTGACTCATGCTGTGACACTCTCACTGGCATTTTTAGCACTTCCTCTATTTCCTAAGGTGATGGTATGATTCTGTTTTCTGGGTGAGATTTAGACAGCTGATTAAACACTCAGTATAAAAGTAAATCATGAAGTAATGGACTTCCTGCTGATGTTGTTTGTAAAGTAGGAAATAACTGAGATAATGATTTGTCTGTGTGCCTGTTAGGATGAGGCGTCTGAGAGCAAAAAACAGGAGCTGTCACATCCAGAGATTCAGCAGAAGATAAAGGAGTATAATGCTCAGATAAACAGCAACCTCTTCATGTCTTTGGTAAGGTTTCATATTCATTCACATGTCCAATTTTTCCTGTTTCTTCATGTTTCTCATGTTTTACTGCTTATTATTTAGTAATCATGTTCATTAATCATCTGACCCCTGGTTGTTTATCTTGCGCAGAACAAAGATGGCACCTACAATGGTTTCATCAAAGTTCATCTGAAGCTGGTACGGCCTGTGTCTGTTCCACAGCCACGAAAGGGTGCTGCGTCCCAGGAGTCAGGCAAAGGGAAGAGAGGGGGAGCAGTAAAAAGACGCACGTCCTTCTACCTCCCAAAGGACACGGCCAAACATCTGCACATCAGCTCTCGTACTCGTGCACAGGAAGTGATTCAGGCCCTGCTCAAGAAATTCACAGTTATCGACAATCCTGCAAAATTTGCGCTTTTTGAGCGCACTGAGCGCCATGACCAAGGTATGGCCATGTTTGGTTCATGAGTGAATTTTGACAAAAGGGGAATGCTATTTAATTAGTAAATTTAGCTGCATTGTTTTATTCTAAATTAGTAGATTGATTTCTAGATTTCTGCAGCTTTTGAAGGTGCTCATAGTTCGTTTCAGTTTAAGGTGTTTTATTGATTGGACATATGGTGGGACATTTACACTGCCAAAGTTTGTGTTGCACAGTGTGACAATTCTGCCTCAAAGATTTCTGCCTGTTAGTAAGATTAAGCTTGTACTTATAGCAGTATTTGCTCCATACATCTCTCTCTCTCTCTCTCTCTCTCTCTCTCTCTCTCTCTCTCTCTCTCTCTCTCTCTCTCAGTGTACCTAAGGAAGCTGCCTGATGATGAGTGTCCACTGTTCCTGCGTTTGTGTGCTGGTCCAAATGAGAAGGTGCTGAGTCTGGTACTAAAGGAGAATGAGACTGGAGAGGTCAATGTAAGAAAAACTCGCCATATCCTACACTACCCTCACATCAATAGCACATCTGCTGATTCAGTTTTACCTCTGTATATAATCTGCCAATTAGCCAGGACTTGCAACATGTCCTGTTCAGGTTTTCTACCAGAGATGTTCAGTAATTTGCTACCAAGGCTCCTTTCATGTTAAAAAAGCAAGCAAAGCAAGTTTATCCGCAGAAACACTTAATTTAGACATGATTCTTTGTCCGTTAGGTCGGCTGGATTCATTTAAGTTGTCCCTTGAGATTGTCCTCTCTTTGTAGTGAGAGACCTGAGCACAAAATTCTATCATGTACACATACATTATTAATTAAATGGTTGCTTATCGCTGACTTTATTATTTGCTCTTCTCCCAGTGGGATGCGTTTTCCCTGCCGGAGCTGCAGAATTTCCTACGCATTCTGAAGAGAGAGGAAGAGGAGCATGTAAAGCAGATCATGCAGCGCTATGCACTCGCTCGTGATCGCATCCAGCAAGCCGTGGTCAGCACCAACCCGGGCTGATCACTTCGCAAAGCATATCTTACTGACGAGTGGCCACTAGGAGGCCTCAGTCTTCACCATGTCCAACGAGCCATATGGACTAGCATCAGTGCGATTAGTGTGAGAGAGTGCGAACGAGTGTGGAAATGCAAGTGCGCCACCAGATGTGCGTACGTGGAGAGAATGAGTCGTGACTGAGAGCGAGCGAAAGCATACTGGGGAATGGACGAGTGAAAATAGAACACCTTGTTGTGAATGGTGTGTGATTTGTTCGAGTGAGTGTGGAGAGTCCTCAAGATAGAACAGTGTGTTTCTATGGAGACTACACAGGACTCTCCTGACTTCACTGCTGGTGAAGTTTTAAATCTACTTTTCCTTTCTTACCTCTGTTTGCTATGAGACTATGTCTTATTTTTTCTTTATCCAGGTCAGTGAAAAATCTAGTTGTAGCAAGTTCAAGTGACTGGGCTTGCTGTGCAATGTTGAAAATATCTTATAACTCATCCATTGGACTTCTTTAGTACGACTGAGTGTCGGAAATGCCGGGGAGTTCCCAGTTATACAGTTGAACTGATGAAGCCCTTTGGAAGAGTGATTAAATATCTTCAGCATCAAAGCAACAAGACCAGTTGCCTTATCTTACTACCTTAATGCTTGGATCGCTTACATGAAAATCCAGACTTTTCTTGGCACACTGTGCTCAGACAAGCTGATAAAAATAAATTTCATTTTTGTTGCATATCTGATGTTAAACCTGTTCTGTCCTCTTTTTTTTATGTCATTTATATGTATGTTCTGTCAGTCACCTGTTGAAGTATTCAAGCTTGATCTTTTCTCGTGTGCAGTCACTTCAGTTTCTGGAAATATTTTATTCACCCACTCAAAATAAACAGTTTCCACGATGTTTGTTGCGTCTGTCCTTGAATCGGACCAGTTTATTGCGTAATATTTAGTAAGCACTCAATTTGGATGACAACGATGGAGTCTGAAAGAATGAAGTTGATTAGAATTTTCATTTGCCTTGCAATGGATGCAATTACTCTAAACAGAGATGCACCAGTAGATGGCAACAGTTAACTAAGCTAGAACTCTCATAACCTGACGTACTTGTTTATTCCCATAGGTCCTGGATTTCACAAAACCCAGAGCTTTCCCAAAAGCTAATAATTTACACCAAATCATCTCCTATTTCAGATTCCTAACTGAATCAGTAGCCTTTGAATAAAACTTTATTGTTTTGCGTTTTTGGACTTGCTTCTATATTAGCTACACTGTGGCGCTGTATGTAGCGTGTAGATATGAAATTAACAGTAAACCACATGAAGAGATTTGACAGGATGAAGTAGCAGAAAAAAACAACAGTAAAAGATATATTTCTCAAGAAGGAATAAAAGTGGCTATATAATTTAGAAATCGTTCCAGGCATAAAGATGTGTGTGCTGTGATTTGGATAATTGTCCTCTCATTGCAGCAAATTAAACAAAGCAGCAGGTTTTAGGGTTAGCTGCGTGCTCATAGTAACTTTTTCATTCGGTGTGTGGTGTATTCCTATTCACTGGAGTGTGCCGTGTGTGTGTTGGGGGGCGCTGAACGCAACGAAACACCGTGTTACTCCTTTACAGTGAGTGTGTGCATTAACGGTCCTGCTGCTTAACATTAGTCATCCTCACCAGCCCGAACTGCACGCGGCTCGGATCAGTGCGCCTCAGCCACGGTTCGGTCGCAAGCGAATGCACACAGACTGGAAGAAGAGGAGAAAGAAAAAGACTGAGAGATAGAGAGACACGGAGGACGACAGTCTTAGACGGCTCTCTCAGCTCATCTGTTTGGTTTTTTTTTTTTTTTTGGGACAGCGCAACAGCTTTTCTGTTCGATTTCCGTCCTTTTCTTGCAAATATAAAGCGCACGCGGAGTTGGGTTTGGGGAAGTCGACGACTCGGCAAGAAAGCAACACATATCTATCAGCAGACGCCCGGTTTAAGTTGTGAACTGAAACCACAGAAGCCACGCACGGTAAGTGCCAAATGGGTCAACTTTGAAATCCAGCACATGCATGTGTTTACTAAACAGCAAATATGTCATTTACACGCGTAATGAACAGCCATGCATCACATCTTCGATGGAGAAGGAGCTAAGTAGACTATATACTATACGAACACAAAGGGTCTGGGAAAAGCTTTTCCTAAATTAAAAGGAAAGCAGAAAAGAAATATTATGAACTGCTGGTTTAGAAATAGACTAATTTGCAATTATGTAATAAACGTAGGTCTACACTGGGAGAGTTTAGAAATACATACTAAAATCAAAAAATCATCTCGATTCTACATCTTTATTTTCAACAGTTTTTTTTTTTTTAATAGTGTTTCATCTTAACAGTAAAAGACAGGTACGTAACCCTGGGCCTGGGGTTCCCTCTGTTCTGCTCACACCCTCTTTAACTAAGGAAGAGCTCTTGGTTAGTTGATTATCTGAATGGGGTGTGTTAGAGCAGGGAAAACACTAAATTGTGCAGGGGTAATCCTGCACCAGGGTTTGGTGTCTGTGCAGAAGAGCTGGGTGAATCATGGGTTAATGCTGATTACTCAATCAGCATGTTGGACTGATCTGTTTACAGTTTGAAATTAGTAGTGAATGAGTAGATCAGAGGAGGATAAGGTATAAAAACGTACTAATTTAGCAAGAATTATTACATAGGGATTCCTTCGATATGTTGAGCCAACAGTGATAGAGTGAGGGAAAGAGAATGTATGTTTGAGACGGTCAACCTGTTTTCCACTGCTACAGACACTAAGCTGTTGGCACTCTGGAGCAGACGCTCTTGATTAAAGCTTATGCTGGACAGTGAAAAATGACTTGAGCGACCTTATTGCTTCAGTTCAAATGAATAATGAATTAGAAATGTTCACACTTGTTGTCCAAGTGCCATGATTTAACAAAGCACAGTCAACAAATGATAAAGTCATGTTTGAAAGTTTCGCTCTACTAAAATGTAATAAGCATGGACACTAAACAGGTCCTGGATATGCTCAAAAGGAAAGCTACAAAATAGCAGTGTTTGTTTTTGATTAATATTAATTTATTACTATTATGTCATGTGCTTTTTATTAAATGTATTTTATTGAGTTGTTTCTCCATTAGTACTCCTCTCAGGTAAGAAGGCATCCTCTGAGAGGAGAGAAAGAAACAGATGGCAGAAGGAAATGAACACAAATCTTGTTTCATCTTCTTGATACATACACAGATCAAACATTTTAGGTGTACGTAATGCTATATTCATAATTTTAATATGCTACCATTTTGTAAATTGCATAGATGAATTGCTTTGTGTCTTTAACACATGCACCATCTACACATCTGACATATATTATTGATTACTGAGTACAGTTACTGTACTATATCAACTCAACAGCAGCCAAAATGCTGAAAAGCATTTCACTACTTACTACTCAATCAATTTTTTATGGGTCCACATGAGGATCAAGTATTATTTAATATACAGAGGGCTGCATCAGGCTGGCTGGGGTGTGGTTTGCTCTGATTTGAATGCAGACTGTGACTTCTGTTTGCTTTTAGGCAAGTTAATGATAATGAGATTGGAAGCCAAGTGAGCTATACAGTTGGATGGGAAATAAATCCAATGAAATTAAATTGATTGTCTGACAAAACGATATATCAAAACTTCTGGGTAATAGATGGGAGATATTTATGAGCACTTGAGGGATCACGTCAAGAGATCAGAACTCTGTAGCTAAAACTTTTTATGCTGTTATGCCATTATTCTGTTGCTTACTGACTAGGCCCAGGTGAGGTAATGTGACATGGAATTTTACATGATTACCATGCCACTGTCTTACATATCAATGCATGAAAAAAGATAAGAACATTCAACATTTTGTTTGCATTTCTTTCATTCATTCATTCATTCCACTTCATCCTGAGGATCTGGAGTCTATCGTGTAGGCATGTTTTTAGACTGTGGTAGGAAAATGGAGAACCCTGAGGAAACCACATGAGTAGGAAACAGCGATCAGATTTGAACCATGGACCCTGTTTCAATCACATCATTAAACATTCAGCATGGTAACAACATGGTAGCATAGCAAGTTAATCGGGCCAGTTCTGCTATGCTACCATGTTGTGAATGCTTATTAATGACAGAGTTCACAAGCTTCTTGAATTTTTGTCATAAAAGTCCACAAGTTTTTAAAAATGCTCTCAATATACAAATACAGTTGAACTGAATTGAAGGCTCTGGACTGCTGATCAGAAGGTTGTAAGATCAAATAGTGGCACTGCTTGGCCTTTGCACAAGGCCTATAATCTTTATGCTCAACTGTAATTTGCTGTGGATAAAAACATCTGTCAAATCTGCAAATGTACTGTTGAAAGGAGTGCCTCACTAACACATCTCAGTCACGTTCGACCAGGCCGAGCCCATCTGCTCACTGATCCTTTACTCATAGACCGCTAAAGAGTGCAGAATGCTTTATGCTAATTATTCATTCATTCATTGTCTACCGCTTATCCGAACTATTCTCGGGTCACGGGGAGCCTGTGCCTATCTCAGGCGTCATCGGGCATCAAGGCAGGATACACCCTGGACGGAGTGCCAACCCATCGCAGGGCGCGCACACACTCTCATTCACTCACACAATCACACACTACGGACAATTTAGAGATGCCAATCAACCTACCATGCATGTCTTTGGACCGGGGGAGGAAACCGGAGTACACGTAGGAAACCTCCGAGGCACGGGGAGAACATGCAAACTCCACACACACATGGCGGAGGCGGGAATCGAACCCCCAACCCTGGAGGTGTGAGGCAAACGTGCTAACCACTAAGGCACCGTGCCCCCCCTTTATGCTAATTAACATAGTATTAAATGAAATGTGTATGCATTTGTAATGAAATATGACTCTAAATAGAAAGACAACAAAACTAGTGTTGCTTGGGTTACTTGGCTGACACATATTTTAAGCAGTAGCGCAAACTCCTGTGGCTTCTTCAATCTCATCACTCACTTATCAGAATGTGAAGTTCTCTCACTCGCTCCTTGTCTTTACGCCCCAAGCCTGTAAGTCTATTTTCTTACACCTGCTCCATGTAACTGAAGCGTTTAAAATCAATACAATGATTTTGAAATTCTGAAAATGACATGTCCTTCTACCTTTAATCATTTTGAATGAAAGAGTCATTGTTAATAAAATTGTGTAGTAGTCGGCAGAGATGAGTCGATGTGCGTCATGCAGAATGTTTTTTCAATTTCTCAAGTGGTTTGCTGGTTGCTCTGATTACCACAGATAAAGATTCTTGAAATCACTACTCTCTCAAACATTTTCTCCTCAACACACACACACACACACACACACACACACACACACACACACACACAGACACACACACACACAAAGGGAACGCGAGTGTTTACAGCAGAGAAATACTATCACCATTAGTTCAACAAATAAGTCCACGAACTAGATTAAAACATTAAACAGCCTATTAGCAGAGAACATGTTCATAAACAAAGGCAAAGTTTCACAGACTCTGATGTGAGCTAAAACCAGTAACATTTCATTCAAAATCTAGGCTAAGCCATTTTCCAAATGTGGTGCTCTGCATTGGATATACAATATTTAAAAGCTGTAAACTCATGCACTTGTGCATTTATGTGCATTTGCACGTTTAAATCAGGGATTTTTAAACACAATCTTTAATATTGGACTCTTCCAGGCTTTTTATGTTCTGGTCTTGAACAGAGGCAGAGCTCAGACAGATGTTAGTGTAGGAAATAATGACATGTAAGAGACATGACAGCCCAGGAGTAGAGATGGAGTAAAGAGCAAACCCACTCACTGCCCTGTGCTCACACAAATGCAAGGCATCTTTGCCCTTATTTTGGATAGGTGATGTTACAAATGCAGTCTCTAAAACCAAATAAATGGATCCTTTGTGTGATGTGCATTCTGCATTGGCTCATTTTGGGTGGTTGCTGATGGTTCAAGGGTTTGTTGGTTTCTGGGTATGAACCCATTAGGCTTGACCCTGCCCATTAAGTTGCTTCTTGTATCATTAGTTTTTTAGATTTGGAAGGCAAACCACAGGCTTTGTTTGCAATTACATCCAAAGCTCTCTTCTCTTCAATAGGTTTGTTTGTTCAACTGCATGTTTATAGCTGATTTCAAATGTGCTTGACAAGGAAAAGCATATTTTAAGAAAGTCCTTTGCAATGAATGCTTAGTTACAAAGCGTAACAGTGAGCTGGCAGTGCATTGACAAACAAGTGATAAAAGGGACCACACGTTCCACCTAAAATGATTTTGATGGCGTCTGAAGATGCCGCGCTGCAAATGAGGCACATCAGATAGAAATGACACATGAAAAGACTAAAAAAGATTATTTTGTGTTCTCATTGAGCATGACGCCTTACAAAAAAGATCTGCAGAAACTTTTTCGTTGTTCACATCTATTTTTGGTTCTAAATGTATGTATTCACAGAAGATTCAGAGAATTCATTCTACTAAGTATCTTTACTATCTTATATCAGTTGTCCTGTCACGTTTGGCACCTGCATCTTCTGTTGTGCATGAATCCTACATCAGCATGTACTCATCCTGCCAGCTACACTGTGATGCTGAGTGCTTCAACCCGCTCAGAGGAGAACTCCTGCACTCAACTCCTCTACATGAACATGCAGCCACCTTGTTGGCTGGTACGTTGCTTAGTGATAGGAATAAGAAGAGAATACTCCATTGCTGTCTCCTTCTAAAAAAAAAAGCAGTAAAGTCTTCTTTACTTTTATAGTGTGAATTATTCACGTTATTCTGCCTTTGACATTAATTCAGCTTATTTCATACTTTTGGATCACAGCATGGCTGTGATGTGTTTGTGAATTAAGGCATCTCACAATCAAAAGACCTTCTATCCTACTCTTAAGCCAGTATAAAGCCATTGTATTTTATGTCACATGGAGCATCTGATAGAGTCCTTGTATAGCTTGAAGAGCATGTCATGGCAAGCTTCTGTAAAAGAAAGTGTGAAAGAACACACTTTCCTAAGGCCATTGGCATCAGTCTCACACAGAGCATGATGTCCCCTATCTACCTCACCTCCAACCAAGCTCCTCATCTCTATAATTCATTAAATCACACTTTCCATCAGCACACAGAGAAACAGCCGACTCAGTAGGGCAACATTAAAAAAACACCAGTGAGCTTTTGGCAAAACCATGTGATTAAAATCAAATGAAATCCTCAAAGAATAAAAGGTCTTCACAGTTAAATTTAAGAACAAATATCTACATTTCAGTTGTAAAAGATCATCAAAGAACTATGATCCAAAAAAAAAAAAAAATTAGACAAATGCAAGGGAGCATTCAGACTTCTCATTCAAATGCAGTTCATGTTCAGATATGAATGAGGAGTGCAATAAGTGATTTGCCAAGGGCCTTTTATTTCACAGAATTGCATGGTGGGAGATCTTGCATCTATACACCTCGTGCTGTTTCTAAATGAAAAAATCATTTATTGCACAAGAGAGAACTAACCATGGCTTTTACATGCTATTGATGACTTATATCTCTCAGAGATTATGGGTCTTCTTTTTGTTTCCTCAATAACAGCCATAGAGTTAATCCCATGAATTGGAGACTTTCTAGAACCAAATAAACTCGAGGACAAAACAGAATTATTTCTCCAGTATTCCCCTAGTTATTTCACCTATGTATATACTGGCGCGACATATGGATTGTGCCATTCACACCATTTCTGGTTTCAGCATGCCACAGCCTGCAAGGTGTTGCCTCATTCTTATGCTGCAAAAAAGAAGGCAGCTCAAAAACTTATTATAGAAAGAGGAAGAGAGAGAGATCGAGTGCGAGTGAGAAGAAAAAAAGCAGGAGAGAGGGACACAAAGAGGGAGCTAGAGAGCGTCCTTACTAGAGACATGAAAAGGTTGCTGTTTATCTGAGCAGTATACTGCTTTATCTTCTGCTGAATCTCTGCCAGTGACAGCTCTAGTTTCGTGCTCTCAGCCACCTCATTGTGACTGACACACAGAGAGAGCGAGAGAATGAGAGCGAGAGAGAGAGAGAGCCTCCAGCATAGTTTCCTGGGTTTTGATAATGAGATGTAATTATTTACTTTGAACTTTCCAATTAATAATGCAAAGGCGACAACCTGGGGAGAAGGACACATGGCTCTCCTCAGCTATAGGTATTAGGAAGCATGCTAATTGACTGATGGCTTGGCTAGGGACAGTTGACTGCAGAGATATTAATGACAGACCTCTCAACTCTTCTTCAGGGTGCTGTGTTCATAGATGTGTGACTGGGATGTGCTAAAGGAATGGGGGATTTATGTAGTAGGTAATTATCCGCACAGTATTATGAATCTAAAATACCCGGCAAGCTCCATTCAAACCTGGAATTCTGCGTTTTATGCACATTTTCCTTTAAAAAATCACTAAGCATATCTTATAATGATACAAATCTTTACTGTCTTATGCAATATTGCATGCACCACAAGATTGGTAGAACATGAGCACCAAGTACCACCTGACATAGTACCTGAAACAGAGATTTTTGAGAGTCCTTTGTGATACAGTTGATCTTGTATTTAAGAGGAAACCTATAGCTTTACAGTAATATAAACACACTCAACATGAAATAAGATCCAATTCTAATATAGGACCACAGAAAATGTAAGCTTTGTACTATATACATATATATATATATATATATATATATATATATATATATATATATATATATATATATTAGTACATCAACCTGACCTTTAACAAAATCATGTACTTCAATTCTGTGTGGTTTAAAGCTGCAATAACAAATGAGTGGTCCTCAGCACCTTCTGTATACAAATAATATACAGTGTATACAGTTTTACTAAAAAGTAAAGCAACATTCAGAAACTAGGAAAAATTAAGTTCATCCTAAAATTAAATAACATGTAGAACCACGGTGAACAAGAAAAACTTAATTTGTTCAAATTAATGTTCTTTGTAGGACATCTCTCAAATTGTTTAGGAGACATTCTGCCCCACTCTCCTTTACAATATTGCTTCAGTTCATTCATGTTTGAGGGCATTAGATGACACACAGCTCTCTCAACATTCCACCATAACATCTTAATGGGCTTGAGGTCCAGATCAAAATCTTCATTTTTTTCTCCATTCAGATGCAGATTTTCCTGGTGTGCTTGGTATCATTTTTCTATTGCATGTCCTAGTTTTAGCCCAGCTAAAGTTTCTCAGGTCCTGTGGTTGCAAAGCTCTAATGATCACCTCTCCACCACCAAGCTTGACAGTTAGTATGAGGTGTTCGTGGTGATACACTGTTTTTGTTTCTCCCCAAACTTGGCGGTGTTCATGATATACTTATTTTTTCCAAAAATGACTACATATAGAAATCTTTTGTGTTATTTTGTTGTGACCTGCAGTTGTTGAGGGCCACACAAATGTTGTTTAGGCCCTAATAAATAAGTTAAGTTGTCTTTATTTGTCACATATACATTACTGCACAGTGAAATTCTTTCTTCGCATATCCCATCCTTGGTGGTTGGGGTCAGAGCGCAGGGTCAGACATGATACAGCGTCCATGAAGCAGGGTTGGTTGGGGGCCTTGCTCAAGGGCCCAACGGAAGCACCTTGGCGGTGCTGGGGCTTGAACCCCGATCTTCCGGTCAACAATCCAGAGCCTTAAGCACTTGTGCTTGAGCTACCACCGCTCCTAATGGGATTATGAGAAAATGCATAGAGTGTAAAGGAACATGTGAAAATGAATATATTTGTAATAATAATTTGTCAATAAGTTATATATGACGTTTTACACTTATTGGTTTCTGTCTTTTTGTATTTCCTGCATAAGGAATGAATGCTAACAGGCACTGATATGCAGTTGTTAGAAAATATATAAAATTATATAGATATGATGTGTCTTTATATAGATCATGAAAAAAGAAAATAAAACAGATTTTAAAGTGACATCTTTATTTGTTGAGACATTTAAGCGATGATATAAACACACATTTGCTCAAGCTGTAGCACACTTATAAATCCGTACTGCACAAGATAGCCATACGGCACATAGTCTTAAAACATCTGTTGCAAAAACCATAACCACATGTTATTGTGAAGCAGACAAAGTAAAACCGGGTGTGAATCAAAGAGACAATTTTAATCCCGTTTTAAAAAGAACATTTCAGTAGGTCATTTTACTAGAGGTTCATTTGCATCATTGATTGTTTAACCATTCATTCATTCATTGTCTACCGCTTATCCGAACTACACTCGGGTCACGGGGAGCCTGTGCCTATCTCAGGCGTCATAGGGCATCAAGGCAGGATACACCCTGGACGGAGTGCCAACCCATCGCAGGGGGCACACACACACACTCTTATTCACTCACGCAATCACACACTACGGACAATTTAGAGATGCCAATCAACCTACCACGCATGTCTTTGGACTGGGGGAGGAAACCGGAGCACCCGGAGGAAACCCCCGAGGCACGGGGAGAACATGCAAACTCCACACACACGGCGGAGGCGGGAATCGAACCCCCAACCCTGGAGGTGTGAGGCAAACGTGCTAACCACTAAGCCACCGTGCCCCCCATTGTTTAACCAGTTTTTTAATAAACCAGAATGAATGAGGACATTTTTTCATCTCTTCAGCAGTAGTAAATTAAAGGCTCTGCTCTGTCCTGAAAACTCAGGTCTCACAGATGCTCCATAACATTAAATATAACAAAGAACAGTTAAAGAGCACAACTTGTGATTCATGTCATTTTTAGCACATTGCTATCATATATGTACTCCCAACAATTAAACTCAAAAACTAGGAAAGTTCATGTCTGTACTTCAGTATTATAGAAATGCACAAGCCTCATAAAATGGTGGTGAAACAATCCACTACAGAACTAAAATATCAACCTTACTTTGGCTGCATTGACCATTGCTCAAATAGAAAGTCCATTAAAAAAATCCTTTTGATCATCCTCAAGCCCTTACATAATGCTGGCTCCATCCTGCCCAAATAACTCGGATCTTTCAAATTGAATTTATGTGTTAAGGAAACATCTGCACATTATAAGGGGTTGAGCTTTTACCACTCTTGCTTTTAGACTATTTTCATCTTGCTGAGTCTCCTGAAATATTTAAGACTTGTTTTTACCTCTCTGCATATTTTGAAGTTATTTATCACTTTTTATTGTTTTGCGTAGCTGCAGCTTTGCCATGCTATAAGTTGTGGGAAAAGAAGAGGTGTGACACAACGCTTAGGGAGACTCACTGAAGTATTTTAATGTGAGCATTATATATTCAACTGAGCAGAAACGTATAACTTCATCATTTGCTAATTACCATTATCAAGGAGAGTTCTTCTCCTGATGTTATTCCTAGTGTTTGATTCTGCAGACTGTCGCATGTCAGCATGCCGTCTCTAACCACAGTGTTTCTACTGCTCCAGTAGGCATTCTGAATAAACTGCACAGTTTAATATCAGAATTTTATATTACATACAGTTATTCATTTTGTTTACATTTTTTAAATCTTGTTTTAAAGTGGAACAATCATTTTTCTATAATGCAAATGCTTTAACTAAAATGGCAGTACATATTCTAATGCCCTAAAAGCTACATTTAGACTTAGTCCGTGGTAATATAAGAAAAGATGCTGTGAGTTTCTTCATTAATTAAAAGGCGTTTTCAAGACTCAACTATCAGAGAGTGTGGCTTTTACTCTGGAACATTGCACAGAAAGTAATATGAAGTTTGTCACACAGTGGCACATTATGCTCTTACTAAACGGCTCCTAAAAATTTATCTTTGTATGAATGAAGTCTTAAAATCTCAACCTGGACAGAATAAATCTAAAGCTAGTCTACTTCGGATCATTACAGCAGGAAGCCAGGGCTAAGGAAAAGGCTGGCTGACATCTTAGAATGCGGTGACCGATTGCAGACTTGATGAGATTACTCTTAACCCTATTTCCAGGGGCAATAACTCAGCAGTGGAGCAATATCATGATTGATGCTACATCATATTCTCACTCCGGGGGGTGGGGTGGTCTTGGGTGGATGTTATTTCATACAGCCTTACAGCTACATGGCATCAAGCTCACTCCTTCCTTTATGGCTGACTGTGTAGGAGCTCCAGGGCTGGTTCTATGATGTTTTCACGATCTCTGCGTCATGCTTGAACAGAGGAAGCCATGGATTTGGAGGTTGGAGCTGCAGCATGTACACACAGATGCTGTCTCACATTTTGCATGCTCTATAGGTGACTTAGTCAAGCACAGCATGGGATAAGGTCATATTTAGAGAGATCTAGACAATTCTGCCCGCTATAAGCACCATAGAGTTCAGAATTTCAACACTACCGAACCCTATTGAACATTGATCGGCTATATTTAGGCCTGCGTTTTAGAAGCGCCTATTGATTAGAGCTTGGTATTGATTCTCCATTTAAAAACGTCCACCTGCATATCAATTTGAATTTCTTACACAGTATCAACGTGTCCTTCCAGGCACAACAACACTGGCTCTTTCATTCCTGGGTGTCCTAGTTTATGTTTGCAGTGCTGCTGTGTATACATTTTCTGACTATCCTTGTGGTGAACAATACAATTCCTTAGGCTATAACACTCACACATGTAAAGACCTCATAAAAAGATATAGCGTAGTGGGCAGGCACTGTTTGATTAGCATTGTCTGAAAGCATTTGTGACTCTTGTGAGGACTGAGTGGGTGTTTATTCTTTGTGTCTCTCCGGGGGGATTCTATTGTTGTATTGCAGAGGAAAGTTCAATGTTGATATTTAAAAACACCATCTAAAACACCAAAAAACCCCACCATAAAAACCCCACTCATTCAGTCTACTTAAAACCGTGCATGTAAATTACTTGCTTTTGGCTTTGGCCCATGAACACTCATGCAGACAAAGCCTCTGAGCCTCCTGAAACATCTAAAAAAGGCTTGGGGCACTTTGCCTCTTTCTTTTCTCAATTAGACTACTAAATTAGACACAAACATACAGTAAATGTTCAACAGTTCTTGTTGCACCATGTGAAAAGCAAGATTGCATAAAAGGACACAATAGAGAGATGTTCTAGGATATAGGAAGCTGCAATTATTATGTAGATGCCAATGACTGTCTGATTTTTTTTTAACAAATCTATTATTATGTTAGATGCAAGAACAACATGTGTTATAAAATGTGTTATTTTCTCTTTTGTTATTGTTGACTTGACTGATCAGTAGGTGCCTTACATAAGGTCCCTGGAACCAGAGTTAACATTTATATGTACAAACTGTTCGTTCATAAGCGCTTTAGTAGTCATTTTTCTTTCACTACTCAAGCAACATATTATGCGTTACACAGAATTAAAGATTTTAGAACAAGCAGTGGTGATGAGACTCAATATAAATGAATCAAGACAAGAATAATTTAAACTGATGTAATTAAAATGATATACTTCATAATACAGATGAATTCATCACTACTCTGTGAAAGAACTATGCAATTGTGAGCCTCTAAAGATGGAAACTGTTGCTTTCTTTAGCAAAGAAAACCACAAGGAGCTGGTCATAATTTTACCATAAACTATTTTTCTTTTCTTTTTTGCTACTTATTCATCAGTGTCTTTCTATTCTATTCTTATAAACTACATATAATAGGATTATTGAACCTGTCTAGTACACTGCATGTGA
Organism: Hemibagrus guttatus; assembly: GCA_033459395.1. Taxonomy (NCBI): domain Eukaryota; kingdom Metazoa; phylum Chordata; class Actinopteri; order Siluriformes; family Bagridae; genus Hemibagrus; species Hemibagrus guttatus. The sequence goes on from JAUCMX010000001.1 coordinate 16,461,238, forward strand.
AGCACACTGCATTCAATTTACTATATCAGGCGATGCAGTTTACATGAGTACTTAAATAAACTGCTAACAGCCGAAATCCGTTGTTACTGTGATTGGATATTTATTGTGCATGTGAACACACCCATTAGAATTAAGTCTGAACCTATTTCCAAGGTTTCTCTCCCTGCTCACATTGCTTTAAATACCAACATTTCGGATCAAGTTCATAACATTGCTATTGTGTTTGTAGGAAATGTGAGCAAAGTGTACTGGTAGAATTAAAAAAAAAAAAAAAATCTAATAATGCTTACTGAGTGTGTGGGAGAAAACAATACCTTCAGATAAGGTACTGGTGAAATCCAGGTCTGGTCCGACCAGCAACGGGTTTATGCCTATTACTATGTATTTGTATTTTAAACTTAAGCTAATAGCAGCTGAGCAATTTAATTTTAGTTCAATTTTATTCATTTTTTTGTATAAGACTTCTAAAAAGCACTTATAATGAGTTTCATGAAGTCATAAACAGTTTCATGCAGCTATGGTTAAATCCTCAGCTGTTTCATATCTGCACTATGTTTAACTTCACTTATTGTATTCTATAGTTAAGGTTTTCCCCTTTCTTCTTAGTTTTATATTTTGTGTGTGTATATATATATATATATATATATATATATATATATATATATATATATATATATATATATATATATATATATATAAATTTCAATTGTTGTATTATGTTATTATTATATTATATTCTGCTGTAACACAAGAATTTCCCTCATGGGATCAGAAAGTCCCATGACGGAAAGAAAGTCCCATCAGAAAGTCCCATGACGGAAAGAAAGTCTCAGATCTATCTATCTATCTATCTATCTATCTATCTATCTATCTGTCTGTCTGTCTGTCTGTCTGTCTGTCTATCTATTGTCAGGAATATAAAAAATCTGAATAAAAATAATAAAGTTTAAAATATAACTTTATATTTATCCTTAATAAGTAAACAAGAGGTGACGGTGTCAAGGAAAAACTCCCTGCCACGATATGAGGAAGAAACCTTGAAAGGAATCAGACTCACAAGGGAAGCCATCCTGATCTGGGTGACACTGGATAGAACGATTATAAATAATTTCCCTTCTATAACTGTACACTATATAGTCAAGTGCAGTTGTGTAACCAGGAGTTTTTCAGGAACTTATGAGTATGAGCATCAGCCTAATTTCTGAATTCTGAGTGTAATTTTAACATAAATTTCTATCTGCCGAAGATAGAAATGTTCAGTGTTCAATGACGGAGAACTGAGCACAAAACCGACCGCACCAACAGCAGTTCAAAGACACCTGCATGGTCTTCAAGTGGTTCTATTCACAACAATCCGATGTAGCTGCATTACTGTGCCTGCTTTATTGTTGTATGAGCATTTTTATAAAGTGGATATGTGAATAATATTGTCAATACAGCCTGAACTCTGAATAACAATATTATGATACTACATCTTAGAATGTAATGGCATGCAGTAATGGAGAAAACACTGGAAGGGTTTAATCTACATCTTGTGAAGCTCTATTTTCAAATTTGCTCTCCACATTGTATGACAGGAAATTCATGCGTATAAATTCAGATGGATGAGCTTACAGATTATGACACATAACAATTCTTCACAGTTATTACAGTTATTACGGACAACACACAGACCCAGTCTAGTGTGTTCAGGGTTAAAGACAGAGCTGTTTAGAGATTGAAATGTCAGTAACTACTATGATACAGCCACAGGCTGTTATTTAGCTATATTGCAGCCCAGTTAGCACTTGTGTTGGAATACACAATATATGTCATAAAAATCATCAGAAAAGACATATTGAATCATTTAAAGATACTGTGAGCAGAAGACAGGCAGTGAGTGAGACTGTGTGCCCTTATCTACACATTGAATAGGATTGGTTCTGTCAACTTAGAACATTACCACAAGCATACAGTTAATTCACGGGACAAAATAGGTTTTTATATGTATAATGAACAGGAACACTGTCATCATCCTAGAGGAAAAACCCACCCTGAATAACCTGTAATAATATTTATGATCAATATATGATCTTCAGGTGTGCAAAAGATTTCTTTTATGATTGCATTCTGAGTTTATTGGTTTAAACAGCTTTCATCAACAAGCTGTTCATTTTTGGCTTTGCAGTATTATCCACAATACCATTTGACTGCTTGCTGATAGTGGTACCTGTGGGAATTCGTCTTTACCTATACAGACTGGTGCAGCTGCTCTTTAATCCTTTAGTCTCTCCAGCACTCTCACATCATGTGTATTTTCAGCCTCAAATACAAACAGTTCCAAATCTTCAACTTTCATATTGGAGTTGTCCTTGTTCTACACTATCATGCTTGTCATCTCTTAGATAACCAACTATCTGAATTTGAGTCTCTGTAGTAAATCAACAAAACGGTTACATATAGGTGCATTGCATTGGAGTCCATCTTTTGATTTCTTCACTACTATGTTAATTGTCTCATTAATAAGAAATTGATTTTATTTGATTGAATTGAATTGAATTGAACTGAATCGGAGAAAACGTTCTCCTGTTAAAAGGAGTCATATGTTGACTATCAATGTCTGCAGCATATTACCTTCTCGGGACAGTGATAATACAGCACCAACCAATAAATAAACACCAGAAACACACATCACAAACATTTCATTATAAAGAAATGTTTCAGGGTGGAGTTTACCTTTTAATAAGAAAGACTCTGTCTCATATCAGGTCAGGGTTCCCTTGTGGAAAAACGTATACAATGTCTTTAAGTGAATGGATTATTGATTATTTGTAGATGGCACCAATTATACTAATGATTAATGGAGATTACTGCAGGGTCACAGACCACAGGTGCATCTTTCCAGGAAGCCAAATGTATTCCTCTTGTGTCTGTACTGCTTGGTCAGCAAATTCTGCAGCCTCTAGTGGTCTTCACTTCTGTGCCTTTCCTCAGGCTTTATTAAGTCCTTTTTATAAAATGGTCAGTGACCGACTGCTCCCTCCATTTTCTAAGCCCCGCAGCTATCTGCAACTTGTCAGTACGTCAGTTAGCATTATTGGTAACTTCCTCCATGAGAAGACAGGATATCAGGCGGTCCAGATACGGGGATTGAGGCCTGAGGGTTCTTGTTAGGTCAAGCTTTGAGCCACTCTTAATCTTAACATGTATACTGCAGGAATGCTAGGTAGCTATAAATGTGGTTATGACTTTTAATATTTTATTTGCCTGTGGAACAATAATGACATAGTGTGGAATAGACACAGATAGTGTTTGTAGTTGGTACAGTTGAGAAGCTTTCTTTTTTTTTTAGATGTTAGAAATACCACCGTGGCATTAAAATAGTGTTGGATTTCCTTTTAATGTGAAATCCACACAGCCCTACATTTCTATACTGTATTTCCTACTGTATGCTTGTGCTAGTCTACTTTAGGACAGCTCTATAAGCTGAAGTAGTTAGTGTATAAGTGTCCTGACAGCCTAGCCTTCACGACGGAAAAGACTTCTCTCTCATCTTTGTGCCATTCCCTTGACAAGAAGATCTGGTTCAAAGTTACACCTCTCACCATGCTGCTGAACTCTAGGCTTCCTCTGCATTGTGCTACTGATCTCTGGGGCCTTACTCAGTACAAGGCATCACAGGGTTTAGGAGATCAAAAGACAGATTAAAGTGGCTGGCAGGCCGTGCTGCCAGACTGGAGGAGGCGTTGCCACATTAGGACTTCTGCAAAAATGCAATGATTAAACTTTACTGAAACCTTTACTGTTTAAAAAATTCAAGCTTTATACACTATGCTTTTACGATTTTCTGTTATTATGGAGTCCAAAAAGAAAAAAGATGTAACGTGTGTATGATAATTATGTTGGCTAAGCTGCCTGCTCTTGAGACTGGGCATACAGATCAGTGGCAGGGCCAAGACAGCTTCCAACTTTTTGAATCCAGAGAGCACATTTGAAAGCAGAGCCTTCTGTTGTTATTCCTTCTGAATTTGGTGGCCATGTAAACAGAGTGTATTCTTCTGAAAGCAGCAGTTTGTTTACACACAGAGGTCTTCACGGCTGTCTTTGACTGTCTACCTCAATAATGCTGTTAGCTGCGTGTAAAACCTCCTGTAAAACCCTCTATAAATTCCATTTAAACATATAAAGAAAGTGTAAACTATTCATGGTGATTCTCATATTCAAAATGCATTCCATTATTGTATTTAGAAAAGGATTTCACAAATAAAAACATAATTCATTACAATATTAGACTATATGACTGAACTGAGGGAAAACATCTCTATAAACCCACTTCTTGGATACTAAAAAAAGGCTCAACTTTCAACCAAATGCCACACAGAGAATTTTGTTTGTTAACATCAGAATAAAAATGATCAATAATAATATTTTATTTTTTTTATTTTTATGTAGTTATGCAATATACTTTACAACCTTAGAAATATAAACATTTTTTAATTATTTGGCTGATAGAGACCAGAATGTTTAGCATATTGGTAAATCTGTTATTATCAGGTAAAGTTGGATTTTCTTCCAATATCATTAGCAAACTTGCTAACAAGCAAACAGATTTGGCAGCTAGATATTCTTAATTATTGTGTAGCCACAAATTATTATGTTGAGGCCACAGGATAATATATTTAGGGCCAAACCTAAGTGTCTTGTATCCATGAATTGTATAACTTGATATCAACATTTAATATCTTGTGGACCAACACTTTTTACTTGGCCTCCAGTTAATTATTTGGCAGGAAAAAGTCGGAAAAATCCTTTGTTTTAAGATTTTGCTTAAGGTGCTGCTGGCTGATTCATGTGGCAAAGGCAGTGACTCCAGTATATATTTGTGTCAGATCAATAATGCTTAGTTTCCTGTGTCCACCAATTGATTTCACTCATTTTAAATGACAACATTGTCCATTAAACAGATATCAAGACATTTAAATATTAACCTAGATTGGGTTTTATGTCCAGTGTTCTTTCAGAGATTACCTTAAAACATTTGTTTAGCAAACAAGCCACAGTGGCAAAACCTTTAACTTAATAGTCAAAGAACATTATGCCGTTTCACGGATAGCATGCTTATTATGGCATATTATCTAAATACTTACATAGTAATTAGTGTATAGTATAATATAGTAATTATAATGGATGTGACTCAGGGAAGTTGTTCAGATCCATGCATTGGAAAATTTATTAACAATATTATCTTGAATAAATGTGACAGTAATACTCAACCATAACATTATAAAGATCTATGTACCTTTCATTTTTAACCCATAAACTTAGAATTCGGGCCACAAAGTGCTCTGTTGTATGTATATGTATGAAGCAAAGATTTTTCAAAACAGCTGCAGTGTTTTATCTTCCTCATATCAGACAAGAAAAGCATATAGTCTGTTGTGGAGATTTCCAAGAGCAAATGAAGTAAATGACATGATTATATTCAACAACTTTAAATGACTAGAGCACTTCATCCATATTCTCTATAAATGTTGGTGCAGCATTTCACCCATGCTCCAGTTCTGCTAAGCCTTCATCAAATGCTGAAAATCCAGCCATTCATACCCATTACCATGACAACATGAGACCAGACACAGGCTCTGTGATCCTCTACCCTACAACATATAGGCAAACCCTGCAATTTAGGCATGGTGATGATAAAGCAGCTCATTTAAAATTAATTATGCATTCAGCACACCATACTGCTGTGGTATAAGAAGTTCTGACAATGTATAATGTACCTTATGGCATATCACATATAGAATATTAATCTAGTGGTTTAATTCAGAATACAATGCTACCTATAATATATGGCCAGCATCCGTATATGGAGAAGTTTTATTTTCCATGGAAAATAAGTGCCTATTTTTATATAGCGTGTGAGATGCTCAGTTGGAAAGCGTGTCACAGATTCCTCTTCACACTAAGACATTTCCGCTGAGGCTTACACTCAAGACGTTAAATTAGACCAAATGATACACCAATTGAGTTGACAGATTAGACCTTCATTAGATGTGATATAAAAATCTGTGTGGGTTTTCTGGGGAAATAAACTCCAGAAGGGCTTCTGAAGTTAGTTTAATTAGCAGCTGATTAAGTGGGAAATTGTGACATCTAATAGAAAAATAATGAGAGAATAATCAGCATGAATGAGGTGAAATATTATAGAAGACCTCACTGAGAAGGGTGATGAAAGAAATGGTCACTGTGTCTGAGATTTCTTCATCACTCACCTGTTCACTGTTCAACTATACAGAGTAGAGTTCTATAGCGCACCATAATGGCCAGCAGGAATAATGAATAGAATGAATAGAGAAGCGATTGCTGGATACACACCACTGTGATTTGCATTTATATAAACAATCTGAATGTTACAAATTACAAAGCAAACTGAAAAACACAATCTTCTGTATTAAATACACCACTACACTGTCTATTGGCATTAAGTAGTCATTAAACATTATTACACACAAAGTTACAAAGTTAGCTATCCGTCCTGAGGCGTACAGCTTACACTAAAAGAAATGGCAATGCATTGTGGCAGTGTGATAGTGCACTATGGGTATTATATATTGAACTATCACAGGAACATAATTTGTCTATTTTAAAATCTGACAATACTACAAAATGGTGCACTAAATAACGAATATGGAATTCAGTCACATCAAATGAGTGTCCCTGTGTGTGAGAAAGATAGAAGAAGTGTGAGTTATTTTACAAGTAATATATTTAAATATTTCAGTCAGACAAAATGTTTTGAAGATACATATCAATATTTGGGAATATATAGTACATCCCAGATATTCAATATTTAAAAGTGAAAAAAAATATACCAGAGATCATGAAGAAAAAGAACAGAAAATAAAGACCCAAGGTGCTGAAAGATGGTCAACCTCATTATCGTCATAACAGCTAGAATTTTGAAGAGCGACTTGAGAGAAGGACTGAGTGGCAGAGGGCTGATTAAAGCAATCAAATGTGATAGAGAACTTTGCCTCATTGTCTTTCAAGCAGCAACCGTACAAAGAAAAATGAGTGACTCCTGGCACTTAAATTTTATTGGAAATCTTTAAGAGACTTGGTAATTTGTGTGAAGTGATGCAGAGAAAAGCAACTCACTGTCAAGTAGAACAGCAAAGAATCTATGTGTGTGACCTAGCTGCTCAAGGGATTTTATGTACAAACTAACAAACTATACAGTATTTCAATTTTCTTTTGTGAATATGAATGTTTGTAATAGTCTCAACTGTGGAGTTATATTAGCTCCAGTCCATTACACCCATCTCCCTTTGAGAGTTTTTTTCTTTTCTTTTCTTTTTGAAGGACATTAAAGAACTGATATATCAGCAGGCATTGGTCTATGCTGATCTAGTTTATGGGATCAAAGCCAGCTGTACACAGGCTAATCTCCCCGCAGCTATAGCAGTCACAGTGAAATTAACTTAACATCTGGAAATCTTTGCAAAGCTACTCTATAATCCTGACAAGCGACTGGATTCTGTCTATAGATAGATCAGTGAGAGACTGGTGGCTACCATCATCATTGACTGCACGTTTAGAATTTATTAAGAGCACACAGATAAGAGGAGCACCAGGCTCATCATGCAGCGATTAGCCTCGGTGTAACAACACGTCAGGAGATGAAGGGTCCGATGGCAACCACACAAAAGCACGGACACGGAAGTGTTTATGGTTCCCGAAGTGTGAAATTATCACAGGTTCTTTTGACAGATCCCAGTGTATAGGGCGACATCGCAACAAAGGCAGTCGTGCAGTTTGACTTGCTTATACCAGCAAGATTGGATGCACTGCTCACTCAGCAGAAAGGAAGAGTTTCACAGAGAGGAGAAGAACTGTGTGGTTCCTTGTCTGTGACAGGAGTGGCTTCAATCATGTAGAGCAGCACAAGGTTTTTCAGAGATTATAGAGTCTCATTTTTCTCTATGTATTTGTGATAGACTGAGCCATATAGGAAAGTATAAACCATATCATTGCCATTTAAATTACACCATTAGCCAATAATATTCTAATGTATATTCTATCCTAATATGAAGCAATGCATTCAGTCATTTCCACTAATGATACTGAAGTCACTGTATAACTCAGATAAAGCTGGAGGACCTTGTTTCCATCACTGTATTGTTGCTTATTAGAAAACCTCTGTTTAGGAGTCACTATTATAGCAGTAAGGCTTATATTTATCTGCCAACCTTTAGCTATGACCCAAATCTCACGAGTTAGAAAGTAGAAAGCTTGTGTTTTTTATATGCAGATAGATGATGACATATCAAATAGAGTGTATATATATACAGAGTGTTATAGGTTCATTTGATCATTTTATTTTGTGCATTACACTTTACCTGGCCAACATTTTGAATTGATTCATATACTGATATTACTGTTGTCACTCCTGACATTGTATTGTCATTTTGAATGACAGGCTACAATATTATAGTTAAAGACCATAATGAAACCATACCATTAGTGGTCCATTTTCAGTAATATGCTTTAAATTGCACTATTTGTCTAGCCTGGAGTGTTTGTTTTAAAAGCCTCAGGTTTACAGGATTTATTGAATCCTCTTTCCCACAGGGAAGCATGTGATAGACACTCAGCTGGCATGTCTCTGTACTGAGTAACTAACACAAGTCTTCTCAGAGACAAGGTGCAGATTGAGGCAGTGGTCAATACTGGAGTTAGCTGTGAGCTTGTAGCTTTACACCTGTCGGCAACTAACTCCTCTACGATCTGCAGACCATAATTCCTCTTCAGTCCTGCAGAGATTTTTGCTGCTCTGACAGGGAAAGCCAGGACTTTCCATTTTCTTTTTTTATCTAATTCTTCCCGTATCCAAGATTTAGACTGAGAGACCGAATGGGGGTGATGTGGCATACCGAATGTGTATTTTTAGAAGGAGGCTGATTAGCACATGAAGGTTGGGTAAGGCTCTTTGTCATGGTCCCCTTTCTTTCTTTCTTTCTTTCTTTCTTTCTTTTTTTTGTCTAGGGAGCTTTATAGCATGTGGTAAACAGCCACAGTGCCTCAGGCTGCCTCATATTGGTGTTCTGTCAGCAATATAGACCACCTTAGAGAATTACTTTAATAAGCATTTTATTACATAAAGCTAGGGGGCTGGCTTTGAGGAGTTGGAAGGTTTCTATACATGCTTAGTTATTTTCAGTAGACAAATTCAATTAGCACTTCAGTTAAATTGACAACTTTCTTCACTAATGTACACACAATATCTATGAAAAGTACTTGTACGTTAATGCTGTTGTTCAATCATTAACACACCTGCTAAGTGATATTAACAGACACACTGTGTTTGTTATAAGGAGAAAAATTATTGTTTTCAGAAAACAGTCGGTATTCATTATTAATAGACAAAATTAGTTGCAGAAGGGTAAGGAGGAAAATTGTTTATACAAACATTAGATGGTTTATGGTAAAATATTTCAACCCTGCTTAGTTCTTTTGCTCTCTCTGTTTTAATCTTTGTTATTCTAGAGATTTTTTTTTTTGCATCCTAAAAATTTTCCTGATTAGATACTTTTCTTAATGAAAGAAATATTTCTTTGCCTGGCAGTAGTTTGTTTGCCTTATGGTAATTATTGACCAACTTAATACATTACATTTTATTTTCTTAATGCCTGTACATTTAGAGTTAGTATAACGATACATTTTTATTGATTGTGTACCTAGATATTTTGCTTTAGTGTATTAGATGCCTGTGTAAGCTGAATAAGTTATATTGTTTACCAAAACACAGCTTTTATAGCAGATTATTTTAAGGTCAGCATTCTTTGATTTTTACAAGAGGAAAATAAAATAGTTTAGAAATACTTTTCATTTCATTCACTCTAAATACAAGTTTGTAAAGTGTGGTATACTGTGTAGTGAAGGTCTGTTCTGACTGCAAAAAAGCTGGCAATTTCCGTTAGCTGGTTGTTTCTTCAGAGAAGGAGAGGCGTGCATGCTGTGAGTTATTTCTGCATTCCAATTTTCTTTATGGAAAAGTAATTTGTTTAATTTCAGTTATGTTTTCTTTGTCTGGGGGGAAACTGAAGAAAGCAAATTCAAATGCACAGAGCTTGAAGCTTATAAGCTATTAATTTCTGCCTGCTGTTGTCATCCAGCCTGTATTGTCCACTTTCATTTCCAAGCTGCGTTTGAGCGCCTGCACTTTCCATCTTCCTTATATGGCCTTAAAATATTATTCATTATAATACTCATTTGGTTAGTTCCTCTTGTCCTATTTAAGCTATGTTTACTACCTTGTACCTGGCAAAGTCTTACATAGTTTGTACTACATTTTTAAAGCTGTGCCCAGTTTCCATAGCTCCTAATTGTCTTGTTATATACCGTTTGTTTCTGGTTTTGAACTCTGCTAACCTGTCTGTCTTGTAAATATACATTTCCTCTTATTACCTCTGCCTGGCTGTAGATTCCAGGCATGAACCGTGACAGTGATGTTTGGAAAGCCCCATATAAAGTTGCATACTTGTATGTTCTGTCACCTAATGATTGCTCCAGCTGTCTGCATAGCAGAGGAAAGAACATCTGGCTCTATGTAATGAGAAAGGACACGCCTTGTGAAGAGTTATTAAGAGACTTTATCTCAAAAACATATACAATAAACATAATCATTATGCACAGTGTCTATAATATTCAGGAATGGAAATTGAACCTCAAGACCCACCAGCACGATATGTCACAGTATGTGCACAATATGCTGTCAGGTGTGTGCTCTTTGTCTACATTGCTAATGATGTTCTTGGTGCTCCTGCTGCAGTACACTTGCAGATGAACTAGCAAATGCCGATGCGATGGTTCATCTTGCTTTTCTTACTCCATTCCTTTCCCACAGAGAATCACTGCAAGGCAATTACTGAACTCCTCCCTCTTCTCTGGGGGCACATGAAGGCTAACAGTCCTGCAGTATAGACACACACACATGCACATGCATGTGCACACACATATAAGCAAAGAGAAAGAGAGAGAGAGAGAGAGAGAGAGAGAGAGAGAGAGAGAGAGAGAGACATGGAGGATGTTACCTCTCATACTCTATTTGATATATTTTTCCTAAATGCCCTGCCAAATTACAGGGAGCAGGAAGCCAACCCAGGTTCCTTTAGAGGTTTAAGTAGATATTGGTTTCTGTCTTTTAGAACCTACCCTCATAGTATATTTTCCATGAAATCACTAAAAGTACTGGTTGTATTACTTTAATTAACTAATAGTGGTTCAGTGTATGGACTTGGTGCCCTGCTGTGTTAAAAAATGGAGCTTGCTCCTCTTTCCGTACTTTTACAATGTGTAGTTTTAGTCCTGCAGTTGTTGGGTCAATAAAGGGTTCAGAAACCTGTTAGTTAGGATAACTGCAGGAAGATGAAAAATGAGCTAAGGAAAGTGGGCCAGCATTGACAGGTTTTCACAAACGATGTCCCCATTTTCTGCTCAGTGTATAACACTGTAGTATTCAGGTACAAAGCAGCACAACTGACCTGATACTCTTCTCAAATAATCTGTACTTTATTGTAATTGTCTAAACCCTAATTATCAGGACCTCACTAATGATTCAATCTCATTCATAGTTTCATAATTTCTTTTGCATTTATAAAAATATGCTCTCTGATTCAGAGATATTGTCCAAAACATTCAGTGTTATTTTTGTTCACGCCATTATACATTTCTGGACATACTTATGTGTTAAATTTTGGTGGATGTTCTCAGTTATGCTGAAGAAGAAAGAAAGAAAAAAAAGAAACTAAAAAAAACAACTACTGTGTCCTTCCTGTCTGTGTGGAATGCAGTTTTCTTTAAATATGCATTGTATTTCAATAGAAAAACAACTTTTTATGATGATCGATAATGTCAAGAGGTCAGAAATCATGTATGTTATCTATATGAACAGAAACACTTACAAAAATAGAATATACTACAAAAATATGCAACCTCAGTATGCATTACATTGCACATTTATTATTTGTAAAGCTATGTTAAGACAGTTGCTGCACACTGCTTTTGATTTACTCCAGGTTAATTGTTTAATGTTCAAATGAATCCATCCATGCACACTTCATTACTGAGCTGTGAAAGGTTGCTCTATTGTGTGCCTGGATATCGACCTTTCTTGCTCTGCTGATGTAAGGCATTTTTTTTATACTGCTACATCCCAAACTCCAGAGATCCACGATTTCTGTTCAGGCTAGATGTGCATTCCCCTCTACTCACTGCTGATGAAATATTAACCACCTTCACAGCTTATCTTTGTACAGTATGTGGCAGAGTTCCCACCAGAGAATGACAGTGAATTATTTAGCTCTAAAGACCTGTCCTCCAATTAGGGAGACTAGAATGACAGTTCTGAAGGTCATTACATTATGTCCACATTCTCCTGTACAGCTCAGAAAGATTTCTTTTTACCCACAATTTTTTACCCAAAAGCTGGAAAGTTAAAATTTGTTTCATTATTATTCATAGTGGTGTGCCAGATAGCCTAGTACTTCCCTGAAAATTAAATCACAGAAATAGTTTAAACACAGTGTGACGTGTGTGTTCGATGTAGTTGAACTTTTTTCTGCTAACTTGTATACACTTACAGTCGGGTGAGTCTCCTGAGTGCCATCATACTTTGTGGATCTGTCTGGTATTTGTGTCAAGGTCGTGTATGTGAATTTCACTATTTTTTTCTTTTTTAATCCTCATAGCAGATAAAAAGCTTCCCCAACCAAAACAATTATGATTGTATTTTTGACAACAGATTTGTTCATAAAGAGTCTGTTTCCCCTAGACTGACTGGTAATCAGTGATTTAACATTGAAGTGCTTAGGAATCTATGGAAATCTCCTCTGTCCACTCTCATCAATAAAGGGTGTCCAGAGCTCACTAGATGTTTGTTTTTCACACCATTTTGTGTAAACTATGCCAGATCACCAGTTTTGATATACACAGAACAGTCCATCTGGCAACAACAACCATGTCACCATCAAAGTCATCAAAATCAAAGACTTTCCCCCCATATTAATGTTTGATACGTTTTCTCATTAACTGAATCTGCAGAAACGTGACCTGTATCTGCACGATTTTTTAATGCATTGTGCTGTTTTGATTGACTGATTGGATAATTGCCTGAATGTGCAGGGCTATGGGGCTTCCTGGTACAGTCATTTGTCAGTAATATCACAAAATAAAACAAATAATGAAAAAGAAAATTGGAGGTATATAATCAGTTTTTCTAACAAAGAAACATGCCTCGGACTCACATGGAAGAATTATTTCCCATGTGAGTGTGATATATGCTATACTCAGGGAGGAGTTAATACTAAAGCTGCACACATTTAATGCTGCTCTGGTTTGTGTGTGGTGGATTTGTTCAAAGAGGGCACTGGATGTTTTCCACTGTGTTGCGAATGTTAAGTGCCACATTTTTCTAGCAATAATATTTCACTGTTTTGGCCATTTAAATGTACATTTTGACCAAAGTAAATACAGCAAATGAGACTGCCATTTGATGCCAATATTAAATATATAAATATGATTTTCTGAAATAAATAATTCTATAAATTGGCCATGCTTCGGCTGCAGCAGTGCTTTCCCCCTGTAAGGTCTGTGATTCTCAAAAGGATTTAAATAGTATTTTAATAGATAACTGTGTATCAAACGGTTCCTGGAAGCTGTAAATCCTGCAGATCTCTGTGCTGAGACTTCCTGGTCATTTTGGATAAAGAATGTAGACTGTCTTTGTTCTACCATTATTCTCCATTATCTGATACATTATGAGGATATATAAGATAAGATATATTATCTTATAATGTGCATAATGTGGTGCTACTATACAGCCACAGAGGGCTGGTGGATTCTAGCTCCAGGATTTTTGGCTTTGTGGTTAATTAATTTTAAACTTTTTTTTTCCCCACAATACTACATGTTGTTACGGCCGGTAGTGTCCGGCGAGATGGAACAGACTCAACGTGAGGGTAGACAACGACAGGGGTTTATTAAATGAAGAACATAGAACATTGAACAGCCGCACGACACTACTCACGCCACTTTAAACGAGGACTAGCAAACATAAAGGCACAGACACCACTATAAATAGGAAGGGCAATTACAGGGAACATTGGGATCAGGTGTACAGAGGCAGGAACACATTAGGATAAGGCGGGGCTAGAACAGACACATGGCAAACGTAAACAAAAACAAACATGACAGGACAACCCCTGCTGAAAGCCCCCTAGTGGTCCTACATGGAATCTTGCCCACCGTAACACATGTCAGAATTATTGGCATCCCTGCAACCTCACTTATAATATATAATATAATAGCAATATACATTTTATTATTATTATTATTATTATTATTATTATTATTATTATTATTATTATTATTATTATTTTATTATTTTTTAGGTCAGGGAACTGGGATGGCCGCATCAAATGCTTGATTCTGTGGTCATTGAAATCACTTTAAGAAGATAAAATGTAAATGGAACATGCTTCAGTTTCATATTAGGCATTGGTTTTATTAAATCTATTTATTTAGTTTGGGTTTGTATTTTCTTTCAAACATTAAAGAATATATTTACTTTAATTAAAGTCTAGATGTCTTTAACATTTTCAGTGTGAGATTAAGCTAATTAAGTATTTTTATGACCTTTTTTGCTCATGTTTATCAAGGCTACCAATAATTGTGAAACTGAATGTGCTCCTTTTTGAAACTTTATCTATACTTTTTTCAAATTGTGTCTTGCTTTCATGCTCTGTCACAATGCAATTGACAGGAAAAAAATGTGATCGGTATGCATTATCTATTCCCCATTACTTTCAGGCGTAAAGACTTTAGGGTTTTAAATGTGGAGGTCTAGACAATATTGAGAATTTTCTTATCTGATGCCCCTTATTATTAAAATTAGCTGTGTGCACAAGAATAATCTGGCAAACTCAGAGGTGTGAACTGCATACAGTTATATTAATCTGAATGGGACACCTAGAAAATCAGGTTATGCATGCACTTAGCATAAGTCTGAATATGGATAGCATTCGTTTGTATGAAATATACTGAGCTTAATATTCATATTCAAAATTCACAATCATGCAAAAAATTCCGTTAGAGCATGTCTTCTGAGAAAAAAAAAATACTCCGGTATCAAGATGCCTACTATTACAGTTTTTTTTCATCTGTGATGGCTTTTAGATAACAGTCATACAGTGCAAGAACTCTCATACACCAGTCTATTTGACATTTCTTAAATACACCAAAGCAGTGTAGGTTAGAATGTGATGATTCTATCATACAGATTGCTACTAAGAAGTTGCTTTCGGCTGCTCCCTGTTCGGGGTCACCACAGCGGACCGACTGGTCCGCACAACAACTTGGCACAGGTTTTACACCGGATGCCCTCCCATTTTTTCCAGGCTTGGGACCGGCACTGTATCCAGTGGCTGGGGTTGAGGCATTGGCTGGGAATCGAACCCGGGCCTTCCGCATGATAGGCGAGCAACCTACCACTGAGCTACCAATGCCTCTACAGATTGCTACTAAATTTCTGTATTTAAGCTTCACTTACTTGTTAACTATATTAGTCTCATAGCTTCAGTCAAAAACTACTATGATTTCTATTTGCATTTGAAGTGTCGGAAAAAACTTTGAAAACCAAACATGTCTTGTCTGATTGACCATTTTTTGTGTAATTGGAAGATTGTGCACATGACATTTTTTTTTATTTTTAGAACCTTAACACATGTAAAGTAATAATGAAATTGTAATACCTTGAGGTGTAGATTTGTTCAACAGAAAACTGCAGAAATCCATCAGACCATGGAATGGTTTTAACTTTTCACACACATGGGTTTTCTACTTTCCAAAGATCTATTTCTCCTGTCCTTTTTTCTATGGTGGACATTAGCCATACTGAGACACTATTTTCTGGTGGCACCATCAATAATAAAATATATTAGTCTGCTCCATGCTAAAAAAAACAACAACAACAACAAAAAAAAAACATCTAGGCAGTTGTGCTACATGGACCTAGTGATTTCTTCTTTTCCTACTTGCATTTTCTTCCAGTGTCTGCTGGGGTTTCCTCCTAGCTCTCAAAAACATACATGTACTGTAGGTGGACTGGCAATGATAACTCTGGATGCTTGTGTTAGATATAGTGATTTAAATACATGACTGGATTACTTCATTACTTATTTTTTTTTAGATCATGTGGCATGTCTTGAATTGTGGCATATAAGAACATACATTGAGATATTACTGCATATGTAGCTGGGATTATAATGTAATCACTTAAAATCAGCTAGCAATGGCATGCTCCTCTGATTGACTTTATCTTCTTTTTCCTTATAATGGGATCTCAATGGAGACTGTGTGATAATGAACCATAGCAGCTATATTATTTGAGAGTCTCCTGCAAAGCATCAATCATTTCATAATTGCTCTAAGTCTTTATAAAAATTCCCTGGACACGCATGCAAAGACTGTCAAATGAGGCTTGTAGCACTGGTCAAAATGTTATTTTATGCAGGGGACACCATCTGCATGTGAAATCGTGTAGTATGGACCAGTTTACAATGATCAGAGTATGCCTAAATTTGTCGAAGCACTTTAAGTACTATATTTTGTAGCTGGGATTTTCTCAAAGGTACAGGAAGAAACTCTGACAATGCAGTCAGAAATAAAAGCATTAAATGGCACCTGTAAATGATGTAATTAGAAAAATGCTCTCCATGTAAAATGAATGCTGGCCAAATGAGGCTATTTTCAATAGCTATTATGTTATAAAAAATATCCAAAATAGAGCACTTACTTCCTTCACTTGCTTGTTCCCAGGCCTAGCTCTAGCGAATCACCAGTTCGAAATATTGCCAAATAACACTGTTTAATGGAAAAATATAATAATTTCACAAAAATGCCATGCTTATATGACATTATAAAATGTCCCTGACCCTTATAAGATCTATTAATGACTAATGACAAATAGCAATACAAAACTTCAATATAAGCTTATATAAGCTACAAATATTGAGTATATTTTAATATTATTATTAGCCCATTCCCCATACTATACATCAGAGTTAAATATCAGTATTAATTGATCACACTTTCACTCAGATAAAACGTTTAAACCGTTAAATATAATTGTCTATACAGTTATAATTGTCTAAACTGTTGTCAGATAGACTGACTCATATCCTGTGTCATCACTAGTGCCCTTTTCTCTACGGCAAGTAGAGTCACTAATGAATAACTGATATTCAAATGAATGAACTATAACAAATGACTCACCTAATGGAAATGTGTATTGAAAGGGGCTTGCCACCTTTAGTGAGCTAATAAATGAATGTACAATGGATCTACTGGATTATGAGTAGCTCTTTCAAAGGCAACCTTTACTCCTGTACATGTACCTTTTTTGTATTTGTTAACCTACTGTAGGGCGTTCATTTGAGATCAGTTACAGCTCTAACTGGCTTTATGGTGTTGGTGTAGTGGGTTTAATGAAGCTGCGAAACATAGCTGCTGACGTTAACAACATTGCAGCTCTGTTAGACTGCTTTGTTTTATCTATAAAATGCTATTTGTGAAATCTGAACCATTTATTTTGTTTGGCACTCTGTTTAGAAACTTGCAAATGGGATATAATAAATGCTTATGGTTTATAATCTATTACTGGACAAGGGTCTCAAGTTAATTATATCTAGTATTTCATATATAATACAGCATAGAACAATAGCAAGCATAGACAATATGGTACCTAGATCTAATTTTTCTTATTTGAATTGTTTCTTTTTCCCAGGTTTCTCTAAAGTTTTAATGGATACACACTTGAACAATAGCCACAGAAACAGGACAATAATTCTTTTATCCACATTGTTTACTTGTTAGCTTATAAGTCTTTCATCAAAAAACATGTTTGCTATCATATAATCTCTCTAAAGTTTTTATTTATTTGTTGTAGTAGAGTCAACAATCATACAAACAGTGATTATTCGGCTTGTGTAACTCTAATCCTCTTACAGCGTTTTTTTTTTTTTTTTTTTTTTAAATTGGGATTGTGTATCAGAGTATGTGTAGTCACTTCCTACCTGTGGTAGCATTCTAACAAAAGACCCAGGGTTTATGCCAACTAAAAAGGAAAAGGGTTTCAGTATAAATAATTGCCTACATGATCTCTTACAATACCCGAGACTGACTTTCCTTCCCCAGATCTTTCAGCTCAGCATAATGTACTCCTCGAAAGTATTGAAACAGCAAGACCAGTTGTTTTGTTTTTGCTATACATTGAAGACATTTTGGATTTGAGATCAAATGATAAAATTGAGCCAAAGATCAGAGTTTCAGCTTTCATTTCCTGATATTTACCCTAGATATCTTTAACAACTTAGAACATATCACATCTGGTTTTAGGTGAGCAATTTTTAAAAAGTATTGTGACATTTAATCTTAAAGTAAAATAAAGGAAATAATACTTGCTATTTGTTTGCATATCCCTGTCTTGTAATAATTGCTTTAAGTCAGTAAGTTCAGCTGGGTTCCACCTTCCTTGTTTTTCCTCTGATGAAGTCCTGTGTTGTGTTGTACAGTGTGGATCATTGTCTTGCTGCATGATGAAGTTCCTCCTAATTAGTTTGGATGAATTTCTATGTAAATTGTCAGACATAATGTTCTGAATTCATTCTGCTGCTACCATCATGCTACCATTCTCATTAAAGATTAGTGAGCAGGTTTCAGAGGCAGCCATGCAAACCCAAGCCATGACATTACTTTCAATGTGCTTGACTGATGAGCTTGTATGTTCTGGATCACAAGCAGATCCTTTCTTTCTCAACACTCCTTTGCTAGAGGTTAATCTTCGTTTTTCTTTGTGAATTCCAATCTTCTCAGCTCTCTGCTCTTAATGTGTTGGTTTATCCTTTTTAACAACAAACAATGTCTTATCCTAGGGCTCAAATGAAGAGAAGACATTCAGATCGATTAATTGCTGAAGGAGTCAAGCTAGCAGGGCACAGTGAAACAAAAGAAATACCTGTCTGTTACATGTTCCAATATATCTGATCACTTGAAAAATGGATGGGCCCAAACTAATGGCGCCATTCTAGGTTGTTTAACACATTTAGATTTAAATGTAAGAAAAATCGTTGCTTAACAGAAGTTATGTGAACTTTGTTATCATATTCAGTTTTTTGAGTTCAAACCCAAATGTCTTTAGTGCAAGAAGCAGGTGTTAGCCTTGACCCACCATAGTTGGTAGTTGGTGAGTGATCAGTTTTGGGATGAACTGTTCCTGACCTAAGTAATTCTCTTGTAGCTTAATGGGCAATGTACCACAGCTTCCTCCAAAATCTAGCGGAAAGCCTTCCTAGAAGAGGTTACAATAACCCCAAAGTGGAGACAAATCTGGAATGAGATTGTCAACAAGCACTTCTGGGTGCGATTTGTCAGGTGTCCATAAACTATTGGCCATATAGTGTACATGTCATATTTCTACATGTTATGTCATCTTTAAGTTTTTTTCTTCTTACACCCATCCATCAAACCATCCAACTATCCATCCATTTTCTGTACCACTTATTCTACACAGGATCATAGGAAACCTGTAGTCTATCCCAGGGCACAAGTCAAGAGACAACCTAGATGGGGTGTCAATCCATCAGCTTACTTCTTATATGTTTGTGGAAATATATGAATTAAGGAGTAAACATACCATATTGTATTTGTTTAGATATATGCAAATCAAGATAATTAAGTTTTTCCTATGCCCCAAACTCTATGGTTGCATCTCTAAAGTATTTCTTCAGCAAGTGCAGTAAATTGAGTGACACAAATTCGCTCATACTCTACCAAAGCTATCTCATGGTATTAATTAACGAACTTTCTCAGCCAACAGCTTGGGTAAAGCACATGGGGTGCGGGGTGCAGGGCTTGCTGTTAGAGAGAGGGAGGATTCCCCGAGCACTTTTATAATGAGAGATTGTTAGCAGCAGGTGCTTGAATCTTCTCCCACACATCTCACTGAAATCACAGCCATGTTTGTTAAGTAATTCAGGCTTCCCATACTAAATGTAGATAACAGCCAGTTTCCTCTGTAATAAAAGACAGTTATGACACCGTCCACTTTCATGCAAATCTCTTGAAACAAATAGTTGGAGAAAGAGCGTTAAACATGTGGACCATTTTGTCTATTCTCAGGGGAATGAATCCCTTGTAGGCTCTCTTATCAAAGCATAGTGTTGAAAAAAATCATTTCATGGCTCCCACAAAAATCCAGCTTTAAGTCTTTGAAGTATCAGACACTTGAGGAGACATATCTGCATCTTCTTAGTAGAAGAGTAAGGGGCCATGGTGAATAGAAGAAAGGTGAGATCGAATAAAAATGGTCTGCTGAGCTTAGTACTGGGATTATAGACCACTGCTATGTGCTGCTTCTAAAACACTTATAAGTGGAGGTTAAAATGAGTTTCTGAGCTTCGGTGAACAACAATAAAAGACAGTTGCTGACAATTTTGAATCTGCTGTAGTGAAGAAATAGGTCATGGTTGCATGTGCTTGCACTGTGATTAGATAACACTGGCACTGATACAGCTGCTAATATTTTGACCAAATCAAGAAGAATGTAATAACTCATGCTAAGATATTGAGTGTCTTGTACAAGACTAATCACTGAGAAGTGGTCAGTTAGTGAATCATAATTATGAAGATGTTGTCTATTACCTCTTACAATCAGGAACACTGCAAAACAAACAAACAAACAAATAAATGAATAAATAAATAAATGTTAGCAAGCAAAAATATATTGAATATGGGTAAATGCGTCTCATATTTCTTATTATTAGGTTATTATAAATCCAAATAAATTATTGAAAGTTGTTTTTAGATGCTTTTACAAATTTTAAGCTTTCATTTTCAAAATTGAATTGTTCATTTTATTCCATTTCCAGATCATTTCTAAACAAAATGAGAAAATCTGCCGTCAAGAAAAAAGTTTAGCCGTCTAGAAATAGGTTTATAATAGGAAATACTAGATACATTTGACTATATACAAGAGATTTACACTTGCCAAAAAGCCATGTTTTACAGTGGATGAGCAGAGGTAGAATGTGTGTGACTTTGCATGTATCAGTTAATTTGTCACTTTCATATAAATTAATGTTATTTAAGACTATAATGAATTTTAACCTTGGAAGTGAAAAATAAAGCAGTAAGAAACATGCATCAGACATGAAACATTTCGGCACATTGACCCTTCTTTGCTTGTGTAGGTTTATATTCCTGGCCGTTTCCCTCTTCCTTTTAGTGTGAGAGACACAGAATGCATATAAAGTGTGTGTTTTTAGGCAAAAGAGCACAAGGGATGATTACAGACAGTGAATACTTTCTAGTCGCTATTAGTAATGTTATAAATGTAATAATGCTCTAATAATGTTGAAATGAACTCTCTATTGGCAATAGAATTATTAGCTTATGGATGTTTTTTATTCATTAATGTTAATGGTTTTTTCCAGTTCAGCTAACTAGCTACATAATTACTTAATTAGTTACATAATTACTTACTAATATATTGTAGATTTCAGGTTAGTCTGCTGTGGTTTCCTAGCAGTGGGTTCAAATGCCAGTGAGTTTTCTCAGCTACATTTGGCAGTATGCATTATCAAACATTTTCACACTTGATCAAATTTATATGCTAAAATTTTCATATGCTACATTTGAACTTTCATTGTAAATTAGAAGTGACAGCAAGAAAACAGTGATTAAAGCAAAAAGAAAAAGGAGCTGTTAGAGTGGCTGTATCTTTGTCTTTCTGTATAAAGAACCTTGAGGAGCAGACTTATGTAAGGGATATTATTATATATAGTGATGTAACTTTATCAAGAAATCTAACCAATAAAGACATTACATGTTCTTCACACACTATATGCAGGATAATATAGCTTACTAACATTATCCTAATGCATTATAAAGACACAGAAATGATTCCACACGCTGTAGGTGTACCCGACCCCTTTTTACTTTTTACATCTGAGCACGTCCCTGACAATAATATGGTAATTCTCATTAATTCTTAGTAATATCTTCCCAATATATTTCAATTAGCAACCTCAACTGCAAATTAGGCTTATTTATGCATGACATAAAATCAAACTGAGATCACTTATTAGACCCTCACACTAATAGGTTTGCAAAATTCATGTGAGGGTGCACGTATTTTATTATTTAATTAATACTCATTTACTTTCCTTGGGAACTGGAAGAATCTTACAAGAAAGCCAGTTCTTATCCTGTAGTGACTTACTCTTTCATATTAGCATGCAGAGGGAAGAATAATTTCAGTCATTTTTTCTTATGACGTCCTATCACTAGAGAAGTAAAACAGAAAAAACAACTGAATAGAATATGAATTTTGGTGACACAAAAGAGAAAAGGTTCATCAGAATGCAGCTCTTTTACTCAGAGTAGCAAAAAACAGACAAGTGGTAACTAACCTTGGGAGCCCATAGCAACTATTTAAGTAAACGTTAAAGGGAAGACTGTGTGTGTGTGTGTGTGTGTGTGTGTGTGTGTGTGGGGGGTTTGAGAGAGAGAGAGACCATTTCATAAGTAGATGCTTCAAACTGCCCATACCAATCCATATTCCACGCATTTTTGACTGATTCCTTTTCATCATTTCTCTTTTCCAGGAAGTCACTCCAGAGGACAAAGCCAAAAGGGAGCTATTGAAAAACCTGACCTCAAGGAGATGAATATTTATGGACTATGAACAATGAAGTAAGAGACAGAACCTTCTAGTAAAGCCAAATGTCTATTTCACTTTATTTCACCTACCTTGATATACTGATGCAACAATGAGCTTTAAAATACGTTTACACCCTTGAAAGGTATCTCTCTTACTCATCTTCTGAATCAAGTAAAGAAAAAACACAGAGAGGTAGACAAAAGCTGCGCTGTTGCAATGTCTCCACCCTTATTAAGTGGAGTCAGATGGACCAAATGTTATGGCTTATATTCACTGCTTGTTCTTCTTAGTCTCTTTCTGACTACTTTGTCGGCAAAACCCAAAGGCCCCGGTCATACACATCTAAACTCCATTCGTATTGATGGAGACGTATCCCTGGGAGGACTGTTCCCAGTGCATGCAAGGGGCCATGGTGGAAAGCCCTGTGGAGAACTAAAAAAGGAGAAGGGAATTCATCGTCTGGAGGCAATGCTTTTTGCTCTGGACCGCATCAACAATGACCACGACTTGCTTCCCAACATCACACTGGGGGCCCGTATTCTGGACACTTGTTCCCGTGATACACATGCTCTGGAGCAGTCACTAACTTTTGTCCAGGCGCTTATAGAGAAGGATGGGATGGATGTGAAGTGTGCTGATGGTGGATCTCCTATTATCACAAAGCCAGAGAGAGTTGTGGGTGTCATCGGTGCTTCTTCTAGCTCAGTGTCCATCATGGTGGCTAATATCCTACGTTTGTTTAAGGTATGTACCGCTGTTTCCTCTTGGCTTCAAGCATGTGTGGTCATGCCCCTCTGATGATGCGCCCATGCAGAAAAAGAATTGTGCAGAAAACTAACACCAAAATGTGTGTGTGTGTGGGGGGGGGGGGGGTGTTGGGGGGGGGTATTCGATTTTTTCACGCCTCCATGTTACGAATGTGGAGGTAGTGTTTTTAAAAATCCAGTTATACTGCAGTGTTCCAGCATGCCAAAATCATTCAAGCACTCATTCACTCATTTCCACTGGCACAATACAGTGTGCTGGTTGGAAAGAAATAGCATTGTGCTGTTCACAGGGATGAGGGTGAGCGTCTTAAGATTTTACGAGGCAGTATGTACATTTCACTACTTAAAAACTACTGGCTGAAACTAGCTACATTAAATTCAAACTTAGCAAGCCATCTTAATTGTTCAGCACCTCATTAAATCTCATTAGCATACTGGTGCTGTTGAGAGTTGTCTACCCAGGCCAGGCAGCTAATGCTAACCAGGCATGGGCAGAATGGATGCAATCTGTGTGGCTTTCAGTAGAAACAGAAAGCAAGAAGGAAAATTAGAGGGAACACTGATAAGCACTATGCTTGGTTCTGTTCTGTGGGTGCATCTCTTGTCACATATACAGTGCCATGCAAAAGTATTCACCCCTTTGGTGTTTTTCCTGCTTTGCTGCATTACACCCTGAAATTAAAATGGATTTTTTAGGGGATTGTAACATTTGATTTATACAACATGCATAGCACTTTGAAGGTGCAAAATATTATTACTTGACACATATTACATTGTCACAAACAATAATTAAGACAAGAAATGAGAAGTAAGAAATTGTGTGGATATGTTCATAAATATTATGAGGCAAATTCTGTGTGTCCTTTAAATGTGACACTTTGCTGAGAACCAAGAATTCTAGCATTTATGCTAGAGTAACAGTAAAGGTACACACACCTAGGTTTCCTTCGCAGTGATTCAAGATTTCACACAGCTATTTTTTCCATCTGTGAACACTGCAGTTGATTTTCAAAAGGTAAAAGTGAGACGAGTCCCTGGTGGCACAGCAGGTAGTGTTCTGAGCTTAAATTACTGTCTTTGTATTGTTCCTCTGCATCCTCTCGCATGTCCATGTGACTTTCCTTCAGGTTCTCTGGTGTCCTCCCACCTCCAACAGTACGCCAGTAGATGGATTGTCTAAGCAAAATGGTCCCTAGTTGTGTGTGTGTGTGTGTGTGTGTGTGTGTGTGTGAATGGTGCCCTATGATGGACTGCCATCTCATCCGGGGTGTATTTTTACCTCATAGCCAGTGTTGTCACAATAGGTTCTGAATCCACTTTGACCAAGACCAGGATAGTGCAGTTAGCAGGGGCATCACTAAACACTTTTTTCTGGGGCATGTGCCTTAGTAAAAGTTTGCTGTGCCAACTTTAGCTTGTTAACTGCGAAAATAATGCTTGCTTATCTCTTCTAATTTGGCATTCTGCCACAAACTATGTGATTTAATCATTATCAGTAAAAGCTTTTTGAAATTAATTTTTGAATAATCATTTAGGGGCTAGTTATTTGCTACTGTTCTTAGTAATTGTTTAAAAATTACAGCTGGTCAAACCAAGGTATAAAAACATGGAGTTTTTCAGTGTCATTAATCAAACAACAGCCAGTTTTAATACAAAAAGTTTACAAGACAATTTTAGCAAAGCCTTTAATAGTATATTAAAATGTAAAATTAATGAAATAATGAAATGATCAGCAGTACTTATGTACATTAATGTTTGTTACATAATATGAGTAAAGGAAATAAACAACAGAATTTAATGCTTTGGTGCTGTTTTTGCAAAAAAAAAAGTCTTCACAATGGGCATGCCCCCAGATCCCCCTAGAAATTCTGAAGTGCTTTTGTAGAGTTCTTGGAGTGGCTTATGCCCCAGTAGTGATCAAACTCTAGAAATGGTCCCAACAGTTCCTAAAGATGACTGAATAAATGAAAGAAAAATGTGTCATTCTTCAGTAATGACACTGTATATTATCCATATGATCTGGTTTATATTTGTAAAACATGCTGATATATATCGACTCTGTGAACGTGAAAGTAATTTTTCTATTTTCAAACATCCAATATAGTGCATATGTATTTTGGAATGCCAGGTAATACATCAGTATGATGAATGTTAAATAGTGGGTTTTAATGAATGCTTGAGTGCGGAGGATATGAATATGTAAATTGCTAAATGATAAATTGAACGTGTAAATAATGATTTTGCCCACCTTCATGCAATGCAACCTGAAACGTAGCATGGAAATTATTTACAAAAGGACTTCAGAGCCGTTCTCTCTTGTTTTTTATTAACATTATGATGGAAATATTCATCAACTCACCAGAATATTGCTACTCAAAGTGTATTTTACTGTATTATTTATAATGCATTTGATTATTAAGCTCACCTTCAAATATTCTAACAGGCTAAGTTATTTTTTTGGTAACAGGAGTGAATTGGTGCATATGTTGTGCTGCAGTTTGCACTTTTGTGCTATTAGCAGTCTAACTGCCAGAGCTTATAACACCAGGAATAATCTCATACTAACCTAGAATAGCAAATATTTTCTCTGCTTTAACCAGATAAGCATTTACCGGATTTAAAAAGTCATGGATTTAGGCTTGCTTGTGGTATAATGAAATACATCTGACTCCATGGGCTGGTTTTTCCAGGCACCGATTAAGCTTAGTACTAAAATTAAAAGGCCTTCCATTGGGAAATGCCCACTGATAGTGTAATTTTCCCCAACACTTAATCCTGTCAAGGAAAAATGTGCTTCTATGATTCATATTCAATTCGCTCCTGATGCTACAGCTAAAGCAAGTCATTACTTTCACTCCTGTTTGCTGCATGAATTTTAAATCATTCTGAAAGATCAAAAGACACCTTTCACATTTCTGATGGATTCTGTGTAGTAATGTACCCAAATTTTGTTTGCATTCAGGATCAATTTTGCACCTGCTGTGTATGAATAATGTACGAATCAACACTTAGCTATGATTGTCATCCACTGCTGGTCTGTAGTCTGTGTGATTGATCCTTTTCCTTGCTGTAAGCCGTGTGGCCCAGAGACAGCTGTGTGTTTAATGGATGTTTACCAAAAAAAAAAAAAGAAAGAAAAAAAAAGACATTTATGCTGGGGCATTCATCAGTGCTAGAGCTGTGATTACAGACATATCTAAGGCAGTGTGTGTGTGTATGTGTGTGTTTGTGTGTGTGGCAGAATTGTGGCAGTGATGATATGCTTTGGGCACAAATGCTGCTATAAGCACATTTAAAGTATACAGCTATAATGCTAGCATTACTAATGGAGTGGCGGCGTGGTCTGGATCAGAGCATGCTTGCTGCGGCTTGATCATAAACTGTGTAGACACAATTTTTCTTCATATATTCACCTCTGGACAGTTACAATCAGCTCTGAGATCGCCACTGATTAAACTCTTTAGTGTCTAGCCCTCTACACAATCTTCTGAATCATCAGTTATACTTTACACCTTTATACATGCTCTTCAGCTCTTCGCAATCAGCCTAGACATTTTCTCCACTTGACCAAAACAAGTTCTTTTGTCAACATTACTTACAGTATTTCTGTGCTCTCAATAAACACGCAATTCTCCTTGCATTCATCCATAAATGCCATTTGTTCTTCTTCATCAGTTACATTCATTTACTCGTGGACAGTGCTCTATTTCCATTCTTATTCTTAAACCGATTTCTGTCTGTTTAAAATTGCCTGGGTGCTGAATGGCACTGCTGGTGAGCACTCAGAGTTTATGTAACATTTCCGTAGTCCTCAAGCTCCAGGATTTTCCTTCACCAGACATCAAAGGATTTACAAGGAAGAGGCTGGTGCTAAATTGTGCACCTTTCTAAGGTGCAGAAAATCTTGCCAGACAATAACACTCTTTTCCGAGATGCTTTATTATGGATTAAACAGTAAATCTGTAAATGAGCTAGCGTCTCTCTCGTTCACTTAAGGGATGGACAGAGACATTTACTCAGAGCAGACAGATGTGTTCACAGGGAAGCAAAGCGCCTTTCTTTCAAGTCATTTTAAGCCATTTCCCGCTGAGTTTTAAGCTCTTTCACCTACTGCATATAGTATTCATTTGCATATCTCATGTCAAGCATGATGTCTAAAACACTTAAGAGAATGACCAGAGATACAGTATCACCTTGATACAGTCACGCAAGCAGGAGCAGACACCCATATAAACACACAGGCTGGCATGTTTAAAGGAAATCTGTCTCCGCAGCAGTGGAGTGTATTAAGTGTCCTGTACTTTGCCTGATTAATATTTTAAATAAACATTGCATAACAGCTGGGAAACACAACTGCATCTCCATGAATCCTTGCTGAACTCATCTCAATATACACATTTAAAGGTCAAAATGCACTCAAGGTATTACGTTGAGACAGATTTTGGCAGCTGTGGGCCAATGATTAGGGTTCTGTGCTATTGCTCTGAAGGTTGTCCGTTGCCAGTTCACATTGCATGACTGCCAGACAATTCTTATTGGGACAATCCTCTTACATTTCAGCTGTTCAGCTCATGTTTTGAGTTAAAGCCTGTCAAATGACTCTACACACTGTACAGTATACTAGTATAAGGTGGGTGGCATGGTGCCACATTAAGTAGAATAATTGGCCCGCAAATCCAGAGATGCTGGTTTGATCTTGAGCTCAGATAACTGTCTGTGCAGTTTTATATTCCTTCATATCTGTGTGGGGTCCGCTAGGTTCCCTAGTTCCCTTGCTCTCACAGTATGTAGGGGCCAGTAGGTGGACTGGTTACTCTAATGTGCTCCTAGCTGTATTGTATGAATGTATATGTACATGGTGCCCTGTAATGGATTGGTGTCCCATCTCATTATAGTTCCTGGGCATGTCTAAAGCAAGCTTCAGATCAAATGTTTAATGAAAATGAATGATGAAATGAATGAATGGTATATGGTATAATGCAGTGGTATAATGGTGCAAATCTTAATCTTAATTCTTAATTTGCCTAATAAACTTTGACAATGATTAAAAAAGACAAATTCAGGTTATTTAATTTTTCTTTCTTTCTTTCTTTCTTTCTTTCTTTCTTTCTTTCTTTCTTTCTTTCTTTCTTTCTTTCTTTCTTTCTTTCTTTCAAATTATTTCCTTTAGTATCTTTGTTACAAATTGTATTACCCTAGTATACAGATTATTGATATTTTATTACTGCATGCTAATGTTTTAGAATATTTTTAGAATCCTCTACTCTTTACTCCATCACTTTCTAACACAATGACCATTATGATTAAAATTCAGAAAGACATAAAGGCCCGATAGCAGTCACATTTAAAATAATAGATTTCTTTTGTAGATTTCTTGCTCTTTCAAGTGCAAATTAGTTAGGTATGCTTTATAAATGTTTAAAATGACACAACAACCCTTTAGTCTTCACTAAGATTGCTGCAATTAAACTACTGGAAAATCATGGTGATTGGGACTTTACAAAGTTGACCACATTTGCATATGACTAACTGCAGCAACATGGCTCTGTGCCCACTTAGTAAATACCATAATAACAAAAACACATTTCAGCATGTATGATCAGTTAATTGCAGTACAAAGAGGGATTTGAAGAATATGCATGCTGTCAGTGATCATTTAAAAAGTCTTCAAGTGAGGTATACAATTTGTGAACGACAGCAATTAGGCTATTAATGTCCTACCAAAACATCAACTTGACTTTTTTTATTTTAGTTTAAACAACATTGCCAATATTAGCAGTATAATTCTATGGCTGTACTAGAGAGCTGTGGAAAGAAAACGGTGACAATTGCCAATATATTTAGGGGGAAAATGCTTTCTTCTTTAAGCTATGTCAAGAGACAGTCAAACTGCATGCATTTGCAAACAAGATGCTCAGAGTGTCCAAGTCCCAGTATACAGTGTGAGTACCTTTCCAAGATTTCTACTGAAATCTAGGCATTGATAGGGGACTGCTCTCCCCATCTTTATGACATGCTGGCTTTCTGCTAGATGATGGAACGTTACTTCATTAGGTTTTTGGATGAAGTTGAGGTCAGGGATCTGTGCAGGCCATCCAAGATCTTCCCCTCTGTTTTCAACAAACCATTTCAGCACAGACCACATGGATGGCATTCAGAATCAGCAGATTAAGTTAAAAATTTAAGTCAGTGTTTATGTTTGTCCAGATTCAAAGCTGATTTCCTTGCTGGCACATTCAGATGATGAAAATTGCCTTCACGTAGTTCAGTTTTCGAGTATAGACTACCTCCTTTTAAAACATTTTTTTAAATAATTTTTACAGGGATATAAAATATAGTCTGAAGAAGTTTTTTTTTTTTTTTTTTTACAATAACAAAGACTAATACAGTGATAAGAATTATACAGTCAAATAAACATCTAATAGGCCTTTAGTGTATTGCCAATATATTCTTGAATCAATAGTCATTGTTGTAATTATCACATTAATCACTGCAAATTAGTTTACCCACTTCATTATTTGGCACCTTACAAAATGGTCAGCATATCCAGTTTTTTTCCTGATCAACTAGAAGTACAGTAGCAGAATACATGCAGCTTAGACAGGGATATAAAATGCTGTATATGCTGTTGAGTGTTGCAGTAAGTGGACAAGCTATAATAATATTTTATTTTTTTAATATTATGTGGGGACACATGATTCTACACATAATTCTACACATAATTAAACGTGGCCACGGGGTGCTAAATTAAGGTCATGAAATTGTAATGTGTGTGCAGAATGTAAGCTTTTTTGTTATGCTTTTGATTGGGTATTTTGATATAAGAAAATTAATAAAATAATGGCAATGACATAATTGACATGGAGGCCATAATATTATGTTTTGGGTATCTCCAGTTTTTGCCATTGGTTTGTCTGTGCATCTGTCCATCCATGTGTCTGTATGAATTGTGGTTATAATAAGTAGTCAAATAGTGTCACTGTATTTAATACTACTACTCCTTTGAGCTATAACAAGAAAATTTCACAGTCCAACAGATTGCTGTTTCTAGCAAACTTCAACTCATGCATGTAATTGCCTGCACAACAGTCAGTGGTCTGACAACAGTCATGTCTGTGGTCTGAATAACATGTTCACTTTTGGTATTAACTCAGAATACAACGGCTTGTGCACAGGGACATTGGCACTCTGAAACCAAGATAATTGTCCCACAATGAAAAAAGGAAGAATTGTTTAGGATGTCACTTGATAGGTTCTGACACCATGCAACCTAGCTTCAAACGTGAAAAACAGCCTTAGAGCATTATTCTTCCTCCCTCACATTTTACAGTTGGAATTATATGTTGAGGCAGGTAGCGTTCTTCAGGCATCTGCCAAACCTAGACTTATCTGTCAGACTGCCAGACACTGAAGTGTGATTCATCACTCCAGAGTACATGTTTATACTCCTCCAGAGTCTAATGGCACTGAATTTTATATCACTCATACTGATGTTTGACATTGTGCATGGTGATCTTAGGGTTTTGTGCAGCTGCTCAGACATAAAAAAACAATGTTTAGCTTCTGGGCATGCTAACAGTGCTTCCAGAGACAGCCTGGAACTCAGTAGTGCTTGTACCAACAGAGGACAAATGATATTTTACTTGATTTTGTACTTCACAACTCTTCAGTAGTAAGTCTGTGTGGCCTGTCACTTCATTTATAAGCTGTTGTTGCTCTTAGATGTTTCCACTCAGTTCTCCAGAGTATTCCAATATCCTGCCAGTGTTTTCCATGGAGATTTCATGTGCTGTGTGCACAAGTAAACATCTGTGTAAGGAAAAGACATGACTTAAAAATTGAAGTACATTATTTTAAAGTGGTGTCTGGGTACCTTTGGACATATGTGACATACAATAGAATTTGTTTATTTCTTGTCCCTGGCACTGTCATTATTTGCAAATGTTTTAGGCTGCTTTATTAAATCACCTAGCTGATCCTTAAAGTTAGCAGTGCTGAACACATAGTCACTAATAGAATTGATAGAATTAATTAATAGTTTTAATACTATGAATTAATAGTAGTTTTAATAATACAAATATCTATGTTTATTTCTTGGTAAGGTCACCTGATCATTAACCTCGATGAGCAGGGAAAGCAAAAGGTAGCTGACATTACTAGCCCATACTGATTACCTTGAGGCTCTTTGACCCAGGGCAAAGACTGTCTGGAGCTCCACTCATCTCAGCAGGGTCACTCAAAATAGGCACTCAGACTTGAGTCACACTCGAGTAGAATGTCGACTGACTCACAACATGACTTGGAATGAAGATTGAAGATGTGACATTTCTGTCTGAATAAAAACAAACAAACAAACAAACAAAACCCTAATGTACAAATATATCTAACAGAATATAACCATTCTTTTCCAGCCTCTCTCTGCCATTGTCATTTCTGTGAATGCCATGCATAGTAATTTATTGCAGTGGTATTAGTGGGCAGCTCAGAGTGGTAATTAAGGACAGCATTGGGGAAAAAAATTGGAGCAGTGTTGAAAGCAGAGCAGTTTCAAAACATAGTGAAAGTCCCCAAAATGTAAGGAACAGGTATACTTTGTAAAAGAGAATATAACTAAAATGCTTAATTTTTAAACCTTTATTCAAAACAGATGGGTTTTGTTTCTCCGTAAATCAATGGTGTCAATGCATTATTAGAAAGCTAGCATTATCACAGATTCTAGGCTGATCTAGGTCTAGACAGATCTAGGCTGCTGTTCTAATTCAGCATTGCCTTTGTGTATTCCCTTTGCAAAACATGAGCAGAGACCCTAACCTTAGATGGCAACCACTGAAGCTGTGACAGGATGTTGGATGAAAGCATATTAAGATAAACAGTAGACCTTATTCAATATACATTATATACAGAGTGTGGCCTGATAGATTTACTGCACGTAAAAAAAAGACTCAGTGCTTCCAGAATGACACAAAACCTAGAATAAACTCAGGTAGTGTGTTTCCAAGATGAAGTAATTTCTTGATGGCAAAGAGGATGGAGTTGGATGTATTTTAAAGAGTAGAAAATAACTTGCAGAATGAAGAACATGTCCAAAGCATACACTTTCGTTAGGGCCAGTGCCATATTTTGATGGTTCTACAATCATGGGGCAAGTTTGGGTGGAGGACAGTGATATGTACACTCTTAAAAAAAGCTTCTTGAGGTTCTGTATAGAACCCTGGGGGTTCTGTACATGGCCTATATAACTATTTCCTCAAAAATGGTTCTATGTTTTATTTATGGATTTATAAATCACAGAATGTGTGAGATGAAATCTGTAGCATTTTTTGGGTATTTTATATATATGTAGTTAACACTGTGCGATGTTTTGAAATGACATGTTTATGAATGACATATTTTAGAAAATATCATATCGTTTAATGAACCCTTCTATTTAAAGAACCATTTTAGGCTTCCATACAGAGCTATTACTTTTAGTATAATTGATGAAAACTTGTTGAGTTTGTTGATTAAAATCATAGAGTTTGTGAATTTTTATTAAAGAACACCAACCTGGGTTCATCTAACTTCTTAGTGGTGATTTCTATAGAAACTATAAAGACTAATGTAGATGTGAAGTGTAAAAAAACAAAACCCTACAAGCCCTTGATATTTTTTTAAACACTTCTTCAAATTGCGAGCATTTTATATGACATAATATGCCACTGTCTTTCAATCTCACTCACTGTAAAGCCTATTATGCCTGTTATCTCTGACATTTATTCACCTAATGTTTTCTTGGTTATATGATATTTTAACTTTAATATTCTAGTGTACTGTGTCTACAAGATTTCTTCAGATATTATTCACCTGAAGAGTTTGTATTGACTGTAGAAAATATTCTCAGTGTTACTTCCCCACCAAAGATAGATTCCAAAGATATCCAATACTGTTTTACTTTTCACTCCTAATGACACATAATATGCAGACTCCAGCAGTTAGAATAGCAAAATAGCAAGATGCATCAATATTAGTGGTAATATATGGAAAACCAGACCATTTTTTTGGTTTTAAGAATAATATTCTTGATCTATTATACATTCAGGTCTAGTACAAACCCTTTTGAAAAAGTGCTCTACTCTTAAAGCATGATGAATCTCTCTAACAACAAGTAAGCCTGTGGTTAAAACTATTGTAACCTGTGAATGAGTTTGTTCTTGGGGGTTGTTTTGTAGGAGGTTTTACAAACAGTCAGTTCTGAGTTAGACATGCTGAGACTGATGGAATGCTACTAACTGCTAGAATATTGTTAGGAAAGAGTGTGACAAAAATAATGTATGTATCCAATTTAAAGCAATGTTCTGTGACATTAATTGACATAAATTTTGCACAGATTGAGTGAAATTTCACGTTTATATGATTTCGAACGATATCCAGTATGTTCTCCAGCATAGAAGATGCTACTAAATGCTGTATAACACTGCCATGATATCAATTAAATTATGTAGGACAGCTGCAAGAATATTCAACCAAAATAAATAAATTTGTTATAAGATCTCTCTTAGTTGAGAGTAGTTTAATAAAAAAAATGTAAAAATACAATTTTCTATGAAAAAAGGGTCATTCTGCTTTAGAAATATAGTAGGGTATTTTAAGAGATGTGTATATTTAAGCAACACCATTATCAATAGTTGAGTGGCCTCCTGGTGGTCCAGAGGCAGGATTGTTACAGCTCGGGTTTGATTCCAATGCAGAGAACTAACCCAGCGTTAACCACTGAAACATTAACTATCAGTGCTGGACCCAAGCCCGGATAAAATGGGAGGGTTGTGTCAGGTGTCACGTTTCCGGTATCCAAAGCATGAGGAAACAGACCCAGCGCGAGGATAGACGAAAGACAGGGATTTATTTAACATAAAATAAACAAACATGAACACATGACAGACACCACACGTAGACGCTACATGAAGACGAGGACTAGCCCCGAACCCTGGCAAAAGGCCACTATATATACACAAAACATAATTAGGGAACACATTAGGAACAGGTGAACATCAGTGGGGACACATTAGGAACAAGGCGGGGCTAACACAGGCACATGACATACAAAAACATAAACAAGACCAATCCCTGTTAGCAACCCCCCCTAGTGGTCCAACCTGGGACCTGCCACCCGTAACATCTCCCCCCTCTCTACGGCGCGGCTCCCGACGCGCCAAACCATAACCCTCTCCGAGAGTCTGGACAAGCAATGGGTCCTGAAAAGGAGCAAGGAGCATAGAGAGGTCGGTGGGGGGAGCGAGAAGCATGGCGAGGCAAATGGGGGGGGGGAGCGAGGAGCAAAGGCGAGGCAAGTGGGGGGAAGCGAGGACCAAAGGCGAGGCACGTGGGGGGAGCGAGGATCAAGGCGAGGCAAGTGGGGGGAGTGAGAAGCAGAAGCGAGACAAGTGGGGGGAGCACGGGACCCGCCGGGAAGGCCAAAGGGTCCCACGAGACGTCCACAACCGAGCGGAGGCGCTGAGCGACGTCCACAGCCGAGCAGCAGAGCCGAGCGATGTCCACCGCCGAGCAGTAGGGCTGAGCGGCGTCCACCGCCGAGCGGCTGCGCCAAGCGACGTCTGCCGCCGAGCACTCGTGCCGAGCGACGTCCACCGACGAACGATCGCACCGAGCGACAATCTTCGTCTCGCTGGGGCCGGAAACTCCCCAAGGGGCTGGAGGGCGGGAGCACGACAAAAAAAAACCAAAAAAAAAAAAAAC
This sequence comes from Hemibagrus guttatus, assembly GCA_033459395.1. Lineage (NCBI taxonomy): Eukaryota > Metazoa > Chordata > Actinopteri > Siluriformes > Bagridae > Hemibagrus > Hemibagrus guttatus. Next base: position 16,496,494 of record JAUCMX010000001.1, read on the forward strand.
CCCAAAATCCAAAATTCCTGGCCGGAACTCTCCTCCATTAACGAGAAGTGGGGCAGCGTCCCCCATGAAAAACCAGCTGGTGGGGCGATGCCCCCCATGGGAACATGAGCGGAGCGAAAGCCGGAACAAAAACCAAAATCACGCAAAACAATAAAACCAGAAACGGGAAAAATAAACTCCTCGCGTGAGCTACCGCGCTGGGTCTGTACGGTTTCGGCTAGTCCTTCTGTCACGTTTCCGGTATCCAAAGCATGAGGAAACAGACCCAGTGTGAGGATAGACAAAAGGCAGGGATTTATTTAACATAAAATAAACAAACATGAACACATGACCGACACCACACGTAGACGCTACATAAAGACGAGGACTAGCCCCGAACCCTGGCAAAAGGCCACTATATATACACAAAACATAATTAGGGAACACATTAGGAACAGGTGAACATCAGTGGGGACACATTAGGAACAAGGCGGGGCTAACACAGGCACATGACATACAAAAACATAAACAAGACCAATCCCTGTTAGCAACCCCCCCCTAGTGGTCCAACCTGGGACCTGCCACCCGTAACATCAGGAAGGGCATCCTATGTAAAAGCTGTGCCAAATCAAAACATGCAGACCAAATGATCTGCTGTGGCGACCCCAAGACAGCGGGCAGCCGAAACAATAACAGCAACCATTATCAATAGTTGAATTTGAATATGCGCTTAGCTTAATTATTTTAACTGGACGATGGCTGGAATAATACCTGACAATGTCTCCTCCTTTAAACTGTGCTGTTAAACTATGAATGATATATCTCACTACATGGCATCTGAGAACACTGACAGCATGTACAAACTCACCCTTGGCTGCTTTTAACCTGTAAATTGGTCACTTGGGACAGTTGAGAAGCATTCTTTTAATACACAGTCCTGAGAGGTCTAATTTACAATATAGCTGCTGTTTTCTGCTCAGAGACCAAAGCAGGAATTATCCCATGACAGGTGTTTGGTAATCCATGTGGATGACTGTTTCTGCTAAAAGATTTGACTGTACTGCACTGGGTGGCTGAGTCACAAAAGCCCACTTAAAGACTTAAAGCCCAGACAGCAATAGCTAGCGCTATACCGCGTTAGTCATTTTTGAAGAAATGTAGTTGAAGATGACAGATTAGCTGAACAACATCCACAAGAACAACTGCAGCAGATCCTGAAACTAGCTCAGAAAATCGTAAAAAAAAAAAAAAAAAGAAAGAAAAAGAAAAAAAAGAGAGACATATGTCTTCTTTTCTCTCCCATGGGGCTGATTGATTCCTTCCCTAATGGTCCTTGTTCCAGTTTCCTAGATTTCACAACATCTAGAAAGGTGAGAAATAAATGGAACATAAACTTAAGTCAAATAGGAACTTCATTAGCATCAGACAATTCATTTATTAGGTAATTTAAATATTCTGGACCTGATTAATAATTTTTCATGCTTAAGAAAGTGACAATTTTCACTGAATGATTTGTGCAATATGAATGCATATTCTAGATTGAAGACTTTTATTCTTTTATTTATTGAATATTTTATACTGCCACAAACATAATGTGTTGACAACGTTCAATTTAGCGAAAACATTTATACATTTGCTCAGGCAAAACATCTAATTATGACATTTTGAGCACTGATCTAAAAGCAAATTACTTTTACCATAGGTAATTGCAGAATATTTATTTTTCATATATATACCTATCTATCTATCTATCTATCTATCTATCTATCTATCTATCTATCTATCTATCTATCTATCTATCTCTCTCTCTCTCTCTCTCTCTCTCTATATATATATATATATATATATATATATATATATATATATATATATATATATATTTTAGTAGCTGAATTTCATCTCTAGATGGGTATAAGCCTAGATGTCTGCTTAGCACAACAATATGAAAATATACAAAAACTCTTTTGGAGCACTTTCAAAGATTGTATTTCACCACATACTTTGTATTCCAGACGAATTTTTTCTCTTTCTTTTTCCCTTAGGATGGGTTATGCAAGGTTAGTGCTTTCTGCTTTTCTGACTGATGAGGCTTTTACGTCTTGGCAGAAAAATACAACACTTTGATTGCACTGACATAAACTTGGCAAACTTTTGCAAAAGCCTACATTACAATAAGACACCAGATAAACAAGAATCCATTTATTAATGAAATGTAGTCAGTCCAAGGGAAGGTTCTTGACCCCCTCCCTGCCCCCTCCCTCCGCAACTCGAGCTGAATTAAAGCCCTAAATACTGAGCAGAGGAATTAGTTGACATAGTCTTTGAGCGCCGAATGTATGGGTTACACATTGTAAAATGAAAAACATGCTGAATTAAAACAGTCTGTCCAATTGATCACCAGTTAAACATTTAAATGAACTCAGTGAACATTGATTTGTTGAATAAGATTAATGTGATTTATCCCCTTTGGATTAATTTAAGAAGTTTTCAAAGTAAAATATTTAACACTGGCTTTTTGTACAATGTTTTCCAAGTTGCTCTGCTAAGTCATTATGAAGTTATGTGTGGGCACAAGCACTTCAAGGTGTTGCCTCTCATCCTAGTCTCAGAAGGTGCCACTGTATCTATAATGTTATTTCTTTTTCTCAGTTTACTGAATATTTGTTTTCAAGCTTTTCCAACTATTTTTTTCATTGGTTCTATAAAAAAGTGCAGGGCACTGACTCTCTTTTTACTATACTTTTACTATATTGTAAGGCGTCAGACTGATTTTCATCTTAGAAAAACGAATTGTAATAAAGCGGTACTGCTGTGCTAAATTTATATTTAGTTGAACATAGTTTAATGTATCATTCGTATGGTTGATACATTTATTGCCCAATATGATTGCAGTTTCTAGCCCTTTCATAAAAATTTAAGGCCTGTGGTCAGCGGTTTCCTGTGTTAAAATGTGAACATTATCAAACATCGTGACAGGAGCTGAAATTAGTTTGACTTGCAGCATATTTTCTTGTAAATGAATACAAAAGAGAGTAATGGTATGGGACATAAAAACAAAATTCAATACTTTGATGTTACATCTTACATTCAAAACAATCTCCTATTAGTTATTCAGTTTTCCCAGGTTATCATAGCTTTGTTGGTATATATTTTCTGCTTTTTGTTTTAAGTTCCTGCTTGACACCAGCAACTGCAGGTTAGTGGGTTTGTGCAGGTTATAATATAGGTTTCTGGAAGGTCTGTGTGTGAAAGACAGTGCCGAGTAATAAACTGTAAAGGTCTTTGGAGAGTTCTTTCCCTTTAGGAATTGCGCTAGTACATTTTTCAATACAATGAAATTGGCCACTGACCTGAGATTAGTTTCGACTTACATCCTACCACACACCTTGTCATGGTGGTCGATTCTATCAAAGCACACAGACAGTTTTCACTCACAATCTCATTACACATTCTTTTTCTCCTGTTGAAAGCTGACCATATGGCACAAGTCAAGAAAAACAAAACAAAGGCTAGACACATTCTTGATGAGATTTGTTACAAGGTATGAGCGATCCAAATTGGCAAATCACCAAAGATGTTTCATTTAGAAAAAGGTGCATTTCTGTCATGAGCAGCTGTTCTTGTTGCATAAAGGGAAGTCTGTACAAAAAGAAAAACTAATGGCATTGTGTATTAGTCACCTGTGTTACTATATAGATCATATTATTAGTTATTTATCATATTTAGCATATTTCATATTTATATCATATTATTAGATCACATTATTATTATTAGATACATGCTGTAGAGTGTCCCTCATCTCTCACAAGCTTGTTAGATGTGAGTGAACTCATGTTCAATTACAATTACAGTCAATTACACCCATGTAATCTAACATTAATTGTTAACAATTATTGTTGGTTAAAAACTCAGTAAAGTGGTTTTGCTAAAGCCACAAGTGAGGCTTTGATTAAAATGTTCCTTTAATTTTATTCATTTATAAAAATTTATAAATGGTGGCTTGGTGGTTAGCACGTTTACCTCACACCTCCAGGGTTGGGGGTTCGATTCCCACCTCCGCCATATGTGTGTGTGTGGAGTTTGCATGTTCTCCCCATGCCTCGGGGGTTTCCTCCCCGGTCCAAAGACATGCATTGTAGGTTGAATGGCATCTCTAAATTGTCCGTAGTGTGTGTGTGTGCTCTGTGATGGGTTGGCACTCTGTCCAGGTTGTATCCTGCCTTGATGCCCAATGACGCCTGAGATAGGCACAGGCTCTCTTTGACCCGAGAGTAGATCGGATAAGCGGTAGGCAATGAATGAAATCAGGTCACTTTACTGTATTTAAGCTTATGCCTCGCTTTGCGCGTTATTGTATACATTTACCCAGCTGACAGTGACACTGTGTGCAAGATTGCCATTGCCACTTCCAAATAGTCCTGGTTTCACACACTGCTCTCAGTAGCAGCAGGGTTACCTGAGATTTTGGTTAAACTTAGTTCTTGGCAAATCATAACCCAAGCTGTATATGCATGCATCTCGGAAACAAAAGCATGCACTTTAAAACTTTGCCTTAGCCAAATCAGGTGTCTCCTACAATATGAAATTTCACCTTCTGTTCATCATTGTCCTTTACACTGTGTGAACATGTCTAGAGAAATATTGTATTGTATATTGCCCATTGGTTTTGAAATATGTACATCAAACCTCAGCAGTCTCTAATGAGGCTGAACAAGCATTGATATTCCACAGACGACATGTGCAGCAAGGTCACATTTAGATTTTCTTCACATGCAAGAAAAAAAGGGATAAAAATAATTACCATATTTTATTTGTTTGATTACCCTTTCACTTATGCTAGATTGCTTTAAAGGATGTGTTTCTGCAGATGCACATTATTGACATTTTAGCTAGCATTCTCTATCTAGTGTTAATGAACTGTTGTCTGAAGGAATTTGACCCCACTCCTGTTAGGAATATGATGTTTCCCTAGCCTGGTTTGCCATCTTGCCAGCCTCTGTAAGTAATTAATATGAAAGAACTGTAATTATGGTTGTAAATCTTTTAAACCCGACAAGGGCATTATCGTTGAGTTATGTGCCATGTTGAATCTCTCCTATCCTAGACTTTTTTCAAAACCTGAATATTTATACACATATTAAAGACCTGAAGAGAATGTGTATTAGAAAGTACTGCAGTTTATATTAGAATATTATAAAGTTTCATGTTCAGATGAGTCTGATCTCCATAGTGACAAGATTTTACTCAGCTATAGCAGATATCTTCAGCACTGCCCCCTGCTCCTTTCTTATACTCTTTAAATACAAACATGTGTAGAAATACAAAATGAAGCTTTTTTGTAATTATTATGTATATCTTTTATTATTATTATTATTATTATTATTATTATTATTATTATTGCTATACATTATATATTATTATAATAATTATAATAATAATATATATCATATATATATATATTATTATATATTATACATCCCAGCAGTGATTCAGTTTCAGATGTATACACCAGAGTACAAACATATTCAATTCAATTTAATTATCACCTCTCTGTCTATTTAAAGACTTATTAAGTTCTAAAACCCTCAGCTATGCATTTGTTGTTCCATCGATCTACTACACTAAGATTTCAGCTCACTCAACCAGTGAACTCTAACACTGCAGCCCCTAAGGCAAATCCTTTCAATTTCTTAGCCCTGGGTTTCACCTAAGGGTTGCCTATGGTAATTACTATCCTTTTACCAGATGCCTAATAAAATATGAGCAGCAATAAAATGCTAGCTCAATCAACCAAGTGGGCATATGCCACAATAAAGATTAGTCGCTAAAGAATCTGGACATAAGAGCAGAATGAATTTTACTACAAGCCATGGTGTGAAAAGAGGATAAAATCGAAATGACATTTTTTGTTCATATGTTGAGATTACTTAGCACCTAGGATTTGTCTTGTCTCTGGGATGTGTGATGTAAAACTAATCCCCAGGACATGTCTCTGGATGACTGACAAATTAGTAGCCTCTGTTCAGGCACAAGGCAGAGAAAGCAATGCTCTTCTTCACACCACTGTATAAATCTGGACTGCAGAATCTTATCTATGTGTTGTGCATTGGATACGCAATAACTGGATCTTCTGAGTCATGTTTTTTTATTCAGTCTCACTCGACTACTACCCATGGAGTGTGATCTCTGCTGTGTCCTATGCACACTGAGCCGTCCTCTGTGATATTTGGACAAGTCTGTTGACACCAAAGCCAGAACTCTCATATGTCATCCCAATGACAGTCTTCTCTACTAAACTTCCTCAGTATTGGCATCGTAATCTAGCTCTAATTATCCAGCTCATTTAGCAGGTCCACTGATGCTTAACCATAATATTAATTATCACAGAACTTTGTTCAGTTTACATTATGATATGAATATATATTTGCAATCTAGCTTCATTCTGTTCTGCATTAGATTATTTCTTTTTATGTTTGGTTTTATTATTGTATTTCATATTTTGTACTTGATTACTTAATGTTGTGTGTTTCTCTATATTCTAGAAAGCAAGCAAAGTATCTCACCAAAAATTAAACAACCAAATTCGATTTAGATTAGCAATAGTAATAGTTATACTAGGCGCGGGTTCGATTCCCAGCCAATGCCTCAACCCTAGCCACTGGATACAGTGCCGGTCCCAAGCCCGGAAAAATGGGAGGGTTGCGTCAGGAAGGGCATCCGGCGTAAAACATTTGCCAAGTTGTTGTGCGGACCAGTTGGTCCGCTGTGGCGACCCCGAACAGGGAGCAGACGAAAGCAACTTCTAATAGTTATACTAATTAGTAAATGAATAATATTGTTATTGATTGCATTCTTTATGATACTGTTGCTCTGGGATTATTTTCACCACAGGACTGGTGGAACACTGTTACTGTCCTTTCGTGATCTGAGAAGCTGAGAAATATTGAATACAAACACAAGCTTGAGTTTGACATTCTTGCAAGTTCATTTTCTTTTCATAATTTCTTTACAGTGATGATTAAACAAAGGTAGCACATGTGTAATTATTTATGGACTGCTTAGAAATTGGCAGACTTTATACATGCACAGGGAGATATGTTTAAGACAATGGTTGCCATGAGCACAGTTTCAACAGGCAGTTTGTGTATGGCATATTTAGCTGTGTTTAAGTTGGTGAAATAGGATAAACAATTTTTAAATAACTGTTTTACATATCACCCAAATGTGCTATCCACAGACAATTCCTGATGTACAGATAGATGACAAATAAAAGGAACAGCCTGATTAAAATGAGTGGAGAAACATAACAAGTGCAGATACACTTCCTGATAGGTCTTCTGCATGACCCGTTTAAGCAGCCAACACCCTACCATGCTCAGAGGCATGTGTAAGCAGACCCAACTAATCTTGATTTTGGATTAAGATGGCAAGAATATCTTTTAAAAAGGATTTTATTATCAGACCATGCCTGCTGTAGCTTCAGTCACAGAGACTGCTCAGCTGGCTACTGCTTCAATAGACTAGTGAATAAAGTGACATCTGCATTTAGATATTGTATATGGAAAAGATATCAGTAAATAGGGTTGGAAATTGTGGTCTAAAGTGCACATTCAATGACTGTGATGCTCTGTGAAGTAGTGTAATATATGAGGGAAAACAGAAGAGCAGCTGTTCATCAGGTGGCTGAGAAGGTCAGTGCTGGATGAGATCAGAGTTGTAGCAAGACAATTTAAAAAATCCTACATTGAGAGGGATGGTATACTAGGGTTGTAGTTTATAACCCTCATTACAAAGATGTATGCACATCTGAGGGTTTATTTGTACATAACTCAGGTCCTGTTTGTCTGTAGATGTAGATATAGTCAGATAAGTGCATGAATGCATGTGTAGCATACACCAAGAGAGCAGTACAAGCTTGAATGCTAGTGCCCTACAGTGAGGAATCCAGTGGTTAGTTTATTTTTATATGCGTATGCATTTTGCTCGTATGATTTGATAAGACTTAGTGAGAAGGGTCACTGCAAATCAATACTAAGTTGATCTAAATGACTGATCACTTATAAACTGGAGTGTTAGTACTCTCTGCCATCTCCATCAAAACACCAAATGAAAGAATAACCTTTGGAAGATTTGTGTTCCCTCCAGTATACTACCAGAGATTTAGAAGAATAAACCAAAGCACTGTTTGTTGTACATATATATATATATATATATATATATATATATATATATATATATATATATATGTTGTACATTATTGATTGTAGTTTTGATTAGCTACAAATGTTAATGTTCATGTATTAATGTTAACATTAGCTATGTTGTTAAGTGAAACAGTTCATGGTATGTAGATAATATGAAGATATTTCATTGGCTACCACAGTCCAAGGTGTGTCATACACTGCATTTAGGTGAGATGATTACATGCCAAGTTTAATTATGTAACATATGTTATATTTTCTAAAATAATTTGTACCACATCACTAAACTTGATTACTCCATTTGCTGGAACACCATATACAGGAAAGTTTTATTAATGGTGTGACAGCATAGTCTAATAATCAAAAACAGCAGCGAAGGCAAGCATCAAAACATAATCAGGCATAAAATATAAAAGATCAAATTGTGATGCAAAGAATAAAGAAGGATAAAAAAGGTCAGAACTTTAAAAAGGCCGGAACAATGCAAATGTGACACCAGCAAGACTTCATAATGAAGTGCTAAATACTGTGAAATGAAGAAGTGAACGGGAAAAGGGTAATGTCCTGAACTGGTGTTATGGAAGAGCGGTGGCCTGTTGAGTTGACTTGCTGAGTGCCTCGAGCAAGTGCAGAAAGCAGAGAGGAGAATGAATGAAATAAACTTTATGTTGTTATTCAATACAAGTCCTTAGCCAAAAACATAACACATTTTAGACTGAACAACTGGAAGACGTATTGAGCAACATGGATATAACTACATGGAACATAAATATTTTAATACATAAATAATAAATAAATCCGGTTCATAAAGCAAATTTGCATAAAGTGAAATTAACATTTTGTACCTCACACTTTCTGTAATTCCCCTCATGGGATCCACAAAGTGTATCTCCCTCCCTCTCTATATATATATATTCATTCATTGTCTACCGCTTATCCGATCTATTCTCGGGTCACGGGGAGCCTGTGCCTATCTCAGGCGTCATTGGGCATCAAGGCAGGATACACCCTGGACGGAGTGCCAACCCATCGCAGGGCACACACACACACTCCGGACAATTTAGAGACGCCAATCAACCTACCATGCATGTCTTTGGCTTGGGGGAGGAAACCAGAGTACCCAGAGGAAACCCCCGAGGCACGGGGAGAACATGCAAACTCCACACACACACATGGCGGAGGCGGGAATCGAACCCCCAGCCCTGGAGGTGTGAGGCAAACGTGCTAACCACTAAGCCACCGCTAACTTTATAAATCTATATATATCTATATATATATATATATATTGTATATATTAATTGGCGAGTGGTTATGTCCTGTAACGTTTGGTCCAGTAAATAAATTATGGTTAATGTTTTAAACGAATAGAAATCTTCTGGATTATTGATCAACAAATCCCTAACACTTGACATAATACTCACATGCCTTTTTTGCGTGTGCTCTCCTTAGAATAAACTAGAGGGACCGTACAACTGTTATGATTCAACACCTTGGTGGTAATGGAACTGCTTAATCAAAATTAATCTCATTGTTTAATAGTTGCTTAATGCACCCATTCCTGTTCAGCCTCATTAACTGAGTTGTGATTGCCAAGCTCACTGAGTCCTGTTTAGACAAGCATCAGTAGCATGCATTCGATTATGATGATTTGTTTGTTTCCTTTTTGGATTGTCACTGATAGATAACATATTGTTGGATTAGTTTATCATTCTTAATTTCTGGTGTGGAGATAGCTACAGCTCATTAACTATACTTCAGTAGTCATTGTATGTTCCTGAAGTTAAATGATGTGGACAGGTCGTAATAGAGCTATAACAGCACCTGTGTCAGAGCCACTGAAGCCTTTGTGCTGTTGTCATTTAATGTCTGTCTTTAGGCAATCTCTTCTAGTTTTGTCTTGTTTAAATCTAGTTGCATCTGAACTGAAGCCACAAATACAGCATGTTCTCAACAGGACCTACATAGGTGACCAAATCGTCCAGCATTATATAAAATAGTGCAGACTGACTCAAGAAACACTTTCTTGTGTAATTTTCTCCCATTGGGCTTTTCAAGGACTCCACTCTTCACCTCATACTTTTTTAGATCTCTGTGGAGGCCAGTGACCCTGGGCATTATTTGTTTGTTTGTGTGTTTGTTGGTTTTGGCCAAAAGTAGTATCTTTGTCAACAGCAAAAGGAACTTTATAATTATTAACAGATTTTTTTCCCCATTTACAGCGTTTGGCAGACACCCAGAGCTACTTAAATTTATACAATTGAGCAGCTGAGGGTTAAGGGTTTAACTGAAGGACCTTGTTCAAAGGTCCTGGGATTTAACTTCACAACCTTGCAATCAGTAATCCCATGTCTTAATCACTTTTCAAGTAAAACACCTTGATGAAGCCAAAAGTCTTTTTTTTCTTGAGGTATTTTTCAATAAAAAACAGTGAAGAATTTACATAGCGTGTTTATCCTTGTGGCTTCACAGATAGATGCACAGTGTTGCAGGTGCAGAATAACTGATTATTAGATATAGGGGAGAAAATGCTAAAAAATATATGATGTGTGTGTGTGTGTTTGTGTGTGTGTGTGTGTGTGTGCTTGTGTTCCCACACCTATTTAAGTTTGCTGTTTTTTGTGATAAAAAAAATAATTAAACCAAGGTACATCACTTTTTCTAACCTAAATGTGCAACATATAAAAATAAAGTGAAAAACAAAAGAAATGATCATCATGAAATGTTTCTGATTAAGTCCAAATAAAGATCAGAAGATTCACATCTTCTTGGTTCATCTGCCATGGTCTGCAAAAGGCTTACAAAGCATGTATGGTATCTCACCTTGTTGAAAGTTATTGATCAGGCGAGGTGTACAAAATAATTTAATTAGATGTGCGATGGGACATCTTAAATGCCATCATCAGCAAATATAGAAAATGGAGCACCGCAGTTTCATCACTAAGAACAGGACATCCATCCAAAATGTATAAAATGACAAGACAAATATTAAAAGAGCTACAGGAATATCTGACAAGCACTGATTACTTTGTATGTGACAACATTCTCTCATATTCTTTCTTGGGCTATGGGGGGTGGTAGTTAGATGGAAGCCTTTTCTCACAAAAAACATGAAAGTTTAACTAAAACCATTTTTCAAAACTTCAGACGGTTTAATCATCCTATAATTCTAAAAGGTTTTGTTTGGTGCAACAAGTTAAAGGTAAAGCACATTACCAAAGAACAGCAAACCCACAGTGCAGTATGGTGTTGGCAACATCATACTTTAGGGCTGCTTTACTTAAGCTGATACTGGGGCTTTTATAAGGGTGGATAGCAACAAACACCAGACGGTTTTAGCTCAAAACCTTCAGGTGTCTGTTAGTAAGCTGAAGATGGCAAAGGAATTTCACCTTTCAGCAAGACAATAACCAAACAAAGGACATAACCAAAAGGTCAATGTTTTTGAATGACCTAGAGCCCAAATCTGAATCTGTGGGGTGACCTGAAATGGGCTGTGCAGAGGGAAAGTGTGGAATAAAATCAAAAGATGCTTCAGCATACTATATGTTTAAAGGTGTGCATACTTATACAACTAAGTTACTGTAAGTTTGTCTGATTCTCCTTTTCCCCCTGAAATGTCTCTGCTTTTCACTTACGTTGCAATTTCACACTGAGGGTGAAAAAAGGCCCTGATGTGATTTATCTTGGTTTTAACAGGGGTGTGTAGACTTTTAATACCCATTGTATATATCTATACATGGATCAACTATAACAGTAAAACCACCTGCCTAATATTGTGTAGGTACTCTCTGTGCTGCCAAAACAGCCCTGAGCCTTTGAGGCATGGACTCCACAAGAATCCTGAGAGTGTGCTGCTGTTTCTGGCACCAAGACTTTAACAGCAGATCCTTTAAGTCCTATAAGATGCAAAGTGTGGCCTCAATGGGCTGGAAAAGTCACAGAGATCACACTTTTCCCCATTCTGAAGTTTTCTGTGAAACAGGACGTTTCAGTACAAAGTCCATCAGCTGTACAAGCAAAGTGTGTTGCTGGCTGTGTGCACTGCACTTAGCTGTAGAGTGAACACCATGGTGCTCACCAAGCAAGCAGATTGCCTTGACATTCTTTACATTGTTTTTTTGCACCAAGGTTACTTACAATGTGACTTTACAGTTATGCAGTTACTCAAAACAGCTAAATGTGTTCGGAAATCTAATCATTTCCCCAAATATCCAGTTTCTGCTCATGTCGTTGTTTATACTTGAAGCCAATTTTTAAGTCTCAGACTGAACTGCATCATAGAAATCATCAGGCTGAATAGCATCCTGTGACCAGCACTATAATTCTACCAGAGTTATTTTTAATCAAGAGTGATATCATGCATTTTGATAATGTCTGAAAATGCTGACGTCTGCTTGTTCAGAGTAAGAACTCAACTCACACACTGTCCACGATTCATTAGAAAGCCTGTTAAAAAAGCCCTCCTATGCAGTGGGACTCTTTACTACTATATGATATATTTTGACAGAGGGTGGCTTTTTCCCCTCTTTTTTAATATTACAGTGCACCATTACAAAATTGAAGCTATCTATTAATATCCAAAATGGGACTCTGAAACAGACTCAAAAAGAACATTACCTGTATTGTAATATTCAATGTTGACGGCCCAGTAGCACACCAGAGGCCAGGTAGAGTGCAGATAGACAATTTTTCAAAGCAGACACAGACTTTAATGAGTTTCCAAAAAACAACACCAAAAAATATTAGGTATGAGAGAGAACACAAAAAATTCAAATCTCTCTAAGAATCTCTACGCATGTGTTAATCTCAGCACTATGGCACTTCTGGGAAATTCACTCATGAACAATAATCTCAGAGTTATGTATACTATTATATATTGGATAAAGATAAACTTTAATAAGATAATGCTGTTATAATAAGCAGTTATCTCTTTCTCATAATTAAAATCCAAGTTCGTGACCTGAAAAAAGAAATTGCATTCAGTATTTAACAGCTATGAATATTTTACAACTACAGCCTCTAAACACACTCCTCATCCTGTAACTTGGGACATGGTTGCTTCTAGCAATGTGTAGGCCAATAGATTATCTTTAAAAAAAACAACCAAACAAATGAATGAATAAAGCAGATATAAATCCATTACATATCGTATGTGTAGTTTGTATTTTTTAAAACTGAAATTATTATATAATACTGTATAATTCCATTACATTTTAGATATTATTTCAATCATCAGTAGTTCTTCTTACAGTATTGATTTTCTGCTTGGACACATGTAGAAACCTTTGGGGTTGATTGGTCTAATTTTCCCAGCTGGTACTGAGAACTCTGAGATATATTGCATTGATTTCTTCTGTAGTTAATCATATCTGATTTAGTACTCCTATGATACTATAATAATGCCTGGCATATAGTCCAAGTAACTCTGAATTGTGGCACAGTGCCTTAGACAGGATCTTTGTCATTATAGCAAAGCATAAATAACAAAAGGTCTCTCATGGAGCAATGTCTAGTAGGATGTTAACTGTTTTCATATTTGTATTTCAAAATTATAGCATATTCATTGGGGGGGGCACGGTGGCTTAGTGGTTAGCACGTTTGCCTCACACCTCCAGGGTTGGGGGTTCGATTCCTGCCTCCGCCATGTGTGTGGAGTTTGCATGTTCTCCCCGTGCCTTGGGGGTTTCCTCCGGGTACTCCGGTTTCCTCCCCCAGTCCAAAGACATGCATTGTAGGTTGATTGGCATCTCTAAATTGTCCATAGTGTGTGAGTGAATGAGAGTGTGTGTGTGCCCTGCGATGGGTTGGCACTCCGTCCAGGGTGTATCATGCCTTGATGCCCAATGACGCCTGAGATAGGCACAGGCTCCCCGTGACCCGAGTGTAGATCAGATAAGCGGTAGACAATGAATGAATGAATGAATAGCATATTCATTGTGCACAATATATACACTATTTAGTAACTGTGTAAAAACAGTATTTCTGAAATGACCTCAGTCATGCTTGGTCTTGCATGATGAATTACGTATACAGCTGCTTTCTGAAATCATTTAAGGCAGAAATGCAAAAGGTAGTTTAATTTAATACAATTAATCTATTGGACCGACACAGGCTATGCCTTACCTTTAGGCTACAAGATTCATTTTGCTTCCATTATTTTTGTATTTATTTATTTATTTATTTATTTATTTGTTTATTTACTTGCTTATTTATTTATTTGCTTATTTATTTATTTATTTATTTAAGAATGCGGTGTGCTTTCTCTGAAATACATGAAGGCTCTTTTTGTGAGTGTGTGTGGAAGATGTTCCTGTGATAGCACCATCTAGACTCAAAGTTGGTATCTCCTGAATATTTCACCACTGCATGAATTGGCACCTGATTTTACTGGTCACCTTTATTTATATCTTACATTTTTTATATATATTATTTATATCTCATTTAAAAATAAGAAGTTCTGCACAGTTAAATCCAGTCGATGTGAATTTGAGTGAAGGGCTGCCAAGAAAAGAATTTCTGTACAGTAATCGTATATGAGCAACAAGGGCTATGTTTCTTTCCCCTCTAGTAAGTGTGTAGTAAAGTGTGCAGTGCAGATCACCACTTTCACTGATAGCTCTCTTATTCTAGCACAACAGATTTGGTTTTGCTATTTACCTTAGTACAATTGCCTCCAAACCTCATGCCTCAAAAAATCTACAAATACCCTGATATATGGGGGCACAGTGGCTTTGTGTTTAGCACGTTTGCCTCACACCTTCTCCAGTTCTCCCAATGCTTTAGTGGCATCCACTGGGTACTCTAGTTTCCTCCCCAGTCCACAGACATGTGTTATAGGCTGATTGGCATGTCTAAATTGTATGTAGCATGTGAATGGGTGTGTGCGATTGTGCCCTGCCCTTTGCTGTTTCAATGTGTGTTATGGCAATACATGGCAATTATGTTTATTTTTTAATAAGTGTTCCAATCCACAGTGACTGCATTAGAGGCACATAAAGTGTGAAGCCGTGCATCACACTGCATTGCACTGCACTGATTGCTGTATTTATTTTTATTCACTTGCATGTGTAAGTGAAGTGTAAACTTCATAGAATTTATTTAAAAAGCTCACTTTCTATGCACTGTGAAGTTGGCACTTAGTCTGGGTGTGTAGCCAATATGTACTGTTATTAATAATTTGAATAGTCCATTTTAATCTGTGGCTAGGCATGGGTGAAGCCAATTATCAGGACATTATGAGATGTGCTGATACTGCATCCTGGTAAGTACAAGCCCACTTGAAAAGGTAATTTTGACCACTGGTCTAAAAGTAAAGTCTGAATATCCATATGTAGACCGAGAATTTAGACACTAAAACTAATGGATTGATCATTCAGAATGACCCATGGTTGACTGCTTGCTGTCCAGCCAAAATGTGTATTAGGAGATGGATGAAACTGTCTCTGGTTACAGCTCATTATCCAGTGACTTGAATTCCACCGGGCTTCTGAAACTGGACTGTGAATTCAGACTGTGTATATAGCATAAGGTAAAAGTAGGAAGGGGCAAGCTTCAGATTAGAAGAAACCTAATTAGATACCTAATTTCCTTGTTCTTTCCCCTTAAAATAAATACATTTTCTCATATATTTTTGATAAGTTTACCTGTGATGCCTTCAGATACAGTAGCATCAAGGTTTTAGTTTAATTTTTTTCCCCACACTTCACTTGTGTTTGCTGTGCTGATAATCAAAAACTGGTTATATAATTATAGTGTGCCAACAAATCCTCTGGGAAATCTATGCAAATGGATAACTGCCCATCACCAAGGACCATCATGCCAGAGGTGAGTGTCCACTCCCTTCAGATGGTGTTTAATTTCATGCAGAGTAATCCCAGCACTGACGCCTGGGCAGCAAGCCAATTACACATGAATCTTGAGCACTGTTAAAAATGAGGAGCTTGTAAATAAACCTCCTGAGCCTTGTTTTCTCAGTTGAAGAAGGCTCATCTTTCCACAAGTCATTCTTGTTCCCTGACAGTGCATCTAAGTGACCACATTAAGTATAACAATAGCCAAATTAAAAAATGCCATATGGAATGTCATTTAGAGCACTGATAATTAACAACATGCATATGTGTGCAGTCACAGAGGTTAGTGTTATTCAGCAGCTGAGAGAGGATACCAACCTACAAAGATCAACGCTTATATTATTGAGTGTAATTGCACCAATACCAGTTTACTTGCCATAAAACAATGTTCATTTCTCACTACAGGAAGAGCACTCTAATTAACCATGTTTCTTTCATTTTTCCTCCACATGTCTGTCACAGTGTTGTTATAATAGGACACTCAGAATAATAGTGAGACCACAAGCTACTTGTTCTCGGTTTGTTTCTGCAATGGGAAATTGGTTACTATGAAGGACATGCAGCAAATTAGTTATTATGGAGGCCATGTTTCAGTGATTTTGCAAATAATGCTAATCCCTGTAATTAATGACATGCCTCTATATGACTGTTTACTTGTGAATCAGAGAAAGTAATTAGAAATTTTCCTGTAGAATTAATAGGATATTTTTGATTTCTTTACCTTTGGTTTAATCCACACACAAGGTTTGGGGTGGAATATATTAGTGAGGCTATAACAATGTCAGGTATTTTCAATATTTGGTAAGACAAGGTTGGGCCCATGGATTCATGCTGTTGGCACCAAGTTCTGACCCTACCCTCTGCATACCTCAGCAGAAATCGAAATTCATCCGCTATGTTTTTTCCAGTTTTCACCTTTGCAGCCTCAGCTTCCTGTTTTTGTCTGACAAAAGTAGAACCCAATGTGGTCTGCTATTGTAGCCGATCCACCCCAAGGTTGGAGGTTTTGTGCTCCATGCTGTCTGGCCATTTCCCAATGTCCTCTCTCATAAACAATGCCTTTCTGCCAGTCACTGGATGTCTTTTTTGCATGCTATAGCCATTTAGCTGTGGTATGATAATTCCCTACCATGTCTACCTTAATATAGATCAAGCCTAGCCCATCATTCTAGTACATTGCAAATCCTGTCTTTCACCATGTAAGCCTTACATGCTGAATGTACACGATATGACCAAAAGTTTGTAGACACCATCACAACTATATGTGTGTCTTCCCCAAAGTGTTGCCACAAATTAGAAATGTACAATTCTATAGAATGTCATTGTAAGCTGTATCATTACAGTTTTCCTTCACTGGAACTAAGAGGCCCAAACCTGCTCCAGTACAACTGGTGCACAAAGCCAGTTCTGGTTTGCAAAGATTGGAATGAAAGAACTCGAATGGCCTTCCCTGAACTCAACCCCAGTGAACCCCTTTGAGATGCACTGGAATGTTGTCTGCACCTTAGGCTTCCTCACATCAACACCCTACATCACTAATGCTCTTATGAATCTAGTGAAAGATTTCTTCTCTGAAGAGTGGACTAAATCTGGAACTGGATGTTAAATAAGCACATATGGGTTTATTTAGTGAGGTGTCCACAGATTATTAGTCTTGCATAAAGGCATCCAGAAAAGATTTGTAACATTCAGGATAGTGGTATGAAATCATATGTGTAATGAATTTCCTGCAAAACAAAACAGCCACAAAAGAATTGCTCAACCACTTAGAGGAATATGGTGATTTCTGACTCATTTAGAATTCATCAGCACCCTTGGCTGACTCTTTACTTGAGCTAGTTGTGCATGTAATGTTTATGCCCTTTTAATTTATTTGGCTCACTTCATCAGCTCACTATCTGCTCATTCTGGGGATTTTACCGGTTTGATGATAGGAACATGAGAGCCAGCACGCGGGTGTAGGACTCCTCAAAAACACAGATTGGGAATGGCATTAGTTCAGACCATTTTATGTGCCAGAATCACTGAAGCTCTGTCTGTCTCTGCCTGTGGGTGTCCAACACTTACAGTGAATGGACAAGAATTGATTTTACAGCTTCTCAAAGCCTGCTGATGTCTCCAGTCGTGACCAACTCCACACCGCTTGTTTTACCTAATATCTGTTTGCTTTCACATGGTCCCCTGGGAGTTGTTCAGATGAATCTGGTCTCCATCTTTTCAGGAGGACAGAGTTTCAGAGAAAAAGCTGTTTTCTCAAAATGGAAGCCCATAGACCGACTGCTTTTTTAAGATTAATAGGAAGACCAATTTAAGTTACAAATCTGTGTGTTTTTTTACACTTGCTCTCCCACAATACTCATAGGTTTACTAAAATGCAAAGGATTTGGGGTTTATGGAGTGACTTTAGCCCTGTAAAAGCTTTTTCTCATAGAATATAATGGTTAGGCGCCCTGCCACCCCACTGTTCTAATGTGCGCTATCCAGCAGACCAGTCTTGATGCTGAAACCAGCCACAGTTATACTCCTTTTGTGCCAGACTGCTGTCTAATGTTCTCCTGAGTCTGGCTGAATTACTCAGACTAACATATAGGACCTATTTCAACTGCTGCAGAAAATGCTGAAGAAAATGTGACTTTATGTCTGTTTCCTTCCATAAACATATTGATGAGATGTTTTCACTGAAACGTCCAGCTACTATATCAGAACAATGGCCAAAAATAATGCTTACCAGTGATATGTTAATAGTAAGTAATTCCACTGGTTTCGAAAATGTCACTGTGGAAATGCCGCTGAGACTTTGTGAGTTGCTTTACTATCTGTCCACCCACATTTTAATTTGCCCAAACTCAAACTCTGTTTTAACCCATAGTGATGTGATGTTGCAAAATGTGATCACATTAAAGAACTGCAGGCTAACATATTGCTTCTGTAAAGAAATAAGACCAGGTAGGGGGAACAAATTGATTACTCTTGGATACTGTGGGACATTGCCAGCAGGCCTTTTACATTTAGCAAACCACCCAGGGTTTCTAAGATAATGAAATCTTAGTTGCCAACTTGTGACTCATCCAGTCTGCATAAAAGTGTTAGAGAGCCAGATTACACATATAGGCACTGTGTACTCAATTTAATTTAATTAAAAAAAGGTCATCCTTAGAGTATCAAAAATGTCTTTTGCCATATATGGAAACTAGTTTTGCCAAACCGTTTTGCACTTATTGGGTAGTTATTATTAACTGGTCTAGTATGTTATGTCAGTAAATGTCAAAAACTGCCTACTTTCACAGCAAGAAGTGATTTACCTGACATGACAAACAATTGTTTACACATCACTAATAGCTTCAAACAAAGTGTTTAATAACCTTTGAGGAATTTACATTGTATGTAAACTAATGCCTTCATACACCTTAATGTTTCTAAATCATAAATTCTGAAAGATTTGGCCAGAAAAGTGTAAAAAATGAATAGACTCTCCTTGGCATGGTTAGAGTGTCTGGTGCTGAGACATTACTTGGATTTAAATTATTTGTAGTTAAATGCAAAGCACCCTATAGCTACTGTATGTATATTCCGAAAGTGTGAAAACATCTTTCGTCAAGGAAACATCTGTAGGTGCATGTCAGGGCCACTAAAACATTGATGAATGGATAAAACAAGCTATATGATTTTTTCTAATTATTTCTAATACACTGTAAGGATGGGCGAGTAGGATCCATATGTGCTTAGAATCTCACTTTAATGAGAACAGGCAAACAAATCCAAAACAGCAGGGCAAAAACGTGGTCGTGAAACAGGCAGAGAGAATTCAGTAACAAAGAAAGCAATCCACAAAGCAAACAATCTGAAAAGTTCAAAGACAGCGCAAAATCCAAAAATACAAGGCAAAGGTCAAAAACACAGAGTAGCTCAATTAACAAGGCTTAGTACACAGAAAAACTGATACTTTACGTTATATTACAGCAAGAATACTGTTTATATGTCCATAAACCCGGAAGTAGAAACCGGAAGTGAAACTCTGTGAGTCTGAGAGTTCAGAATTCTGGCGAGGGTTCCCTCTGCTGGTTCAGGGCTTGGGCTGTTGTATTTGCATGGCTGTGAGGATTTGTGTTCATTCAGCCACAAGAACATTAGTGAGGTCATGTGCTGATATTAGGTGAGGAGGCCTGGCATGCAGTCGCTGTTCCGGCTCATCTCGACGGTGTTCAGTGGAGTTGATAGTGGAGTTGAGTTCAGGGCTCTGTGCAGGCCACTCATTTCTTCCCAACTTTGCCAAACTAAGTCTTTATGGACTTATTTTTGTGCAGAACAGGGTCAACCCCCTCAGTTCCAGTGAAGAGAAATTGTAAAGCTACAGCATGCAAAACCATTCCATATAATTTTGTGACTGCAAATTTATGGGACCTGTTTGGGGAATCTTCAGACATGGGTGTGAAATTCAGGTGTCCATACTCTAGGTCCTATAGTGAAAAATGCTAAGTATTTAATATAAAATGGTAGCATTTGCTTTAAGCCTATCTGAGCTGTTGTAATTGAGTGTTGTAATTTGCATACAAAGGGACAAATCTGATTGAACAGTAATGGAAGTATTCATTCATTGTCTACCGCTTATCCGATCTATTCTCGGGGAGCCTGTGCCTATCTCAGGCGTCATTGGGCATCAAGGCAGGATACACCCTGGACAGAGTGCCAACCCATTGCAGGGCACACACACACACACACACTCTCATTCACTCACTCAATTACACACTACGGACAATTTAGAGATGCCAATCAACCTACAATGCATGTCTTTGGACCGGGGGAGGAAACCCCCGAGGCACGGGGAGAACATGCAAACTCCACACAAACATGGCGGAGGTGGGAATTGAACCCCCAACCCTGGAGGTGTGAGGCAAACGTGCTAACCACTAAGCTACCATGCCCCCCCCATAATGGAAGTAAGTAGTAAATAAATTTTTTAGACTTTAAAAAATTAACTAGTTTTTAAGGTTTTAAATTAAAGGTTTTTAGTTATGATGTTTCATTATTCAGCATAAAAAACAAGCAGAGTAGTCATACCTATAGGTCATAGTTAGACCCCATAACTCAAATTCCCTCTGCCACGAGCATAAACTGATATGAGCTGTTTGTTTAAGGTTCATGACTACTTTGCGTAAAGTTCCTTCAGGGCAGTGAACTAATTACTAGCTGACAGAGTGTGCTGAGCTTCAGTTCTTGTTACATTACATTGTATAACACCATCCATATCTCCCAGAAAAATGCTGCTACTAAATCCTACTACTACTGCAATTTGGACCTGATTAGTAGAGCATGAATCAACTAAATGAACATGGTCTGATCAATGCTATCATTCCAATGAAGTCCTTGATATCTTGCAGAAAATATATACTTCAGTAAATCTTAATGAATTCAAAGTTTCCACTGTGGATTTACAGCAAAATCCTTGCTTATGAATCACAGAGTTTCAGCTGACACACAGCGAGAGAAAGAGAGAGAGAAAGAGAGAGAAGGAGAAAGTAGAGGGTGCTCTTGCATTTTGTATTATTTATTTATTAATTTATAGAGTTATATTAAAAATGAATCACAAAGAGTCCATTAGAATCAGTAATGAACTAATGATCATCACTGACTCCCAGAAACACATAGCAGCTGTGTCTGAAATGGAACTAGATACATAAAGATGTATTCAGTTTCTTTTCTGCAGTCATCCAAACCAGTCTGTCTGTCCCTCACACTAAGATAAACTTCTGAAAATAAGCAAATAGGATCTCCCATCAGTGCTTTCTCTGAATATCAAGCAAAGGCAATATCATCACTGACCTCTTTCATTCAGCGTACTTCATGTTTCATCCACTTCCATTTACGGTAGATTATACTGACACCAACAAAAGCTGCTTCTGTAACATTTTCTTTATTTTTAAAAAGGTCAGTGGAAAGTTCTCACATTCTACATTGCAACATTTTTCTACAACAATGCAATACTGTCTGTTTTTACTATTTTGCATTTTCTGTCACCATTTATAATTTATTTGATGGTTCCAATGTCTTCCTGTTTTGCAACTATCACTGTGGGTTGCACTTTGTTTCTTGCTGGCTCGCACACATACAGAGCTAAAGCCAGATAAACCCAAATATTATTGTGTGGCAGTAAGGCATCCTGATCATTTTTTTCCATTGCACATTTGGAACAGTTTCTCAGTGCAAGCAGAGATAGCACATAAAGTTTATGGGGCTATAAATTTACAAATAAATCTCCTTACTTTTCCTCAGATATTCCATAAACACATTTGTATCTCTCATGGTTCATGAGTCATCATTGCACAACTACCAGAAGTTTGAACATTTGCAAGAAACCTTAGCAAATATGCAGGCAAAATAATATTTTACTGATTAAATGGTTGTATTCAGAACTCTACAGATAATCCCATTATAAAGCATCCTTAAAAACATACTGCTTAGTGAAGATCTTAAAACAAAAACAGAATTAAGCCGAAGGACTGTTGAAAAGAGCATTTTATTCTATACATTAAAAGAATTTCACGATAACGTTAAAGGAAAGGTCCACCCTAAAACATAAAATATTTTTATATTAAAATATTTTCAGGGGCACAGTGGCTTGGTGGTTAGTACATTTGCTGCACACCTCCAGGGTTGGGGGTTGGATTCCTGCCTCTGCCGTGTGTGTGGAGTTTTCATGTTCTCCCCGTGCCTCGGGGGTTTCCTCCCCCGGTCCAAAGACATGCTTTGTAGGTTGATTGGCATCTCTAAATTGTCTGTAGTATGAGAGTGTGTGTGTGCCCTGTGATGGTTTGGCACTATGTCCAAGGTGTATGCTGCCTTGATGCCCAATGATGCCTGAGATAGGCACAGGCTCCCCGTGACCTGATGATAGATCGGATAAGCGGTAGACAATGAATGAAATACTTTCAATGAGCTTAGTGATTCTGGTGCAAAATTGTTTGTTGGTGTTATATTTTTATTAGTAATGTGAGAAAATCTCAAACATGAATAGGGGCGGACAATCTAGCCATGGGGTCACAGTCCAGTGACTTCTGTGCCGGTCCCAAGCCCGGATAAATAGAGAGGGTTGCGTCAGGAAGGGCATCCGGCGTAAAACATTGCCAAATTTAACCATGCGAATCGTCAGTACGAATTTCATACCAGATCGGTCGAGGCCCGGGTTAACAAAGACCGCCAGCGTCGCCGTTGACCTACAGGGCGCCGGTGGAAATTGGGCTACTGTTGGTCGAAGAAGTAGAGGAGGGAGGAGAGTGCACAGACAGAGAGAGAAGAGGAAAGGTAAGAGTGTAGGACTGAGAATAGGAACTCTGAATGTTGGTGCTATGACAGGGAAAGGTAGAGAGCTGGCTGATATGATGGAGAGAAGGAAGGTGGATATACTGTGTGTACAGGAGACCAGGTGGAAGGGTAGCAAGGCTGGTAGTATAGGAGCAGGATTCAAGCTGTTTTATTATGCTGTGGATAGTAAGAGAAATGGGGTAGGTGTGGTCCTGAAGGAGGAGTTTGTGAGGAAAGTCCTGGAGGTGAAGAGAGTGTCAGACAGGGTGATGAGTCTGAAGTTAGAGATTGAAGGGGTGATGTTGAATGTTGTTAGTGGTTATGCCCCACAGGTAGGATGTGAGTTAGAGGAGAAAGAGAGATTCTGGAGTGAATTAGAGGAGGTGATGGAGAGTATTCCCACGGGTGAGAGAGTGGTGATAGGAGCGGATTTTAATGGACATGTTGGCGAGGGGAACACAGGTGATGAGGAGGTGATGGGCAAGTTTGGAGTTAAGGAAAGGAACCTAGAAGGACAGATGGTAGTGGACTTTGCTAAGAGGATGGACATGGCTGTGGTTAACACTTATTTTCAGAAGAGGGAGGAGCATAGTGACTTACAAGAGTGGAGGTAGGAGAACACAGGTAGACTACATCCTATGTAGAAGAGACAATCTGAAAGAGATTAGTGACTGTAAAGTGGTAGTGGGAGAGAGTGTAGCCAGACAGCATAGGATGGTGGTGTGTAGGATGACTTTGATGGTCTGTAAGAAGAAGAGGTCAAAGATAGAGATAGAGAAGAAAACCAAGTGGTGGAAGCTGAAAAAGGAGGAATGTTGTGAGGAATTTAGACAGAAGTTGAGGCAGGCTCTGGGTGGTCAGGTAGTGCTGCCAGATGACTGGGAAACTACAGCAGAAGTCATCAGGGAGACAGGGAGAAATGTGTTGGGTGTGTCATCCGGAAGGAGGAAAGAAGATAAGGAGACTTGGTGGTGGAATGAGGAAGTTCAGGATAGTATCCAGAGGAAGAGGTTAGCCAAGAAGAAGTGGGACATGGACAGGACTCAAGAGAATAGACAGGAATACAAGGAGTAACAGCGCAGAATGAAGAGGGAGGTGTCTAAGGCCAAGCAGAAGGCATATGACGAGTTGTACACTAGGTTAGACACTAGAGAAGGAGAGAAGGACTTGTACAGGTTAGCTAGGCAGAGGGATCGAGATGGGAAGGATGTGCAGCAAGTTAGAGTTATTAAGGATAGAGATGGAAGGGTGCTCACAAGTGAGGAGAGTGTACAGAGGAGATGGAAGGAATACTTTGAGGAGCTGATGAATGAGGAAAATGAGAGGGAAAAAGAGTAGAAGGGGTGAACTCTGTGGAACAGAAAGTAGATAAGATTAGAAAGGATGAAGTCAGGAAGGCTTTGAAGAGGATGAAAAGTGGAAAGGCAGTTGGTCCTGACGACATCCCGGTGGAGGTCTGGAAGTGTCTGGGAGAGGCAGCAGTGGAATTTTTAACTAGTTTGTTCAACAGGATTTTAGAGAGTGAGAGGATGCCTGAGGAATGGAGAAGAAGTGTGTTAGTGCTGATCTTTAAGAATAAGGGTGACGTGCAGAGTTGCAGCAACTATAGGGGGATAAATTTGATGAGCCATACAATGAAGCTATGGGAAAGAGTAGTGGAAGCTAGGTTAAGGAAGGTAGTGGAAATTTGTGAGCAGCAGTATGGCTTCATGCCCAGAAAGAGCACAACAGATGCAATTTTTGCTCTGAGAATTTTGATGGAGAAGTATAGGGATGGTCAGAGGGAGTTGCGCTGTGTGTTTGTAGACTTGGAAAAAGCGTATGACAGGGTGCCAAGAGAAGAGCTGTGGTACTGTATGAGGAAGTCAGGAGTAGCAGAGAAGTATGTCAGAGTGGTGCAGGACATGTATGAGAGGAGCAGGACAGTGGTGAGGTGTGCTGTAGGTCAGACAGAGGAGTTCAAAGTGGAGGTGGGACTGCATCAGGGATCGGCTCTGAGCCCCTTCCTGTTTGCTATAGTGATGGACCAGTTGTCAGAGGAGGTCAGACAGGAGTCTCCTTGGACAATGATGTTTGCAGATGACATTGTGATCTGTAGTGAGAGCAGGGAGCAGGTGGAGGAAAACATGGAGAGGTGGAGGTTTGCACTGGAGAGAAGAGGAATGAAAGTCAGTCGTAGTAAGACTGAGTACATGTGTGTGAATGAAAGAGAGGGAAGTGAAACAGTAAGGTTACAGGGTGAAGAGGTGAAGAAGGTACAGGAGTTTAAGTACTTGGGGTCAACAGTCCAGAGTAATGGAGAGTATGGGAAAGAGGTAAAGAAGCGAGTGCAGGCAGGTTGGAATGGGTGGAGAAAGGTGTTAGGAGTTCTGTGTGATAGGAAAATATCAGCGAGAATCAAGGGGAAGGTGTACAGGACAGTGGTGAGACCGGCCATGCTGTATGGTTTAGAGACACTGAGGAAGCCACTGAGGAAGAGACATGAGTCAGAGCTAGAGGTAGCAGAGCTGAAGATGTTGAGGTTCTCTTTGGGAGTGACAAGATTGGACAGGATTAGGAACGAGTACATCAGAGGGACAGCTCATGTTGGATGTTTGGGGGACAAAGTTAGGGAGGCCAGATTAAGATGGTTTGGACATGTTCAGAGGAGGGAGAGTGAGTATATTGGTAGAAGAATGTTGGACATGGAGCTGCCAGGCAGGAGGCAAAGAGGAAGGCCAAAGAGGAGGTATATGGATGGAATTAATGAGGATATGAAGCTAGTGGGTGCAAGTGTTGAGGATGCAGAAGATAGGTATAGGTGGAGAGATGATTCGCTGTGGCGACCCCTGAAGGGAAAAGCCGATAGAAGAAGAAGAAGAAATAGGGGCGGTCAGATTTTGCAGTTTACTCTACCTGCAATGGAGATATGCAACACCGATCAGCTAGCTGGTGAGCTACATGATTTAGGATGGCACAATTAGCATAAGCAGTGTCACAATATACAGATGATTAGCTGAGAGAGCTGGGCAAACTAAAGCATTGAAGTATTGCTGCACCAGTGATAGAGATAAATTCCCACTGGCTCTGGCATTCAAACAGCATTTTATTTAAGGTAAAAAATAAATAAACTAAAGTGAAAACAGACCATCTTGTTAAGGAAAGATGTTTAAACCAAAAAAGTCATCAGAATTTACTAAACTTTTAAATCTTTTAAACAGTGGGTTATAGGTATAATAAAATGCCTCCATGACATTCATATTAATTATAACTATTGATATGCAGGTCAGTCAGGGTGGATTTTTTATGTTAGATCAACACATTCGTGTATTATTAAATAGTACAGATTCCAGGAATGTGATAAGTCTCACGTTACACATCCTAATTAAAATTTTATGTACTGGTTATCATCCAGGAAAAAAAAAACCTTCAAAGTGAAGCAAACCATCTTGACAGCTTTCATATTCACATGAGATGAAACAGAAACGTTCTGCCATTGAGCAGTTATAATCAGACTTGAAAGATTGCTTTGTGGTCAGAATTTGAATGAATATGCATGCAAAATCACTAGTAATTGACATCCTCCCATTTATACAGGTAAGACAGTGATTTCCTCCATCATTAGTGATAAGTAGTAGAAACTTTAACTGGGAAAAATGTCTACATAGAAATAATTGCAACATATTGTTCCTCATTTATTTTTTAAATGCTTCTTAAGTGCATTTGGCAGGTAGTGTACTGTACCAGCAAGCGCTGAATCCAGGCCAAATCAGTTGGTTAAAAAATGAAAACAAGGCTCTTACACCAGGCTTTGTAAATGGCAGAGTGGATGGTTTTGGTTTGCAGTGTGCTTGATTTTTATAAATGTTGAGAACAAAAATTATCTCAAGATCTGCAAATGTTAGAGGATGATCAAATTGAAAAGCATTTTAGATCACTTTCAGCTTGCTCTGTCTAAGTGTGTACGTGTGTGTGTGTGTGTGTGCGTGTGTGTGTGTGTGTGTGAGAGAGAGAGACAGAGAGAGAGAGAGAGAGAGAGATAGATACAGAGTCTGTGAATGAGAGAGAATGAGAATGCACAGCGAATGACTCAGTGCGCTCTCTGACACTGTGTTAATGCCTGTCAGGTAGAGTGTTAAGTGGAGGCTTCTAGGCCCTCAGCTAAATTGTGAAGCTTCAGTCTCTGAATAACACTGATGACCTTTTTCCTGATGAAGGAAATAGCATAGAGAGATCTGAAGATCTGACAGCTTAGAAAAATCTTCAGCTTGCACCCTCTAAAGTGATACAGCCCATTTTACCAGTTTAGAAAACAACTCGTGGGCAAAAAATCCAATCAGAGTGATTTTGTTTTGCAAATATTATGCTCTTCTGGTGCACTTGACATTTACAGCAACTGCATTATGAAAACTGACATTGGCTGAGACTGAAAATCCAATGCAAATGTTAATTACTGGTTTATACAACAAAAGAGTAATCTCAAAACATTTTAGTAGAACATGTCAAACTGTGAAATTCTTGAAAAGGAAAAGTATATTATGATATAATATTTTAGCTGGAGGCTAGTAGGCTGTCATAGAGCTCGTCATCTGTTCAGATAAATTTTCTTCTGTCAACACCATACAACCTTTTACGCTTGACCTCATTTTCAGAAAAATACTCTAACACGCTTTGATCTGATCATCCTGGACACTTATTATGTTGTGCTGTTGTGTGTGTTAAATGCAAAGTTCAGTATTTATATTGAGAAAAGTGTTGAGTGGAAATATAGTTCATTGTAGTTTCCCAACTTGCTTTAAAAAAAACAACAAAAAAATACATGTTTTTTTATAGGATCGTTTGACAAAGCAACCAATTAATGCTCAACAGTCAAGCTATTAATTCCCAATCTGGAGTGGTTTACTGATAATAAATATCGTATCGGTAGACTGAAGATGAGCTGGAGCCACAAGCTAATTGCTATAATTATGTAGGTGGCATTTCTCTTGCCAGTATTTTACCCACAGCAGCCACTGAGAAACCAAAAAGACAACTTTAAATAATTAATGCTTTTTTGTAAGTGTCTATAATTCAAGCCGCTCTTCATTAAGCATCCGAGGATGCTCCAAGCCAAGTACCATTGAGAAAATGTCTATAATTAAATTTTATTCAAATTTTCTGATATTTTCTCATACATTTCCTATTTTTCCTATGAATGTTTTTTTATAGTTAAATTATGAAGCCTTATATCAAATTTATCAGATTGGCCTATATTAGTCTAACATTATTTGTTGATGTGTTATATGAAATGAAGATGAAATATTGGATTGAAATTCTATTAGTTAAACAGCTATATTTTTCTTTGTGACACCCAAGAGTCTGTGTGAATTTTGCAGGCTACCATTTTGTATTCCACTGGGATTCCATTAAACTATCACATGAAATGAAGCTTTCTCACCATTCAACACAATGCTCTCGATTTAGTCTTTGTAGGCAGTTCTGAAAGTGTTGATTAGCACATAGATGTTGATGAGAACAGACTTGTCACGCTTTGATTGCAAGGACAGCATTTCCACTGGGCCGCAATGCCACCTCACACCTCCAGGTATTTCAGTTCCAGCCTGACCTTGGGGTAGTATCTGTGTAGAGTTTCACAAATTCTCCCTATGTTTGCATTCGTTTTCTCTGGCATCTCGAGTTCCTGCCCAACAAAAACATGTCAGTGTGTATTGGCTACTCTAAGTTGCCCCTAGGTTTGAGCGTATGTATATTGTATATGGATTTTGCCCTACAGTTTACCAGAACTCCATCCAGGCTAAAAACCAACAGTTCCAAAGATCTGTAGATCTGTTCTACTGTGACCATGACCAGGATACTGAAGATTTAATTAATCATTTAATTCCAGGAATTCCATCACTCAGAAGAGATTCTTACATTATTTTAGCCCAATATAAATATTGTGGTCCAATATAATGGACTCTATGTATGATCCTAATTCTGGGCTAATACATTCAATCCAATGTGTGCACTCCAAGGATGACTTCATTCATATTTATATTGCAAATAACGGCTCTCAGTAACAGCTGCTCCAGGACTCATCAAGCTATCAAATGCTTCTTCTGCCAAGTACAGACTATTAGCTGTCTTACACAAATCAATAGCTGGAGCCAATATCAAACTAGCCATCTGGAGCACCAGGAAAAATCCCCATAGGCTTGTCTACGAGCTGGAGGTGGCCCTACAGAGAGAGACAGACATAGAGAGAGACAAACATAGAACTGCATCCCAGTTTCACACTCACAGCCAAAGTAGGACTGGGCGGAAATGTTCAGCAGTGGGTAAAAATACACTGCTTTCTAATTTAGTGTTCTTTCTCTTGCTATAAGATCTTCACTTTGGAATACTGAGAATAGAGAAAAAGGTAAAAGAAAGGACAGGAAAAGAGAGGAAAACAAACAAATGTGACTGAAGCATCATGATAAGCCTTTCAGTCACTTGACAGTCAACATGAATGTTTTTGTGAGTAAAATGAGTGGTTTATCAGGTTCAGCTTATAACTAAGCATCCTGAGATGTTTGTTGTAGTAATACCACTAAAGAGAGGAGAAGAAATTGTCATTACTGCAAAGTTTTACAGAACAGCTTAAAGGGAGAAAGCCACTCAGTTCAATCCATTTGTACAAGCACTTGTAATTGTACAAGAGTAAGTTCTTGTAAAATGATTAAAAATGTACATTTGTGCTTATGTAGTTTGAAATTACCATAGTCTCAGGGTATTTATGGATAAGGACATCCAGTGGATGTTTAGTCAGGTAGGAAAACTACAGTAAACAGATGTAACAGCTCATATGCCACAAATCTGTCCCTATGCATATTGCAAATACTTACATGAATATTTGCCCAATGAAATAAATTATTTTTAGAATGTAAAATGGGACAGATTTAGTGAATAGCTGAGTGCAGCATATTTCAAACACACCAACTCAGATAACATTAATTTGCTCCTAAAGACAATGAAATGAATAACCACTCAGTAGCATATTTATTAAGGGAATATTCTATTATGTTAACGGTATATTTATTACTAAAATATTGCCAGCCAGTTTATTTTGCATTTATTAATTTTAATAACTTATATCAGTATAGACAAGAAAATGTCTCACTCTGGTGTTGGCTTTAGCTGACTGATCGGTGGCCTTGAGGACGCTGTAGTGATAATGTCCAAACCCTTCTGATCCTGACACTCGATAAGCTACTCTCCTGCCAGGCATCTCACAGGAGTTGTGCTGTTTGGAACAGATAATGAACCAGCAAATACTTCCCTTCCCCTTCCTAACCCACACATATTGCTGCTGATCACTAGTCTGACCTTAAAGATTTCTCATTTATCACATTCACAGTATAAGCCCAGTTTTATTCAGGCAGTGCCGGAAGTGAGACTCATCAAAGTGGGGCATGGAAGTAGCCTTTCCCTCAAGGCAGTGTTTCTCTTTCTTTCTTTCTTTCTTTCTTTCTTTCTTTCTTTCTTTCTTTCTTTCTTTCTTTCTTTCTTTCTTTCTTTCTTTCTTTCTTTTTTCCTTTCTTTATTTCTTTATTTCTTTCTTTCTTTCTTTCTTTCTTACATTTTTTTAAATAACCAATACTTTACATAAATGTATAAAGGTATAAAGGCTTATAAATGATAGTGGCTACATAAGATAAGCTTACATAAACATGTACACAGTTTAATTCAACAAATGCCAGTGAAATAGATTCCTATCATCAGTTTTGATGTCAAACTAACGTCACACATGACATGTGATTGATTTATTGTTGCCATTACATGATATTACGTGTTATGCCATATGTTCTAACATCATGACAACTGAATTTGTAGCTCAGAGTACTTCTGGTCTGTCAGTGTCACATAATGATGATGATGTGACATTGTTTGTCAAGTAGGGTTAATTGGAAAATTCAAGAGTCTTAGATCATCTGCAATATTTCCTGAACTTAGCACTTTGTGGTACCATTGACCTTCTGTAAAGCCTTGCTGTATATCATTGTGACAGAGACATTTTCTTTGGCCCTTAAGTAAAGTGAGTTTCCCTTTCCTGCTTATACATTTTTATGAATTATTGAATAATTAGGGAAATGCCATGACACTATAATGATAGCATGCCATTAATTTTAGTTAAGTGAGTTTAATTTTACTGATTTTTCAAGACATTCTAAAGTGAGACCCATGAGGACATTGCTAGTGTTATTTAATTCAACAGTAAAACCACACATGCCGTTTCCAAACCCCTACAGTGATGCCTAACATTAATATTTTCATTAATTATACACTGATTATATATACTGTGATATGTAGCTAAAATGCTTCCTTGTGTGAGAGCAAATAATGACCCTGTCCCATTAATGAAAGTTTCTTTAAAAAATATTGTTCACATATTTATTCAGTTAAGTACACTACATTTAGCTTCTTTACATATTGGTATTTATTGTATACACTAAGATTTGATTAACCCCAAGATTAAACCGAGTGAGCAGTGGTTGAAGTTCGTGTCATGCTACTGCTCTGGAAATGGAGCACCACATTAAAACTGTTAATGTAAGCCCTTTTGTGAGCCTGTGCCCAGGGGCGGCTATTTCCTCAGTTCTTTTATTATATTTGCCATTGTTCGGTCAAGCCCTTGGGACCCTTTTTGAATAAGAGTCAAATATTTTGATTCACCCGAAAGTGCACATTCACAAAGCTGTATGCACTTGAAGACTGCAATGAGGACAGCATGACTGCAGATACACCAGGGGTACTGAATGAGATAAATGCCATTTCCAGCGTGCAATGCAAAGCTTCAAAGGTCAAATCTGAGCATTGAGTATATTATTTAAGAGCCAGTGCATGCCATAAAACTGTATTATGTGGGGATTCTCTCTGTGAAGTTTCAAATGTATAACTAGTATCAGTTACAAACATGCTTTGGTTATAGAGTTGTCATTTTTCTGAATGTGTAGAAAACATGTTTATTTTAGAATATAAATCTCTTTTAACTACTAGTGTGGCTTTTTTTTGACTAAGTTAGTATTTAATAATACAGG
The DNA here is from genome assembly GCA_033459395.1 of Hemibagrus guttatus. Classification (NCBI taxonomy): domain Eukaryota; kingdom Metazoa; phylum Chordata; class Actinopteri; order Siluriformes; family Bagridae; genus Hemibagrus; species Hemibagrus guttatus. Next base: position 16,528,861 of record JAUCMX010000001.1, read on the forward strand.
ATCTCTAGCAAGCAGCCCAATTTTTGTATCACCTAAACATTCCATTTGGTGGAGGCCTAAATGGTGAAAGCTTGCCACTTTCTGTCAGTCATTGTGTGCTACTCTGTCATTATGCTGACAGATCAATTTCATTGCTTCACAGCTTGAAGTCAGACACTTTTAGTGTCTGTATGTCTCTGTGGATGTCAGGAAGGTTCATCAGTAATAAGAATGGCCTCGTTAGACTATGCAGCGTGACTTTATAGCCAGTGTGGTACGTTTTTGATGGACGTTTCTCAGCAGTGGCCTTCTAACAAAGACCAAGAATTGCATGCTGCTCTTGAAGCCATAGCTTTGAAAAATGGTCACAGTTCCATTTTTCATGCCAATCTAACCTTATCAGACCTTCAGTGTTGATCGTCTTGAACGGACAGACGGATGTATGTTCAGGTTTTCTGTTTTTTTTAAAACCAATGGCAGTACTCATAAACGTAACCCAGACAAGTTTTCAGGTGAACAGACATAAACTAGAGAAGACTATCAGTACAAGAAGTACAAGAGACGCACTAATTAAAACAGGCAGATAACAAACGCTTCGACTTATCACAATCACAAAGCTGGAGTGAGAAATATCACACAAGCAAGAGTGAGATTATACTGAATATTGGCATGGCTGTGTAATCAGTATATCAGTATAAAATATTCAGAATAACCGCATGATTGCCAGTGGGATATAAACAAGAAATTAATATTGAGTAACTGACATTTTGCACACAATATGGCCAAATATTCTGTTTATTTTTGCTCCACTAGTGGATCCCAAAGAATCTAGACTCACCTTATATCCTGTCATCCAGCTGTCTAGCTAGCTCGTATTGATTTGCACATTCTCGTTAAGGTGCTTCCTGTGAAATTAGACTTTCTTCTTCCTTTTCATCTTCATTCAAGCTTTCATATTCAAGTCAAAAGTTATATTTCTGTGAAATTTGTATGTCATGTCTGCTGATGATGCTGCTAACACTACTGTAGTAACTGTTTTGAACCTGGAAGTGGAGATAACTGTGAAGTTTATGTGCCAAACTGTGTTGTTGTACTAAACTTCGAAAGTGACTTGTCCAAACTTCAGAAGTTGCAGCGACTGACATGACATACAGTACACTAAATTCATATTTTTACCTGACTAACAGCAACATGAAGATCTTTTGGGATTTCATTTATTACTGGTGTTGGGAATGTGTGATTCTGTTTTGCCCATTGGCCAGCATCTTAAAATTAAATGAAATTGGTTTATGGATTGGTTTATGATGCTGGTGGGTAATCCTGCTCAACAGATAGCTGTTATGGCACACCAAAGACTTTTTTTGTGTCTTGCTTGTTATTGCACAACATTTTTGACATTCCATTTTCACTGCTCAACCTGTTGTTGTGCCACTTAGCCTGACACTGACAGATTGAAAATTGGACATCCTATCAGAATAGACAACAATTGAGCAACACTGCTATATAGTGCGAGGGAGATATTTGTTTCAAATTAGTTAATACCCAATCTGCCATGGGTATGCAAGCTGTCAAAAGCCTTAGACTGTGAACAGGGATTTCCAGTGATGAAGATTAAATAAATCCTACCATGAGTATATAATTCTCCTCCATTTTTCATTCATTCATTGTCTACCGCTTATCCGAACTATACTCGGGTCACGGGGAGCCTGTGCCTATCTCAGGCGTCATTGGGCATCAAGGCAGGATACACCCTGGACGGAGTGCCAACCCATCGCAGGGCACACACACACACACACACACATTCACTCACTACGGACAATTTAGAGATGCCAACCAACCTACCACGCATGTCTTTGGACTGGGGGAGGAAACCGGAGCAACCGGAGGAAACCCCCGAGGCACGGGGAGAACATGCAAACTCCACACACACGGCAGAGGCAGGAATCGAGCCCCCAACCCTGGAGGTGTGAGGCAAACGTGCTAACCACTAAGCCACCGTGCCCCCTCCTCCATTTTTTGTGATGAAATTTGGTTTAGGGAAAAAGATATTTAAACTTCCCTTAGACGTAAAGATAGATACTATAAGAGTGTAAAGCAAATGAGTCACATGATGCACACATCACATATATTTATGCAAACTTATTCATGTTTAGAGTCTAATGTATTCACATGCTGAGACATTGAGACATTTACTTCAGACAGATAGTTGCTATGATTAGATGCCTTCCTCTTCACCAGCTGTCCAAGCAATCCTATATTAAATCTTAAAATAGATGCACATCTAAAGCATGACAACAGTAGTAACCATCAGCATCTCTGTTCAGCACTCTTGGGAGGTCAGCGCATAAAGGAGTAAAGTTCAGCAATCTCATATTTCTTTTCCTGCATAGCTTTCAGGAAATATATCACTGGTTAAAAATTCTATATGCTAAAAAATACAGTATGATTGTTTGATCATATATTGTGTAAAGGCCTTTACAATAAAAGCCTTGATTTTATTCAGTACGTGCAATATAGATTAAAAATATGTAAACAGATTTCCTCTTAAGATCCTAATCTGAATTATTATAGTTTGCTTTTGTTACTACTATTAAATATGGCCTCATGCACTTAGGGAATATCTAACAACAAAACTTTAGAATTACTGGCACAGAATTCCTGTAACACAAACGTTGTTTACCATTTTCATTTCAAAATGAAAAATGATGGCAACATACACAGACCTTATATGGTAATGAACAAATGTGTTTTATATACCTAAGCAGTATCTGATGCAATATTAGCAAAAAGTAGAACATACCTTTCTTATAAAAAAAAATTAATCACACCCAAAATTATTCACACCCTAAATTATACTGTCATGCTTGAAAAAAGTTTTTAAACTCCATCACAGTGGAGGAAATCACAAAGGTTACAACAGAAAGGATACAAATAGCTGCACAAAAGTCAAAGCAGCAGTATTGCACAGATTATTTAGTCTCAAAATCACCTTCGCTGCCTCTCTAACAACCAGCTGCTTGAAACAGTTGTAGGAAACAATTGGGAACAACAAAATGCAAGATGATATCATAAAAATCACAATAAAAATGTTAAACGAATAAAAATAGATGCCTACAAGCTCCTGATACAGAAGATAAAATTTAGTTTTGAGTCAGTGATGCTTTGAGGTCCTTGTGGCCACTGAAAGCATCATGAATTTCAGTCAATACCACAATATTTCACAAGAAAACACAAATGGCCACAAATGGATCTCAAAACAAATTAAATTTGTTTGTCAACTCTGATCATGCTGAAATTTACTGCAGTGGAAATTTCTCATATTTGAAATGATGAATCTGATTTCCATACTTTCTCATTTGTCTAGCCATTAATTAGTCAATGGTTAATTTTTTTTGTAATAATTTTATGAAAAAAAGAATTCATTTCTTATTTTAGTGTGTGCCAAGAAAACAAAACTGTTTATCATTGTATTTCAAAATAAAAAAAATGATTGCATTGCCTTATATGGTAATGAAGACGTTTGTTTTATTTACCTAGGCAGTATCTGATGAATCACTGGCTAATTATTTTGCATAAAAAAACATTTGACTATCATATTCTGTGAATATCACCACCAGTGAGTGAGGCGAGTTCTGTCTGAATTAACCATCAACATCATACACAAACACTGTGTACTGATTTAACACATAGACAAGTTTGGACATGCCGCTCATGTTAATATACGTACGGTATATGTGGTTAGGATGTATTGCTTGGGTACTCAAGATAGAAAATAGATATGAATAGATAAAATATGGAAAATGGGAAGTAAAAACAGACGATCAATGCTAATTAAAAGAGAAACAAAATTACTTTTCATTTATTTATTTATCATAATTACTAATTGAATCTAAAAAAACAAAAAGAAGAGCCTTTCGAACTTACTAATTAATTTTTTCATCCAGTTATATTTTCAACGGATTATATAACCTTTAAATGACTTGTGTGGGGGATTTTTATAAAAACACCTCAAATTTGTAGAAATGGAGAAGAAGGAAGCCATGCTGTTTGAAATAGGTTGATCTGCCCAGTAACCCAACCTTAACCCCATCAATCTGTTCTGAGCGAAGCTGGATTGAAAGGTCCAAGAGAGGTGTCCAACCACCTCCACAAAGATTTCTAAAGTTCTGTATGTGGCACTGCAGAGCAATAGTTGTAACTGCTTAGAGAGTTTGATAGTTATGTTGTTTATTTATTGTCTATAAGTGTCATATTGTTTCCCTTAAAATAAATCAAGCAGTGTTTAAAAAAAGTGCAAAATGAAAAAATATATATTTAGAAAAATTCATTCTCAGATATTTCATGAGCTTTACAGGTTCGCTAGTGGTATAATAAATATTAATAACATAACAACACTGAATAAATATTTCAGTTTGAAAGAAAGTGTGGTATATGTAAATTTTGTCATAAAGGTGTATGCTCAAGTCAGAGGTGAATATGGATTTAGCAGGGTTTTCTTATTGTTTAATTAAAACATAATGTTTTGTCTCCTTCTCAGATTCCTCAAGTGAGCTATGCATCCACAGCACCAGAGCTGAGTGACAATACACGCTATGACTTCTTCTCTCGAGTTGTTCCTCCAGACACTTACCAGGCCCAGGCTATAGTGGACATAGTGCGTCACATGGGCTGGAACTATGTGGCCACTGTTGCCTCAGAAGGAAATTATGGAGAAAGTGGAGTGGATGCCTTTATCCAGAAGACCCGCGATGATGGTGAGAAAATGTTTGTTATATTAGACCATTGTAAATAAGTAGAGTAAATAGTATGTACATTATGAAAATAACTCATTCCCAAGCTTGGTTGGAGTTCAGTTCATTCTTAAATTAAATGTGATTAGAAGTAGACTTTCTAAACGACTTGCTTGCTAATTATGGAAGTAAAATTCTCCAGACACATTGAAGATGACATGCCAATTAAACTCAGACTAGCTGTTGTTGTCATAACAGATGAGATTGTCTGTCTGTAACAGAAATACTTTGTCTTTTAGGTAAAAGTTTTATGCTATATGTTTGCCAGTAATAACCTGCATCTATGTGGTTCTGAAACGTAGAGATGTTTATTACAAAGTGCCTGAAGAAAATTGACTTTTGGTAGGAAAAGGTTTGAGCAATACTGCATACAGTAGGGTGTAGGCTGTTTCTGCCTGTGCCTGTTCCTGTTCCTTGATCTCAACACAAATTAATACAGAATGTGGTTGACACGGTGGATCCTGCAAAGAAAATGTAAGAATAGTCTGAATATGTGGGTTCAATAGCAAGCAATAAAACAGTCACTGCAATCCCACATAATGAAGTAGAAAATCATAGCCATGATCATTTTACAAAGGCTTAATAAAACTGCAACTTTATCTAGCCATGGGGGTCACAGTCCAGTGACTTCTGTGCCGGTCCGAAGCCCGCATAAATAGAGAGGGTTGCGTCAGGAAGGGCATCCGGCGTAAAACATTGCCAAATTTAACCATGCGAATCGTCAGTACGAATTTCATACCGGATCAGTCGAGGCCCGGGTTAACAACGACCGCCATCGGCGCCATTGACCTACAGGGCGCCGGTGGAAATTGGGCTACTGTTGGTCGAAGAAGTAGAGGAGGGAGGAGAGTGCACAGACAGAGAGAGAAGAGGAAAGGTAAGAGTGTAGGACTGAGAATAGGAACTCTGAATGTTGGTACTATGACAGGGAAAGGTAGAGAGATGGCTGATATGATGGAGAGAAGGAAGGTGGATATACTGTGTGTACAGGAGACCAGGTGAAAGGGTAGCAAGGCTCGTAGTATAGGAGCAGGATTCAAGCTGTTTTATTATGGTGTGGATAGTAAGAGAAATGGGGTAGGTGTGGTCCTGAAGGAGGAGTTTGTGAGGAAAGTCCTGGAGGTGAAGAGAGTGTCAGACAGGGTGATGAGTCTGAAGTTAGAGATTGAAGGGGTGATGTTGAATGTTGTTAGTGGTTATGCCCCACAGGTAGGTTGTGAGTTAGAGGAGAAAGAGAGATTCTGGAGTGAATTAGATGAGGTGATGGAGAGTATTCCCACGGGTGAGAGAGTGGTGATAGGAGCGGATTTTAATGGACATATTGGTGAGGGGAACACAGGTGATGAGGAGGTGATGGGCAAGTTTGGAGTTAAGGAAAGGAACCTTGAAGGACAGATGGTAGTGGACTTTGCTAAGAGGATGGACATGGCTGTGGTTAACACTTATTTTCAGAAAAGGGAGGAGCATAGAGTGACTTACAAGAGTGGGGGTAGGAGCACACAGGTAGACTACATCCTATGTAGAAGAGGCAATCTGAAAGAGATTAGTGACTGTACAGTTGTAGTGGGAGAGAGTGTAGCCAGACAGCATAGGATGGTGGTGTGTAGGATGACTTTGTTGGTCTGTAAGACGAAGTGGTCAAAGATAGAGAAGAAAACCAAGTGGTGGAAGCTGAAAAAGGAGGAATGTTGTAAGGAATTTAGACAGAAGTTGAGGCAGGCTCTGGGTGTTCAGGTAGTGCTGCCAGATGACTGGGAAACTACAGCAGAAGTGATCAGGGAGACAGGGAGAAATGTGTTGGGTGTGTCATCTGGAAGGAGGAAAGAAGATAAGGAGACTTGGTGGTGGAATGAGGAAGTTCAGGATAGTATCCAGAGGAAGAGGTTAGCCAAGAAGAAGTGGGACATGGACAGAACTGAAGAGAACAGAAAGGAATAGGAGTCAGAGGAGGTCAGACAGGAGTCTCCTTGGACAATGATGTTTGCAGATGACATTGTGATCTGTAGTGAGAGCAGGGAGCAGGTGGAGCAAAACCTGGAGAGGTGGAGGTTTGCGCTGGAGAGAAGAGGAATGAAAGTCAGTCATAGTAAGACTGAGTACATGTGTATGAATGAAAGGGAGGGAAGTGGAACAGTAAGGTTACAGGGTGAAGAGGTGAAGAAGGTACAGGAGTTTAAGTACTTGGGGTCAACAGTCCAGAGTAATGGAGAGTGTGGGAAAGAGGTAAAGAAGTGAGTGCAGGCAGGTTGGAATGGGTGGAGAAAGGTGTCGGGAGTTCTGTGTGATAGGAAAATATCAGCGAGAATCAAGGGGAAGGTGTACAGGACAGTGGTGAGACCAGCCATGCTGTATGGTTTAGAGACAGTGTCACTGAGGAAGAGACAGGAGGCAGAGCTAGAGGTAGCAGAGCTGAAGATGTTGAGGTTCTCTTTGGGAGTGACAAGATTGGACAGGATTAGGAAAGAGTACATCAGAGGGACAGCTCATGTTGGACGTTTGGGGGACAAAGTTAGGGAGGCCAGATTAAGATGGTTTGGACATGTTCAGAGGAGGGAGAGTGAGTATATTGGTAGGAGAATGTTGGACATGGAGCTGCCAGGCAGGAGGCAAAGAGGAAGGCCAAAGAGGAGGTATATGGATGGAATTAATGAGGATATGAAGCTAGTGGGTGCAAGTGTTGAGGATGCAGAAGATAGGGATAGGTGGAGAGAGATGATTCGCTGTGGCGACCCCTGAAGGGAAAAGCCGAAAGAAGAAGAAGAAGAAGAATACTGCAACTTTAATAGTGTGTCCAAAATATGTTGCTGCTGAATTTTGATTTGTATTGTAGCTGTTGTTGAGGGGAATCGCATTTCTTGTGATATCGTCAGACCCTTTTATGCAAATTATGTTGACCAACTATGCTTTTTATATATTGCTCAGGAAATATATCAGGAAATAAATAAATACATATAAAATATAAAGATAATTAATCGAATCATCTAATGATTTTATTGATTTGGATTATTGAAGAGTTTGGTGGAAGTATGTATGTGGTTTTGGCAGTAAATATCAAAGTGATCCCTTTTGCAAAGCTTGTGAAAGAATTCCATCTGACCCAAAAAACAGAGAGAAAATACAAAACTCCAAAATAGCTATACCCAATTGAGATTCCCAAAGGTTGGTTCATCCCTGTTTTCACACACTTGCTTCACTGTAATGCTCAGATTCCTCAAAAGATTTGCTGGTAGGTATGTTGTGTTTCAGGTGGAGCTAAATATTGCAGAGTTTGGTAACTCTGTTATAACATACCCCACAAGTAATTTGCTGCAGGGGAAAGAAACCTACTTAGTGCTGTTGACATGTACTGACTGCAGAGTTTCCCAGTACAATTTTGCCTTTCTCTAGCCAAGTGGCACCAGCTGAGATACTGTTTCTTATCCTCCTATTGACATCTTATCTCTCCATAAGGCTAATATGGTGAAGGGAGATACAGCTTGAACCCTTGAATTTCAGCAACAAAAATCATCACCTTAACACCAGGACATTAATGATCTGTCTTCTTGAACCACAATGCTGAACCAAATGGATAGCAGCAGGCAAAGTCACAGTCTGTACTTAAGAGTTTGAGGAAATGGTCTACCCACAGTGCTGGAAATGGCCATAGAAATGGCCAACAGTAAGCCATTAATAAATTGACAGAAAAATAACGAGATACCCTGAGTCTCAAGTCACACAGCTGCTCTGATGACTGAGTGGGTGGCAAATTTGATTTGAATGTTTCAAATCACATTAAACATTAACCAAAAAAATGTCCTTCTGGAGCAGATGAAATATTTAAAGACCATGAAATGAAATCGTGAACCTGAAAAACTGAATTCATGACTTTTTTGTGGTTAGAATTGTAGGTGTCAAAAGTAACATCTGCATTAAATAGGAAACGCTCACCATTGCATCCTAGGTCCTACTGCTTTGCAGGGGGGGAAAGGCTTTATAAATCTTTAGTGGTATAGTAGCAAATTATCAGCCTTGGTTTATGTCATGTGCAAAGTTTTTGCTTGTAATGAACAAACAAAGCAAACAAACACACACACACACACACACACACAAACAAATGATCTTATCAGCAACAAATTAAACTATCAGCATCAAACTGTATATCAGCTCACTAAATTTCATAAAATAACATTTAACTGCATCAATTAACAGTCTGAAATAAACTATGAACCTACCTTTAGTATCTACCTATACTAAACTTACTCTGTCCCTTCTGAAGCACAAACATTCGCAGTTGCTACAGTGGCAGCTAAAAAGATTACTCTTTTCCATTATTTAGCTATGGCTTCTGTCCAGCTTAGTCCCATATCTGTGCTGGGGGGAAGGACAGCATGAGACTTGAGGGCCGTGATATGAATAACCATGAGTCTCACAGCTGCACTCTGCTTTCTTCTAATAGCCTTTTCTTAAGCCACAGGGATGTTTGCACATCTGCCCTGGAAGCTTAGAGGCAGAGAAGGTGAGAGAAACAGACTGCAAAACAGAGAACATGAAAAGGTGGCGCAAAGGCCTTGTGGTTCTTTTTTTGTTTAGATTGTGTTTTTTTTCCTGATATTAGGCTTTCTGCCTTATGCTCCCTGATACCCACTTTCTATTTAGTGCTGAACACTTAGTTGATTTGTTTGCATTTATCTTCATCATATGGATAACATGGAATCTTTAATAATAAAGTAATAAAGTGACTGTTTCCAGTTCTTTACAGAAATAATAAACCATGAACTTATAATTTGTTAACATTTCCCTCAGATACCTGTGTTTCAAAGAACAATAATCAAATGTCTCTGATGTACTCTTACTGTGAGCAAAAGAGACGAGGCACTCCCTCCCACCCTATAAACTAAGTGGTGTTCCAGGCAGTTGGGTGTAGGCACTTGGCAGATCTGAGCACTTAGTCTCTTGACAAAGTGACTCTTTTTAATCAATTTGAATGCATCAGCAGCAGCATTAAAAGCCCCCACTCCTTTGCTCCATTGACTCCTCCTGAATCTCAATATTTAATATATCTTCAGAGTTTCAGTAATGGTCCAGATTTATCATGTGTTGAGCAGCCATGATGGGTTGAAATGTGAAATGGCAGGCAGAAGAGATTTGGTGACTTTTAAAGGTGACTGCAGTGATTGCATATCACAAAGTAAGGCTGTTAGCTAGAAGCTCTGTGGAGTCTATATGACCAACTGCATAATGATGAGTATTCTACAGGACCAGCATGCACAAACCCATCTTTAAGGAGGAGTCAGAATTCATTAAATTCATTATATATGAAAACCGTAGAGACATAAATGCTAAATACAATTCAGTGTGGATATCTGCAGGTGGCAAATTGTTTGCCACATTCAGTTACCTCTCTAGGCGATTAACGAAGATAGCATTGGATAAAAAATATTGCATGGTAGTGATGGGACAGGACTGAAACGGAAAGATGGTAAATACACAATAAAACAAAAACTGTGCCATAAAATCTGTTATAAAGAAGTATACAATCTTACACAGGTTAAGCATAAATATTAATGCCTTTCAAGGGGCATTGGTGGCTCAGTGGTAGGTTACGCGCCTATCATGCGGAAGGCCCGGGTTCGATTCCAGCCAATGCCTCAACCCCAGCCACTGGATGCAGTGCCGGTCCCAAGCCTGGAAAATGGGAGGGTTGCGTCAGGAAAGGCATCCGGCGTAAAACATTTGCCAAGTTGTTGTGCGGACTAGTTGGTCTGCTGTGGCGACCTCTATTAATGCCTTTCAAAGCTAAGCTTTAGCTGACTGAATCTTGTGATCTTGTTGTTTATTATAATTAGATCAGAAATGATCCTTAGTGATTAAAATTCATAGTTTTAACAAAATATATATCTTTTCTTAAATTAACCTATCACACACACACATTTACCTTAGATTGTCACAGAGAAATTTTAGGAAATAAAGCCTGCTTTAAGGTTAATTTCTAACTAACACCTGTACAACACTGTCTCAAGTGAAAATCACTCTTCATGTCTGAGTCTGAAACTTTTAAATAGACAATGATTTGAGTCACTAAAGTTTGTTGGTAAACACAGAGTGTTAAAGTCCTTGAACATTTGGAAGGTTTAAGTATATACCTTGGCTGTTCGCATGGTGTTTGTCCAGTGAAACTGACTCTGGCACAGGATGTGCTGACATTGTCTTTGAAGCAACTTGAGGTATAACCACACAGATGTGGATAACTTAATCTTGAAACTGAGGGCTGAGAATAAGTTCAAAAGCCAATTTTTAATTGGCCAAAGTGTTTGCGTTGAACCATATCATAGAGTTAATTTCAAATAGATTTGCTTATGCATTTTCAGACACTGTGAGACAGCAATGCTCCGAAATGCTTCAGAACTGGCTCTGTTTATTCCAGAGTACATTATAGTACTGTATTCTTTAAATTGTTTATTATTTTACTATTTATTTCTAATTTTTTATACTATTGCTATGCTCTTCATTGCATTATATTTCAGTGCACTGTTGTTGAGAAGAGCACCCACAGTTTCGTTGTACACCTTATGTGCAATGACAATAAAGTTTATTCTATTCTATTCTATTCTATTCTAAACCAGCTTTCTATTTATGACCATACAGGATGCACATTTGTGCATGCTTTTTGTTTTTATTTACACAATTTTAATCCTATTCCATTCTAAACATTACAAATAATGAACTGCAAAGCAACATTTGTTGAACTTGTCTAGTAACAAGGTTTTCTATTCTGTTTAATTTTAATTCTTAGACAAATACAATAATGCAAAAAGTAAGCTTCTTTTATTCATGCTTTATTGACTTTGTGTGCTGTCCCTGGGAGACTGGGTCTGAGTTTTGTTAGCCTTTTAGACAAATATGTAATAAATATGACTAACAACATCTAGAACCAGAATGTACATATAGAGTAGGCCTTAAAATTGGCTTAAACCTGGATTTAAATACATAATGGCTGTCTAAATGGATTTAAATACATTCATTCATTCATTGTCTGCCGCTTACCTGAACTACACTCGGGTCACGGGGAGCCTGTGCCTCAGGTGTCATAGGGCATCAAGGCAGGATACACCCTGGACGGAGTGCCAACCCATCGCAGGGCACACACACACACTCTCATTCACTCACGCAATCACACACTACGGACAATTTAGAGATGCCAATCAACCTACCATGCATGTCTTTGGACTGGGGGAGGAAACCGGAGCACCCGGAGGAAACCCCCGAGGCACGGGGAGAACATGCAAACTCCACACACACATGGCAGAGGCGGGAATCGAACCCCCAACCCTGGAGGTGTGAGGCAAACGTACTAAGCCACCGTGCCCCCCTGATTTAAATACATAATACTATTATTTATTGAAGTATTTACTAAACATAAGTAAATGGGAATAAAGTATTAAATATTCATGCAAAGATCATTTAAGAATCCTTGTACATGTATTTATTTCTGTGTATATAAGAAAAAAATACATTTCAAATGTGCTTTGTAAAAATAAGAATCTTTGAGAAAACTTATATTGTTCATTTGGAAGAGCACAATGAAAATTCACACCATTAGTATAAAAATAGAAAGAGGATGAAATCTCACAAATGACCATAATTGAATTCACTGACATGATGATATGCTTTCTCTTTGGCTTTGTCAATCATGTGGGTGCTTGTGGAGACAAAGTCTTTAAATCCAGTCCATCAGTCACCTCTAATTCAGAGAGGCATATATACCGTCTGAACCACAGCAAATGTCTTCAATCTGCAAGAGTCCTGCTGCTCACCAATCAGCCCTTTATGGAGATTTGTTAAATTTTTTTTTTGTTTGTACATAAACCATACATTCGACACACATTTTCTTTTAACACAGGTAGGTCAACTGAAACATATTCCTCTATTTTGGAGGGCAACAAATGGCCCAGTATTTGGCAGGGTTTCAGAGATTTGTAGAGAGAAAAAAAAAGCACTGTCAAGCTACTGAACTCATGTTGAACTCTTTTAGTTGTGTGTGTGTGTGTGTGTGTGTGTGTGTGTGTAGCCTAACCTGTAAGTAGGGTTAAATTCATATACTTAAATAGTTCTTTACTTTATATAGTTCAGCTAGAACATAGTCTAATCAAAATCTCAGAAGACATATAATTAGGAAATCTAGTGGAGCAATGCATGAACAGCCTGGGTTCTTAGGGAAATGGTTTTCATAGAACAGTAATTCTCTGAGGAGAAAGCAAACTGAAAGCATTGCCTGCAATAACTGGACTCCTGGAGCTATTTCAGTTTAAAAGGAACATGTTATAGCTTCCTTACACAAATCAGAAATTTGAATGGGTTTATGAATCTGAGGTGAAATGTTTATGCTTTACAGACAGTGAATAGTTTATGCTTTCTTAGTATTTGTTTTATGTATGTATTAGTATGTATTAGTTTAACATTTATATCCATTAACTTCCTAAGACCTGAGCTTTGGTTTGGCTTGCATTTTAGATTTCTTATTTCTTATTTAGGAGGAACCAATAAATAGCAACAGATGGCAGTGTAAATGTCCACATTTGTGTACAACAGGTTAAAAATAATTAAATATTATGGTGCACACAACCAAAAATGTGATGTCCGCGTATATGTGGACGCCAGGTTGTAGGAGGTTAAGTCTTGTTCGGTTGTCCTTCTGATGGAACCAAGTTTTATAAAGAACTCAATAAGGGATCATTCCAGGTTCATTCATTCAAGGTTTCTTTGTCAGGGTTTCAAGTTGTTACCGAAGTTTTTAGGAGCTTAAGATCCCTTAATTATCCAATTAAGACCTTTTTGTGCCAAGTGCCAAGACTTTTTAGCCACATTTTAAATGCCTGACAAGTTGTAAGTGGTCAGGACAAAGAGGGAAAAAACAGTTACCAATAATTTGGTGTTCATACAATGATTTTTAGGCTTTCTTTATGTGTTGGATAAATAACAGTTCTAAGCTTCCAAAAAGAGTTCTACTTGAAACATTTTCTGATAAGAAAAGTCTTTGTCATAGGGTTATACACTCAGCATCCATCCATTTAATAGGAACACCTGCTCATTTATGCAGTTATTCAATCAGCCAAGCATGTGTCAGCAGCACAATGCATAAAATCATGCAGATGCAGGTCAAGAGCTTCAGTCAATGTTCACACCAACCATTAGACTTGGTAAAAATGTGATCTCTGTGACTTAATCTGTGACATGGTTGTTGGTTCCAGATGGGCTGGTTTGAGTATTTTAGAAACTGCTTGTCTCTTGGGATTTTCAGTTTCAGTGAATATGTTCCCAAAGATTCATATTCAAATTCATGTTCTTAGCTGAGTGGAGCAGGGAGATGTGGTCTTCTGCTGTTGTAGATTCAAGATTCCACTTCAAGATTTCATGTGTTTTGTTTTCTGAGATGCTTTTCTGCTCCGTGGGTTGTAAAGAGTGCTTATTTAAATTGCTGTATCCCTCTTGACAGCTAGAACCAATTAGGCCATTTTCCTCTGACCTCTCTTATCTGCAAGGTGTTTTCACCCGCATTTTGTGTAAACCCAAGAGAATGTTGTGTGTGAAAGTCTTAGGAGCTCAGGAGTTATAGAAACACACAAACCTGCCCAGCTGTTACCGACATCCATGCCGCAACTTGAACTTATAGGAAAATCATTCTTCATTTAATGTTTCTTTTTACATTTTGCAGGAAATGTATGTATATCACAGACAATTAAAATCCCCCGTGAGCCCAAACCAGGAGAGTTTGACAAGATTATCCACGCTCTTGGAGAAAATTCCAATGCCAGAGTGGTCATAATTTTTGCAAATGAAGATGATATAAGGTGAGTACAAAAAAAAAAAACACACAAACTGTGTTGCTGAAGGGGCAGGGATTAGTCAAGTATTACAAGATAATTGCAATCTTCAACACTTGCCCTAGAAGTCTACACCTAGTACTTTAAGAGCTAGGCATCTGGTTAATTAGCCTGGAGTTGCTACTTCTGCACCATTATAAACAATACAGGCAAAGCATCAAGCAAGTACAGACAAGCCATCCACAATCATACCTTATTTAGGAGCTTTTTACGAGTGCTAAGCTCATAAAAATTCAGTATATACAAAATACACCAACAAATCTTGTTGCATTTATGATGCAAATTCTGTGTTATGCAAAGCTTGTGTTTTGTCAGTCTCAATATTTTCCCAGTGTTAGTTTTGTGGTTTACCTTAACAAGGTGATGCCACTGTAAATCATCTTGCAATCTGACATAGCGGGTGATGAGTATGCCACAATTAGTGGCTATGGAGTTCCTGTGTTGGGCACTAAATGATGAAATTTTTCAAGCTGACTTTTTGGGTGACATTTTGATAGCAGTTTGTGTTAATTGTGTTACGTTTCAGTGCAACATTTTGCTGTATAATGAAAAATCACAGATTGCATATAAATGTAAATAATAAATGTTAATTTTAAAATTTAAACCTACTTGTTAATTTAATGTAAGTTTAAACTCAGTAACCAATATGTATTAAAGTTTAGAATGTTACAAGTATTGTTAAATGCCCCAAATTTCACATACTATTTGGTCACCCTCTCAGAGTTTTGTGCAAGTTCAGTGGCATAAACTATGAATTTTAAAGTGGCAGGATTGGAAAGACTTAATAAAGTTATAAAATATAGAGTTGTGGATAGGATTACAGCTTTCGCTGTAACAGCATACTGTTTTTGAATGCAACAACTTTATCACTGCAGTTGGTAAGCTACTTTTTTATTCCTTATTGAAGACTAGCTGGCTTCATTTCAGAAACAATGGATTAGCATCAAGAAGTACGTTGTGGCTTACAAGTAGATACTGATAAGCTTATAGCTTGCTGATTTAACTAGCTAATGATTGTGAAATGTGAGCTATAGGATAAAATAGTGCCCCTCAAGAAGCAGGTACTGTTAAACAGCATTGTCATTGTAACACAGGTCCACTGACACACAATGATGCAAACTCGTCTTACAGCTGCACAGCATGGATTATGTCTGAGAATCTTGGCAAATGCGAAGGGAGGATCTTTAGGAAACATTTCAGTCCTCTAAAAATAGAACTGGATGGAAATCACTATTCTTCTATACAGGACTGTGGGGACTACATTTTTCATCATGCCTTTTCCCAAGAACATCTTGGGTCAGAAGAACTTGTTGTGGTCTCATATGAATAAGGCCTTGAACCCAGAGAAGGTTGGAACTGGATTTGTATCCCTGTGACAATTTAATCAGCATAACCACCAAATGGGCATTGTTTTAGGGGTACAGTTTGGAGGTCACCAAGATGCTTGCTAAGGGCCTGAGGCATTCCTCTCACTACCTTAGGCTTGTGTGAGGCAAGCAGCATCTTTGTGGTAATTGGAACATGGAACCAGGTATTGGTGACCCAAAAAGGCCGGTCTGTTTGACCATGCTGTTTTTGCGAAACTCTCCTATCCATGGCTTTTTGACTACAGACCCAAAGAGTGACTTTGGTACACATCACCAAAGAAGATATATGCACCATATGTAAACTAGATTGGTGAACAGTTTCTCTACATAGTCAACCCATAACCTTTCCTAGTTGTTCTTTTGCTAGGAGTGAGGTCTGGATCAGCTCCACCACAAGGAAATAAACTTTGTAGAATGCAGGGACACTTCTTTTGCTAGCAGTAAAATGGATAATGTATTGCCAGTGTGCACTGCACATGATGCAGTGTCGGATGTTTCCAGAAGAACTTAATCAGCGCATCTGTATTCAGCACTTATGCAATACACATCTGAAGCAGCTCTTCATCTCATGAGACCTCAGGCAACACAATACAGGCATCAATGTCAGACAATCTTAACGTGCTTTTGACCATTCATATTAGTAGGAACATGCACCATGGAGCTCGGGCACAGTTGAGATATCTGTTCAAATTCTCTGTTTAAGGTCCCTTGTACCATAAAATTCCTGTACTGTGGCATAGTAAAATCTGTCATGGTCAGCACTATGAGAAAAAGAACATTTCTGCTGTGGATTGTACACATTTTACAATCCCCCTCTGCCACCACCATTTTAAGAGTGCTTGCCATAGCTAGTTCAGAGCCTGTCATGAACAAATAGGTGAAATTCTACTGAAGTGAAAAGAACGAGGGGTTTTTTGTCTGCAAGCCAACTTGAGCATGTTACCCGAAATCCATTTAACCTACCAGACTCACAAATTAACTGCATGTGGTATGGCAAGGGAAAACCATACGACCATAAAAAGCAGGTCTGCTGGTCTGCTAGAGCAGGGGATGTGGAACACAGAGAGAGCTGAACATGAATTTGGGGTTAATGAAATAAAATCTGACTCCAAACAAAGTTTTGTGTAATGTGACACATAGTCAGGGTTATGCTGGTTGGCTAGACAGTGTGGGATGTAAAATTCTCTGAAGAGATAATGCAGATGGAGAACCGATCCCGCTGCAAATTGAATGAAAATATAAAAGAAATTCAAAGCTAACTAGCAGACATCACAATGAGTTATAGATAGTAAGGCTAGCAATGAGAACTGCTACCGGCAGGCACTAACATTTCAATAGAATGTCACAATGTATAAGAATACATGCACAGAGGTAGAAGAGATAAGGACATGATGCCATTGCCATGATATCTGTAGTTCTTGAAAATTAGCTGGTGTGAAATAGAACTAGTTCTCTACATCAGTATTTTCACAGCAGAGACTGATTTTCATTAGGACACTGCTGCAGTGTAGATGTAATTACACCCACATGTTTTATCACTTCAGCAAGATTTTCAGTTATACCATGTTTAATCCGTTGTCCCTGCCATTGAGCATGGACCAGTCTTTAAATTGAATTTGTACATTAGGAATTTGTATTTAGATTAATAGTCTTTTTTTTTAGCATATATTAAGTGGAAATTAATTTAAAATAAATCCATTACACTTCGGTATGATATTTTGCTAAACATAACTTTCCTGTAAACATACTTGTTAATATGTACATAATAAATATTAAATAAATCTAATTATTAAATTATTACATTAAGCCTAAATATAAAAGTTAAATGTAGATTTAGGATTTTAAATCTAAGATAGTGTATAAGAAAGTAAGTAAATTACTAGACAGAATGTTTCCTTCATTACACATTTATAGATTCATTTCTTTTTACATCTAAGATTTACGTTATTTACATTTATTTGGAATATGTGATTTTTCACTCATTATGTATGGCATAAGGGCATTAACTTGAACTGGAATAACTCTAAATCTTCTCAAAGGTCAGCTAGAAAAGCTCTGACCTTTACACTTGCTACTCATATCTGTGTAACATTAATACAATAATTAAACTGTAGCTAGCAATAAATATTTCTTAAATTTACTCTTGGAAAATAATTCTTAATATTATTACACAAAGACTTTTTATCATATGAGAACATGTTTCTAGAGGATTCTGTGTTGACTGATAAACAAATGCAACTGCAATGTAGTGTCTGTAACACTAAAAAAATTCATTATTCATGCCTGGAGGTCAGAGAGAGGTTCTGATTTATATGCAGGAGATACAACTGAAGCATTCATGACACACTTTTTTTTTTTTTTAATGTGAATTAGTCATTCATACCATGATATTTCACTCCTTCACTTGGCTGCTTCACTGTCATTGTGTGTTGTACTTAAGTTAGCTACACAGTTATATAACTGAGTGCATTTGTCATATAACTGCTCAAATAGTACTCAGTTTTGTGGTCCTTCACTTATTATAGGTTCATATCCAGCTTGCCTTAATTGATCATAATACCATAGCACAGGTGAATTCTCAGATCAGTGGCTGTTATACATATATTAATTATATTAACGTTCTCATTGTGATACGTTATCATTTTTATAGTTACAACTCACACACAGAGACTTCTGTGGTGGAAGCTCCACAAAATCTAAGGCTATTAATACATGGATTTTAAAATTATGTGCTGTTATTTGGCACAGAAATGTATCATTGTTGATATGGTGAAGCTTTCTTTTAGGAGAAGTTTATATAATATACTATTGGAGGAGTCTTATATGTAGAAGAAGTGTCTGGTGTTAGCAACAGTCAGTTCTGAAACATGAAGGAATTTTGACTTTGTTTTCTTGGTATCAAGGCAAGCTGCATTTTTGTCTTACTAAAATAAAGTGATTGGTCAGTGGCTGAATGTTTATAGCTATTATAATGTAAGTAAAGACAGCTGTTTATAGCTATTATAATGTAAGTAAAGACAGAAGCTAACTTTTTAGATGTTCCATGCAGCAAATGCTAATATAAATAATAAATAGTATAACATTAACATTCGTTAATAACTTAAAAACATCTGCACATCTGGAATTGCACATTTTAGTGCTGTTAAAAGAATATAATCCACTTTAGGTTGTTGGGCAGTATCAGTCCACTGTGGATCATTTTGCTAAAATAATGTAAACTTACACAAAAAAGCTACAAAAGACCCCCATAACAAAATAAAAAAAAAGCTGCAGTTCCATACCCCCAAAACAGCTTTGCAACTTGGCAGTTGTGTTATGTCTCGTTTTCTTGTGATTTTTGGCTAGTCTATTTTAGGCATTTTGCCAGAAGAGTCTATGAATTGCAATTCATTTTAGAGGCTGTGAAGTGAGGGTGGGAATTAATATGCCAAGAGCTAGGGAGGGAGGTGGCAGCCACCACAGACATGTAAAGGTCAATGTGTTATTGACAAAACAATGCTTATCAACACATTGGCGCCACCATTTTAAAGTGAACAGTAGATAGTTAGATTGAACTACATTCCTAGAATTTAGGGCATCAACTAAGATTTCTTATAAAATAATAATTATGTTCAATATAATTATTTAATACATTTATTAAATTAATCTATAAATTAAACTATAAATAATGATTTATGTATTAAATGAATTTTTTAACATTTAAAAAGCAAAGATTTTTAATAATAAAAATTAATAACAAAAAAAGATTTAAAAAATAAAGAATCTGCTGCAGGCTGCAGGTTAATGAGTTGTCCTGTTAGCCACAGACACCTCATAAAGTGGTTTCATTTTATCTGGGTTTAACATTTAGTACTATTTAGATTATTCTTACCTGTGTTTGTTAATATTTGGTTTGTTTGGCTTTATTTTTTAGGAAGTACTCTTTTTTTGGTATATTGATCGATATGTTAGCCGAAAGCCATGCTTGTTTAGCTAACATTAGGTTAGTTCATCAATCAGTCATTTATCATGGAATTGTACTGGGATTTGCTACTCTGATTCATTCAACTATTTTATCGTTATTTATAATAAGTGGTGCAGTAGATTTAAATGTCTCAATCGAACTGGCTTGTTTAAGCTTGTTTTACAATCATTTATGTTCAGCCATCAGGCAACATTTCACTGTATTGCTAGAAGATTTCAAAAAATTAGGTTTAATTATATTGTTAATACTGACAGTGCATGTTTATTACATTTCGGCATGCAACATGCAGAAATTTGATATATATAATAATATGATGTATATAACAAAGCAAACGATGTAAAAGTTGCTAAATTCTTTTGTTTGTTACATTTTTCCTCCTAATGTTTAGTGAAGGTACTGACAGCTAGCAACAGTGGCTAATCCAACATCAACTATTTTTTTCTGTTTTGATATTCAGGGAAAGGAACCAGATATGCAAAAACTTTACCATGCTAATTTCTCATAATTAATAAATAGAAGGTTGTGTTATGCATGATGAGTGTTTTTAAAGTCATTTGCATGTTTGGAAAAAGTAGCAATAGCTCACACAGGTATTACAGTTTTTAAAAATAATTTTTCTAAAACTCTGTAGATGCTTTTGAAGTTATTTTATTGTCATTTTCAAACTAACCATTTGATGTGATTCACTGAAGAATATATGATATATCTTCTGTCTATATGATAATCTTTTTTTCTCTTTCAAGGCGACTCCTGCAGGCAGCAAAGAAAGCCAACCAAACAGGACATTTTATTTGGGTGGGATCAGACAGCTGGGGCTCTAAAATCTCTCCTGTGCTACACCAAGAAGAGATGGCTGAGGGAGCTATCACCATCCTACCCAAACGCCAGTCTATCAAAGGTAGATCAATGATTAGATTTTCTTTTTGACTGATACTAATCCCTGAAACTAATACCCTCTGTTGTAAAATGTGTTCTTTTAGCCAGTGTACATCTGCCAGATTGATGTCACACAACATAATACAACAGTTGCATATAGGTCCATAATCATTTGTGCAAACAAAATTGTGGTAGTATGATAATCTAAATCATAGGATTACACATTTAATCCTGCAGCTTATGAAATTGGATTTCTGTGGACATAGGCACTGATATGACCTGTCTGATCTCAGGGTTTGATAATTACTTCATCGGGAGAACGCTGGAAAACAACAGGAGGAATGTCTGGTTTGCTGAATTCTGGGAGAACAATTTTAACTGCAAACTCAACCGCAATGCCTTGAAGAAAGGAACTGGCATTAAGAAGTGCACAAGTAAGAAGTAATTGTTAATTGTTCATAAGGCTGATAGTGCAAATGTCTGAAAGAGAGGGAAGAGTGAATGAGAAGGTAATATAACATAGCACGCAAAGGTACAGCATGTGTGCATTCTTTGATCATTTGAGAAACAATGTTTGCCTTTAAACCATCTGCTCCCTTCTGTACTCATGCAAATCCGAGCAGCAAATCATCTCCAGTTTAAGACAGCAAAACCCACATGTCTATAAACATGAATCATATGATGAGGCTATGATTCCTGAAGGTAAATGTTCTAGAGAAGCTCAATGATAGTAAGTGCATTTCTCAGTATGTGGTCCATGTGCTTTACCCACAGTGTTTATAACCTCAGGGTTCAGCTTAATTTGATACCCAGCTCAGGAGGAGCTCATTTAGATGGTGGTGCAAACCAGTTTGTTTTAGAATGAGTCAAATGCATTAACACTTATGATCAACACAGGTTTTACAGAATATACTGCATGGTTTTAATGTTATGTCATTAAAAATATAAATATATTATGCACATTGTTATAGGGCATCATTTTTTTCTGCACTATAACAGCTAATAGAATCTAGCATGAAATGGACCTCATTTTTCCATTGCAGGAGTGTACTGTAATTGCTAGGTTCACCTTGTCACTTTCCTAGAAAATCTTACATTACTAGTGTGCACATTATTGATTAGGCAAAAGTACAGTGTGTAATTATGTATAAGGATGAAAAATAATGAGAGGCAAGCATTTCTTTTCTAATATGAAGGGATTGAGCTGCACGAAGGTAACTACTGCTCCGTTTCCATGGCAATTTATTAGATTTACTGGTTTTCCTTAAAATGCACACTGATCTGATTCCTTAGCTATCAAGCATAAAAAGAGAACGTTAAGTGAATGAACTGAATAGACTAAAGTATAATATAAGGGCAAACAATGTTCCACAATTTAATGCAAATGGTTGTCCAGTACACTGTGGGTTATAAACAGTGTCACTGCAATAAATATTTGGGAAACACAAATAGTGGTAGTTATGTGTGTATAATAGCGACAATGACAAATTGTAATAGTCATAATAATGGCTTATTCTTGTTGAAAACATTGCAACTGCCTATATGTTTTAAAATATGGGGTACTTACTAGAGAACACACCTACACGGTGCTAACGCCCTCGGCCTACAACTGGATGGGAAAAATTATGTTTTCTTAAAATTATTATAGCACATTCTAGAAAGTAAGTACACATGTTTCTGTGTGGTACAGCCCATTATAAAACAGCATGGCCAGAAGTGTTTTATTCCTCTTCTATCAAATTGTTTTGCCAATAATCACAATATTTAATTTGTCTGTAAATAACATATGGTGCACTCAACTGTAGTGGAATACTTACTCACTGATACAAAGCACTGATGCCTAAGACTTCTTCCATAAATAGTAAATAAACATCTTCAGAATACTTCAGCATATTAACTATCTGCCTTACAAGTATGAGTGTCACAATTCCGGCTGTCGGAGATAGATAAATCAGACCCAGCGCGAGGATAGATGACAGACAGGGATTTATTCAAAATAAGAACACAGACAGAGACAACATGACACGAAGATGCTACATTCAGACGAAGACCAGCCCCGAACCCTGGCAAAAGGCCACTATAAATACTAAACATAATTACGAACAACATGAGGAACAGGTGAACATCTACGAAGACACATTAGGAATAAGGCGGGGCTCAAACAGGCACATGACAAACGAAAATGACAATACAAACCAATCCCTGCTGTAAACCCCCCCTAGTGGTCCACATAGGACCTGCCACCCGTAACAATGAGTAGTTATTATAGAAATAATTATGAATAAGAATGGGTACATTAATATAAACCTATCATATGAATTACAACAGGAGCTATTATTAGAACTGTGTTATTATAGAAAAAAAAAATTCTAACCAGTCACATCTGTGAATTCAACAGCACGGTAGTAATAAATGAATTCAATGAGTTCATTTATTTATGTCTGTGACATGTTTTCATTTAAAGGACTGTGAACAAATTCATTATGATTTCATAGCAATTCTGCTGTGGTCACGTAAAGATCAAGGTCTGTGCTCTTTTAAACTTTTGTTTTGCTCCATGAACATTCTGTTCTGCTTTTATCAGGCCTAAACAACTCTACAAATGAACAGTTATAGAGCTTATTATTGTGTGTGTTATTTATAAAAATAAATAAATAAATAAAAGTTATTGCTTGAAAAAAGGTTTAAATTTGTTTTCGGACTGATGTACAGTATTGAGCATACAGTGGTGGGTGTTACTATAGCTAACCTATAGAATCAGATGAAAAATGTATGGTGGATATATGGCGGACATATCATCATGGATGACAGCTCATCAGCTGAAACTCGATCCCAGCAAAACTGAATTGCTGGTCATCCCAGGTGATTCATTACCAGGCCAGAATCTTGCAATATCCCTGCACAACTCTCTGATCTCTCCTTCATCCACTGCTTGGGGTAACCATGGACAATCAGCTGTCCTTTTCCTCCCATTTTGCTAATGTGGCATGCTCATGTCCACATGCTTCTGTACAGCATCAGAGGGATTCAGAAATTATTTTCCACACAGGCTACACAGGCTTGTTCAGTCTCTTGTCATTTTCAAAACTGGTCTACTGCAATTCTCTACTGGCAGGTCTACCTCTGAATGCAATTCGCACTCTGCAAATGATCCAAAATGCAGCTGTGCGACTTGTTTTCAACCTGCTTAAGTTCTCCCACACCACCCTACTGCTGTATTTCCTCTACTGGCTTCCGGTAGCTGCACGCATCAGATTCAAAACACTGATGCTTGCCTACAAAGCCAAGAATGGACCAGCACCCTCTTACCTCTAAGCTCTTATTACGCCTATCACTGCACCATGCTCTCTCAGATCTACTAGCATTGCTCGACTGCTCCCACCATCTCTCAGTGTAAGAGGTAGGTTTACATCAAGACTCTTTTCTGTTCTGGCAACGAGGAGGTAGAATGAATTTCCCCTAAACGTCCAAACAGCCGAGTCTTCAAACAACGAGTGAAGACCTACCTCTTCCTGAAACACAGTTTTTACTTTCCCTGTTTGTTTTATGTATTCACGTATGTATTTTAAATAAATAAATAAATCCTCCCAACACAGTTTTTAGGCTGATGGTATCCTAAGTCTGTGACCTACTGAAGCAGTGTTAATGTATTCATTGATAGAGACTTCAAAGCACTCTTATACGTCACTCTGGATAAGGGCGTCTGCAAAATGCCAGAAATGTAAATGTAAAATACAATTGTGGATTGTTTGTCAAAGAAGGCAAAGAAGCTTTACAATACTTAACATATTATATTTTTGTATTTATAAAAGTAATTCCCTTAACAGGATAAAACACAATTCCTGTAAAACTGGAGGCAGGCATTATTACATTACCTTGCCTAAAAGATTAGGTTGGCGACAAAAGCCCTCAAGCTATCGTGCCTGAATTATTTTGAAAAGAACAATTACCTTTTCATAACTGGAAGGTTTTAATGGTTTAAGTAATGTGCAAAGTAATGCACACAAATTCTGAAGCAGTCAATGTGCTCTCTGAATTTCTATCATGATGGCTATGTCCATTCTGATTACTTTTTCTCTCCAGCCAAAAGTTAATGGATTGCTCCATTAAATTGCTTCATTTGGACACAGGAACATCCAGTGTCACTATAATTCAAATGCTGCTGAATGCCAAATCAGTTGCCCTTTGGTCAGTGTAATATATCACTACATTACTGTTTCTAAGTTACCTAGTAAACACTATTAGTCAGTGTTGACTTTCTCATGAGCTGTTTTTTTCTTTTAGACAGGTTTTGTTTACTACCTTGGGTTACCACCTGGAAAATAGTATAAACAGTGTTAAATGATGTGGAACAGCTTATTTAACTGACTATATATAACAATATAAATAATAGTACCAGTGTCATTGCACTACGGTTAAGTGTTTAGAGAAGGACATGTAAAGCCATCACTTAAGAATAAGGCTGCAAATGAAACAAAATAAGAACTCGAGCATGCTGAAGAATTAGTTCTTTGGAGTTTCTCTAGGTACACAGAGCTATCAGTCTCTGGGGAAACTGCACCTTCAGAGGAAACAGGGCTCAGCTCTTTAAAGCCCCTGAGTGGCACAAAGTGCAGGAGGTAAAGAGTGTGCTACTCTGTCACAGGCTGTGACACCTCTGAGACCCACAAAACCCCTCTGTGATGCCTCTTTTAATGTGAATGGATTTCTCTAAAGGCCGAAAGCTAGCTTGTGTGTGTGGGCGTGCTCTGACTCGGGATGAGAACTGTGTGTTTCTGTAGAAGGTGAGACAAAGATATATAGTTAAAGAGACTATGTTATCGCTATGGATTAGTGTTGCACACATCTCCGGTTTAAAATTATATGGAGAAATTTTCATTGCCAATATAGCTGTAAGAACAGTAGTACTGCAACCCAAAGCAACTAGTGACAGTAATCAGATTTCTCTGCTGTAAGACAGTGTTGATTTCAAATATTGTTTAGAATGTATATTGGGAAAAACAGTAAGTAGTCAGTATATTCCTAACTTTTTGGACCTATAATAATTATAAAATTACAAAAATGTTTTAGAAGAGACATTTTTGCAGCTAAGAAATTAATTCCTCTTCCTCTAACCCTAACCCTGCTAATGTGATGCTTGACTGTAATATTATTATTATTATTATTATTATTATTATTATTATTATTATTATTATTATTTGGCATGGTTTCAGCAGAGATGGGAGAGAGATGGGATTAGGTGGAGGAAGGGTAAGTCTGGTTAATGTTCTCAGTGTAATTTTAAATCACCTTACGGACAGTAAACTCTAAAAATGATGAAAACATGTGGGCATCCAACTCTAAAGAATTTTCATGAACTGGACTTACACAACATTCCAAAATCTAGAATTGCCTCAGTTACTTTTGGGTTGGTCCTAAACAAAATTGTGACCTGTATTTGAGTCCTACAAGCATAAGATATGTTCCTTTTTCAGTTTGCTTAAACATAGTCACATTTGAAGCCAGTCCTTTATAATTCACTTTTTTTTTTATTATTGGATAATCTGACTCAAATGAATACACAGCTGTCTTTTGTAATTATAAAATAATAGCAAGATAATTAGTTTTATTTCCACCCTTGTGCATTAACAGACCTATTCTATTCATCATCCATTGCATGAAGGTAGGGGCAAATCTAACAGTTTTAAGGAAGCACTTATAAGGGTTTGGACATTTCAGCGCTTTCCTTTTATCAAGATAGTGTAATTAGACTCACTCAGAAAATTATAATATGCAGTGGAGTGGATAATTAAAGCATCAACTTGTTTTCCATTTTACTGCCAAATGCTTCATGTTGACCCTGTGAATTAGGAGCATTTTAATTTTGTACGTTTTGAATTTTCAGTTGAACAGGCTGTGATGTTAAAGCTACTGACCGTTTTTGGAAAAAAGTCACAGCGTTCAAACAAAAGTATACTTATAGAGTAGGACATAAAAAACAGGAAATTTTTGTGAGCTTATAATACCTGCAGCCAGTTCTATATTCTAATAAATAATTATACATTCGTACTAAATATTCAATTATCTAGTATTATTTAATAAAGGAAAATCTTCTTCTTCTTCTTCTTTCGGCTTTTCCCTTCAGGGGTCGCCACAGCGAATCATCTCTCTCCACCTATCCCTATCTTCTGCATCCTCAACCCTTGCACCCACTAGCTTCATATCCTCATTTATTACATCCATATACCTCCTCTTTGGCCTTCCTCTTTGCCTCCTGCCTGGCAGCCCCATGTCCAACATTCTCCTACCAATATACTCACTGTCCCTCCTCTGAACATGTCCAAACCATCTTAATCTGGCCTCCCTAACTTTGTCCCCCAAACGTCCAACATGAGCTGTCCCTCTGATGTACTCATTCCTAATCCTGTCCAATCTTGTCACTCCCAAAGAGAACCTCAACATCTTCAGCTCTGCTACCTCGAGCTCTGACTCCTGTCTCTTCCTCAGTGACACTGTCTCTAAACCATACAGCATGGCCGGTCTCACCACTGTCCTGTACACCTTCCCCTTGATTCTCGCTGATATTTTCTGATCACACAGAATTCCCGACACCATTCTCCACCCATTCCAACCTGCCTGCACTCGCTTCTTTACCTCTTTCCCACACTCTCCATTACTCTGGACTGTTGACCCCAAGTACTTAAACTCCTGTACCTTCTTCACCTCTTCACCCTGTAACCTTACTGTTCCACTTCCCTCCCTTTCATTCACACACATGTACTCAGTCTTACTACGACTGACCTTCATTCCTCTTCTCTCCAGCACAAACCTCCACCTCTCCAGGTTTTCCTCCACCTGCTCCCTGCTCTCACTACAGATCACAATGTCATCTGCAAACATCATTGTCCAAGGAGACTCCTGTCTGACCTCCTCTGACAAGTGGTCCATCACTATATCAAACAGGAAGGGGCTCAGAGCCGATCCCTGATGCAGTCCCACCTCCACATTGAACTCCTCTGTCTGACCTACAGCACACCTCACCACTGTCCTGCTCCTCTCATACATGTCCTGCACCACTCTGACATACTTCTCCGCTACTCCTGACTTCCTCATACAGTACCACAGCTCTTCTCTTGGCACCCTGTCATATGCTTTCTCCAAGTCTACAAACACACAGTGCAACTCCTTCTGACCATCCCTATACTTCTCCATCAAAATCCTCAGAGCAAAAATTGCATCCATTGTGCTCTTTCTGGGCATGAAGCCATACTGCTGCTCACAAATTTCCACTACCTTCCTTAACCTAGCTTCCACTACTCTTTCCCATACCTTCATTGTATGGCTCATCAACTTTATCCCCCTATAGTTACTGCAACTCTGCACGTCACCCTTATTCTTAAAGATCGGCACTAACACACTTCTTCTCCATTCCTCAGGCATCCTCTCACTCTCTAAAACCCTGTTGAACAAATTAGCTAAAAATTCCACAGCTGCCTCTCCCAGACACTTCCAGACCTCCACCGGGATGTCATCAGGACCAACTGCCTTCCCACTTTTCATCCTCTTCAAAGCCTTCCTGACTTCATCCTTTCTAATCTTATCTACTTTCTGTTCCACAGAGTTCACCCCTTCTACTCTTTTTTCCCTCTCATTTTCCTCATTCATCAGCTCCTCAAAGTACTCCTTCCATCTCCTCTGTACACTCTCCTCACTTGTGAGCACCCTTCCATCTCTATCCTTAATAACTCTAACTTGCTGCACATCCTTCCCATCTCGATCCCTCTGCCTAGCTAACCTGTACAAGTCCTTCTCTCCTTCTCTAGTGTCTAACCTAGTGTACAACTCTTCATATGCCTTCTGCTTGGCCTTAGACACCTCCCTCTTCACTCTGCGCTGTAACTCCTTGCATTCCTGTCTAATAAAGGAAAATATACAATGGATATCAAAAGTCTACACACCCCTCTTAAAACTGTCCTGTTCTTGGTAATGTCAGTGTATTGTCCCTGAGAAGGTGTGCATGCTTTGTAAGCTTTATGAAGACTACGGCTTCAGCAATTGGATGAAGTCAAGACATCAATAAGAACAGAAACAGCATGAGACTGAATGTGACTTGTGAAGACTGAGCACAACCACAACCAAAAACACCGTTATAAAACAGTGTACAATCAGGTTATTGTAATTTTCTTTTTTTTTCCCCACTGTAAAATATAACACATTATTAATTTATCGTGGTTTCAGTTGTTTTCGTTATAAAATACTGCTATTTCAAGTATGTCTTGCCTGTTTATATCTACTGTAGCAATGGCCTTAACACTTACCTGCAATGGAGGTGGAAATGAGAAGTATGTGTGTGTTTGTGTGTGTGTGTGTGTGTGTATGTGTGTGTGTGTGTGTGTGTGTGTGTTTTAAGGTTCCAAGTAATTACAGTAAATTAGTCTGTTTAATTTGGGCCATCAATTGACCTATGCGTTGGCAAACTGCACAAAAAACTCTCAACAAATGTATTATTCTAATGACTTTTGGCTCTTGGTCATGTCTTGTAATTGGAAGACAGGGCATGTTTGTGTTTGTAAATACAGTTGCTTTGGCAGATAGAGAGATATACAGACAAGTGATAAAATGTGTCCAGAACATAGAGTTTATATCTCTTTCATTAAGTGAGCCCTCGTGATCTGTGATGGGAGGAAACTATTCCCATCAGGACAGAACTATCATCATTGGATATACAGTGATCAGTCAGAATAATGTTGTAATGATTTGCAGTGAGTCCATAAGGGGAGCAGCAAACCCAAAGTGGAGCTCATAGCATATCAGAGGCACTGATTTTCCTTTAATTTGTTACCCATCTGTAAATGCACCAGTGAATGCTGATTTTACATTAGTGACCAGCTGTGCATTTAAGCTGTTCTCGATTTCCTTCCAGATCAAGAGAGGATTGGGAAAGATTCAGCATATGAGCAGGAGGGTAAAGTGATGTTTGTGATCAATGCTGTGTATGCCATGGCTCATGCCCTCCATAACATGCACAGAGATCTGTGTCCTGGAAAGGTGGGACTTTGCTCCAAAATGGACCCTATCGATGGAAGCCTTCTTCTTAAGTACATACGTAAAGTCAATGTCACAGGTTAGTCTCTTACTTGTTTTAAATTATTCTATACATTTTCTGGAGATACACCTGTATTTAAGTGCCAAAGAGACCAGAAATGGTTAGCAATGTTTAGTGTGAAAATGGTTTTCAGTTTTTAAAAGTATATTAGAACAAGAGCTTGTCTCTGTGCCTCTATTTGCCCCACAGCTTTCTTTTAGCTATACTGACTCAGTTTGTATACTCCTATGAAGGTCTGCAGTCTTGGAGTGTGTCCCAAACTATTAGTACTGAGAAGTACTTGTAAAGCTCTTCTCAGGTGAGACTACGTTGATGCAGGCTTGCCTCTGACATTTATATCCCATAATTCTTTGTGACGGGGTGAGAATGGAGTGCCACTTGCAGTAAAGTGGGAGTGGTTAAGAGGCAAATTGAGAGAGGTCCCAAATAAGTATCAGCATCTAATGTGTTCAGCCCTCACTTATGCTAGAGAACATTTTTCTGGCTTCCTGTGGTCCTCTTATTGTTTTTTTCAAGCTGTGAAATGTTTTATTTATGGATTACATGTCAATCTGTGACCATTTGTGAATAAATTCTGATCAATCACACAACATGTTTAGACTATTTATTAATTCTCTAATGCCTTGGCCAGGCCACTAAAAAAGTCAATGAGGCTACATAATAATATTTTCAACCTGCATTTTAATTCGACATAAAAGAGAGAGTTATAGTTGAGATTGACTACATGAGTTGCTCTATGAATACGTATTGTCACCTGTCAGCTGATGAGCTTATTGTAAGTTTTATTTTTATTCCTATTTTTCCTGTCTTAAGGACTACAAGATATCATGATAAGAACCATTGAAATCAGTGTGATATCCAAAACTCTGGGGAAAAAAACCCTACTTTTAAAAAAAAAACATGACTATTTCATGGACTATCTCAAAGTGCGTGTTCAGCTTTGAAGTACAGGATTACTTCAAGAGAAATGTTGTAGCTGAAATTGCTGTCATCTGTTATGTGGTCTCTTATGTGGAAACCAGATGATATTATCACCCACTGCTGCTTAGCATCTTTTGATAATAATAGAACTGTTAATCTGATTGAGAAAGCATTTCCTGTAATAAATTTAATAAGTATATATTCCCAAGGTAAGAATCTCTACAGTTATGTTCATCAATTTTTGAAATGTTACTTTAATAAATAGTCCTCCTACACAAAATCCCATAATCCTTTAAGTCAGTGTGTATGTTTTTGTGGTGCAGTGCACTGTTGTCATGCTCTGGCTGAGAAATATGTTCAGCCTTTAATCCAGCTGGGTTGACTCATCACACTTCACACTGTGGATTAGGAATCAAAAGTTTTCCAGCCAAGCACAAAGAAGTGGATATAATTATCTGCATAAATCGACCCTTTGTGATTATCTCCACTGGTTTTCAGCGAACTCAAGCTGTGCTTGTTCTGGAATTTGGAACAGCAATCCAGTGACTGCAAAACTGTTTCATGTAGTATTACTGTGCATGGAAAAGGAAATCAGGACTGGCTGATATTAATGTGTATGCTTGCTGTATATTGATGATATATCCCCCAAAATATTGTCCTTCACATTGCCTGTTTTTGGCCAATTTTTTTTTTTTTGGTGGAACATATTGTCACACTGGTATTTGTTCACTAAAAGTACGTATTGTCCTTTTAGCACACTAATCATACTACTCACAAAACTACTAATCGTACTCACAAAAAATGTGCCTATACGGATCATACCAATGGTACTGGAATGCATTTTGTGATTAACTATCTGTCTCCATGTGCTTATCTCCAGTAACAGCTGGCAATCCAGTGCAGTTCAATGAGAATGGAGATGCCCCAGGTCGTTACGATATCTTCCAGTACCAGATAAATAACAAAACTGCTGAGTACAAAATCATTGGCAGCTGGATTGACAAGCTCAACCTTAATGTAAGTTTCCCTTTAGGTGCAACTTCAAGTCTATTCCATATTAAAGCCTGAAACATGCAATGATGCACAAATAAATTTTTCTTCTGAAGGTCAATTCTCACTTGTATTTTTCATGTACAAGAATATTAGAAGAATGATAGAACTATGCTTATATCTGAAATAAAATCTTATGATGTCCCAGATCTCCATGATGCAGTGGCCTGGTGGTGTGCGGCAGGTGCCCTCCTCCAACTGCAGCCAACCCTGCAAGCCAGGCTGGCGGAAAAAGATTGTGAAAGGTATTCCCTGTTGCTGGCACTGTGAGCGCTGTGAAGGCTACCAGTACCAAGCCGACCCATTCACTTGCAAGATGTGTCGCTTTGACCTTCGCCCCAACAAGAATCACACAGGCTGCCAGCCCATCCCTATCATCAAGCTGGAATGGAGCTCACCCTGGGTGGTCATACCTGTTTTTCTTGCTATCTTGGGCATCATGGCTACACTGTTTGTGGTGGCCACTTTCATACGCTACAATGATACACCAATTGTTAAGGCATCAGGACGGGAGCTTAGCTATGTCTTGCTGACCGGCATTTTCCTTTGCTATGCTACCACATTTCTGATGATTGCGACTCCTGATGTTGGGATTTGTTCATTCAGACGCGTTTTCCTAGGCCTTGGAATGAGTATAAGTTATGCTGCATTGCTTACCAAGACCAACCGCATTTACCGTATTTTTGAACAAGGAAAGATGTCAGTGAGTGCCCCACGGTTCATTAGCCCAGCCTCCCAGTTAGTTATCACTTTTATCTTGATTTCGCTCCAGCTCTTAGGGGTGTGTATCTGGTTTGTGGTAGACCGTCCCCAGGCATTTGTGGACTACGAAGACCAACGTATGTCAAACCCTGAGATGGCACGAGGTGTGCTCAAGTGTGACATCTCAGATTTGTCACTGATCTGCCTCCTGGGATACAGCATGCTGCTGATGGTCACATGTACAGTCTATGCCATTAAGACACGTGGGGTGCCTGAGACCTTCAATGAGGCAAAGCCTATTGGCTTCACCATGTACACCACCTGCATCATCTGGCTTGCATTTATCCCTATCTTCTTTGGCACTTCACAATCAATGGAAAAGGTAAGTTGTGATGCTTTCCCAGCATAACCAGAATCTAAACTTTTCATTAATTTGATATTTAATACAATCTAACACATTGTTACCACAGATGTGAATTGACCAGATGAATAACACATAAAAGAGTTGTCTCTCAGAGTTGGGGATAAGAAAATATACCTAAGGCACAGACCAAGAACATATTGATGTGAGTGAATATTATTGTGAAACACCTAAATTAGTTTTGGTGCAACCATTTGTCATCAAAGTCACATAAATAATTGAGTAGATGCAGAAGAGAGAACGCAAAGAAGCGATCAAAACAGTCCAGGACAATGTTCTGGAAAAGTATCAATCAGGGTTTGGTTATAAAGAATATACAAATCTTTTAACACCACATAATTAAACCTTTAAATGGCTTTAAAAGTCCATGCCAGAAGAGCATTAGTCAGAAAATGCAAAATATGGCTGAAGGTATATGGCAATTTGACCATCACACCCATATGTGAGCCACCTTCAAAGTTTGTCACAAAGTTTGAACCAAACAGTTGTCTAGAATGCCTTTGTATGCTGTAGCATTGAGTATTTCCTTCACTAGTGCTAAGAGGCACCAACCTTGCCCCTGTACACAATGAAAGGTTCTTAAAGAAATGGTATACCAAGGTTAGTGTGGAAAAACTTGAGTAGCCTGCACCAAGCCCTGATCTCAATCCCACTGAACACCTTTGTGATGAACTGGAATGCAGAATGCACCAGGCCTTTTCATCCGACATCTGTGACAGACCTCACTAATGCCCTTGTGGCTGAATTGGAAAATCCACACAATCATGCTCCAAACTCTAGCAAAAGGTGGAAATTATTATAACAGCAAAGGCCCCTACATCTACAGTATAATTGGATGTTCAAAAAGCACATAGGGTTTTGACAAGTGAGATATCCATATACTTCTTTCAGTGTAGATAGTGGTTGCCTTTTGAATTGTTTAATTGTTAGTTACATCAGTCCAAATCTTTGGTGTTGTCAAAAGTTTCAGTAAAGTCAATCTCTCATAGACTTTACAGGTCTGTGCTGTCGGGTAGGGTGGCTAGACAGAAGCCCTTTGTCATAGAAAAAAATGCACAAACCTAAATTACCTGCAAATCATGTGGTTAATGTGGTAAATATGTTATGGCCTGAATAGGCCAAGCTAAAACATTTTGGGCAGAATTCTGAAAGAAATGGTTTGTGCAAAAAGATTGAATCATAGATAGCTTCAAATACAAAACTATTCTAAAACTAAAGTCTCTGAAGGTGACGAAAAAAATTCACCTGCAAGCAGGATAATGACCCAAAATTTCAGAAGATCAACATTTTGGAAACACCTAGTCAGATTTGAATTCTTTGGTTGTTATATCACATTAAATGTTAACATAGATCTGACATGATTTATCTTAGTTTTATTATTTCACATCACGAAAACCTGCAATTTTAACAGGGTGTAGACTTATTATATCCACTGTACAACTAAGGTTGGGCAGATTAATACAGTGTTCTGAATATTTTTGAAATATTGAGTATTTTAAAATATTCATTTGCCAAGTGAAATTATATTTACATTATTATTGTGTATTCATATAATGTGAGCTGAATTAAGATGCTTCAGTTTTGTATTATTCTGAATACCTAATGTAGTAATTTGTATTCTGTAACAATCCAACCAACATGCAGCAAAAGGACTGAGGGAGCAAAAAAAAAAAAAAAAAAAAAAGGACAGAGCACACAAAATGGTGCAAAGTGGTGATTATCACCTTCAGCAAGCTACATAGAGAATGCTGTCTTATCCAAGGCCTAAGCTAAGACTGAGACCTAGACCACGGCATGTTGAGACTAATACAATAAGTAAATCTCTCCAAACCATTGCCATGTTTATGAATTCATGATCTCGTGTTTACCTGATGAGGGGGCACGGTGGCTTAGTGGTTAGCACGTTTGCCTCACATCTCCAGGGTTGGGGGTTTGATTCCCACCTCCGCCGTGTGTGTGGAGTTTGCATGTTCTCCCCGTACCTCGGGGGTTTCCTCCTCCGGTCCAAAGACATGCATGGTAGGTTGATTGGCATCTCTAAATTGTCCGTAGTGTATGATTGCATGAGAGTGTGTGTGTGCCCTGCGATGGGTTGGCACTCCGTCCAGGGTGTATCCTGCCTTGATGCCCAATGACGCCTGAGATAGGCACAGGCTCCCCGTGGCCCGAGCATAGTTTGGATAAGCGGTAGACAATGAATGAATGTTTACCTGAAGCATGTGTGTGCACACACACAAATCCTTTCTCTTTTCTATTAATTTAAATTAGAAAACCTGTCTATTTTGAATCTTAAGATAAAAAGGTTTCTCCACATTTTCAGGGATATTTAATTAAGGAGGATAGGAGGATCAAACATAGTGTTAGAATAAATGGGAATTTTCACCAGGCAACTATTGCTGCTTTAAGTGTGTGCACCATTACTTTAGTATTTACAACTGAGTGTGAAATTAAATTAGCAGTTAGTTCTGCATAAGGTTCTCTTTTTTACAAAAATCAATAATTAATATGACTCAACTGTTATATTATATCCAAGATGATGGATTTATGCATAACTGGACCTACAGAGTTTTACAGAGACCTACAGTACCATAGTTAAAGTCACATATTTGACTGTAGGAATATAGGACAGGAGTGAATATCGTACACAATAGGTCTCACACTTGCAGTGCCCAAGCTTTGAAAAAAGATGGGATAAATAGTGGCACACACTCATTCATTCATTGTCTACCGCTTATCCGAGCTATTCTCGGGTCACGGGGAGCCTGTGCTTATCTCAGGCGTCATTGGGCATCAAGGCAGGATACACCCTGGACAGAGTGCCAACCCATCGCAGGGCACACACACACTCTCATGCAATCGCACACTACAGACAATTTAGAGATGCCAATCAACCTTCAATGCATGTCTTTGGACTGGGGGAGGAAACCGGAGTACCCAGAGGAAACCCCCGAGGCACGTGGAGAACATACAAACTCCACACACACATATGGCAAAGGTGGGAATCGAACCCAACCCTGGAGGTGTGAGGCAAACGTGCTAATTACCAAGCCAGCAAGCCACCATGCCCCCTGTGGCACACACTATATTTGGAAAAAAATGCTTGGATATAAAAATTGACATATCACAACAAGAATGTCTCACAATCAGTTGAGCTGACAAGTACAACAAAACACAAAGAGTCACTGATGACTTGTTTTTTTCAGAGCAATTAAACGCCTCACTTCCTCCTAGCTCATGATTTACTTCATCTGTCAACCTGTTCGTTCATCGCCTGTTTACTGCCAGGAGCCTTATCAGGATTCTGGCTGCCATCCTCATATGGCTTGTGTCAAAGTAAATGTGATGAATGCCACTAGGGGTTTTCTTGATCATTTGAATGGAGTCATCTGGTACAGTCTTTATAGTTTGTAATCAGCCAGGGAAATTCCTGGTCTAAAGGGGAGAACAAACCTCCTCTGAAGTGGTAGATATTAGATTAATATTCCTGTAAGTATTGTGAGCACAGAGTTTGATACTGAGGCCCGAGTGCAAGCCGCCCACCTTGCTGAGACTGCTATTTTCATGCATTCTCACCTGGGAGAATTGTAGGCTGTCACACTGGTGCTAAATGGTTCATTTGCTGGAGATTTATCCTGTATTGTGCTCTTGACAAAATAAATGTTGTCTCTTTCAGAGAGAGGCCAAGAGCTCTTATTTACATACAGGTGTGTTTCAAGGCTGGAAGACGCTTTGAATAACAGTCTTGATAGTTTGGCACACCACATAAAACTATTTTCTCTGTGAGCCTAAAACTGTGTGGTGCTTTGCTGTATTGTTCACTCATGTCATTATTTTTGGTTTCCAAAACGTTATGTTTGGAAGTCTTTCCTGACTGCAGATATATTGTAATGCAATGTGAATTTCCAGTGAGTTGAACTGCAGCTGACTGCTAATATAGCTAGTTAGGTAATAATCTACATGTACACATCTTTGTATTCAGCATTGACAGGTAAAGACACGGAATGCCACCACATGCACTAGTAAATACACATTGAAAGTCCATTTTCCTTATTCCATATTCATTATTTCATTCAATAAATACTTAAAGAGTATAGAATATTGATAATGGTATTGGCTATTTTTAGCTTTCCGAATTGGAGAAGAAAGTGGAGCAGTATGAATACAGGTCTCCTAGGACAGAGTCTCTGGGGTCCAAACCTGTTTTAGTCCCCTGTATCCATTTCCCCACGTGTGTGTGTGTGTGTGTGTGTGTGTGTGTGTGTGTGTGTGTGTGTGTGTGTGTGTGTGTGTGTGTGTGTGTGTGTGTGTGAGAGAGTGTGTGAGAGTGTGTGAGAGAGAGAGAGAGAGAGAGAGAGTGAGAGTGACAGTGAGTTGCTCTGTAATGGGTTGGCTTCCCATCCAAACTGTGTTTGGGACTTCTGTTTTGCAGTCAGTGTTCCTGGGCAGGATACTGGGCTGGACCTGGGGCCAATCTTCCTGATTCTTGTCACAGAATGTAGTTAGATGCCGGCCAATTTACTGGTTTGCTCTCTCTACCTGCCTGTTGGCTTGGAGGTTAGGCTTACTGTTCCTGCCAAGTCAGGGTATTTTCAGGGTTGTTCAGGGTACTTTATCCTTGGTGCAAGGTGTAAAAGAAGACCCACCATTTACTTACCCTGCAACAGATGGTAGGTGCCTTGGGTGCCTTGATGGCCACTAGCCAAGATTTGTGAGCACAGGTGATCAAGTTGGTCTGCAATTTCATGAGGACAAACTGTCTTTTTAAGCATGTACAGGGAATATGAGTGATAGCTCAGTCTAGATTCCAGGTGATGGCACCTGCGATGCAGGAGGGGGAAAGAATGGGCTCCTCCCGGCTCTCTCTTAGAGAAAGTGAACTGGAAATGGGCAAAGAAGAAGGTGTCAAGGAGTGCATGATGGAACTGAAGATGAATTAGAAGTTGAGGAAAATTTAAAGAAATTGGCAAACTCAAGGAACCATTGAAGGTCCTTTCATTGTCCTGGGTGTTAGCCAGTCAGTAGTGATTTCATCTGGACTACTTATGTAACCCAAAATGGTGCACTCACATTTTTCTTCTTTGATGTGTTCCATGATGTGTTCCATGTCCATCATGTCCTCTAATGCTACACAAAGCATTAGAGGACCTGATGGACATGGGACACATGGGGTTCATAGGAGGGGGAGTAAATCAAAATGTCATCAAAATGTTGTCTAGTCAATGATGTCATGCAGGATATAATTGATAAGGTGTTGAAAGGTTGAATTTTCACTAATTTCCTTCCATAATGAAGAATATTTCCTTCTGGTCAGCATATTCAGGAAGGGGGAGTGGAAATAGAAGTGTGGTTCTTAGGACTTTTTACAGATGTGCAGGCCAGTAGGAGATTTGTTAATCTACCCAAGTGATGTCAAATTTATGTTGTCATAGCCATGGGTATCTCAGGGTTATGGGGTGCATAGATTTGGCAGTGACCATATGCGATCAGTTCTGTCAACATATAAACCATACCTGAGTGTTGTATCATGAACTGAAGTGTACTGGTGAGACTGGTAAGATTAAGACTGATAAGAATATGCTCAAAGCTAGACCTGGTTTGTGGATCTAGTGGAAGGCAAAGCCAAATGAGTTGATCAATGCTCATGATGCCATTTCTCCTCTCCTTCATTGGATTTAGTGTGGCCAGGAGGGTTGCTTGGTTCATCATGGCACATGATTTTGGTAAGCACTTCCAGCTTCAGACCTTGGCAAAACACACTGGTCACTGCTATCATGCGGAACTCAAGTGCAAACTACTTTGAACGCAAATGCAAAAGCTGTTCACAATCTCTCACTTTTCTGTTCCCAAACCACCTTAGGCCACTTCAGCTTTTTGCTGGTGAGAAGGGTTCATGAAGCGTGTGATTATTTCTGACTCGAGCATTCTCTGAAAATTGGCAAAATACAGGGAGCACTGTAGTAATAACCCTTTCCAGAGGGCAGTGTCAAGGTAGGTGGGTGCGGATCTGTTTTTTTTTTACCTGGTAGGCTTTGTAGCTACAGGAAGCCAGTACAGGGAGTGTTGCAATGGGGTGGTGTAGAAGAACTTAGGAAGCTTAAAATATGTTGTGCAGCTGCATTCTGGATCAGTTGCAGAGGTTGAATGTCCGTCAGGGGCAGACCTGCCAGGAGCAAGTTGCAGTAGTCCAGTCTCTATATGACAAGCACTTGAGTGGCTTGTGTGGATAGAAATGGATGAATCCTTCTAATGTTGTAAAAGAGAAATTGACATGAGGGTGTCAGATGATCAAGGTGAGAGGAAAAGGACAGTGATTGCCCAACCCAAATCAAAGGAGATCAAAAGATCCTGGCATGGTGATGAATCAGATTTGTTGTGATTATGTTTCAACTGATGAGCTGCCCTCTGTAATGAGATGTCTGCCAGACTTATACATGACTGTCTAAGGCCATGTCCACACTAATACTTTTTCGTTTAAAAACACATTTTTCTATCCGTTTTGGCCTTCCGTTCCACACTGAGATGGCATTTTTAGTCAACAAAAACGTAGCTTTTTGAAAACGATCTCCAAAGTGGATACATTTGAAAACGCCGTTTTGGCGTCGCAGTGTGGACTGTGAAAACGGAGGCTTTCGAAAAGACACATTTTTAGTCACGTGACACAGTCATGTGACCAATTCAGCTAATTTCCTCAACATATCACCACGACGTTTTAAAGAACCCTGGAAAGTAAATAAATGCCAGGCGGAAATGACGCGGGTCGAATCGTCTTACGTTTTACTCATGCGCAGTATAGGGGTGTAAGCAGTTTCAGCCGTTTCAGTGTGGACGACCAACTTTTGGGAAACGATTGAAAACGTTAATGTGGACGCAGAGCGTTTTTAGATGAAAACAATGTTTTCAGATATATCCTTTTTAGTGTAGATGTAGCCTTAGAGAGAGAAATGTCATTCACATAGCAATGGTATGAAAACCCATAGGCTGGTGATGACTTCACCAAGAAATTGAGTATAATTGGAGAACCAGAGGAACCAGTCATTTTATATTATAGCCATTCATTAAAGAATATGAAAAATAAAGTAAGCAAGCCAACACAAACCCATAAATTAAGTAAACAATTAATTAAACTATTGTTCAATTATAGTAAAATAAATGGTGCCATATAAGCAGAGGACAGACTGGTCTGTCTGCACACAAGTCTTAAGCTGTCAACAAGTGCCTAGGCTGATGGAAAATTTGGCACTTGATTTTTATGATTCAATATACATTTTTTTGGCATCAACATGAGTCTGAACAACTCCCACTTCTGTCCTTCAACTTTACCCTCATCGTTCACATCGTGTTTCCAGCTATATGTGCACTTGAACTTTTATGGAATTTTGTGGCTATCATTCAAACCGAATGTTTTGCATCAGGAATGGGCATTGCACTTTAAGTGATCAACATATGCACACAAGTACAAAGAAGTTTCCAAAATTTCTTCTGGTGGACAATTATTGTTCAGTTTGTTTTATGAAAACATTTACTTTTTTGATAAATTAGGCCCATTGTAGGTATGTCAAGTTAAATTTTTGAATCAGCGAAATATTAATGGAATCTCAAGATGTTTTATTTACACCAAAAAGCTAATATTATCATGTGATGATCCTAGCTGAATTTGAATTTTGCACATTTTAACTATGTATAATGAAAATTTATGCCCCTTTGTTGATTGAGCCTTTCTTCTATTGACAGGACGTGTGTAATTCTGTGAACCTAAGCACTGTGTCACCAGGAGCAAATGCTTCTGGTATGGCCACCCTTAATGAACAGATCTGAGGGAAGCAGTCAAACAAAAACCAGAATTTCTTTTATCTCTTTTTTCCCAGTCGACAAGGGGGTTGCCTTTATTGAGATTAATCATTGCAGTTTGTGTGTATGCACTAAATAACAGTTTGGATTGTTCAGCCTTTTTGGTGCAGTGCTACTGGGGAACTTCAAAGCCATATTGAGAAAGATGGCAATGGAGATGGGTAAGGACAGGGGCAGAGCTGTCAATTGATCACCACTTGGTGAGCTGGATTTGTAACACCAGGCACTGTACAGATTTACCGGGTAAACCCACAAGAACCATCTGGGATGCCTGGGATCCTTTGGCAGAATCTTTGGTGGAGATTCTGGCTTATACAGAGTAAGCCTATGAGTATGAGTCTAAATGGCTCAGGATCAAACCCACAATCGTAGAGTCTGTTGCAAGAAACTGTTGCTGAAAGGCAGTTCATGCCTGTTAGTAATTTTAGGATACACTGGTGTATACTAGTGGTCAGGGAAGTTATCAAATTGAATGAGTCCTTCCAAGTAATGCCAATGAAGGGCTCTCCTATTAAATTAAGAATTATAGGTGAGCCAGAAGGGCTGCAGTAAAACTAGCTATAAAAGTGAAAGCTCAGACATAGGAGGAGTTGGCCATGGAAAAATGCCCTCCGATGACTGTAAAAGGATACACTTTGGCACCTTAGAAGAGAAAGACAAAAACTAGCACAAACTGTGCTGTGTAAGTATGGTACAGTGTTAAACTCTTCCAGAGATATTAATGAGTGATCGCTGGAGCATTTTGAAGAACTTCTTATTACACTGCCTGATATCAGTGGTATTTTGGAGATTGTGAAGTTAACACCAGTGTTATTCAGTGTTGCATGGAGATCAGGGGCAGTGTCATTATTTTTGAAAAAGGTGAACAGAGGTTCCAAAAGTTTAGGTCCAGTCACACTAGAGTTAATAGAGACAAATAATTTATTATAGTTATTATTCTACATCCATAATGGTTATCTTTTTGGGTACAAACACGATTCATGTCATGTTTATTTTAAAAAAATTTAAAAAAAGAAAAAGTATTGCCCGATCCATCTTCTTAGACAAAGAATTTGGCCCTTGTTCTTAGTGTTAATAAAAACAGTATGGCTCCAAGATTTTCCTATTATGTCTGATACTGCTGTATCCTGATCTGGATGACTGTGGTTCTGGAGCCTATCCCCGGAACAGTAATAATAGTTAAGCATGCATGTTAGGATATGTCTTTTAAATGTCAGGTTGCTTAAATTGGTTAATTCCTTCATTCACAGATCTTATTTGTCACTTTGTATACCTTTGTCTCAATGGCAGATGTACATTCAGACGACTACTCTTACCATCTCAGTCAGCCTGAGTGCCTCTGTGTCTCTGGGATTGCTCTACATGCCCAAAGTCTATGTGGTACTCTTGCACCCTGAGCAGAATGTGACTAAGCGCAGCACTCGTAGCCTGAAGGCCGTGGTCACTGCCGCCACCATGTCCAACAAATTCAACCCCAAGGCCAATCTCAGACCCAATGGAGAGGCCAAGACTGAGCTGTGTGAGAACCTGGAAACTCAAGGTGAGAAAGTCCTCATTGTGTACAATCATGTTGTACACATGGTAAAATTGCTATATTTATTTAAAAATAGTCTCTGTACATGCCTGTACAAAACTGATGTACTTCTCATGTTTTTGTAATATTTTTGACCTGAGAAACAAGCTGAAATCACAAATTTAAATATTTGTAAATAAACGAATGAATTTAATTTAAGATTTAACAGCCCACAAAATCCTGTGATCCTGTGGATCCTCAAGTTTGTGTTTTTTGTGTCCATAACATAAATATTGTATTTTTTATATTGCATCATTTTATGGTGCTTGTTTTTAAAATAGACAAGTTATTTGAAAATCTATGGTGGCACAGTGGCTTAGTGGATAGCACGTTCGCCTCACACCACCGGTTCGAGTCCCGCTCACTGTGTATGTGTGTGGAGTTTGCATGTTCTCCCCGTGCTAGGAGGGTTTCCTCCGGGTGCTCCGGTTTCCTCCCACAGTACAAAGACATGCTTCTAGGCTGATTGGAGTTTCTAAATTGCCTGTAGTGTGTGATTGCGTGAATGAATCAGTGTGTGTGTGCCCTGCAATGGGTTGGCACTCTATCCAGGGTGTATCCTGCCCTGATGCCCGATGACGCCTGAGATAGGCACAGGCTCTCCGTGACTTGAGAATAGATCGGATAAGCGGTACAGACAATGGGGAAAAAAAAGTTTTTTGATAATCTTTGTCATTAATATATTGTTAGAAAAAAGTCAAAAGGCATGACCTGAGCTACTGGGGCAAAAATCAGAAGAGATGCCCTGAACTAGCAGGACATATTTAACAGAATGTGGGGGTTAAGATAAAAATTAGATGATCATGGAAATCAAAGCACTGAAAATGCTTGAATTTGCTGCAGTGTTCCTTGTATTCTGTTATGCAGTAGTAGATACAATTAGGTCACTGCAGCATTAAGGATCCCTTTATTACTTCACAACCTTTTGAAAATGTGTACATTTCCTGACCAGAAATGAAACTAAAAAGTAAAGTCATATAATATTAAGTTGCTTTAGTCATGAAACTCATTGTTCACTATTTGAATATCAGGAAAATAGAAGAACATGTAGACATCCTTTGTACAAAAGTAAATAGTAGTAGTCTATTCAGCAGAAATAACTTCAGTGATTATGCAAACACACTGCTCCTGGCCTGAGTAGAGCTTTTAAAGTGTGCCTGTGGAGAGAGTTAGCCACCATAGGTGGCTATTCCCCTTATGTTAATCCCCTTCGCATTCAGGGGAATAACAGTCTGGTTCATTCTTTTCATATATACATGAAGAAACATGTTTTTTTATAAGCAGTTCCATTTTGAATTATTGATCATGCCCTCTCTTTCTTTTAGGACTTAGCCCCAGACAAACATACATCAGCTACAGCAACCATGCAATGTAACAGAATGCAGATTGAAACTGACAACCATCACATCATGATGACAGGAAGGCAGGCCACCACAGTTGGCTACTCTTCCGGTTTTTATATGGACAAATGATTGGAAGAACTTGGGCAGTATACAGAAATATTCTAGTGAAGGCCAGAAAAAGATCCTAGGGGGACATCTCTATGTCTCAGGATATGACTCTATCTAGTTATTCCAAAGGATCTACCTAACTGTACTCCCAAGAGATCACAAAGGATCTGCCCAACAGAAAAGCACAAGAAGCAAGTCTAAATCACTACTATGGACCTCAGTGAACAGATGAGTTTCAGTGCAAACAAGCAAGAAATCTCCTGGAAAAGAACTTACAAATTGTTATGAACAGTGGTGCATGTATTAACCAGAGAATGTAAAAGAAAACATGTATGCAATGCTTCTCTGTTCTAATTGGTATTTGAACAATTTCATGTCTGTTTGCTTATTCAGAAGAGAATGATTTGACCCGATGGATTTGCAATGGACGATATATTGTGTTGATGAAATCAGCCACTCCAAACACACTTTGCTGAGTGTTCTTCACATCTGCAGCTTCATTTCCAACATCCAGTTGTAGCTTGGTCAGACACTTTTATTTTTTTTAAACAATGAAAATTTAAAATCTCTGTTAGATAGAGGAAATAAAAACTGTTAGCGCTTGGTGAGGTCAGGTTCAAAGGGAAAAGGTTGGCTTACATAGACTTGGATCATACTGGAACTCAATACACAGCAGTCACAAGAGTAAAAG
Source organism: Hemibagrus guttatus (assembly GCA_033459395.1). Lineage (NCBI taxonomy): Eukaryota > Metazoa > Chordata > Actinopteri > Siluriformes > Bagridae > Hemibagrus > Hemibagrus guttatus. The sequence goes on from JAUCMX010000001.1 coordinate 16,573,439, forward strand.
ATAGGCCAAATGGTATGGTGTTTATTTCAGATAGGCCGAGTGTTATGGTATGGTATTTATTGGACATCAGTAATGCGGTTGAAAATAATGAAAGTGAATTGCAATACTTTGGGATTTATGCCCCGTTGCAAAATACAATATCAAACATACACTCTCAGTTGCTAGCCAATTAGGTGCATCTACTGTAGTCATTTCATCAGTTAAACCTAGCCATACAGTTCCTGACTGTAGCAAAGCCCCCTGCCACTAGACAGTTAGCACTAATTGTCCCCTCTGACCATCAGACTTCTTTTGGCTGAATATTTCTTCAGTAACAATGAGGTGTTTAAAAACCCTAGCAACAATGCTGCGCCTGATACACTCACACCATGCCATCAAATAATATGTAGTTCTCTGTGGACCCAAGGTGGTTACTTTCCATTGATGGACTGAATAAGGTGACATATTGTGTATAAAAGAATAGGCTACAGTCAACAACTATATCTATATAACTGAAAAGGTATATGTTCCAGAATTAAATGGCCAATGACTGTAGCCAAAGTAGTTTTGTGCAAGAAACTACAATAACTAATAAATATATTTTTATAGGCAACCCTGAATTGAAGTAATGCAGTTTCCTGTAGAGAAAACTTTGGATCCAAGGATCATATGATAATCCCTGAATGAGTTCTAAAGTCCTAAAATAAGTCAAAGTGTGATCAGTCATGCTTTTTCTATATTACAATTTCTTTGCTACAATTTTTCTAACGTCTTTACCCATTGAAAACAATGATCATTAAAATGTGCTGAACAATAATCATAAGCATAGGACTATAAACATTCTTAAAATGATTGACAAAATTTTTAAATATATTACTATACTGTGATCTAATCTTTGTGTGTGTGTGTGTGTGTGTGCACTAATGTATTGATACATTTGATTGTTTAATTGCAACTGTGTATAATTGTGCATAAATAAAGAGCAAATAACTGATGTCACCTCATTGTTCGGTGGGTCTGCAATTATAATACCGGCTATGACTAACAGATGCCAAAAGTGGCATATATAACTGTAGTTTATATACAGTATACACATGTTCATAGGGCCAACATAAACGACAGGTATGAGTCACCTGAGTAATTCACACACCCTGAGTACTTCTTACAAAGTCACAGAGAGATATATAATATAAATTTTCTGTAGGACCTGTTTCTGAGTCAGCACAGAATGACAAGGAACCAGTTACATACATAACTAGCACCCCACTAACCAATTGGGCCACTGGGAATCATAATAGAACAGGACTGACCTTAGAACTAAAGGGAATGGTGTTTAGAGCTAACAGCGACACCAACATCACAGGGAGGGGCAGTCTTTCCTGGTGTGCTTGCTGATGGTCAGCTAACAGGAGCCCAGCCTCTGCTTATACATATGAGCCATCCATGTCTTTCCTGCATGGTAGAGCAAAAGTTAATCTGGGGATTTGATGGATGCAGGGTAATTTATGTAATACTTCTATGGAACATACCAGGTGCAGCAAGAAGGAAGGAAAGAAATTTAATGGAAAGGTTCAGTTTCATTGAAAGTGTTGAGTTGTATAACCTTAGGCAAAAAAACCTGGGGTGAGCTCACTCAAGAGCCGTTTTTAGCTAAAACATATGCAAGGCCAGCTTATTGCCAAGCATGCAATTCTTTTGTGATCAAGTTCTCAAGTGATCACTAGCAAAAAGGCTATTTTCAGATATACCAATTCTAATGTACTGTGGTATGGTGAGATGGCTACCACATACACGTTTAGTATGACTATCAGTCCCTGATGAAACATTTGCATCTTTAGAATTGGGCAGTGTACCAAATATTACCATTAAGATGCAAAATCTTTCATTTAAGGGCATCCGCCAGTGTGCTAGATGCTCTGCTAGGCTGCAGTTCTCATTTTGAAATTCTGCTTGAGAGACTAGACCCATGCATGCATGATAATATCTGCTACCTTGGGGTAATAGGGTGTCTAGCTTTCGTAGTGAATCTACCCTTGATGATTAATTGTGCCTGTTTCAGATACATTGCAGATACAGTGTAGATTGGGATTAAATAGACAGTGAGCAGAGTTGAATATTTAAAATGGATATTAAATATTGAATATAAATATTTAAATGGCCAACTGTAGTTGGAGGATTTTTTAATAGAAATCTTCAAATGGGATGTACTTTACCTGGTGATTGTCTTTTGTAATAAAGCATTTTTATTGGTATATTAGACACTTATGGTCACTGCTTGCATGAGAACAGTATGCCATCCAGAAGGATCCACCTAGCAAAGTTGCAGTGGTCACAAAACGTGCCCAGTGGTCAGAGATTAAAATGCACCAAAGAATTGTAGTTTTCAACTGCATACCTACAAGATCAACTAACAAAGAAAGTGTGTTTGATGAAATGATCTGCAAATATACACCATGTTAAAAAAACAGCATTGCATCCACTTCTGATACATTTGTACCAACCCCCCACATACTGCCATGTCAGGGTAATTGCCGTGTAGAGAATTTTCCACCTCTAAATAATATCTGGTAAGTACTAGGCTTATCACCATCCCTTTCTATTGATAGATGTGGGGCTGTATGTGTAGAGGTGGGGCTGATACATCATGCATAGGAATAGACAGACTACAGTCAGTAATTATATACTCACACACTGCACTTACATGTAGGTGGACCTGATAAAAACATCTGAAGGAGTGCAGTAGATAGATACAAGATGCGGTGCCCTCCATAATTATGTAAAATTGTAAAATTGGCAAAATAAGCAAAGATGATTATATAAGATAAACATTACACACAGTAATAAAAATGTTCCACTCCAACAATAAGAAAAGCTATTTATTAAGCTTTATTGTGAAAAAAAAAGCTTCAAACTACTAAGTAATAATATTTTCTCTCATAAACATATGTACCAAAATAATTGACACTAAGAAATATTTTAAACGAATGCCGAATCTTTTCATTTCTTCTTTGTCCCCAGGAACTCTGATATTACCTTTAACCATGTCTTGTTTCTATGAGGCATAAATATGAGGTTGCACACACTACCATTGGAAAAGACAAAGAAATATCTGTAGAAAATGTAGACAGATGGTTGTTGACCTACTGTAATCAGGTGCTGCAAGAATAAGTCCTAATACCTGAAAATAAGTTTACATTTGATCACTTCTATCATTTCATTGTTCCAAAGCCAATGGGTATTTTGAACGGGTTTTTGGATAAATGCCTAAACCTAAACCATGTGCATCATGTTTAGCAATGAAAGCGGAGCATAAGATTATGAGCCAAAAACACTGGTTAAAGAAACACAAAATTAATGTTATGTAATGACCAATGCAGTCTCTGGATTTGAACCCCTGTTGTGTGAATTGATGAGAGATGTCCAAATGCTTAAATGTAACAATATAAGGGAGTCTAAAATGTTCTGCATGAGGACCACAATTACTCTACTAGTGTCTCCAAACTTCTTAGACATTACAGAAAGACATTAAGTGTTATGATTCTTCCAACATTTATCATAGGCATGCCAATAAAGCTTTTTTTGTAGAGGGAATTGCACTATTAAAAAGTTTTGATAGTTTAGATAATTTACATGTCCTTGTATACTTGAGGTACAAATATTAATATTATTGCATGTGTTATTATTTTTTATATATTATCTGTGCTCCAGTGTTAATTTCATTAGCGAAGACGATGACAAAATATTAGTTAACGACCATTTTTTCTGTGACTAAGACGAAACTAATATCTGATGATAAAAACTATGATGAAATTTAAGACGTTTCTTTGTTAAGGTGACGAGACTGGACTAAAATGCTTTTTTTTTTTTTTTTTTTTTTTTTTTAGGAGTATCGGACATTCAAAATAAATGATCTCTTTGTATCGGCTCACTGTCTTTCAACATGTCCGTCCCTGTCACTGGACCGGATGATGGCCACTGGAGGGGCGTGTCCATCTCAGACAATTAGCGGGTAGGATAAATAAACCCCAACTGGCCTGGCAAGCTGCAGTGGCTTCAGCACCCGAAGCTTTAGGAAGAAAACAAAGAACTGATATATGGAAGCATTTCTGTTATAATTCCTCTAAAAAAAAAAGAAAAAAAAGAAAAGACATTGTGCACTGTCACAGAAAACGGAGAGAAGCCCTGTGGCTATAAAATAGACGGAAAGAATAACACGAATATTAAGAGGCATCTGAAGGAGCATCACCCTGCTACCCTGCTGTCACGGAAAGTCAACTATTTAGTCTTATTTAAGTACTTTTTCTTAATGTTTGCTCAGTGTTACTGGATGTGTCCACAGGGAAATTCACTAGCAAGTTTTACATTTTTGCTTTCTGTTAACTAACGTCAGTTAGCTAGCCTTATTGCATAGCACTGAGCCAGACTTTCATAAATGTACAATGCTTCATTATATATTGTACAACAGTTCGGCTTTTCTGCAGCATTCAGCTCTGTTTCTAATTAAATCTGTATCACATGCTGTAGCAAGATTATTTAGATCATAGCCTATTTGTTGAACTAACTTAATAGCATGCAGATAGCAAGCTGTTTCTAAAATGACAGATGGATGTGGAAGTTGTTTAAGTTATTGGCCATGTATGTATGCTTAAGGCTGGAATACACTACATGATTTTGCCCTGATTTTTTTCCTTATTTACATTCTGGAGAAGTTGACACTCCCATATCTGAGTTGACAGATTTCATTAAAATTTTTTATTTTCCTTCCAAATAGCAGACAAATAGCTGACAAAGGTATGTTAGTAATATATGTTCAGCTGCTTTTGAACATCTGTCTGTTTATTGCACATTTATTTGAAGTTTCAGAAAATGCAGTTTTTCCATAATAGCTAAAGAAAACATTTTTTACTTGATACTTGAACTATAGAGCACTTTTACCTATCCTTAATGTATGATCCTACCTTATAAATGAGCAAGGGCAGCACAGCAGGCTGATATCCAGCTAAGAAAAAGGGATATGTAGAGCTGCACAAGTGTTAAGAGTGCAGTGTCAATATAGCTTGTTATCTTGATTCAAATTTCTCATAAGCTTAATTGGTCTAAAGAGAGAAAAATTATGACTATTTTTGTCTAAATGTATATAGAATATTAACAACATTAAAGCTGGTAACTGCAGTTTGACTAAAACTAATGACTAAAACTTGACAAAAATGCAATGACTTTTCGTCGACTAAAACTAGACTAAGACTATTTAAGACAAAAATGACTAAAATGTGACTAAGACTAATAACCATTTTCGTCTGAAGATAAAGACTAAGACTAAATCAAAAATGGCTGTCAAAATTAACACTGCTGTGCTCATTTTCAAAAAGAATACTAATAACTCTAATGTACCTAATGTAAAGGCCACTGAGTAGTTGTGTTGGTAATGTCCTAAAAATAAGGAAAATGGCAAGAGATTGTAGAAAGCTTTGGGGGTTTTTTCTCTTAATGCTGTGCCAGTTTCAGCTTGCCCACAGACCACACCAAGATATATCATCTGTGGCCAGCCACTGTGCAGCAGATTGAGCCACAGAGTTTATATAAACCAAATGGGACATACAGAGCCTTTTTAAAACACCAAAATGACCCTGCATGTCTGGATATAACCCATATTTTGTGTAATTCTAAGTTGAAGAGTTTTTGGTGGTTAATCAAGAAAGTGTTTATGCATGGTAGTTGGCAGGCTGATTGTATATTGTAATTTCTCTAAGCACTTGGAACAAATTTTATATTTCCAGAATAATGCATGGTATAATCCTTTGATTTAATATGTCATAAAAAAATGAAATCTGACAATAGAGATGTATAGTAAACAATTATAAGTTAAATTGCAGTTAAGCTGTAATAAACAGCAATGGTTTGGAAATAAACTCCATTCATTTGAACAAATTTAATTTTGATTATGCCATAGTGAAGTGCAAGGTCCCACTGGATGATTAATTATAAACTTGGATTCTCTCATGGAGCATCACACTGGGTAAACATCCCTGTTTACACCACTTTCACATAGACTATGTATCAGGTAGGGAGCTGTTTTAGCTTTGAGTATTGTAACAGAATGAGGAGACTGGAAGACAGACCGGAGGGTTAATTAGTAAGTGGGTTTGCATGATGGTGCTGATGGTGATCTCTGTTTAACCTATGCCCTTTCTTCCCTGAGTGTGTGTGTGTGTGTGAGTGTGTGTGTGTGTGTGTGTGTGTGTGTGTGTGTGTGTGTGTAGTGATGTGGAGTCAGAGTACAAGAAGCTGGGAAGATTGGAAGACTTATTTTCTATTATTTACAAGTTTATGAGATCATACCAGTGGTGACTGATTTTCATTTCCCTAACATCCCTTTGCAACTAACATATTGCTATTCTTCGTGATATACAGTACCATTTCTTTGCAGAAATTTATTCAAAGGATATAGAAAGTGTAAACACCCTTCAATGGAGCAGTGAAAACACCTGCAGGTGACAGCAAAGATGTAAACTCTCACAGAGTTAATATGAGAGGCACTTTTTTTCAGCAGGTTTCTAACTTGAATTAGCAGTGTGTGTCTGTGTGTGTGTCTGTGTGTGTGTCTGTGTGTGTGTCTGTGTGTGTGTCTGTGTGTGTGTCTGTGTGTGTGTGTGTGTGTGTGTGTGTGTGTGTGTGTGTGTGTGAGAGAGAGAGAGAGAGAGAGAATCGTGCTTTTGCTACATCGACACCATAACATTTGTCACTATTTTTAATTTTTTATTTATTTTATTTTATTTTATTCATCTTGATGTTTCTGCAATATTGTATGCTACAAATCATGCTAACATCATAAAGAACTTTGTAGCTGAAATTAACAATTGACTGAAATTGAGCGAGAGAGGAGAAGAAGAAGAAGAAGAAGAACAATCAATTTAATTAATCAATCAATCAATCAATCAATCAATCTATGCATTTTGTTCTCCAGATCACTCCCTGTCTGTTAATTTTCTGTGATGATAATATGAAATTCAATAAAACATTGTGGACGCAATTGTTGTTCACATTGCTATGGAGAGGTAAATTATAAAAGTAAACATTAAAAAACAAAGTAAAATTTTTAAAGTCTACACTATAATTACAATTATAGTGGATTTGGTTTTTTCCTTTGTTAGAGTTGTTTTTAGTCAATGCAAAGCAAATTGAATTTTCTGTTTAAAAAAAAAAGTTTTTTTAAAAACCTCCCCCAACTCCACAAGATGCCTAAAGAATGAGTAAAAATGCCCACGCTCTTCGAGTAATGATTTAGTGCTTAAATTATCAAACAAATCTATTTAAGCTAGGCTTTTACTGAAACTATAATAAACAAAGCAAAAGCAGTAATTATTAACTTTAATTGTGTTTGTTATTACAGTGAAATTATATGCATGTTATAGAGGACTGAAATGCTGATTCTTATCATATGTTACAGCTTTTCTCCTGTGTTGTACCATGTGTGTTATGTTTGAACATAACACAAAAGAAGAAATAGAAAAGAAGTCTACATGTTAGAGTATCATGATCAGTTAAGATCATTTAAAGAGATCAGATCAAGTCAATTTCTACTATCAGAACATGTTTAATAACAAACACCTAGGTGCATGTGCAGTATGTCAAATGCAGTCAGACCTCTTTTAAGACCTCATGAACTGCTAGCAAGTTTACACTACAATTTTATTTTAAATAAAAATATGCAAACTAGACAACAGGATGAGCTTGGGATCTTATTGGATTGGACTGAAAATTTAGTCGATGCTTTCATCCAAAGTAACATGAGGAAACATGCAGTGGAGTCTTGCTCAAGGACTCAACAGTGAAATGGGATTTGAACTCACAACCATCTGAGCAGCAGCCCAAAGCAAAGTCACCATTTCTATATTCTGAGAGTCAAGTAACAACCTCACAGCTCCAGGGTCCCCAGTTTATGCTATGTAGGGAGTTTTGCAAACATTCCTCTTATCCACACCTTCCACTGTTACTGGGGTAGACTCTAGATTCACCATTACCCTCGTCAGGAAAAGGCAGTTACTGGATAGTAGGTGGACACAGACAGATTGATCGATCGATAAATAGATAGATGGACACAGACAGATGGACAGAAAGACTGATCGATCGATAGATATATAGATATTGTCTATTTTCAGCTAAACTAAGGATAAGATCATTGTGATTGTGATTAAATAAATAAATAAATAAATGTCTATTTGCAGTTAAATTAAGGATAAGATTATTGTGAAAGTGATGAAGAAGTTGCTTTCGGCTGCTCCCTGTTTGGGGTCGCCACAGTGGACCGACTGGTCCGCACAACAACTTGGCACAGGTTTTTACGCCGGATGCCCTTCCTGCCGCAACCCTCCCATTTTTCCGGGCTTGGGACCGGCACTGCATCCAGTGGCTGGGGTTGAGGCATTGGCTGGGAATCGAACCCGGGCCTTCCGCATGATAGGTGAGAAACCTACCACTGAGCCACCAATGCCCCTATTATTGTGAAAGTGATAACTGTGATAAAAAAATTTCTTGCAGGTAAGACAAAAACTGACCATTCATAATGTTTACTCTATATATAATGATATAATTATCATTTACATGTTTATATATGATATATATATATATATATATATATATATATATATATATATATATTCTAATAATGTGTATTTTAAAACATATTTTAATACTATTTTCCAACAAATTTATTACTGTCGAGCACAAAATGGAATTGAATCTAGCTTTCTACTTCTTAGCTAGTTGATCTTATTGGAATATGAAATTTCATATTAAGCCTCGTAATGTAGATCAGCCAGCAAGGTGTGACATACCCAACATAGCACAAATTTCACGTTCAATAGTTCCAAAATGTAGAACCGTTTGTGTACAGATTTTATATTTATGAAATGTAGTCCTTTCTCCAGCTTTGACAGATGGTAGACAGAAGTAGATGGATTTTTTTCAGGAGGTGGGAAATTCCTAGTGGCTACTTATGTTCTGGCAGATCCTGAATATATCCATTAAAAGCACTAAAAGATTTTTTGAGGCAGTGGGAGACTCCTGGTGGCTTGGGAAGTTATTGCAGATGTGAGATGATTCGTGGCGCTGGATTGTTGCTATATCGTGTGATATTTTATGTGATTTTTTTATTATTATTATTATTATTAACAGTATATTCTTTAGATTTGGTTATGTTACATGACATTTCACCTAAACTTCAATTTGTTTTTTTATTGTCATTCATTAGAGGCAGTACATCTGATTTAGAAGCTAACCTAAAGCAGTTTCCCAGGAAATAATGAAATTCAGGTGATTCATGATCATTCTGGAGATTTGTAAGAGAAATACAACATGCTTGACACATATGAAGTCATGCAGCATGGGACTGTACAGTATGTATATTATGGCAATAATGATATTGTGGCACTTGCTAACATTTTCATTTATCCAATTCTGGTCATGGCCTTTCCTATTTACTCCTGCACAAAGTAAGCAAACACAAAACGTTTAAACTGCAGGATCATCAGACACTATTTGAATTATAATGAGCTTGTTCCATTTGATTTCTCATTTATTAATTTGGCCAGTGTTTAAACCAGAGATACCAAGAGCCCAGTGATCTAGAATTTTCTAGAACCTTTCTAGTACTGCGGGAAAAAACAAAGCACAATGGTCAGGCATTTGTTAATGTTTTTATGACCACTAAACAATACTGAAATACCATATTGTTCAGAAAAAGCCACATTTAACTTAGTATCATAAACATTAAAAAAAATATCACCAATGTACAATCCTTGTGTGCAATATTACAGTTCTACACTATTATTTGTACAGTATTTGTATTTATTTATTCTATTTTACATGTTTACTTGTTTTTTATTTTATTTTGAGTTTTCTTCTTGTATATAGTACATTTTTTTTCTTTCTCTCTCCCATTTTTATTAGAGCAACTGTAACATGGCAAAGCAATTTCCCCCTGGGATTAATAAAGTTCTGTGAATCTTGAATCTCGAATGGTCTACTTAGTGCTGAAAGTAGTTGTTTTGATGGCAACACATACACTGCCAATACAGATACAATAATGTGATAGAGTTTAAAAAATAAATACAATTTTTAAAAAAATAAATAAAAATGAAAAAATCTAAAATGATAGAAAATAATAGAATCCGGAATCAGGAATTACAATAGGGAAAATCCTAGAGATTACATAAGGAAGAAATTTCGGGGAACGCAACACACCACACCACATATGCTTATATACATTACAGTAGACATTACAGTAGACAAACAGAGAAAAACAAACAGCATTAAATGTGCTGACATTTAGGAATCATATTATATGCTTGGATCAAAAGATAGACAAAGAACAGTCTTACAGCTGCAGTTACAGCACCAGTTCATGAAGGTGAGATTATATACAGCTAGAAGGTGAGTTACAGGAAAGCTCCAAGAAAAAGCAGAAGCCCAGTAATAGTATCAGTATCAATTAGGCAGGTCTATAGGGGGTGAGAAGAACTCACAGTAGCAGAAGTGTAGAATTTAGCACATACAGTTCAACACACACACAAAAAATATATATATAAATATATATATATATAGTATAAGAGTAGAGTAGTATAGTATATAGTAAATACTAGTGTATCTATCTATCTATCTATCTATCTATCTATATATATATATATATATATATATATATATATATATATATATATATATATATATATATATATTATATATATATATATATATATATATATATATATATATATATGTATATGTATGTATACCATAGAATATTTATTGCATACACATTCTGGGTTTGAAAAACTGTAGCAGACATTTTATATTAAACTGCCTCTAAATAGAACAGACTGTAAAAGAGTCTTGCTTTCCTTTTTTTCTCTTGCCAGGATGTGGGCCTTAGATTGCTCATTAGAGACCCACACCCAGATTTCTGTAAATCTGCTGACAGTGTCTGTTAAAAAAAAAGAAAAAAAAAAAAAGCTATACAAATAAAATTGAAGTGAACTGAATTCAATTTATTTTGCTCTGAGTGCCTACCTACAAATTGTCCTTGTCATGCACATTTATCAATGTCCCGTGTTAATCATGACAGTCTGTAATTCATGTAGCTATTGGACATCTTCCAGATAATGTGACTAGCTCAGCTGCATCGTCGGCAGCTATTACAGACCTGAGCTTGGCACCAGACTCAGATGAAAAGGCAGCTGGGGATGATGTTTTCCCAACCTAATCAAAAAACTTAATCATCCTACAGATTCATTGCTGAGAAAAATATCACGCAGTTATTCAGCACTAGACCATGAAGGCAGGAACAACATATAGTACCATGCCTGATGTAACATAGCTTGCTAGTCTAGCCATACTTTAAAAGTTAAAGAGAAACAAAAATACACTCCAAGGAAAAGAAGATCCGAACAAGTCCACATACAAAATTAAGCCAATGCTTACTAGTTCTGAAGTGAACTAGTGTTTGCTCTATAGCACTGGAACCAGAATCACAACATGGTGACATTTCCCCAATGTTTATTATCATCAAGGGAAAGTTTTATTTTCAAATATATGGCACAAACTATTGACTCAAAGCAAGACTTAGTAGCAGAATTTATGTATACATACTACATAATTCAATTCAATTTTATTTGTATAGCGCTTTTAACAATGTACATTGTCTCAAAGCAGCTTTACAGAACATAAGAAATATAGTACAAAAAGATCAAGATTAATATTAGACTTATATTTAAATGTATTTGTATCAATCTCTAATCTCTAATGAGCAACCCTGAGCTGGAAATATTACGTTATATTACTTTTCTTTTAGCATGTTTTGCACAGTAACAAAGGCATTTCAACAAAATTCTTTATGTTGTGGAATACACAGTGAGCAGAATAAGAGAACAGTTGTAGCACAATATAAGATCATCATCATCATCATCATCATCATCATCATCATCAGCATTGTCTTCCACTTATCCGGAGCCGGGTCGTAGGGGCAGCAGTCTAAGCAGGGATGCCCAGACTTCCCTCTCCCTAGACACTTCCTCTATATATTCCGGAGGGCTCCCGAGGCGTTCCCAGGTCAGCTGAGAGACATAGTCTCTCCAGCGTGTCCTGGGTCTTTCCCGGGGTCTCTTCCTGGTGGGGCATGCCCGGAACACCTCCCCAGGGAGACGTCCAGGAGGCATCCGAAACAGATGCCCGAGCCACCTTAACTGTCGCCTTTCGATGTGGAGGAGCAGCGGCTTTACTCCGAGCTCCTCCCAGGTGACAGAGCTCCTTACCCTATCTCTTAGGGAACGCCCCGCCACCCTACGGAGGAAGCTCATTTCGGCCGCTTGTATCCGGGATCTTATCCTTTCGGTCATGACCCAGAGCTCATGACCATAGGTGACAGTAGGAATGTAGATTGACTGGTAAATCGAGAGCTTCGCCTTCCGGCTCAGCTCCTTCTTCACCAAAACAGACCAGTACATAGACCGCATTACTGCTGCCGCTGCACCGATCCGTCTGTCAGTCTCACGATCCATCCTTCCCTCACTCGTAAATAAGACCCCAAGATACTTAAACTCCTACAATATAAGATGACAACTAAAATTTTTTGAGGGCTAACGTTGTCAATAATTATTTGGAAGGGTAGAGGCCCTTGCTTTGAATGACTTCAGAACATCTGCATCTGAAACACAGTTTCTCACACTGTTCTAGTGTTATCTTGTTTCACTCTTCTTTCAATCTCTTCCACAGTTCAGTAAGTGTAGTGGTTTCTTAGTAATAACTTTGATGCCAAAGATTTTCCAGAGATTTTTAATCAGGTGCAGCTTCAATGTAACAATGAAACAAACATTCATTGTTTCAACATTCTTAGCTTCAAGGAACTGCTTTACCCATTTTGCACTGTGACAGTAGGCATCAACTGAAAATTGCAGGCTGATTGGGAGATGCTCACAGAGAAGGAACCACATGTTGCCAAAGGAGGTTCTAATAATAATTTGCATTCAAGAAGCCCACCTCTCTGCAGAAAACACCCCCAAACCATGACACTTCCTCACTTGCTCTCTTGCTCTCATCACTAAAGTGAACTTTAGACCAGTTTTCTGTTCACAAAACATGCTCCTCAGCCAAGGTTAGCCAAGGCTTTTGATTCTTTCTGCTGATGAGAGGTTTGGTCACTTTCAGTCTGAATTCTCTTAAAGTGTATGATGAAATGAATCCTTACTATATTCAGCACTGAATTGGCAGGAAAATCCAGCTGCAGTGTTGAATCCATTTCCCCATTGAAAGTCTCGGCATTATCCGGTCATTGCGAAGATTCTAAAAATCATAGATTTGGAATGACTATCTTCTTTTGCAATGACTGAAAGGGTCATCCCTTTTGCCTCTATCTGGACAGCCTCCTCTCTCGCGGTCAGTCACCTTAGACAGAGTCACCCTTCGCCAGCTTGAAAGCCAGTGAAAACTGGAAAGTTTTCTTAACAGGAATGCTGCCAGTTAAATAGGGTAATAATTAAGATAATAATAAAAAAATAGCACCAGGTACCAGATTAACACAAATAACTAGGAGGTATATTAGTGTTTTGATCAGAGTTTTTTTTTCCTCACAAGTCTTATTTATGTTTTTATACTGTGCTTCAGAATATATGTAATTTATGAAATATGTTTTAAAAAAACAGGCAGTCTACTCCTATTAGGATAACTTTGTAGGTTGTTCTCTATTTTTGAGCTCATCTGTGTGCATATATATGTATGTACAGCTACATTATATACAATGTTAAATTACTTTTCGTATACTTTCTAACTTTTTGCCAGATTAAGATGGTTTGGACATGTTCAGAGGAGGGACAGTGAGTATATTGGTAGGAGAATGTTGGACATGGGGCTGCCAGGCAGGAGGCAAAGAGGAAGGCCAAAGAGGAGGTATATGGATGGAATTAATGAGGATATGAAGCTAGTGGGTGCAAGGGTTGAGGATGCAGAAGATAGGGATAGGTGGAGAGAGATGATTCGCTGTGGCGACCCCTGAAGGGAAAAGCCGAAAGAAGAAGAAGATACTTTCTAACTTTTTGTGCTGCAGTGTGAATAAGTGAACTTAAATTTTTTGATGAATAAAGTGATCGATCGATCGATCTATCTATCTATCTATCTATCTATCTATCTATCTATCTATCTATCTATCTATCTATCTATCTATCTATCTATCTATCTATCTATCTATCTATCTATCTATCTATCTATCTATCTATCTATCTATCTATCTATCTATCTATCTATCTATCTATCAGATGTAATACCATCATCACAGACCAAAAGCCATCAAGCTCTATCTTCTTATTAAACATTTGAATTTGGAAATCACTTCATGGTGGTGCCACAAGTAGTGTTATTGCATCACAATTCCAGGGTCTCTGGTCAGCCCTAAGCTCAGGTTTGTGTACAGTTTCATATCTTCTCCTCCTGTGCATGTGAGTTTCCTCTGGATTCTCCTGTTTTCTCCCACCTCCCCAAAACACACAGTGAGTTAAATTTGCTAGTCTAAATTTCTCCTAGGTCCCATCCAGTGTGTATTCCCATTTTGCACATGTAGTGTTCTTGTGATGGGCTCTGGATGCATAGTGACCTGGAATTAATCAATTCTTTCAATAATTGAGCCTATTGAATTGAAAAGGAAGATCATGGTAGGATATAAATAACGTCCATTTTAAGGAAAGTATTATTGATTTATTATTGGTTAGGTTTTTTTTTTTTAAGTTTTTTTTTTGTGAAAAAAAAAAGTTTTTGTGAAAATGTGATTATCTTCGGTTTACAGACTTTTCATCAATTTAGGCTTTTTTCCCCCCTTAAATAAATGTCGTATTTCTTAAATCTCTTGTATCTTAAATACGTATGTCAGTATTAGTACTATACATGATATTAGACGTGCAAACTAGATCACAAACAATGTTCGTCCATTACTGGTTTCACTCACTGGTTCACAAATGCGGAACCTCAAAACCAACTTATGTTTCTGGTCGACTCGCCCGCTCTGTGCTCACCTGACTTTGTTACAGCATTAACATTCCCCAACACTCAGATATGGCAGGGTCCGATGTTTTGAAAACCTTGCTTTATACAATAAACACTCTACTCCAGCAGGAAAAATACAAAGCCGTTCTTGCTGTGCTTAAAGGATTCAGGAATGGCGCCGTGTGAGTGTTTTTGTTCCTTAAAAGAGTTCGGTTCTAAATATGTTTTGCTTTGTTATCATTCTTATATTTAAGTTTTCAGAGCTTTCGTGATTTTTAATAGCTTTATAAATTGTTTGCACAATCCCAGACGAATTGCAATATCGGTTGATTTAATAAAGCACTTGATTTTTTTTTTTGTAGTAACTTTTGTACAGCCTTCGTGCTAATTCAGTGAATAAGCAAGGGCACAGGTCAGAGTGACCAGAGACTTGAACGAGACAGTGCGCATGTGCGTGGCAGTATATTATCATTGTGTGCTAAATAACAATCTGCAGTAATACACATCACCACACTGAGTACAGTACTGCTCCTTATAGCTGCTCACTTTAAATTCACACTATTGTCCCGACCCAGTAGGGACCACAATAGAAATAAGTTTTCTTCTTCTTCTTCTTCTTCTTCTTCTTCTTCTTCTTCTTCTTCTTCTTCTTCTTCACTTTTTAGTCCATTCTGGTATTTTAATGTCCAAGCTGTATTAACTTTTTGTAAAATGTAATTAATGTTGAAGATTTGGTACACCGCACAACAGGGCTGGACAGTAGCACTGATTTTCTTTTCGATCCAGTGATAATAATTGCCAGTCTATTATTCTGATACCAATGAAAATTATTCGTCTGCTCTCGGTGGGGTTTAATATATTATGTTTCATAAAATTGCAGTTTAAGTTAACTTAATTCTACTTTTTCTATCTGGCAGCTGTTTACCTATACCAGCATGTGGCTCTGTTCAAAATAGCATACTAATATGTTGAGAGGTTTTTCCAAAAAAAAAAGGTTGAGTACTGTATTATTTTAAATCTAGTCTTAATAATGCTTTGATTGCCATTAATCTTATTACAGCTATGGTGCTAAGATCCGGGCTCCACATGCACTGGTGATGACGTTTCTTTTTCGAAGTGGCAGGTAAAGCAGACTACTGTAGATATCTGAGACTATAGATATATAGACTACTACAGATATTTACCTACTACTATAGGTAAACTAGCCCCTTGAATAAAAATGCTTTGCAGTTATCTTTTTTTTTGCAGACCTTGTAATTTTCTTGTGTGGAATAGGTAAAACCTACACCTTTGTAAGTGCTAAACAAAGTTGTATAGCAAATAGCTTTTTGTTATGAAGTCTAAACCAGTACTGCTAGAGTTTATAATGTTAGTCACTGAACATATATTATTAAAGAGAACTTTTATAGTTATTTTTGTGTATGTGTGTGTTCTGTCTTTGCATTCTAGCCTTCAGTCTAAGCTGAAAGCTATAGCCCAGGCCACATATACACACTCAAGGAACCTAGCCTACTTTGTATTTTCATATAAAGGATTGTTGGCACTTCAGAAGTGCATTCAGGGAAAGAGTCTTCAGTCTCACTCATTCTTGGCTGCTTGTCTTGGAGGTTGGCTGGTATTCGGGGTCAATAACAATATAAACAGCCAGGTAAGTTACACACTTTGCATATCAATAGATGTGCACATTTGATGTGAAAGGAGTATAAATGTTTGCTTAATGCAGGAGTTCTTTTCCTTGACTGGTTTCTGTGTAGGTTCTTTGTATGGTATGGTCTCTTAAAATATATCTAACACTGTGCTACTCTTATCTTCTGTTCCCTAGATAAACATGTACTTGCTATCTAGAATTCTGTTTGCCTTATGTCGTCTGGCTGTGGAAAAGGGCTACATCCCCAAGCCCAAAAAAGACCCTTTCCCACTGTTTGCCATGCTGGTGTGGGGTATTGTCCTGTGGCTATTTGAGTACCATCCTCACACACTGCAGCCGTCACTCCAATCCTCCATGACCTACCTCTACCACGACAGCAACACATGGCACGACCTCTCTGATTTTCTTATATACAACAAACCACAGATGTAAGCTTGTTGAACATAGTTCTCTGTTAAACTACAACTAGTGATGATGGTCAGAAAACTGTAAATAGTGACCGCTTTAGGTTATGGCTTTTTTTAATGGTAGCCATTAAATCTGCACTTTTACAGACACTTTTAATTTTCTCTATTCTGTTTAAATTTTTAGTGAATATATGATAACCTTTAATTTTGTACTTTTTGCACATTTGTTAATTGGTGTTCAAAAACAGAGTTTATTTCATAATTGGAAAAATTAATTACAAAATACAATTTGAACACTTGACTGTTAATTTTCATTATTAACTGAAGGTGTTTTAAATAAATCAATCTGTAGCTAGTGACCATTTTATTGCTCTTTGGTGTAGGGGAATGTCAAAGGTCTTATTTGAACTTTGCAGCAGTGACTGCAGACAGACTTATCGGTCAGTCTATGACACTGTCGAATCAGTCATGCATAATTATTTTTATTTTACGACTTTTATGGGTGTCATAATATTAACTGAGGTCAGTCCCTATTGTAGCAGATCAGCAATGTGGACCAGTTTAATCATTTATGGTGACAAATACTCAGACATTTTCAATTTTCAACAGAAATGTTGAATTCCAGCAAATTCTAAAAAGGTACTGATATGCAGCTAACACAAATTATGACATTTAATATGCAACCATTTAAAGATTAGTTAATTACTTTTAATAAGACACATCAATATTTTAAATGGTTGTTTTGACCACATTTGAGTATCACAAAGGTTGAGGATATGAGGCATCTATTTTGAACTTGAAGCAGAGAAAATACATATTTCTCCATCCAGTTGTCTTTAAATGTTCTGTTTTTATCTTTTTTTTTTTTGTTTGTTTGTATTTTTAAATAAAATGTCATTACTCACTAATCAAAACAGAGAGATAAATGAAATAATGAAAATATGTGAATGCTTTCATTTTATGATATTTTTTTTACTGACTTTAGCTACCACATCAGCCCCACAACCATCAATTCATTGGTCATTTCTGCCAGTTACAGACCTATAGTCTTTAGGTGCTGTTATTTCCAATTAACATTCTATACCAAACTATATACCTGTTTGCATATTTTACAGGATTACTCCAAATGTTTTGTGGCAAAAGCTGACACTTGTTTTAAAAAATATCAAGGCCATGATCTATGATTATTACTGATCTTATGTACTGGCTTATGTGCTTGTCACATAAGAAAAATAATAAAGGTGCAACACAGATCATTTATCTTAGCATGTCCAAACAACTCATTAGATTTATCTTAAAATATATACACAAACACAGTAACAACTTATGCAAAATCAACTCCAAAAGGAGTAGCAGGTACAATATATTTGTTCGTCACACTTTTCTTGTGGATTTGTTACAATGTGCCACTAGAGGTCACTGGAGTCTTTGGAAACCGTACTTCCTACCATCAAAGTGCTGATGCCAGATCAGTTTATTAATGTATTTTTTGATGGAACAAGCGAAGAACAATCATTCACACTGCAGGAACACTGTGTATGAGTATGTGCACATTATCCTGTACAAAGTATTCTCTCTCTCTCTCTTTCTCATACACACAAACAGACCCCTCCAAAAGTATTTTTTATTTTGATAGGCACTGAAGAGTTTTGGGTCTGAGAAGCATGTGTGGGTGTCCACATATTTTTGGTCACATAGTATATCTACATTATATCATAATATATAACCATAAATGGCCCCATTCCAGAACCATGGGCACTGACACCAAGTTGGTCCATGTTTGCTGTTTTAATAATCTCTGATCTTCTGGGAAGACTTTCCACTAGAGTTTGGAGCGTGGCTGTGGGGATTTACTCATTCAGCCACAAGAGCATTAATTAATGAGTTCAGACATGGATGTCAACTGAGGAGGCCTAGGTCACAGTCAGCGTTACAATCAATCTGAAAGGTGTTCAGTGGGGTTGAGGTCAGGACACTCAAGTTCTTCCTCATCAAATTTGGCAAACCATGTCTTCATGGAACTTGTTGTCTTCATTGGCCTACATATTGGTGCTATGGTCACAAGGTTCAAATACTTCTGGAAAAAAATGCGCTATTGTGAAGATTATGTCATGCCAAAACTTTCAAACATTGTGTAAGAATCTTGGTGTTGGCAATTTTGACCTTTATCTTTGGGCATGCACCATAGGTGTAGTAGTGAGACAAGCAGTGACACTACTAGAGAAGAGGGTTTAGGTGTGCCCCGTGACTCATAATTCCTGTAACCTGTACACAAGCAACTCTCTCCAAGTACACCCGAGCTGCCACTTTTTAAAAAAAAATCAGATTTAAAAATCTACTCCCACATTGCATAAAAACTCTGCTAGTAAACATCCATGTAAGGCTTAGCTAGAGGTGGACTTGGGGCTTGAAATATTTCTGCCAGCTCCAAATACTTATTTAGATAGCTACAGCACAGATGATTATACACTGTAAACCCGGATGAGTGGAATTTACTTAAAAAATTTGAGGAAACCGGTTGCCTTAAAAAAACTAAGTAATGTGTATTCAAAAACTTGAGTAAATTTAACTTAAAATTCCCATTCCAACATCTATCTTAAGTTCTATGTACTTAAAAATATATTTATTTAACTTAAAATATTTTGTTATATGAATTACTTTTTCAGTTACTACACTTGGAATATTGAAGTTCAATACACTAAATTCCATGCTGATTTAACTTGAAATAATTTGTAATATCAATTACTTTGTTCAATTGCTCTACTCTTTTTCTTAAGTAAAGCTAAGTCTTCTTCTTTCGGCTTTTTCTTTCAGGGGTCGCCACAGCGAATCATCTCTCTCCACCTTATCCTCATTAATTCCTCCATATACCTCCTCTTTGCCTCCTGCCTGGCAGCTCCCTGTACAACATTCTCCTACCAATATACTCACTCTCCCTCCTCTGAACATGTCCAAACCATCTTAATCTGGCCTCCCTAACTTTGTCCCCCAAACGTCCAACATGAGCTGTCCCTCTGATGTACTCATTCCTAATCCTGTCCAATCTTGTCACTCCCAAACAGAACCTCAACATCTTCAGCTCTGCTACCTCTAGCTCTGACTCCTGTCTCTTCCTCAGTGACACTGTCTCTAAACCATACAGCATGGCCGGTCTCACCACTGTCTTGTACACCTTCCCCTTGATTCTCGCTGAGTTGTTAATTAAGTTGTTAATTCAAAGCAGAAAAATCTGAAAAAACAAATAACAATAGTAATCTTTTCTGTGTTTTATTCCAAATATAAAACATTCCAAATACAACAAGACCAAGGATTTTTACAACTTAAGGGTGATAGAGACCTTGTAAATCAGCATCAAAATCGGTGCCAATACAAAAATAAAATACACTGCAAACAGTGAACAACAGTGAACATTTTACAATTGCAATATTACAAACAAACAACTTGGTAATAGTAACATAATAGTAACATAACCATTACCTTTTACAGCGTAAGCTGATTTTTCAAAGACTGAATATTTTAGTTATAACTATCTAACTCAATCATAAGTCGCACCAGTTGAAACCAGGGACATCATGTCAATTATGCCTGAGGCAGTACCAGTGTAACTTAGACAAGCCAAGACTCTACAACCTCACCCAAGTGTTGGTTGACAGCTTCTTTTATACTTTTTATGTGATGAACAATTGTCTGTTCATGTTTGGGGCATGTTAGCTAAGACTATGCTTAGCTATGTAAGTGAAACCATGGATGAATGACAGGTGTTTAAAAATAACAGTACATTTACATTATTTAATTAAACGCTAAACACTAATTAACAATTAAACATTACATTCAACACAAAAATTAAACACTACCTTCGGAACAGGAAGAAAAATAGGAACATCTATCACTCACATATTCAATTGCTCATATAAACCATATTTTTGTGTACACAGATTTTAGTAGATAAAATCTACTAAAAGATTTTTGTTAAATGCAAGACAGTATGACTTTGAATTACTTTTTAAAAAAAACAAAAAACAAAGCCAACACAATCTTGCTGTACTATTTGCTATCTGGAAGATAGTTGCAGCAAGATATACGCAATGTGTGACTTCAGCATTTGGGAGGGCCTCAACTCACATCTACAGTTGGTGACACAAGAAATTATTAGGACATTTTTACCAAGGGAGTGGCAAGATGATGATATAAAGGACTGGCGAGTTTAAGACAAGCATCTTAAGCAGCAAACACAGACTTAACAATGGATGGTAAGCTTCTTTAATTCTGTCATGTACATGTATATGTAATGAATTTTGTTTTTGACTTGTGATGCATGATACATTCATATACATTTTTAAGCTTTATTCATCCCAGTGGGAAATTTACAACTTCCAGCAGTATCCACAAACTTACATTATGAATATTTATATGGTTTATCATGTATATTTTTCTCTACAACGTTTTACAAAACTGATTTTCAGCTTTACATTTGAAAATGTTTTAAAATCGCCTTGCATCAGTTTGTTACTTTTTGTCTACTCTGCATTTATGTGTGTGCAGTTTTGAAGCTCATGTCTGCTAAACTGGAGGAAAGTCAAAACCAGGTGCAGCACAATACAGAAGGTCTACACTCAAATGGTCTGGTAGTGAGGAGGGGACAGCCCTTTAGAATCACACTGAGCTTTGATGGGCCTTATATGGAAATCAAAAATGACCTTATGCTCAGAACAGATCTAGCTATGTATCCATCTATGTATGAAGGTACGAATGGATTTTATCAATCCATTTCAACTTTTCTCTTTCTGAATTATCTTTATTTTTATTTTTTTATTTTATTATGTCCTTCAGCTTGCCTTTCATACAGTTTTTATTCTGAAAGAATTAAAGACCATTTTAAGCACTGCAATTTAGGAGCATCTGTAACTTTGGTGTTCCTCAAACAGCCACCCTACTATACCCTGTTATCTCAATCTATAATCTTCTCACTCTTTTCAATCATTCTTCCCTGCAGAAAAGCTTACCTGTGACATTCCCATCAGTTTCTCAAAAGTCACGTCTCCGTCCCAGTGGACTGCCTACTTTCAGCATGGCATGATGGACCCCAGTGCCCCTCACAAGGCTTCTGTGTGTGTCTACAGTCCACCTACAGCTATTGTGGGAGTATATCAGCTCTATTTGGTGTCTCGCTTTGGCTCTTACAGCTGCAGGATTGGACAGATCACCCTGCTTTGCAATCCTTGGTGCACAGGTGAGTCTGGATTTTCCTTGATGTCTATCTCATCTAATACATGTGAGGTTACACTATACAGTACACTGAACTGTTCTGTCTCATATTATCTATCCAAAGTTTATATGAGTAGGAAAGGTGCCACAAGATTCTGAAATTGTGTGTGTCTGTACTTTTTAGATGACTCTGTCTACTTGCCTGATGAAAATCAGAGACAAGAGTATGTGAGGAATGAGTCTGGCTTCCTGTACATGGAAACAACCAAAAACATAATCCATAGGCCATGGGGGTATGATCTGGTAAGAGCAGCTTCTATGTGTTTAAGTATTGGTAGAGGATAGGTTTGACCTTTGGTATTAAAAGAATTTTTAAATTTTGGTATTAAAAGAATTTTTAAATTTTGGTGTTAAAAGAAGTTTTAGGGGGAAACGAGTTATTGCTTTAATTATCAGCATGATCCATAGCAGTCTATGTCTCGTCGTTTGAGGGAAAATTCTCTTGAACCATCTGAACCTGATCCTTATCGTCTTTTCTTTGCTTGACTGGCTTAAGCCATAGATTTTCATTTTTGAGCTCTGTGCAGTTCAAGCTACAAAAGTGGTCAAATGCATGGATCCCTTCATGTTTGTCTTTTGTTAGCGTCAAGCTAGACAGATAATTGTAATGAGTGATGTATTATTATTTCCTTAAATACAAACAAATACTATTCTATACATCTGTATAGTCAGTGTTATATGTTGATGTCACAGATGCAGTAGATTAATGTATTATGTATGTTTTCAGTATAAGAGTGGTATCCTGGACATCTGTATGATGATTCTGCAGGTGAGCAATGAACACAAGCAAAACTGGAAGAGTGATTATACTAAGCGCTTTGACCCTGTTTACATCAGCAGAGTCGTCTCAGCTATGGTGAGCAACTGCGCTTCGACCGCTTCTTCTTCTCTCTCATGTCTGTCTCAATTCTTGTTCCGTGTACTGATAGAGTTCTTTTGAGCAGGTGAACCATAATGATGACTGCGGTGTTCTGGAAGGGAAATGGAATGAGAATTACACCAGTGGTGTCAACCCGTCAGAGTGGGAGGACAGTGGAAGCATTCTGAAACAGTGGGCCAATTCTAACTTCAATCCTGTGAAATATGGACAGTGCTGGGTTTTTGCTGCCGTCATGTGCACTGGTACTGAATAATACATGCATTTAGTGATGATGAGAACTTTTTTTGGGAAAATGCATGCTTATAAACCATGTCTTCCTTAGTAATGAGAGTCCTGGGAATCCCAACTCGTGTGGTCACCAACTTTATCTCGGCTCATGACACTAATAAGAACCTGGAGATTGAGGAGTATTACACTGAGAAAGGGGAAAAGCTGCCTTGTGGTGAGAGCATCTGGTGAGTTATTAATGGCACCAGTGGTGCTCACACTACTTAATGTGCATGGTCAGTTACTACATTGCCTTACTGTTATGACATTACTTATGTTAGGCACAAAGATATAGGACTTAAACTGTTATATCTTCCTTGAAGGAACTTTCACGTGTGGGTGGAGTGCTGGATGAAGAGAGGAGATCTGCCAGAAGGATATGATGGCTGGCAGGCAGTCGACCCCACTCCACAGGAGAGAAGTGATGGTCAGTCTTGTTTCCTTAGCTGAAGCATATCATGAATTTCTAGAATCAATTATTGTTATTACTAGACATTAATGGTAAATATGGGTATAGCAATTTAATTGTGTCAGTTCTTGTGTCAGTACTTAATGCTGAATTACCCATCCCATCCCAGGAACATTTAGGTGTGGTCCTGCCCCAGTAAAAGCTATTCGGGAGTGTCGGACTGACTTGGACTATGATGTCTCATTCATCTACGCTGAAGTTAACGCTGTTGTGCGTACGTACATTATGCGCCAATCACAAAAATTGGGCTGCACCACTGATACAGACAGAGTTGGTGCTTTCATATGCACCAAGAGCCTGGGATCTCACAAACCGCAGGATATCACTTCTACCTACAAACACAACAAAGGTGAAATAAGAGATCAAGTAATAGAGAGAGAGAGAGAGAGAGAGAGAGAGAGAGAGAGAGAAGAGAGAGAGAGAGAGAGAGAGAGAGAGAGAGAATTTAAAATTATTTTTGCTTTTTTTAAAAAATTTTTTTATTTTTTTTACTTTGTTTATATGTGGCTAACATATCCTTTTCCCCCTTTCCCCCATCACTGCAGGTTTACAGCCATCTGGCAGCATATCAGGTCAGTGTAAGTCCTTTCAAAAATATTAGGTACAATCAATCCTACTGTGTAATATCAATTTTTTTTTTATTTAATATCAATATACTCTGATATATATTAAGAATATAGGTAAATAATAAACAGACTTTATTAAGTATTGAATATTTTTGCTTACAGTACCAAAGACCACCAAAAACTAACTAAAAATTCTGTCATTCCCTACTCTTATTTTTACTGTACTGTTAATGAAAAATAACTCTTACCTTTTCATCAGTGTTATTGTTGATTGTTATTGAGATAAGACTAGTAAAATGTCTATGTTTTATATCCTTGTGCATAGAATCAGCTCAAAGTCTTTCTGTAGAGCTGAACCTTGATAAAATGCCTGTTGTTGGAGAAAATATCTGCTTCTCAGTCATTGTGACTAATCATGACAGCGTTCAGAAGAGAGTGAGAGAACACGCCAATGCTCAGGCAAAGAGATATAACACCGTTCCATCTGATACCTTCTGGGAGGCTGATAACTTCATTGATCTTTCTCCTTATGGAAGTATGTGTTTATGCAAGTGTGCATAATTTATTATGTGCAAGATTTAGGCTAAGTCTTAATTCAATGAAAAGTTTAATGTTTCCATGTTTGAAAAGATGTCTATATCAGTATTAATAGAGCTACAGTCATTCATTTAATCTTGTTCCAGAAGTTTGTCTGTGAAATCTTTATAATGAGGGAAAGTGAAAAGAAACATCGCTTGAGCAATATTACATGATGAAATTGTCCAATCAGTAACATTTCTATGGTATATTCACGTTCATGAGTACTAACTTAACCAGAACATTATCATGTTATCTGTGGTCTAACATATTTTTTTATTGCTCTTTACTCAGAGGCAGTGCTACAACACAAGATCTCATACAGTCAGTATCCAGCACTGCGGAATGACCAGCTAGTCAATCTGGCAGTGGTCATAATAGATATGGCCACTCAGAAGGGACTCATGGCTTCTGAAGAATTCAACATCATCTACCCATTCATCCGCATACAGGTACAAGATTCAGGCTAAAACATGTTAGAAGAAAAAGAGGTCTTTACATTGTGTACACTTTTAATTACACATTTATATTCACATCTATATAGTTTATATCATCATGAATTAAAGCTGATACAATAATCAAGGCAGAACTATGAATGTGAAAAAAATCTTTATTCAACTTAAATTTTATCAAGCTTTATCAACTTCATTAACAATCACTGGAAATGATTGGAAATTGTCAATCATTTAACATAAATGTTTACTTAAAAACTTGTAAAAAGGTGCCTGACCTTGTAACAATATCACTGCTTGTTTTGTCCAGGTTGCCAACCCAGACAATGTCACCGTGGGCAGACGCCAGTTAGCTACGGTGACAATCACCAATCCATTCTCTGTGGCGGTGAAAGGCATGTTGACTGTGGCTGGTTCAGGCCTGCTGGAGGACAAAATACTCAAGTATGTGAAAAGCTTTCAGTTCAGTCACAGTTTGCAATGCTGTTAATGAGATTCTCTCAAAATACACATTGTTTCCTGAAGGGTCATTGAGTAAAGAGTAAAAGCAAAAGAAAAAAAAAAAGCACTGTTGCAAGAAGTTTCGTGATGTCAACTTCCACCCTCTAAATAAGTAAATAGTGCATGCCTAAATTGGGTGTGGTGACTGATTGGGAAACATCAGTATTACAGCATAAAACAATGCTTTATGTTCACTATGAGCTAAACCATCTAATATAGGAGGCTTTTTGCATGAGACACACAAAGAAAGTGCTTGTGAAATATGTTTGTAATGCAGACATGCAGATTACACAGGAATGTTTGTACTGAACAAAGTTCAAGTATTGAGTCATTGCATTCAAACTATATGCAATACTAACCTTTAACCTTTTTACCATGTGATCTCGGCTATTCAGCTGTTTATTTACTTTCTTCCACTATATCCATTATATTACCTAATTGGTAAAAATTATTGACACTGAATGTATAGTAAGTCCACTGTATTCATTTCTATGCTGGCTTCTTCTTCCCTGCTACAGTGCTGCACTTTTGCAGCCCAAAGAGACCATAAACACTGAGGTATGTTTTATACCAAAGATGCCAGGAATGAAGATGCTGCATGCTACTCTAAACCTGGATTACAACCATGTTTTCCGTGGCTTCAGAACCTTTATGGTCAGACAAAGATGAAAAGGGAAATCAGAACCATGTACCTGAGCCACCTACTGTAAAATGTTTATAATTTTTCATGTAACTAGACTTCTAGAAACTAATATATAACTGAGTAATTGTGTGAAATTCTTTTTATTGCAGTGTTTACATAACTACAATAAATAACTACTAACTGAAGATAATGAAGTGATGTACACTTATCTATGCCTTTTTAATTTTGGTAATTTATCACATAGCTTGTATTACTCTTATTAGATATATTTGTTGTTCTTGTTGGTGGATGATATTTAAGGCTAATAAATGAGCATTAATTGTAATTTTCTGTGTCTCTGTAATATCCCTTAGTGGGCAGAAACTTGGCAAACAAGACTGCTGTTCTCTGCTAAAAACCATATGAAACTATTTATAGAAAAGTTTAGCCAGTAGAGGGCATTATGCATCTTTTATTAACCAGCGCAGTACCCCAGGCACAGGCCGTAAAACTCATATCCAGTACTACCTACAAAAAGTTCCTGCCCAAATACAGTATGACAAAATTGACTCTATGTAATTAGCTGCAATGATTAGGAAGAGTGCCCTTAATTGGATAGGTCACCGGACCACTGGACCATAGCATGTTAATAGCCTATAAGTATTTACAGAAAGGACTTTCACTAAATATTCAGTGATATGTATTTGGATTGAGGATAAAAATGTATGCTCGAGTGCTGTACAAATAACTGTCATCCAATTCAGGGTGTATTCCTGCTTTGCTCCTAAAGATCTACCACAAGCCCCACCAGAATTAAGCATTAACTGAAAATGAATGAAGGAATCAATGTTCAAAGCAGCCTATTGACCCTGTTAGTACTTTAGCCATTGCAGAAAAGAAATACAAGATTGGCTTCTGTGGGAATTAACTGCTTTATCCTCGGTCTGAGCCAAAAAATCCCCCCATCCTCTTTTTCCCTCTCTAAGGTAATGCTTTTGTGTGTGTGTCATGTTCTGTTGGCAAGAGATGCAGCTATTATTGATTGGTAGCTAGATAATGAAAAGAGCACAGTTCAGTGCACATTGCAGTTTCTTTCTCTTCCTTCACTAAATCTGTCACATTCACTTCTGCCATGAACTAGCCAGTTACTGATGAATGTCACTCATCTACAGATCAACATTGCCTAACAGAGCATGACTGTAATGAACCTTCAGTAGAATGTTTGCTGATCTTGTTTACCATGAATTCTCAGTGGACATATGAATACATTTGTTTTACTCACAAGTGTGAACAATACTGTATACAGGGAGCTAAAGGTTACAGCTTTAAGACTGCAACATGAGAATTATAAACACTTCTCAGAGCACATTGCATTCGGAAATGATTTGCTTTTGTATGCAGAGTGGGGTGTAGTACAAAGGTGTGCTACTTGAGAAACAATGATAAATAACTATACGTATATACAGTATATGCATGGCTGAGGGAATGTGGGAATACCAAGAATAATGGTATGCCAGAAACACTGAGCTTCATTAACCAAGAAGCTGCCCATATGTAATGTGCATTTAACACATTTTATTTTTGCAGTGACAATAAATGCTAAATGATTAAAGAGATTGAGATGCAGGAGTAATTTGTAGTAATGGTTTAAGTTAATGCATGCACACAAGTGTCTGATATGCATTAAAGCAGAAGACATCTAATACATCTATTATTCACACACAAATATGATGGCATAAATTTGCTATTTACGTGATGTGGTTGGCTGGATTTCATGATAGTAGTTTTAAGTATCATGCCATGAAAATAATACGTGCCAAGGGCATTTTTCTCCCTAAGGGTAAAGTCAAAATGGAAGTCATCTAGTTGTCTTTGCCTAATAGAAGTGGCATATTTTCTGATTACTATTAGACGTACTATCCATTGTATTTCTCACACACACACACACACACACACACACACACACACACACAGACAAATGTTACTTACTTTGTTAGAATAAGAGGTTTGACTTTTATGCTTCATGTCCAAGCAGAACACAACACTGACACTCCCACATTCTTTGATAAAGCCTGTAGGATGCACAATAACAAGTGTGACTTTTTTTGAACACTGGTGAAATACTATGACTGGCCTGCAAGATCAATACACTCCACATAGCCTAATGCTAATGAGACATATTTCAAAAAATTTCTGCTATTAAACAAAGTAAAACACATTGGCTGCCATTTGCCACCTCTTCAGGACCTGCACACTTCCAGGACTCCAGAGCAGGCAGTTGAGATTGTGGCTGACCCCTCTCACCTTTGATGCAATCTTTTTGAGGCACCCCCCCAGCAGGAGTCTGCACTCCATCAAGACAAAAACCTCACGCCATAAAAACAGTTTCTTTACATTAGCAACTAGCTTCATCAACAATATGCCGGACCCAACTTGGTTGCTTATCCGCTGTAAGAAAAATAAATCGAAGAGCGTCGAAGATCTTAATGAAGAAGAAGTTTATTGCATCTTATCCTGTACTTGTGTCCGTCTCTGCCATCGTTACATTGTTTATAGCTGATATAGTGTTATATCTTACAAATTAGTTCTCATATATTCTGGACAAGGACATCATCAGCACAAACAAGGCAAAAAAAAAAAGTTGAAGATCAATTCCAATCTGAATTGTTTTTAAACACAGATCTGGCTTGCATTACACGGGCATTGATTTTAACCAGCGTTTCAGCCTTGTAAGATGTGAGCCTGCAATGTACAGGAGTCTCTGTGCACTATGTTTTGAATTGAATAGTAGGTTCTGTGGGCTGTTACAATATTATATACAAGTACATAAGATTTGAATGAAATGAGGCAGTGGGCTGTATTTGATAGCATTCTACCACAAAGTATGCTAAATGCAATATTCAAAATTGATAATTAAATATTATCACTTCAACTTTATTTTTATTTGTTCTTTTATACTTGCATTTTTTCTTGCAATGAAGTGTCTGAGCAATCAGATCATTTCCAATCTCTTATTTTGAACATGCAGAGGTTAGTGAGCTGTCAGATACAACTGCCTGATTAAAATTTATCCTGTCTCACTTTTTCTGAGAAAGTTGCCCTGCTGCTCAGTAAATGGCGCTCCATACAAAAAATATATTACAATAGAGAGAAATATTTTTCCTAATGTTTGTTTGATGATGCTTTATCATGAAATAACAATTTAACAGCATGTAAGCATTAGTTCATGTTTATGAAGGTCTACATTTTGTGCATTTTCTCAAATCATATCATTTGCACATTGCACATCCAAGAATGCTATTAAACAATTGGTGAAACCCAGTCATTTTATATTATTGGCATAAATTAATGAATATGACAAATAAAGTAAAGCAAATAAAAATAGTCAGTCAATTACAACAAAATAAATTCTACATATAAACTGAGGACAGGCCAGTCTGTATGCAAAGTCATAGACCATAAAAAAATGCTCAAAGGCCATAAAAGAATGCCTCAGCTGATGGAAGACCAGTTAAAGACCAGTATCACTGCTTTTGAAGAATGAAATCTGGCTTACAAATCAGTTCTTGTTGCCACAATATCTTCTTTTAACACTGTGCAACAGTTCCAGCATATCAGCCAAGATACTTAAAAAAAATGTAAAAAATAGCACATTGTAAATACATTGTAGATCTTTTTTTTCCTCCTCCTTTCTCATGTCATGCTATTTTCTTTTCACCTCACTTTCACACTTAATGCACCTTTTCTTTAATTTGCCTCTACATTTCGACCTTTTCAGATGCCATTACACTGCTCAATATATTTAATATGCACTAAAGTGAGTCAAAATAACTTCCACTTCTGCCTTTTTGCCTTTCAATATTCATTTCACATTTTCAGTGATCTATGCATTTGAACTTTTATGGAGTATTATAGGCATCACTAAATGTAAATGAGCTGGGTCTGGAACATGCATTGCAAGAACAAAGAAAAATTGTCTTTCTGAAACTTTTGTAAATCCAGTGGAACACTTTAGGTTGGAATACCCAAACATTTACACACTGCTTTACTAAAAGATTCATTACTGAGGTCCGTGCCCTCTTTGTAAGATACCCTTTCTTTCTCTGTGAGTAGTTTAACCCATCATGAGCTCATTTAACATTTCTTGCAATAATTCAAATCATTACTTTAAAAACACAAAAATCTAAATCTCATTAGACACAATCAGCAGATCCTGACACACACATGCACAAAAAATTTCTATTGGTGGCTTAGTGGTTAGCACGTTTGCCTCACACCTCCAGGGTTGGGGGTTCGATTCCCGCCTCTGCCGTGTGTGTGGAGTTTGCATGTTCTCCCCGTGCCTCGGGGGTTTCCTCCCCCGGTCCAAAGACATGCATTGTAGGTTGATTGGCATCTCTAAATTGTCCATAGTGAATGAATGAGAGTGTGTGTGTGCCCTGCGATGGGTTGGCCCTCCATCTAGGGTGTATCCTGCCTTGACGCCCAATAATGCCTGAGATAGGCACAGGCTCCCTGTGACCCGAGAATAGATTGGATAAGCGGTGGACAATGAATGAATGAATATTCTGTTACACTTGCATTTTTTCTGATATTGAAGAAGTAAGTAAGAGAACCTGTTTTTGTGTCGTGTTAGCTATACCTGTCTGAGCAATCAGATCATCTCCAATCTCTTATTTGTGCATCTGGGTATGGTGGTGAGGGCTGTCAGATACAACTGTCTGATTAGCACTTATCCTTTTCTATCCATTTCACTTTTTGTAAGAAAGGTTTGGTAGAAGGACATTATTAATGTCATTGACACTCTGCTGCTTGTGCTGTTCTGTTATGGTGACCAAATATAAATCAGATAGCTGACCTGTAGTTATGTACACCATATCGTATTATTTCTGAAAATATTAAAATAGCTACTAAAATTAGAAAAAATAATTATAGAACAGTTATTTCTTATTACTGAGTAGTGGGTTTTGTTAACTGATACAATATTATTTTTTACAAGTTCACAGTAATTTGTGCTTGCTTTGGGTTTAAATGTAACTGGAAATGATCATTTAACACATGATTCCTATTTTGGAGAGATAAAGTGTGTAAACCAGGCCTCAGTCTTGTAGCATACACTTTCTGAATGTTACTGTCATATAAATAATAATAAATAATAAAACAATGCAACATTCATGGTATACGGATAATATCTGTCTGACAAACAGTGTTGTCCCCTGTATTTCAGTGAATACATGGCAAAATAGCATTCTCCTGCAAAATATAGTAAATATAATATACAATATTCAAAATTGATCATTAAATGTTACCACTTTACCTTTATTTTTATTTGTTCTGTTATGCTTGCATTTTTTCTTCTTGCAACCTGTTTTTGTGTCGTGTTAGCTATATCTGTCTGAGCAATCAGATTATCTCCAATCTCTTGTGCATGTGGGTGGGGTAGTGAGGGCTGTCAGATACAACTGTCTGATTAACACTTATCCTGTCCTATCTATTTCACTTTCTGTAAGAAAGGTGACCTGTAGTTATGTACACCATATCGTATTATTTCTGAAAACATTAAAATAGCTACTAAAATTTGAAAAAATAATTATAGAACAGTTATTTCCTATTACTGAGTAGTGGGTTTTGTTAACTGATACAATATTATTTTTTACAAGTTCATAAGGGCTGAATGAAATGAGGCAGTGGGCTGTATTTGTTGA
The DNA here is from genome assembly GCA_033459395.1 of Hemibagrus guttatus. Lineage (NCBI taxonomy): Eukaryota > Metazoa > Chordata > Actinopteri > Siluriformes > Bagridae > Hemibagrus > Hemibagrus guttatus. The sequence continues at coordinate 16,605,797 of JAUCMX010000001.1, forward strand.
CTGAGTTGAGAACCTGAGGACTGATATAAGGACCCATTTGAGGGCTGGGTAGACAGTTAAGTTGAGTGAAGACTGGCCTTTAGGTTATTTTGCAGTGACTTGAGGGACTAGTTAGATATGAGCAGTGCATTGAGGACTGTCTTGAGGTCTGATTTGACAGCTAAATAGAGGAAAAATTGTGAGCAGTTTTGTCATTGTCGCCCTGCTGCTTGTGCTATTCCAATAAATCAGAGTCATGATATGGTGTCTTTATCTACACCATATCATACTATCACTGAAAATATTAAAATAGCTAAAAAAAAAAAAGAAAAATTATAGAAGTTATCACAGTTATCACTTATGCCAGTGCTCATGAACTTTGACATATTCACATAGAAAAATTTAAAAATCAGGAAAAAGCACACTGAAAGTGAGATATAAAGAGAAAGAATAAATAAAGAAACCAAGAGAGTGAAAGACAGAAAGAGAGCAAGAGTGTGAGAAAAAAAAGAAACATGCCGTAATGAGATATTGATTTGGTTACTGACAGTAGGAAGTCCTATGGTGTGATTGAAAAGGCCAAGCCCATCTTTAACCCCAGTTTTCCTCATTGACCAATATTACATATGCCACAAAGCCTTAGACCTGGCTTGATGAAGCAGTATCATCTCTCATGAGAAATGCAAGTTAATGTCCCATAAATAATCATTTGTAACACTTCTCTAGCATGAAATACAGATTTCCATTGAAATTACTAATTTATGTGAGGTTGAGTTGACTAATTGAAGAATCTAAGGATATACCTGTGCCAAACCTGTATAAGGATTCAGTCCCAGTTTTGCAGTCTTGTGTAGTGCCATAATTCACTGAATACTGGATATATTCTTCTGGTCCCTGCTTGCACCATTGCGTAAACATCCTGTACGGTTACATGATATTGAAGCAGTGTAAAATTATTCCTTTTCTCATTTATATGTGACACTAAAAAGCAATCATGTTAGCTGATGATTTAGATGCAGTAGTGAGCATCACAAACATTAATGGAGGCATTCTGATGGCTAGTTTTACTCTATTGTGCATACTGTATTTTACAACTTTTTTTCTAGGTGTTTTGTTGTTTTTTTTTAAAAAAATTTCTTTATTTAGATTGTTACCATGGTAACAACATTTTGAATGATTGGCAATAACAACTAGCTAATGAGTGCACACTGAAGACCTAACCCAGGACATACGAAACATTTATTTATTTATTTATTTATTTATTCATTCATTCATTCATTCATTCATTCATTCATTTATTTGTTGGTAAAAAAAAAAAAAAATGACAATTTTGAAGCACCTGCAAAAAAAACAAAACAAAATACTGCACTGCTGATAATAAATGTAATTAATACTATATTACAAAGTTGTCTTCTTTAAGTATGTTAATGAAGTATGTTATTTTGTTGGCGTATCTTTGAAAATGAGTCACATGATTATTCTGGCTCGTTGATCCTATGGAAAGGTAACTCTTTTGGGCTTGCGCCTTTGTCGTGAACTGACAGGGTCACGGTGCTGACTGATGATGTGTCTCTCTGGCACAGACGGGCATGGGCTGACGGATGGCCAGTGCCGCATGCTGGCACAAACACAGCTCACCAGGCAGAAATGAAGGATGCTGGGGCTAATTTTAAACACCGTAAACTAAATTGTTCTAGCCGACCTCTCCCACAGCAAGAAGTGGGGCACAGCTGACTGACTAAGATAACCAAGATTCTTGTCACAAACCAGACCAGGGAAAGGTGTGAGGATCCATGTGCATGTCCATATTAAACACAAAATGTGCACAAAAATAGACAGAGGTCATGTGCACTCAAAGTCATCGAAACTTCAGAGTAGGCAAAATCTGGATCTGCCTTAATGCTCTATAATATCTTTTTGGAGTTTCCTTAAACTGAGAAACCCATGCTGCTCTTGAGGAAACACCCAGATGAATGATCTAATTATTACTGTGGACAGGACACTGTACCACACAGATACTCAAAAGATGGCCATGGTTAGCCAAATGATTGCACTTACTAAAATCAGTTCATGCCAACATATCATTCATTATTCAGTGCATAACTTCACTTAGATAATATAGATTTAAAACTTATAAAGAAAAAAATTACATATGACTCTGATGCTCATACTGAGGATCCTTTCAACATACTCAGTACTGTTTGATTCCATAGCATGCAGTTGTGAAAGTGTAATATCTAATAATAACATTATCCGGCATCAGAAGAGGATAGGTTCCCTTTTGAGTCTGGCTGCTCTGTAGGTTGCTTCCTCATTTCATCTCAAGGGACTTGCCAATGTCACCTCTGGCTAGATCCAAATCTAAAAGTATGTACAAATTTCTGTAAAGATGTTTTGTTATCCTGCATATTGTAATAATTTCTATATAAATAAAATTAATTTTTGATCCAAGGTGAATTGGATTCAGTTGATGTGGATAATCCAATAGATTAAACTTCAAATAGCTAAATGTTTAAACTTTTCAAAGCAGTCAGATAGCAAATAGTGGTAAGATTTACTAAAAGAAAGACATTTTGAAAACCATGTCCTTACAGGAAGTGAACAGCAAAACTCAGAACTCAGGTGACACTGACCTCTGCTGGCAGGGAAGGGTTCTGTCCTGAGATGTTGTAACTGCAAAACCCCACACATCCCCTACAAGCATTTCTCGCTTTTCAACAATTGGCCTTCAATATCGAACATATAACATATAGAAAATATGTACATATGTTGTGTTTTACCACCTACACAATTTGCTATATTTAGATACGTTTGTACTTGTATGTGTTTATCAGCAGAGTGTGTGTCAACAGTGACAAGCACCTTCTTCAAGCACATCAATGTCCTGTGGTAGTGCTGGACTGGCAATACTTTGTAAGTTGTCTACATGCGCATTTCTGTATTCTAATAGACTCAAGGAGAGGTCTTTCTTTTCAGTATGTGTCTTGTCAAGAACAGACATTTTCACCACTTTTTTCTGCAAGGCCATTGCTTTGGGCTTGAAATGATGTGTGAATGAAATCCCATGCTGCTACAAAATGCCAGAATCTTGTGAACTGTATTGGGTAGCATTGTCTGAGACATTGTCACATTCTCAGTAGTGGTGGATTAAAGTCTCCTGTAGTAAGCATATTCCATGTACATAGGTCTCTAACTGTGACTTGCCATGGATTTCCTGTGATCGGATTGATTTTGTGTTCTTGGAGACAAACAAGACACTTCTTAACAATATAGTGAAAACAGTAGATTCCTGACCCTTTTGATTTTCTCCATACCTGTGTGCCCAGGTTTTCTGATCTCAGTGCTTGCAAAACAATTGACTTTTGGAGATCTTATCACTGTAGTTCCAGTATTCTGCAATGACAGACAGACATTTTTCCTCGGTTTGTGCAATTCTATTTGTATTATTTGCTGGGGCCTGGCAAGTTATGTGTCCAGCTGTGTGTTTCACAGAGTTTACTGTTGTTGAATGGGAGATTACTCATGAGTCAATTAATCATATGATCACCAGATCATTATGTTCCATTGTTTTTCGAAGATTACAGGTGGGTCTGTGCTAGGTTAGTGAAATGACAAAATTGCTGGATTTTCTGGTTAATGCCTATGTGTTGTACACATCTGTCCATTTATTCCTACTCAGAGAAGAAGATAGCAGCACTATTCCCCCACTTTTTATGATTCAGTGGATCTTTGATCATCAACTTGGTGTGAAATCTTTTCCAAGTAATCTGTAAGTTGAACGAGTTCCAGAGCACCTTGGAATCAATCCTTCAGAATGGTGTTGTCTCCGTTTCACATAGGTATGATAGGCTAAGCTATCTGAACAGATACTAGTGGTACGTGACAGAAATAAAGCTCAGGTACAGGAAATTATGAGTTGCTGTGTCTTTACATATATACAAGCAAAAGTGCAAAAATGCCAGCACATTACTGTATCAAAGGAATGCTGTGTCCTCCAGGTTAGCTTAACTCTAGGTGTGATTTACTGAGCAGACAAAGAAACAGGTTTGTACAGAAATAAATGGAAAGTGGGAGAGATTTTGTGAGTCTCTGCCTCAGGTCCCAGGTGGACAGATAGACCATCTGGCCAGGTCTTAGTCCTGACTTTGAACAGATCTTGCTATCTAACTTGTAGCTTCCCTGCTTTTTGTTTGTCCTGGAATAATTGTCCACTGCAGGGACCTTGGGACCTTGGATGGCTTTCCCGACCACAGAAATAATTAAGTGTGCCTATAGGAACCTTAGACTCACTGGAATTGGATAAGTCCAGTAGAGAAATTTTTGTTGTTGTTGTTGTTGTTGTTGTTTTTGCATATTAACCCAATGGTTATAACATATGGTTCCAGTTATGCTCATTATTATGATAGTAGGACAGCAGGAACCTTCATATTTTCTGGCTAACTTGTTGGGTAATAACCTGAGGAAAGTCTCATGGTGATATTAACCTGTTCAAAAAAATGCCAGACATATGCAGTAAAATGAAAATTTTACATGCATATACTTTGGCAATTGTGTTGCCTTACTGTGTGTGAAAAATATCTACTGCATATAGATTTATCTACAGTATTTTTTCTGTTTTTGATCCTTAATAATGTTGGCTGATTTGCCTATTCTACTCTACATTAGTCTACAAAGGTATATGTCCCTCAGCTGTTTGATTATGCCTCAGATTTGATGGGAGAAAGTGCTTGTCCTTCCACTTTTTGGAAGTGGAGTCTTCTTCTTCTTTCGGCTTTTCCCTTCAGGGGTCGCCACAGCGAATCATCTCTCTCCACCTATCCCTATCTTCTGCATCCTCAACCCTTGCACCCACTAGCTTCATATCCTCATTAATTCCATCCATAACTTTTTGGAAGTGGAGTAAACTCGAGTAATATCACATAATAATATTGTGAATTCAATGTGAATTCATACGGCACTGTGTTGTAATTGTAGATTGTATTTCTTCTAACAAACAGAAGCTGCGTATGTAATTGTAACAACACTTTTAAGTGGCATTATACAGTGATGCATTGAGCAATTAAGAAAGCAGAACTGTAACGGAATTTCTTACTTATTACTTATATTTATTACTGGAGACACACATGTTGTTATTGTATTGTTTATGATATTTCCTTTCCCATCTCAGTTCAGTGACTGGTTAACACTAGCTTTTATATTAACCTAACACTGTCAACTTGTACAGTAATACTGAAATGACACCAGTATAAGCGCAAAGCTGCAAATTTTTTGTGTGTCAACTATAGAATGTGGGCAATGCTCATTTCTTTTCTTAAAAAATTTGTAGAAAATTCAGTGAAATATTTTTGATCCTTAGAATTTCTACATTTTGCAAATATATAGCACAACATGTAAATAATTATGAATCACATTTCAAACACATATTTCAATCCATTTGTGTCTCTTTTACTACAGCTTAGTTCCTTTTATTTTTTCTTCATATTCCCTTTGCTGGATCCATTTAAGTTGGCATCTTTAAACAAGCTAGGTTTAGCCAACATTGGCTCCTTTAAGAATCACCTATACTCTTAGAAAAAAAGGACTCTTTAAGGGTTCATTGGATAGTTAAGGATTTTAGTTTCATGGTAGAGTTCTACTAGAAACTTCACTGATGTGTCTTTTTGGTTTCTACATAGAACATTTAAGGGTCTGTCCCAAGTGACTGCACAATAGACATTTTAGGGTTTGTAGAGAGTAGTAAAGTTTTATTATTTACAGTAAAGTTTCATTATTTAGAGTGAGCATCTTTTATACTGGATATAGAGCAAAGAAGAACCTAAGAAGTTTCATTTGAATATATTTTCAATTTGAAATCTCTGTAATGTAATTATCACTAAATGTGTTAATGTTCAAATAATTTAGAAAAGTTTACTGTTTTGACCTTTAGTTTGTATAACTGAAAAAGAGCTGGCAAAGTGCTGTGAGACTATTTTTTACTGTGGTGAGTAGAATGACCTTTCCATGTTTGGAGTTGCTGGCTGGTGCAGTGTAGCCATGGTGATGCTCCCAGCATGAAGTCAGTCAGGCTCATCAGGCCTCAGATTACACAGATTACAGCATGGTTCCCTTCTAATCATTGCCCAAGCCTGCTACTGGAATTGAGTTTCACCTGAATTACGATTAATTCCCTAGTCTGCCCTGATATTCACAGTTACAAAGGAAAACAGGAGGAAATGGAAAGAGATAGATAGGAGAATGAATAGGTGCAGACATAGAGATTGAGTCTGTAATATGGATAAGAGAAATTTGCCAAGAGGTAGAAAATGGTTGTCAAGAAAAGGTAAGATTTAGAGCTAACAGGAAGTTTAACTGCATTTTCTTTGTTGCTGCTCTGTAACTGCTAAAATTAATTTGAAACCACAAAAATGTGGTTATCACCAGTCTGGAATCTGCAGTCCAGCGTCACTAAACATGAATTTGAGTTATTTACTAGTTCTCATATTGTTTATTACCAATCTATGAGCAGTAGTGTGCACCACCATGCCATTGACACAATGACATAATCATCCACATCATATGCTACATCAATGCATATTAAAATGAACCTTTACTGAGTGAAAAATAAATCAAATGTTTTCTCAGTGAGAAATAAAATTAATAAGATTGCTCTGGAAGGCATGCTTACACTATTGAAAGGAAACATATGTGCTCTCAAGGCAGTAACAAAACACAAGGGGTAAATCTATTCGATTTTAAAGACCACAATGCTGTAATACCAAGAGTAATCAAAGTACCCTAATAAAAATTGTTCACCAATATGGATAGCAGAATGAAATGAAGGAGTGGAGAGGCAGAGAGGTCAGGTATAGATAGGGTGGCTGATTGAAATTCTGCCTGCCAGTAGCATTTGCTTCTGAATGATCCTCTTTTCACCTGGTAATGGCCATCTCTCTGAGAGCACCATCCTCTATTAATGGCACTGATTAACCCAGATGTGTGCCTGTGTGCCTGTGTGTGTGTGTGTGTGTGTGTGTGTGTGTGTGTGTGTGTGTGTGTGTGTGTGTGTGTGTGTGTGTTCTACCCACTGCCTGGTGGAGACAGACAGCATAAGGCCTAAAGATAACTGATAGAGGGAATGAAGGTGAAATGAAAGCTGAAATTGAGAGAAGGAGAGTTGGTTAAAATGTATGAGTTTCAGTCATACTCATTTAACCCAGTTCATTTGGCTGATTAAAGCAGCAGCCCTGCATGGAGGCCTGGGATGAGATTCTGTCTACCGCTTTCACTGAGGTGTGTGTGTGTGTTGACCCCGTCTGTCAGTTTTATATATAACTGACAGACGGGGTCAGCACACACATACACACACACACACACACACACACACACACACACACACACACATCATTTTTTCATATTGTCAGCCTCTATAGGAGAGTGATCAAAAGGAAGTCACTTCTGGGAAAGGTCATCTGAGAGGATGACCATCTGAAAAGAATTTTGTGGTCTCTGCAAACTAAATGTAGCCTAACAACCAGGTAACACCATTCCTGTTATCAAGCACATTGTTGGTATGATCATAGTCTACAGTTCTTTTTAAGCAGGAAGAACTGGAAAGCTTTCACAGACAACTTGGCTGAACCCAAATAAAAGCAAATTCTTGAGGACAGACCCTGTCTCAGTCATCCATTTGTCTGCATTTAGGATGTCAATATATCGACAAACATTACAAAGGAATGGCTTGGGGGGAACCGGGTGTTTGCGTTTTAGAATGAGTAACTCAGACTTAAATCCAACAGAAAATATGTGGTATGACTTGAAATGACTTGATTGCTGTTGCCCAACATGCATCATCTAATTTGGTATCACAGGGCAGTGCTATTGCTGTTGCCCAACATGCATCATCTAATTTGGTATCACAGGGGAACATTTACTATGAGGAACAAAAGAAAATGTCCAAAATAAAAACAGGCAACTCTTATGCTGACACACTTAGGACAATTCAATTTTAGTTTATTTAACTGGATTTCTAAAGAATTACAGAAAAAAAATCCCATTTTGATATATTTTATTTGATTTTGCAGTAGAGCAAAAAGAGAAATTATTATTGGGGAGTGAATATTTTCTGGAGGCATTGTTTACATACAAATTTACTATTGCAGGAATGTCAGGGTGACCCACAGCAGCTCAGGTATTATAAAGACATTTGTATTATAAAGAAGCTTTGTCCCCTGTCTCAATAATCATTTGATCTATTATTATTATTATTATTATTATTATTATTATTATTATTATTATTATTATTATTATTATTATTATTATTATTATTAATAATAATCATCATCATCATCCTTCTTTTTCTTCTTCTTCTTCTACTTCTACTTATTAATATTCTTCTTCTTCTTCTTCTTCTTCTTCTTCTTCTTCTTCTTCTTCTTCTTCTTCTTCTTCTTCTTATTATTATTATTATTATTATTAATAGTAGTAATGGTGGTAGTAGTAGTTTTAATGTTTTGGATTGCTTAATATTCTTGTTGCCACAGCAGCCCTTTCACAAAACCTTAACAAGAATGGACTTAACAAGTATGTTTGGGGAGATTATTTTAGTCTGATATGGCTACCCCTCACTATATCTGCCAATATGAATTTGTCATTATAAACATGTCATAGGCTCCATCTTCATTAAGCTGTGAACACTCAGAAAATGGTGAAACACTGTAATAGCATTACATTTTCTCTCATTCTTATTCTCTTTCTGTTTCTCACCTTTTCGGCATTGCCATTCTTGAAGAGAAAGGGAGAAGGAAGGTGGAAAAAAAGGGAAAGATGAAGGCTTTCATTTAATTTGGGTGATGGATGTAGCTGGATGGAATTTCCAGTGCTATTGAATCAGATGACAGAGAATTCTGGAGGCCTTGGGACAAAGTGGACTCTGTAATTGAGTTGGCTCTGTAGTGGCCATACTACAGTTCCTTATTGGTTTCGCTCCCTCCTCTCACTTTTTCATTTTATATACATTTCTCTCAATTCCATTCCATTCACTTCAATAATAAATGATCCCAAAGCACTGTTTCTCCCTTGCACTATTATGTTTGCACTAATCATTTTTGTACTGTGATATCTGACCATTTTTGCTTCACCTACTATTTTCTCACAAAATATACAACATACAAAGATTTTTATCATGTGGGGCCATGTTTAGATAAATATCCAGTTAGATATGGTAAATACACACACACACACACACACACACACACACACACACACACACACACACACACACACACACACAAACACACACTATATAGTAACAGTAGTAATTCCAATAGCTAAGCCTTACCTTGCTCTTGGAGATCTAGCACATAATATATCTTAATTTCCGTGTCTAAATTGTACATGTCAATATGAGTTATTAACGATCTCCTCAGAGGGCTGGTGTGTTGTTTTATGTAGCCAGTCAAGGTCTAAAGAAAGCCAACCGTAACCTACAACCTGCAATAACATAGCATGTAACATAGCAATAAACAGTAGAAATTCTCCATTACAATACTTTGTAAAGTGTTGCAAAAATTACACTTTAATAACACAATACATCTCTAATTAGTAATGAATTAGTATATTTAATACTGTTATACCAAATCATCATAAACTACTGAAGAAGAACATAGTAAGACCTCATTAATTAGTAAGTAGTTTCAATATGTTGCACTTTACAATATACAGTAGCTCCAGATTAAAATTAACTACCTAAAACAGTAACACTTCAGAAATTAGAAATGAGATTTATTTTATTATTCAAAGCCATATCCATACAGTTAAAATATCTAAAAACGAATTTCATATATTCAGACATTCATACTTGAAGCTGTTATGATGGTACAAAGCTGGGCAGTTAAATTTAAACGTTATCTTCTAATTACTTAAAACAATCAATAATAATTAAAAAAATAAATAAATAAAATAATAAACTGACCAAACAATAATATTGGCACACGGTTTGCTCATATAATGAAAATAATGCATGTTATACTGTGGTTATCCAATTTAGGGCTACATTTAGGTGTAGGTATAGTGTTACTTAGATGTATTAAATGCATTATTAATTATGTCAATGGAAGGTACTCACAGGACAAATGTAAGACAAATGTTTACTCTTGTCAATGTCAGTTTTGTCATCATTGTATTTCTGTCTTTGGCTCATCCCTTTCTCTCGATTTCTCTCATTTTTGATAAACTAGAGCATAAAACGTGATTATTCTTATAATAGAATTAAATTATGCGTGCAAGACTGTCAGGATCATGAGGTGCCAGGCAGGGGAAATCAGACCCAAGGTGCAAGGATAGCCATGAAACAAGGTTTTATTACAAAAAAAATGAACAAACACTTACACAGGCAAACTGGGGGGAAAGATAAACTCAAAACTAAAACTCAAGAACAGAACAGAACAAACCATAATGACGGGAAAAGTAACCTCCAAAAACAAAACCTCGAGAACAAAAGACATGCCATATGATGAGGACTCAGCCAGAACACAAGGAAGAACCCCAATATAAATAGGGGAGATAATCAGGGTGACACGATGGACAGGTGTACAGAGGCGGGGCAAACATGAGAGGAAAAAAAAACAGAAAACCAAAACAAAAGCACATGGCACAGACAAACAAACCCCCACAGGGCATAGCCACACCATCCATGACACAAGACATTTGCTGCAGTTTGATACCATTCCTTCTGCTTGTCACAATACTTATTCATTCATTCATTCACTGTCTACCACTTATCCGATCTATTCTCAGGTCACGGGGTGCCTGTGCCTATCTCAGGTGTCATTGGGCATCAAGGCAGGATACAAGGAATGCCAATCCATCGCAGGGCACACACACACTCTCATTCACTCACACAATCATACACTATGGACAATTTAGAGATGCCAATCAACCTACCATGCATGTCTTTGGACCGGGGGAGGAAACCAGAGTACCCGGAGGAAACCCCCGAGGCACAGGGAGAACATGCACACACATGGCGGAGGCGGGAATCGAACCCCCAAGCCTAGCAAACGTGCTAACCACCAGGCCACTGTGCCCCCCACAATACTTATATTATTAATTACATTTATTTATTTTTTATTTTTTATTTTTTTTAAAAAGGTAGTATATTTAAGTGACATTTCTGTTAACAATGCATTCTGAAACCGACTGTGATGTCTGGCCATGCTGCCTCTTTTATGCATCCTTTGCATTTTAGCCAGACAAAATCAAAAATCTTGATTGCATTGTTTTTGACGCATTAGAGTGAGAAGTGAAGTGATGAATTGCTTTTTAACAAGCTAGAAATGAGCTTTGAGAACCTAGGAGTGGAGTACAGATTGGGGTGAATGCAAAACAGTGAAGACTCACAAAGGTGTAGGCTTCTGGACAGAGATGTAGATAGATTTATATGTTTCAATCACCATTTATTTGATGGCCATCAACATGTGCTTTTTGTAATACATTCATGATGTCAATCACGATGTCAATCACAATGTCTTCAATGTTGTATAGTTTTTATTCACTTTGCTGATATATGGGATTCATAAGGAGGTAATATTGTACAAAATAAACACTGTTTCATACCTGATATAAATGCACAATTCATTACCACCTTAGTTTAAACCTTGAAAATCATGCCTTCTGCTGAAAGCAGATAAACACTTTGATATCATGATGATGCAGTAACATTAAATCCATTCATATTGATAACTGAGGACTCTTCTCTCTTTCATGTAATGTAATTAAAGTGTCAGGTTATATATGCTTTTTTTTTTTTTTTTTTTTTTTTTCCAAACTCCAGAATTGCTTAATAATTGAATGTATGCATTTTTTGTTAATGTGTTATAAAGTGCCAGTTTAGATTCTCCTCAAGTGTTACCAATATATCTATGTAGATATGAAATTGTATTATACTTCATTTTAATGATCATGCTGTGTCGTGATGAATTTGATATGCAGGCTGAGTGCTGTGTGTGTTCTTTACAACACATCCCTGCATGAGGCTGCATCATAATCGCTCTTAGTTTCTATTCTGATCTGCTCTGCTGAAGTGTGACCATCATCATAAAATACAGATTAAAGACTTGGCTTCATCACTTTTTTCTATCCCCGACCACACTTGGACAGACACACGAACACGGACGTGTGAAAGGGTTTGGGTAAGAATTGGAACTTGCAGTGTCAATGGACTTGTTTAAATGACACACACATATGCATATGAAGTGTAATTTCAATAGATTTTGAATGGCAATGTGCATTGTTTCACTCATTCAAGTGTGATATATATTTTAAAGCTGTACTGCTCTTTAGTGCTATGTGCATTTGTATCCTGCACCAAGCCTCTGTTTTTCATGCTAATCAGTCAGAACTTTTGTGCTCTCTGGGGGCCAGTTCCATGCTTAGCATCTTTCCACTTTCACAAATGGAGGTATCGCAAGTATTTTCCATCCATCTCCCGCTCAGCCATTTGATGAGACAGTAAGAAAGGTAGTGTTATCTATTTTTCATTTATAGTTTCAGACAGAGACATCAGCAAAACATTGTGCACTGCATAATATTAGCATGTTTTTGCATATCACCATACCTAGTACAATTGTACACAGCCATGTCTCTTCTGTAGATTTAATCATACGCCTCAAGTTTGTTGTGGGGAATGGATTTGGTTAAGGTATTTTAATGAGAAATTGATCTCCTTGATAAAAATTTAATCAAAAGAAATGTTGCACAAGATAAAATCTCTTTCTGAGATGAACCAAATATGAGGTGGGTTTGTACTGGGATGGAGTTTAAAGCAGTAATCACTAATTTGATACACCTGAGCCCACCTCTTGATCTGCTAACTTCACCTGAGACCCTCTGGGAAGATAGATGCTAGTAAGTTTAGGTTACTGATTAAATTAGCTGCCCAACACATCATAACTCTGGATGCTGCACATGTTAATGGTTTAAGTTATCCCAGAGGAAGTGTTCTGAGGCAAAGAAAATAATGGGGAATAATCTCATTTGTCTATTTGAATAAGCACCATGAGAAAGTGGTTCGACAACAAGTATCACTTCAAAACACATGGCATAAGTTGATTGTTTTAGTTTAATTTTCCATATGATACAGGTCTATTAATAGAAGAATTATGCTGATTTCTTCTTAAGATGGTACATTTGCATCATTAATGTTGAAACAGTTGTAAGTCTTTCCTCCTTTTCAAAGTGTAGGTTTAAACTGCTGCCATGCTTCTTTGAATAGTTATTTAGCTTTGAATAAGTACTGTGAAGAGCTACGCTTTTTGTCAGAGCTTTTCACCCCTCTTACCCGCTGCTGCAATTTACTTATGATTGCTTTATAAATGCATGTTTCTTTAATCAAGCTCTCACTCTCTTACCACCAAACAGGGTTTTTTAACCACTCACCCTCCCAATTTCTCGAAACCAATCATCAGACATAGCCAAACAAATGAAATGACACAACAACATGACACAACAAAAACTCTTTTCAGAGATTGTATGCTTAGAATTGATGATCTGCTTAAGAATGAAAAAGGGTGCGTACAAATCATCAGCAACAAAGGTGTCAAAAACCTGAAAGAACAAGAGCTGCAAACAAGAAACAAAGAAAAGAGAATATTAAATGTTTTGTCTCCAGTAGTGCACATGGTGAGCTGCAGTGTAGCACAAAGAGAATGAGTAATGTAAGTAAGGCTGAAGATTTTAAAGGGCAGTCATCCCACTGTGAAGTGAACCTCCCTTAAGAATCTCCCTTTACTTTTCACCGACAGAGACAAGGTTCAGCATTCTCTACCTGAGACACCTCAGGCTTATGGATTTATGGACCTCCCTTCTCTCTTTCTCCCTCTCACTCTCATTCTGCTGACCTTGCGGACCTTACATGAAAGCTGAAAGCCACCTTCTCGGCCACGAGATGAAAGAAGAGAGAATGAAAGGTGAGAGAAATAAGAAAGTGGATTTGCAGGAGCACTATGACAACAGCAGTGAGCATGAGTGGAGAGAAAGCTTAAAGCTTATTAGATGAGAGCGGAGACAGGAACCGAGAGAATCACATTTTTTTTTTAGTCCATTATAGCTCAATCACACAATATCAAAAAATTTGGTTGTGAAACTTTCATGATAACTCAATTTTTGATGTGGAAAAGAAAACAACTTTATCCTTTGTGTGTCGATGGAGAGGTATTTTCATTCTGTCTGCATCTCACAGAATGTGATTTCCTCCCAGCAAAACCTTCTCACCAGGGTATTTCAGTGTATTGTATACTGAGCATACAACATGCACCCCCCTCTCTCTCTCTCTCTCTCTCTCTCTCTCTCTCTCCTTTTCTTCCTCTCTCTCCTTTTCTCTCTCTCCTTTTCTCTATCACTCTCTCTGGACTGTTCCACCTTTCTCAGCTGCATCACATACACAATTGCACAGCTCTATTGATCACCTCTCAAAATCACACTCAGATGGTGAGGCAAGGCAATGAGCAAGTTCTCTCCCTCTCTCAGCTGAAACAAGGAAGAGAGAAAACAACAAAGAGACTGCAGTAGAAGAAAACATGCTGCTTTGATTTTATCGACACAAAAAGCCCTAGAGTCAAGTAGTCGTAGTAGTCCTCAGTGATTAAATGACTTTGTTACCATATTTCCATCTGTTCATCAAACAAAATAATATAATTTCTTTGTTATTTCAAATGCTCCTTCATTGATGGTTGTGCTGATAACTACATTTGTCCCCATAGTATTCACAATTTATTTAACAATTAACAATTTATTTCCAAGGGTGGGTTATAGTGATTTAACCAGAGCCATATTTTATTTTATTTTATTATTTTAAAATTTTATCTGTGTTTATGTTTGCACCTGACACCAAGACAAATTCCTAGTACTGTAAAGTGCTCTTCACAAACCCCTTTGCTGTACCTGGCAATATAAATTTTTCTGATTTCTGATTTCTGATTCTGATAAGTCTTAATGATTTGGATTGAACAAGCTACCTTTCTCACTCTACTGCACATTATTAAAAAAGTTATTTTGTGCAGCCCATCTGCTAAGGCTTATATACTATTCTTTTCTAGACCAGACAGCTCATAGAATAACACTTTGGGCTCTATTTTTTTGACCAGTAATGAGATTATAAATTCAGCACACTGCATATTTTTGGAATCTTCATGAACATCAGGTACAGGGTGTAACATGGCACAAATGTCAAAATAAGCTGGATTAGAGCAAATGCATTATTAAGAGGTGTGATTAGGTGTGCTATATCCAATCAAATTGTTTGCGCTGCTCTTTAAGAACTATGTGTGCATAGACAGCTATTTGAACTAATTTGATCATTTTTTTTATCAATGAAGCTGAATGCTTATGAGTCACTACATGGCCTACTAATTACATGTAATTGCACTACAAGCAAACACATGTTGTTTAATGGTTTGGAAATTAGGTTCTTTGCAAAGTACAATCTCTGCCAAGTCTTATTAAAGCCCTGTGCCCAGGAGCTTTATCTAGATAATTTTCTTCACACCATCTTTATTAGTGAAAAGCAATTTCACACTTTTTATATCAGCTATGTAGACATAAAGTATGTACACATCTTGAATGATGTTGAGATTATCTTTTTAGGGCCTTAATAAGCATCAAAAAAAGGTCATGTGGGAGAAAATAGTGTAGCAAACTGACCTCATGTGAAGTGCAAAGCTGATAGTTCTAATGTTTCTAAAACCATTCTAACAGATATTGCTGCCTACTATGTAAATACAGTACTTTTATTTAAATATAGCAACGTTAATCTGAAGTAATATTATGGTGGATTTTGAGACATTTCTATGCACTCCAGATTGTAACACATGCTTTTTTTAAAAAAAATTAACAGAAAAAAATTACAGCCTATCATAGGAACACAAAAGTATTATTCACTATATCATACTTGATTTGGGCACAAGCACAGAGGCCTTTATACATGAATTCTTTTCTTATATTTAGTTATTTTCAACATAATTCAAGGCCCTGATTCTTTGAGTTGTGTTTGAGTAATTTATAGGAGCTTGACAAGAAATGTGTGCCTTTATCTTTATCGTCACTGTTTTTTCAACAGTGTTAATGGCAGAATAAGAAAAGCAAGCTGAGATATCTGGACAAAAGTAATAAAAAACAGCTGCATGTGAGAGACTGAAGTAGGCTGGTGAGGGATATCTTCAGGTAACTTCATATTAGTGGTCACCTCAGAGTTTCTCATAAGAAAATATAGAGACAATATTTGTCTTGCACATGCATTGTGGGAGAGAGTACCTGTAGCTCTGACAGTAAAAAAAAGTTACACAGACAGCTGCATGTGGTGTATACATGATGTGTGTGAGGTGAGAAGATGAAGAAAGCTGTCTGAATGACTAAAATATGTATTGAAAATATTGTCATATGACACAGCTTCCGGTGGCTATAGTTTAATTCTTTCAGTTTTCTACCACATGTCTCATGTATTTAACTATATGACAATTACAAAGAGAGTAATTTTATTTTTTATATAGCATGTACCTTAACATCAGGGCACATATTCTTTTTTTTTCCTGATTTTTTACCAGTGGTCTCTCTCTCTCTCTCTCTCTCTCTCTCTCTTTTCTCTCTCTCTCTCTCTCTCTCTCTCTCTCTCTCTCTCTCTCTTCTCTCTCTCTCTCCCCTCTCTCTCTCTCTCTCTCTCTCTCTCTCTCTCTCTCTCTCTCTCTCTCTCTCTCTTTTTGAGTTTCCTCCACTTTCAACCTATTTGCTCATTGACTTCCCCAATCATTTTATTGTCCATACTCATATGTGGTAATAGAGCTGTCAAATGATCAGTGTGTTTCAGTGGGCTTGCTCTCACTAGAGAGAGGGAGAGAGAGAGAGAGAGAGAGAGAGAGAGAGAGAGAGAGAGAGAGAGAGAGAGAGAGAGAGAGAAAAAAATAAATGGCTGTGTCTAATTCTGGGATGTTTTATCACTGTCTTACAAAGTCAGAACCAAGACAAGGTACAGGCCGATTGCAACACTGGCATGGCAGAAAGAAGTTAATTAAATCTGCACTAACCATGACTATTGTTTATCTAGCTACTCTCATACACACTAAAATGAATTTAGAGACTAAAGTTTTAGCCATGCCAAACTGATTTGGCTTTGAATAACCACTGTCTGCAGCACAATTAGATTCCAAGATGTTCCATATGTTGCTTATGGTCGATGGCTGACCAGCATTAGTCACTTGTATTCCGACGAGAAAAAAAACATATGGTTTATAAGAATTATAGTACGTAGCCATTTATCTACATGATTGCATGTCAGAGTCAAGAGCTTGGTAATGTGCTATGTTTTGTCAGAAAGATACAAATTATCTGCTAACTGTAGATAAAAAATTGAGCCTTTATCTCCTCATACCTGAGGTGTCCTGGATTCCTTTGCTATAAATAAAAATATTGTCAAAAACTGCATTTAACTTGCAGTGCAGGTTTTCAATACGTTTCAACTGCAAATAAAAGGTTGAAGGGTTAAACAATTAAAACTAATTTGTCTCAGATGTTTTGGACCCCACTGTGTATATACACTCACTGTTCATTTTGAGAGGAACATCTGTACAACAGTCCACCTATCATGTGGCAGCAACACAATGCATATAAAAGATTCAGTTAATGAGCTAATGTTCACATCAAACATCAATGGGGAAATGGCTGTTTGTGCCAGATGGGCTGGGTTGATTGTGTGTGTGTGTCTGTGTGTGTGCGTGTGTGTGTGTGTGTGTGTGTCTGTGTGTGTTTTGTTTTTTTTATTCTACCATTGCAAAACACACTTTCAACACAATTTCTACACTTGGCCCAAGAAAGTATTTTATAAAGATGGAGTAGATACTCCATCTGATAGCACATGCAGTGTGGTAAATTCTTGACTTTCCTGGCACACATAAGTCAGAAAATCCCAAACACTATGTGCTCAGCACTTTCTGTTGCCGCACTCTGAAGGGAAGGAGGGAATTTTCTCTTCTGCTTCATGGCTTTTCATCCTGCCTATTTCTATAGACCTCTGCTCTTTATCCCAATGAGTTTTCATAAGCAGGAAATGCTGAGGTGTCAGAGTAGTAAAATTGATGCGACAGGCAAAGGAATCACAGTGAGCAGAGTACAGAAAGAACAGGGACAATAAGATAGCGGGGAGAGAGGAAGGTCGGTTAAAAAAAATTTTCTCTCTTTGTATTTTGACTCTCTAATTGGTTTCACCAATAAATTTTTGTTATTTTTACATAAATGTCTACATATAAAAACATAAGGAGTTTATGTGGCCTGTCTGAGAATGAGAAATTTAGACATATTTTCTGAATAGGTTTGTTTTTCTGTTGGAGCTATTTTCAGTACTAATGAGAATGAAATGCTTCCCCTTCGACATTGCTTCTGGTGCAAGTGTTTTAGATTTAACTATCTATTTCTATTATGCTTGTCAGTTGCACAATAAACTTATGTTTAGACCTTTTTCTCAATTTGTTTAAACTTACATGAAGACACCAACTATATGAGTTAGGATTTCATGGAATTAAGCTTAAAAATATTGTTCAAGGTAAAAATGTTTGTGCATGAGATATCAGTTTGATGGGGGGGTTCTATTCTCTGATTCATGACTCATGAAGGACAATTACCTTGCTATAGAAATACCAACTGTCATGTTCCTCTCACTTACAGATGCCTGATGTGGATATACAGAACCAGTGGGATGGTGTGTTGGCTGTGAAACGGACTCACCCTGCTGCCAGTCAATTCCTGTATCTAGAATGTGGACAGAAAAGGTCAATTAAGTAAAATAATATTCACTACATGTTAGAGAACCACAATCTTTAATATTTAAAACATTGATGAAATACATCAAATGCAACACAGCAAGGCATTTTTTACTGCGTCTAGAGAGTTAAGTTCATGGTTAGTTTTACTTTTGTTACTTTCGTTGTGCATAAACAAATGATGCAACAGTACACAGATGTCCAAGAAAATAACTGTGCAGACAATCTGTCCAGTTACCTTTAGGTCTTTGAAACAACATTACTATTTATAAAATGTACTACATGAGTCACCTGATATATACAAGCCTTTGTATTAAACCTGACTTTCTGCACTTTAAGCTTATATTTTATATTTGAGTGTTCGGAAGGCACGGAGCAACAGTAATTTTGATTCTACAGTTACTATACTAACTTGAGATATACTGCATTTTCCACTTATTTTCTTTTATTTAACATTTACATAATGTTTCCTCAACTTCATTCCTCATTAATGTTTTATTTTTCATTATTAATTTAGCTGCTCCCGGTTGAAATCCCTCCATCGATTTATGTTTCTGTGTTTCTCCTGAGCCTGTGTTTGCTTGGCATCATGCAATGAATACTTGTTCTGTGAAAAGACAAGCATAGCCACTGGGAGAAGAGAAGGGTATGCCAGCTAACTATGCCAGCCAGGGCTGGCATTACTCAACATGAAACACTAATGAAAACCCATCTGCTCCGGCTCTGAAGTTATTTCAGAATTGTTGGGAGTTTGAGTATTTTTGTACATGTCTGCCTGTGAGTTCAGTATTCATCTTTGAATGGAGTAAAATCCAAAGTTAACCCCATAAACTCATAGGAGCCATTCATGAGCCCAGACTCATGACTGATTCCTCAGTCTGGTACAAAGATTTCCTGTACATTTCACTGAACTTACTGAGTAATTCATAGTCATTATTTGACAAGGTAAAATAAATAACAAGCTGAGACATAAAAGGGTTCGGGCAATTGCACATTGCTTGGGTTTGTATTTAGAATGTTGAAACCAGAAAATCAGAAAGGACTTAAAGAAGATTTAGACCTCAGTTACTTTTCTGCCATTCTAACTTTTCCACAGATATTAGCAAATGTATTCTATGACATTCTTTAGGAAATTTTGGAAATCATGGTGCATTTCACTTTGCAAATTTCCACCATCCCTTTTAGATAGCATCATTTGAAGAATGATATTCAGTCCTCGCTGCAGGGTGAATGTGAATGCCCTAAAGGTGAAAGTAGTCCTCAAATTGTATGAGTTCTTTAAACTTCACATATGGAGAAAGAGAGAGAGAGAGAGAGAGGGGAGGGGAGAGAGAGAGAGAGAGAGAGAGAGAGAGAGAGAGAGATTAGATTTCAAATTTGCTGCAAATTTATTAGTATTTAATTGTCCACCGTGACATGGACATTGGTAGACTGCAATACGGAAGATCCAATATCCTCACACAAGGATTGATGGAGGGTGTACCATAAGGTTTCACCTGGGATGAGATCTGGTGAAGGTGGAGGCCAAAACTGTAATCTGTAATGAGGGAGACTCAGAGTGGTGATTAGAATCCATAAGAGGTTTATCAACAGAAACACACAAGCCCAAATATTGTAAACAGTAAGCAGATCCACATCATAAAACAAAACAGGAAAAGATAAACTGCTTGACATTAGAGGATAGATTCCCTCAAACAAAAATGTATTTTCTACTAACCTCTTAATTCTGAAAACCTGGGTGTCCAGAGATTAGTGAGGTGTGCAGCCATTGGAGGACATTCTCTCTCATAATCTGGGGCATATTTTTTTTATGGTTGCACTCTTATAATGTATTTTTAAAATGGATTACATTGAGGTGTTTTATAAAATGTTGTGTCTGCTTCGTAATTTTATCCTGGTCTTTGTGTTTTAATTAGCAATTTCTCTGACCTTGTTCAGCACCTTTGAGCCAATGATGCTTCTATTCCAAGTCTCTAATAGGCAGTACTTTATGACTTCTCACATTGTAAATGGGTTCAGCTTGAGTCAGGTTTCTGGATATGATTGCATGGGTATGTCATTTAGCTGGGTTACCATTATTTTTTAGATAACACTGCTCCTACACTGTTCTCTGATGCATGATGCTGGAGTAAAATTCTGAAGGATTTTGTGGCTTCATCTGACCTCTTGAGAATTTGGGGTTTCCCTTGAAGGAGGGATGTATCGGTTTGTGAT
Organism: Hemibagrus guttatus; assembly: GCA_033459395.1. NCBI lineage: Eukaryota > Metazoa > Chordata > Actinopteri > Siluriformes > Bagridae > Hemibagrus > Hemibagrus guttatus. Next base: position 16,626,769 of record JAUCMX010000001.1, read on the forward strand.
CCATCTGCACACCCCTCTCATCAAGGATGTAACCTTGAAACTTGACGGACGATTGATGGAACTCACACTTTTATAGTTTAACAAACAGGAGGTAGTCTCAGAATTTCTGAAGGACTGCTCTCACCTGCTGGATGTTATTTTCTACTGATGAGGTAAACATCAATATGTCATAAAAAGGTCTGAAAGACAGAGAGTGCATTAATAATGTTGTTATAAAATATTCCATTCATCAACTCCCAAAGGATAGTTAGCTGACATAAATCTTAGAAAACAAACAAATAAACTAACAATCAAACTCCTTACCTGTTTAAGAGCTGCTGGGGCTAGAGCGAGATAATATTGGTATTTTACAGTGAGTAAACATGAATGAAAGTGTTTCGTTATACAAAATACCACTTGTACATTTGAAACGGTGTGGTTCATTTGGTTTCCTTCTCCAAGTGCTAGCCAAGGCAATAAGAGTTAGTGAGCCTGCGAGATTAACACAGGGATTATTCAATATTTTAGTTATAGCTTCATCCATAAAGTTACCAGTAGCACTGTAATGAACAAGTACTGGTATATACTTGTATAAGTGCACTATATTATCTTTATCAGTAAGGTTGTTCTGTTGTTTCAGTCATTAGTGTAATGATGGCATTGGATGAGATTGCTTTTGTGGATAAACTAGTTGAGAGAGGGAAACTCATTCTTGCTTGCTAACTCCATTTGGAGTGTATTTTTTAGACCTCAGCGGAAAACTATTTTCAAAGCCAGCTCATTCCATCCGCTCTCCCCTGCCAGAGATCAGAAGGGGAGTGCATAATTGGCTGCTGATTGTTTCCCTTGTTAGAGAAAGAGAAGGATGTTCTCTTAGAAGCTCAGCATAAATTTGGCTCAGCATCATGGTATCGGATGTTGTGACAGCCCAGGTGAGCGCTATTCCAGTAAATAATAATAAGTACTTGTATATCCATAAGTAATGGATCTTATCCAACTCCCTGGAGAAATTTGAACTCACAAACATAATTGTAAATTGCATGAGGAATTCTTTATGTTTTGCAGGGGAATCAACTCATTTGTCTGGCAGAATGATACTCAGATTGAAATGGCTGACTTCCAGGACACTGTTAAGAATCGGCCTATTCACATTTGACCTCATATACAGACCCAGGTGATTTCTTCCAAGATATGTTGAGACTGCCATGCATAGCTACCCAGTAATTGCCCTTAGGAGGTCATGGCAGACTGAAGATCTTGTACCTCTGCTGGGTACAAGGTATAAGGCAAAGACTGATATAATGAGGAAGACTCAGGCCTAGGATACACATGCAAGAGGTTTATTAACACAAATTTCACAAATATCATAAACAATGAGAAGATCCTGGTCACATACAAAAGAGGCACAGGTGAGCACAGTCCAATAAACAAATTCAAAACACAGGCACAGGTAAATCTGGTGCCATGTAGGTTGTTGTTCTTTCAGCTGCTCCCTGTTCAGGGTTGCCACAGCAGATCATCTGGTCCCCATATTTGATTTGGCACAGGTTTTATGCCAGGTGTCCTTCCTGACGCAACTCTCCCATTTTATCTAGGCTTGGGATCAGCACTGAGAGGTAACTCTTCAGTGGCTGAATTAGCTCCCTGCCCGGGAATCAGACACGGGCTGTGGCAATGAGAGTGCAGGATCCTGCCGCTGGACCTGGCTGTAAATCTAGGTACATGGTAAAACAGATCATTCATTCATTCATTCATTCATTCATTCATTCATTCATTCATTCATTCATTCATTCATTCATTCATTCATTCATTCATTCATTCATTCATTCATTCATTCATTCATTCATTCATTCATTCATTCATTCATTCATTCCCAATCTATACTCAGGTCACAGGGAGCCTGTGCCTATCTACACACACCAGACAATTTAGAGATGCCAATCAACCTACAATGCATGTCTTTGGACCAGGGGAGGAAACCAGAGTACCCACAGGAAACCCCCAAGGCACTGGGAGAACATGCAAACTCCACACACACAGTGGAGGTGGGAATCGAACCCCCAACCCTGGAGGTGTGAGGCAAACATGCTAACCACTAAGCCACCGTGCCCCCACAGAAAAATCAGTACAATCAAAATATCAATATCAATCAAAATATAAATGCTTCAACTGAAAAGTTGGAATGGGCAATCATTAGGGTTGTACAATAAGTTTGAGAGTCAATGTGCTTTATATAGTCTGTCGGTACGACATAGAAATAATCAATAAAAGAGAGCATTAAAATTCAAGAGAGTGTGCCTTCTGGTGGTGTGGCAGTGAATTCTTCATGCCCAGTGTGATAATATAATTTAGATTATCATGATACTCATCAAACCATAAAGTGAGACCTCATACCCTATTGATAGGGCATTGTTATTCCTGAAGCGATCACTCCAATAAGGAGTGTCATATTGGCAAAATGCTCACCCAAAAAAAAGAGGCCACCAGTTTTCCTTTTATTTGTACACCTGTATTTGTTTAGCCATACTTATATTTAGCGTTTTGAGCTTTATGCCTCTTAGGACCTATAGGAGGTTCCAGACTTACATTGCTTAAACCTGTGAAGGCAATACCTTTACTATTAGTTTCACTGTAGTTACTAACTAATAATGGATTGCAGCTCATCGGCTGAAACTAAATCACAGCCATTCTAAGCTGTTGTTCATCCTTAGACAGATACATCTCCATGTCACGTTCTTGTGATTTCCATAAACAGCTCAGAAATCTCATCGTCTGTCACTGCACACAATCGTGGAGTAACCATGGACAATCAAAGTCCTAGTATTGCTAAACTGACATGCTCATGCTGTTTTTTTTCTTTGCATCAGGTGTTTTCATCAATGTCTGGTAACTAAGTGCACTTGTTCAGTCTATTGCTTGCTCAGACCTTTGCAATTTTGAGACTGGATACTGCAGGTATGCCTCTGTGTGCCATTTGACCTCTGCAACAGATTAGGAATGCAGCTGCACACATTGTTTTTAACCTTCCCAAGTCCAATACTACCTCAATGATATGGTCCATCCACTGGCATCCTGTAGCTGCCTGCATCAGATTTTAAACAATGATGGTTCTCTCAAGATGCATCAAGGCTTTTATCTGCTATGGAGCCACCATGACCCTGGCCAGGGTAAAGTGGTTACTGAAGATGAATCACTGAATGAGTTAGCTATTGAATAACATGCTTTGAGGTGAAAACCTGAATAATAAGGTGATAGTTGAAGGGGTAAAGCAATGAGTCAAATGATATGCCCTCTTTGCCTCTTTAGGACCCAGCATGCTGTAAAACATTGAGGTTCCTATCTCTGCAGCTCCCACATGGCCTGTAACATTGCATTATGTGTCTGGCCCCTCATTACCATTTAATCACTAACTCATTAAGACTGGGAAAATCAGCAAAGCTGTCTCACTGGCAAATCAATTACTTTAACTGATCAATTAAAAGCTGAGGTGCAAAGAAAATCTCCACAAACAGCTAGCAGTGCAGCCTTAAGGGACCAGATCTATGCAACCATGAAATAAATTTCCCTCTGTTAACTCAATGGTATTGAACAGCCTACGGGCTTGCTTGCTAATATAAAGAGGATAGTGACAGCCTTGTGAAACTGGCAGTAATGCATTGCAATTCAGCCTTTTCATTTCTGGTATTTAATTTAACTTTGCTGTTAATGTGTTTAATAGGTTTGAATTGACATCCCATCTTTTTTTCCTTTAGGGAACATGCGATATATAGACTGGTAAACTTTGTCTTAAGACAAAGAAAAGACACAGGTTTTTTTTGCATCTCCCACCCACTATCTTTACCTGTACATAAGTCTGGTTTTTGTTATTGCTTGGCTATGTACACCTGTACATAGCCAAGCAATAACAAAAACCAGACTTATGTCTGTTGTGAGACAAAAACCAGACTTATGTGTGTTGTGAGAGCAGCGTCTCCCTGTATGTGTATGCATTTATGTTTTTTAAACAAAAAACTTTTTTTGCTTTTTTGTGTGCTAACCAAACATTATGGCACTGAGGAGAAGATAGTATCCCTTTGGAAACACAGAAGCATCAGACAAGACCTTACACCTAACCTGAAAGCAGAGTAATTGATGCAGCCCACCCCAGGTCTCACACATTCCTGGTTTCTCCTCAAATCAGATATTTCTCAAATCAGATCAGGACACATCTAATTTACTCTCTATCAGAGATACACATACAGTATGTCTTATACAGTTGCTTAATGTTCTTGTCTAATTTGGGAATATGTATAGTTGCTTTGTTCAGTTGGTATTAGAAATAGACTTACACCTTAATGGCGTGGTGTATTTATTACAGCTAGCAACCCTTTTGAATATTTTTAGATGTTTATTTAGATATTTTTATTTTTCTCAGGTTTATTTATCTGACACTGACAGTGAATAATCTCCATATAAAAATACAGTATCTATATATACTATTATGAACTACTTTCACAACAACATTGCTGTTATACACAGAACAACCTATATATTCGAGCAAGGATTTATTAAGGATTTTATTAATTATCTGATGTTACCCTATTCAGGTTATTCACCCCAATATTCAGCAAAGACCTGCAGTACTTCAGCCAGGCTGTGCAAATAAACACACCAATAACTGACTGTAAAAAATCAGCGACATATACTAAGCTTATTTTTCTTTTATTTTGTACCTTAAAAATAGTTAGTAATTAATGCTAGAATATCATATAATTTACTCCTTTGATTTGAGAACACTAATCATTAATCAATAGTGAGTAGTTCACAGCTTTTTGTCCTAACAAGCTTGGACAAAAATACATTTTACAGTTTTTGCAAACATTATGGAATCCATGAATAACAACAAAAATTTGTCCTTCATTATACAACAAAGATTATGTGTGACGGTGAAAAAAAGGAATTTCCTCACAATATAAGGACATTCATTCATTCATTCATTCATTCATTCATTGTCTACTGCTTATCCGATCTATTCTCGGGTCAGGTGTCACTGGGCATCAAGGCAGGATACACCCTGGACGGAGTGCCAACCCATCGCAGGGCACACACACACTCTAATTCACTCACGCAATCACACACTACAGACAATTTAGAGATGCCAATCAACCTACCATGCATGTCTTTGGACCAGGGGAGGAAACCCCCTAGGCACGGGGAGAACATGCAAACTCCACACACACACACGGCGGAGGCGGGAATTGAACCCCAAACCCTGGAGATGTGAGGCAAATGTGCTAGCCACCGTGCCCCCCTAAGGACATTCAACTAAATAAATTTAAATCATGCATTAAAAACCTTATAGGTCACTTTGCACATTAAGATCCCTAAAATATCACTTGATTTTTGGACTGAATTGTAAGAAAGAGACAGAAAGGAGGAGAATGTGGCATGAGAATGAAACACTGTCCGCCAGGTATCTCAGGCTGAAAGGGTCGAGGTAATTCGACAGCACTGGCTATCGAACAGGTAGGCTGAAATTGGGCTAGAAATGAGGGCTCCGTCTATTCGCCGCAATCACTGACCCACAAAACACCAGCAGGAATTCCTATCACCATATTTCATTTCCTGCTATGCTCCAGTGGGTGACAGGTGCAGAGAAGATAGATAGAGAGAGAGAGAGAGAGAGAGAGAGAGAGAGAGAGAGAGAGAGAATGAGAGAGAGAAAGAGAGAAAGAAGGGGGGAACGTACAGTATATGTAGGTAATTGCCAGTGCAGCAGAGTGCTGAAGTGGAAAGATATGGTTTCCTTCAATAGAAAATGGTATGCCCAACTTTGGACTGATAACCTTTTATTTCCTCATAAATGTTGTTGACATATGGATAGACAATCTCTGCTTCTCCTGGTATAGCATTAATTCGTTTTTTTTTCTTAATGGAGACATTTTCCCTTTATGCACACAACCATATTTATCTTTTTTTTATCAATGAATAATGTGACAACTGAAATAGATTCTAATGTCAAAAATAATCATATTCTCTACATGAGGACAGAGGTCTATTACAGCCACCTCCCCACACTTTGACCCTCCAATTAGGCAATGTTTTATTCCTAGGTTTTTTTAATGGAGGGTTGCAAATTCTATGCATTGGTCAGAAAATTGGTATTTAATGTACACACAATAACCTTGGTTCTATATGTCACTTTGGTTTCTCTGAGTCATGAATGCCTCTGAAAACACGGAGCACTCATAAAACACAAGCAAATATGGGAGAACTACTGTGATGGCCCCTGATGAAAAGGGCACTAGAAACCAACTGATCAATACTCAGAGAGTAAAAAGAAAAAGAGATGTCAATGCTGTAATCAATATCATACAGTGTATATTACTATCTGCAGTGTACTTATTTACACACAAGATGGCTATTCAACCAGCTACTGGAAAACAACTTCATTTGTTCAACAAAGACTGCAACTTTTAAAGTAATCATCATCATTATTTCGACTTTTGTACGTCGCTCTGGATAAGAGCGTCTGCCAAATGCCAGAAATGTAAATGTAAATGTAAATTATTTGTTCGGAACTTTAAAACTGATCCACTGTAAAAACATTGGACATTTTTATTCCTCAAAGTACAAAACAAAGATTGTATATTGTCTTTTATGTCAAATTATGCACTTTAATGATATTCTTAATGATAATGAATCTTAGCATGAATGAATGACAGCAATACAAATCTTGGTAAGAACCAGCTCAGCGGCTAATTACTTGTAGTTCCTTGAATTGATGCATAATTAACCTCGTTGTCATTGTCTCCTTTCAGCAAACTAGAATAGAGTGCCAAAAAATGATGTCACCTTGCAATTACCAGTGGAGTGCAGTTGATCAGTTCCACAAAAAACTGCCACAGTTGTGCTGCTGCCACAATCTAAAGCTGGTGAGTGAGTGGCCTGTGTCAAGTCAGGGTACATTTCAGGAAGTACAGAGTAAAACATGGTCCTAAAGACATTATGCAGTTTCTCTCACATCTTGCTGAGTGTAAAACCTGTGAATGCAATGACTCCAATAATAGGTCCTTGATGTTTTCACATATTGGCCTTGTACTGTTGTGGTCTGAGTGCTTCCCACAATGTCTTATACCTGCCAAGGGACATAATTGGCTGTCTGGTTTTCAATGGGCTTGTAGCTTTATTGATGAGTGTGCTGTGTCCAATAATCTAAACACTAGGGAAAACAGTTACAGGAGACATGCAATGTTAGGTCAGAGATTCCAGTGCTTTAGGGCTACAGGTGTATATAGCTGGCTATGTTCATTTGTCATGAAGAGACAACACAATTATCCTCATGCATAAATGTGAAACCCACATTCTCTACTGTCACTCAGCTTCTTCACAGCACTAAGCATGTAAATGCAGAATTTCACACTGATGAAAACATAGCTAATGAAGGCTGCTGATTTGCACCCCTCCTCCCCTCCCTCTGTCTCTTTTCAGGGGATGGCAGTTAGTGAATTATCCTAGTAGGCTGCTCCATTTTAGTTAGTTAAATAAGACAAAAGAATGATAGATGTTGAATGATAGACCTTTATTTATAAGTGATTTTTGTTGTTCTACAAGCAAAAACAAAACATACTAATTTCCTTAAGGAAAATGTCAACTGGCAAGAGATGATTAGTTAATTAAATTAGCCCTGATGTACCATTCTTCTGATACCACAGCTAACAAGCTTAATATTAAGTAGCTAGGCATTTATCACACTTTACCTTCATGGCTTTGTGCTGTATCACATGCATTATGCAGACAGTATGTGCAGTTTGGTGGGTGCTCCTTGCTTTCTCAAATTTGAGCATCAGTACTACTTGATGAAATCTAACATTTGCCCAGAAAATTTGATTACCAATCCAACAAGTCAATGCTTTATTAAACAAAATATTGTTTCACCTTTAGCATGTTGTTTATTTGACTGCTATTATTTATATGGATGATAGTGACACTTAAATCAGCCAAAACATGAAGGAAGCCTTTGCATGGCCCAGCAAAAGAAAGTTGACTGTCATTTGTTATTTTGGATAAATTCCCAGAATGATTCTCTCTCTCTCTCTCTCTCTCTCTCTCTCTGTTAATAACAAACTACTGATGTAAATGACCAGTCCAATAAAGACCTTTTCATCTTTCCACACAAATAATTGTTTTAGTGAACATTCATTTTATTTATGAACGACCATTTAATTCGTTGCACATTCACGATAAAAAATGTTTCCAACACACCCTCCAGCTTATTTCAATGTTATTCAAAGCCTCTCCGTTCCGCATGTGAATTTTAAGTCTGTATCTCTATGCGTCATACATGTTTAATGAATTAATTAGCACCTCGTATCACTCCGCCTAACTGATTTTCCAGCAAAGTCCTGCCCACACACACCTCCCTCCTCCTGTTGATGTTCATGCGCCACACACTCTTGATGCTCGGTAGTTAGTTCGTGAGTGTTGGAGAGAGCTGGAACGAGAAGCTGAGTTTCTTTAGAAAAACAAAAAGCTGCGCGTTAACCTGTTTTCTGCGTTACTTGACACTTTGCTCTGTCAGGAACTTTTGCCTGTTATTCTTTCTCAGGAGGATATAGTGCCTTTGGAAGGAGTGTAAATCTGACACTTTCCCCGCCACGAAAAGTGTTTCGTGTGCGTGAACAAAACACAACTCTGGATGAAAAGCCAGCTAAACGAAATGGGTCCGTTCGCAGCACTGCTGTGGATTTCACATTACGTGGGACTTCTTGTTCAGCTGAACGCGAGTGGGGATGTGGAGGTGGACAACCATGTATCTGGTAACGGTAAGCCCTGTGTCCTGTTTAGTTTCAACACACGCGTGTCCTCACAGTAAGGAGCTCGGTGTGAAGGGGCGGGGCTTGATAAATGAACGCTAATTACGTTATTGTGTTCTTCGATATATTAAATCATATGAAGCGGACACGTGACTTGCGATTTCAGCGCCATTCCCTCTCGTTTTCAGGCGCAGTGTATGCAGGAGACTTGCTGCTACTGCTAGAAAGAAAACTGACATAATTTCAATGGGGAAAAAGATACTTTACCTTTTTGTTTTTCACTTTCATCCTATACACACTGAATATTTGTTTCAATTCTTGCAATATACAATCTACTAGTGTAGTGCTTGTTAAATGCGCTCTGGGTTAGATGCATCCGAGGTACAAAAGAACAAAGAAAGAAGCCCAACCTACTCACTATCAGCCCTGATAACTACCAATCATGCAGATAATCACATTGATATTGTTACACAGTGGTTTGAGACTACACTAAAATACATAAAAAATAACTATAAAACCTTCACTTTGATTGGCTGGTCTTTTCATTTATTTATTGGTGCAGCTGTTCTTGTAAAGTGCAAAATGTTTGGTTCATAGTCCATTTGTGCATCCTAATTTGTACAAAAATATTCCCCTTTTACCATTCAGGCTGTCCTGAATAAATATGTGTATCAGTTATGTTGGGGCATGATATTCACATTTCTTACTGGTTCAGTTATAGTTCATCTAATGTACCATAAAGATTCAATCAGTGTATTCGTCACTGAACCATAGATTAAATATAGTCATGATAGAAGAAAATTAGGTGGAAAAGACTGACTGGAAAAGAACAAGATTCATAGGGTTTGATTATGTTTGTTACAGCAATTATTATTATTATTATTATTATTATTATTATTATTAAACCGAGGCCACCTGTGAATTGTTTACAGATAATAAATATACATTTTGTGAGATTTATATCCCTTACATCTTCATCACTGTGTGCTATTGTTGCCATCTAAATGTCATCTTTATTTATTTAATTAATCTGTTGAGTTAGGTTCACATTTGCAAAACACGATATAGTTATGAACAGACACAACATTTGGATTATATTTAGATTCCGTAGATTTATCAGCATAAGAAATTACACTGATAAAGTATTGTGAGTCTACTGATAAAGCACTGATAAAGCATATATTTTTTAGTCCAGTAAAGTCATCATCTTTACTACAATAAGTTGAGCAGAAAAGTTCCACTGAGAGTCCCTGAGCTGCCAAAAAGAGTCATCAATCTAAAGGAAAAGAGCTGAAGATAAAAAAAAATGTTAGCCTCCACACCTCTGCAGCAGACTTGTCAGGTATAAAAATAGTTTTTTTATGCAACAACAATTGTTCACTTAGAAATTTTAAGACAAATGTTCTTTACAATAATATAGCAATTCTTCTACATTAGATCTGTAGGAAAAGATTGTGACAGTGTAATAATATTAATGCAATATACAGTATACATATATACTTTTTCCCAAATAAACATAATTAATGACTCCTGTGTGTATGGCATTGGAAGGAATATTGGGAATTCCATCAGAAGGTGTTTTTAAATAGAGTTTTTGGTTTTGGTCATTTTCAGTTCAGTTCAAGTACACGATGACCACAGGCATGATGACGCAATCATTCCTAAATTTTAAGCAGCATATTGATAATCAAAATGTTAAGTTGTTATAATATATAGCATGTATGTGATCTTGTTCGTATTAATACCCCATCATATTAATAATATCTGAAAACCTCACGCAGAAAACTCTGCTATTATTTTTTAGTTTAATTTGTTTTTTGTGTCCGCATTTATTTATTTGTTAATGTATTATTCTAAACACAGGGGAAATGTTAAAAAAACTTAGCAAAAGAAGCAGTGTGATGCTCTGGGCTTTGGCATTCATGTGGATGTCACTTTGACACGTTACACTTAAACAAAACATTGTTGCAGGTCATGTACACCTTCATGGCAATGGCCATGGCCTCTTTCAACAGGATAATTTGTCCTGCCACACTACAAAAATTCTCCAGGGTTGGTTTGAGAAACAAGACAAAGGTGCTGAAGTGGTCTCCAAAACCCCCAAATCTCAATTTTATCAAGTCCAATCCATGGAGGTCCCACCCAAAAGTATTTGCTGTTAACATCTTGATGCCAGCAAATTTTCAGAGGTCTTGTGGAGTCCATGCCCTTGACAAATCAGAACTGTTTTGGCGGCACTACACAAGAAGTGGGACCTACACAATATAAGGCAGGTGGTTTTAATGTTATGGCCGATCAGTGTATAATACAGTAGTAATAATAAAAACTGAACAAAGAATATTAACTAGGATAGAACATTTGTTTCCTCCTAAACCCTTAAGAGTCAACAATAGAGTCGTTTACTTTTGATGTTGTGCAAGTCTCAGAGGTGGCTTAATCTTTCAGTCTTCTTTACTCTCCTTTTCTTTGCCTCTTTCTCAGGCCAGAACGATCTGCTCTGATAAATTGCATAAGCAGGTGTAGGTGATTTCCTCATTTAGAACAGCATGTCTGTGAGGTGTAGCACAATTTGGTTTTCCTCATCTAACACACCTGATTCAACTAGATAATTACCAGAAGCCAGTTTCATCAGTCAGGGTGTAAAGTCTATATTAAGCATATGTAGCTGCTTATAACTTGTGTAATTAGTAGTGCTTAAAATATTCGCACACCAAACCTAATAGCCTCTCAGATGCTCCAGAATTTTGCCCTTACTTTTCCAAGCACAGATAGACATCTCCTGCTGTGGCTGACCTCTGAGCGCTTTCTGACCTTACTTCATCAGTATATAGGTCTTACTCCAACAGTGATTGGTCATTCACCTTGAGCTGCAGCATCCATACCAACACCACCACCTCCTGATGCATCTTACTGTTTGTCCTCCAAAAGTATACGACACTCTCAAAGATATGCAAAGACACTGTGAACTCTATTTGTGTCTATTTGTTTCCCCTTATATAGTACCAGACACATACACACACAAACCACACAACTGCATGCTTGAATGTCAGTCAAGTAGAGGCTGGTTATGATTTACTGTCCAAAGGAACAGAGATCCATGTCAAATTATCTGTGTACACCAGAGCCCTTGTCACAATGTGACCCTGTGTCTTTGCTATATATCTCTATTCCCTAGGAGCATCTAACAGGAGGTGTGTAATGAATTTTAAAAATAAGCAAATAAATAAAAATAAGTGTTATTCTTGTTTACTTTATAATTGTATTTTTAGTGTTCATATTTAACTTTGTAGATTTGATACACTATCATATTGCTGTTTTATAATCCCACCAGTTTCACCCATGTTTTACAGCAGTTGTTTTTATCTATTTGAAACCTATGACAGAGATAATACAGATATCATATAGATGATATTGTTGTCATTACATGCTTCATTTACTCTGATCAGCCATAACATTAAAACCACTGACAGGTGAAGTAAATTACATCGATTATGTCATTACAAAGGCAAATGTCAAGGGGGTGGGATATATTAGGCAGCAATCGAACAATCTGTCCTCAGAGTTGATGTGTTGGAATCAGGAAGAATGGGCAAGTGTGAGCAGTGCAGCTGTGTAGCCATTACCAGGGCCACATTGTGATGGCTAGACGACTGGGTCGGACTTTCTCCAAAACAGTGAGTCTTGTGGGGTGTTCCTGAAATTCAATCAGTAGTACCCACCAAGTTATCCAAGGAAGAACAACTGGTAAAACAGTGACAGGGTCATGGGAGTCCAAGGCTGATTAATGCATGTAGGGAGCGAAGAATCAATTCAGCCCACAGAAGAGCTCCTGCAGCACAAATTGCTGAAAAAGTTCAGGCTGGCTCTGATAGGAAGGTGTCAGAGCAGACAGTGTAGCCTGATGTGTAAGGGACTGCATGTCACAGACAGGTCAGTGTGCCCATTTTGACCCTTGTCCATGGCCAAAAGCATTAGAGCTGGACCATGGAGCAGTGGAAGTAGGTGGCCAGGTATGATGAATGATGTTTTCTTTTACATCATGTAGATGGCTAGGAGTGTGTGTGCTTCGCTTACATGAAGAAGAAGTGACACCAGGATGCACTATGGCAAGCTCGTGGAGCCAGTGTTCTGCTGGGAAACCTTGTGTCCTTGCATTCATACGGATGTTAGGTCTACTAAACATTATTGCAGATCAAGTACACCCGTTCATGGCAACAGTATTCCCTAATGGTTCCCTGCCACAGTGCAGAAATTGTTCAGGAATGGTTTGAGGAACACGGCAAGAGTTCATGGTGTTGATTTGGCGTCTAAATTCCCCATATCTCAATCAAGCAAACAAGTCCAATCCATCGAGGATCCACTTCACATCTTAGAGGACTTAAAGGATCTGTTTGCTAATGTCTTGGTGTCAGATACAACAGCATACATTCAGAGGTCTTGTGGAGTCCATGCCTCAACAGGTCAGAGGTGTTTTGGTAGAACAAGAGAACCTACACAATATTAGGGATTTAATATTAGGGATTTTCAGTGTATACTGTAAAGTTTTAAAGTTGGTTACAAGTAAGACAGCAGGGTTTTTGTGCTTGGTAAATCGCCAAGTGGTCTCCTGAAATGGAGAAGTGCCACACCTTACCAAGCACCCATGCCCTGCAAATAGCCCCAGCTTGGCATGGAATAATAAAAAAAAAGACAGCAGGATTTTTGGTACAAGCATGTTGAACTTAACAAATGTTAATTCAAATGCTGATATTGCATCATGTATTAAAGAAAGTACAAAAACGCTGTAATATTGAATATCCAGGTAAGATTTATTGACGGTATAATGAATATTTGAAATACTGTACTTGTACAGTGTGGTTTATTACATAAATCTTATTTTCTGCTTCTAATATAGACAAAACCTATTATATTAAAATTCTTGTTCATTATTGTTCCTTGTTTTTTGTGTTTTTCTTTTACATATGTCCTGTTTATTGAAGTTAATTAACATGCTCCTCTTCTGGTGTTATTGCTAATAAATTTTTAGAAGATTGATATTAGTATGAGTGGAATTAAATAGATGGAATGGTTGGTATGCCTGTGTGTTTACAGGGTATTAGGCAGTAGAGACAATTGCAATGCTGCGTCAGTGGCACTGCCTAATTACTGTAATGTCTGTAGGGTCGAGAAAGGCTGCGCATATTAAGAACCAGTGGAGCCACAGGAGAGACGGTTTTTTTGTCTTTCTTTCTCTTTGTTTCCCTAATTAGGATGTGCATCCATGACTGTAGCTTCTGTGTGCAAAGAGAAAGAGAGAAAGCTGGGAGATGTTGATTTATTTTTACCGGATTTGGGCTCATGATTGCTTTGCTATCTTGAAAGTAATTCTCACCAAATGTAATCGCTGTAAATTAAAGTCAGTCAAATACGTTGTGAAATAAAGAAAATAATAGGCAGCTAATATAATTCCACCAGGTTTATGGGTCTGTATGTCCTTTATGAAGATGTCTTCTGGTGTGGCATACAGCTATAATTAATTCACTGTGAATCACTATGGTCATTTTACTTTCTGAGAATTATTATACACTTACGTAATGTTGCTTCTCTCTCACTCTCTCTTGTGCTCTCTCTCCCTCTCTCTGGGGGTATAAGCAATTTACTCCTGAAGGAGGCGGGGGAGCGGGGGGGGGGGGGGCGCTTTGCCTGAGTTGAGGTCTTATTGCATTAGTCTCTCTGCAGCTTTCATTTCAACCTGATTTCACATCCTATGCATCCTGTGCTTATTTCCCAGAGTACATAACACACACAGACACATACACACAGGTACCCAAACAAATAGAAAGACAAAACATAAATAACAACATACTCTCATAGTAATGTTTTTCATGAATTGCAATTTCAGTATATATCTATACTGATCCAAATGTAATCACATGGCTTTGAAATGTTTTTTAATGGCAGAGGGCCTCACATGCAGATGTCATATCTATTTCAATCTATAAGTGAGTGAGATTCAGTATTTCATTGCATGTTTAAGCCTCCCAATATTTCTCTGAATATTGTCTGTTTGATGCATTGGGAGAGCACTCTGATGTATTAATGTGCAATATCATGCAGTCTTTTAATGTGATTTCATTCGTTGCTGTCATTTTGATGCATTTGTCTAAGGCACATCTCAGTGAAAGAGATTGATGAACCAATACAAAGGCAAATGCAACCAATACAAACTGAAAAAGTAAAAAATAAATAGCTGGCATCTTTGTTTTGGCAACAAAAAAAAAATACACAAAATAACTCAATACCAACTTACCGTGTACCACTGTAGTGTAGTGTACAAATCATACACTTAGCCATACAATGCAGCATTTCAGGAGTGAATCAAATCGAGAGTTTTGGTATTGTTCTGTAAACTTTGTGCATATGATTACAGTTTCCAAAATTATTCATTATGTTTATAAGCTCTGCAACTGTGAATAACATCAATGCAGAAATTTGTAGTTAAATTTCCATATTTTGTGCTCTCTTGTTGTACACTTCTGTTTCTCAGTTTCATTCGTCTGTCCTGCAGCTTATTGAAGTTGGCATTGCATGATGCTCAGTGTTTGAAGTACTCGTCATTTTGTATAGGAGAATAAATCAGACTGCAAACAGAGACGTTGTCATGAATCATGCATGCGCCGTTGGAGGAGTTATGAGGAAAATTAATTCATGCTTGGGGGTGGGAGAAAAGATACATCTCGGTGTAACATGGCTTTGGTTGGAATGAGAGATGACAGAATTTACACCTGACTCCCCCATCATCCATAGAGAATAGTTCAGCCTACCCAATCAGCTCCTTTGGGAAATGGTAGACTCCCTTTAGGCTGTGAACACCTGCCATACAGTGTGTATGTGTGTGTGTGTTTGTACTGTTTTGCTTCATTTATTGGGAACCCTTGCTGAAAGGAATGCAGCTACTGCTTCTGTGAAATTCTGATACTATATGTAAATGTAACAGAAATGATTTGGGGGAAAAAGGTATATATTAATATAATGGTTTCTGTATTTAATTACAGGAACTTAATGTTGTTAAAGGTTTAACTGTGGACTTATTTAGTCTGGACTATTAGTATAGTTATACTGGCTACAGAAAAAACTTTAGTGCCCAATTAAAACATTAATTCTTTACTCCAAGAAAACGCTCTAATTTATTATTGTTTTTTCATCACTGTCCCAAGCTGTAATAATTTTCCACCAACATATTTCTCAGCAATTATTTACCTAGACTGCACTTTGAACCAGTGAGCAAAATGTGTTTAATGTATCTAGATATAGTATTATGTTAACATATTTCAACTGAATTTCAATGAAGATTTTAATTACAGCTTCCAAAGTTTACTAGCCGTGCAAGGTAATGATTGGAGTGTTTCATTTAGTGTTCAATTAAAACATGCATAATGCCAAATTATTGTGCCATCTCTTTTTTTTTAAATTTCTATTTAATTTTTTTCTGTCCCATTTGTATATTTTAATATTTAATGATTAATTAAATATTTCATTAGAGCGCTATTTGGAACGCTAGAATGGAAAAAGTCCACATGATATTCTGAGGTATTCCTGCCACTTAGTTGATGTGTCTTCAAATTTGCCTCCATTGTGCACATTGTATTTGGCCTGTGGCCTGGACTAATAGAATTACTCATATTGCCAATGTGCAATAATGGTACAAAATCTTGTTACACACACACACAACCTTGTACTAAAAACTCATTTTGTCATCATTTGTGTTTGTTTAATTATATCTTATTCTGTTTATGGTTCTCTTGTTTACTTTACAGCTCAATTTCGAAGTGTTGTTTCTAGATGTTGTTCTATTGTAATTGGAATGGAGATAGGTCAGGCTCAGTGTATTTTATCAGGAATTAGGTAATGAAATTGTATCTATGCCCTGCTCTGATACAGTTAAGTAACAGTTTTCTATTCACTTAAATATCAGATTGAAAATGCATCTCAGTCCATTTTAAATCGGGTTTGAACTGAAGGTAAATGTTTCTGCCAAAGGCAATGGAGCATTTTCGGACACAAAGAGAGCACAAGCTGATGTAGCTATTTGTGTAGGTTTTTCTCCATTACCAGTGTCTTAAAATAAAACACAAGCAGGTGCAGCAGACTTTATCTCTCTGTGGACTGGAAACATGGTGTTCATGGTACACTTGTGTCTATAGTTATTACTGACTCATCTAAAATCAGTAGTAGGAATAGGATCTTTAAGGAGAATATCAGTCTTATGAATGAGGTGTAAGGGGATGCTTGAACCATAGCATTTTCACATCTTTTGCACTCAGACTGTACAAGTGTCCTTGTACAGTCCAATAATAATTATGGCCTTCAGGCAGCTTCTAGAACAAAGATGTAGTATGTGCACTTGAATCTAAAAACTTGACCCTGAGAGTGTTCGTCTTTGACTGGCATGTTTCCTCAGAAAACGAACTTGTATCACCGTGTCAAAATGTCACATAAATAAATATAATTTGTACATGAGCTCTGCCCATTACTTCATATATGATAGTAATAAAAGATAAGAGATGTTCAGTAGGAAAGAGATGTTCAGAATCCTTGACTGTAATTATGTAACAGAGCACTATTGCTCGTTTTGCATGAGTTTGAATGCCATGCTTTCTGCTGGGGAAGAACTGTGATCATAGCAAGGTTGCTTCTCTCTGATAATATGATGGAAATACAGTAATATGACTAATGCCAACATGCGTTTCAGTTAACACTAATGTCCACTGCAGATTAAATGACAACCTCATATTTAGAAGAAAAAGACAAAGGTATTTGATAAAATGAACATCTCTCTCTCTCTCTCTCTCTCTCTCTCTCTCTCTCTCTCTCTCTCTCTCTCTCTCTCTCTCTCTCTCTCTCTCTCTCTCTCTCTCTCTCTCTCTCTCTCTCAGCTCTTTTCACAGAAGTTCCTCATGACATCATTAGTCAGACTGGTCAGGATGTGGAGATGGCATGCTCTTTCAGGGGTGCAGGTTCTTCTTCAGTCTCGTTGGAGATCCAGTGGTGGTATTTGCGGTACCATAGAGAATGGTCTGAGAAACCTGCATGGACAAATAATCAGGCCAGACTTTTTCTGTAGAATCTACATATGTGTAGTTGTTTTTAATATATTTTTATCGTTCATCAAGCAGATATGACTTGGTAAAATCCAGTACAAGTATACTGTTCGGTAAATGCATACTGTAAATGCATTTCTGTAAACTGTTATTTGGTAAATAAATACTGTATATTTATTTTCTATATTTAACACTTACCGATTATAAGGGATTGACAAGGCACTTGGTTAAAGATTAACAATAAGTACAATTCTCCTTTACCCGCTCTGCCAGTGTTTTCCTGACATAGAGAGTAATAACCCATGAAGCCTAGCAGGAGCCACTCCATTCCCCAATTACTGATTATAGCCGAGAATATGGGCTCATAGCATGTTGTCTGGTTCCCCCTAAATGTATGAACAGCAGCCAGCTGGTGTCCTGCTGAACTAACACAATGTAATTAGTACAGTCACCAAAGAAGAAACAGCTTTAGAGTACCCCCCTCAGACTAAAATAGTTGTCCTACATTGTATTTTTGACGTGTTGCCTTCTGGTACACTAATATTCTTGTTCCTTTTTCTTTCTCCCATATATTGCTTCTCATTACAGGTTGTTCCCATTGAAGAACTGACGAAGGATGCTACTAAAATAAGTGTGAGTGATGAGTGTCAACATCACCATTTATATCGGTTAAAAGAGTTGCTTGAGTAACCATTTACAGCTGTATTCTAAAATATACATAAATGTCAAATCCTCTTAATCACGTCCTTTTTTCATGGTCTGAGAGTAGTTTATGACTTACAAACTGCATCTGTGGTGCAGAAATGAACTCTAATTCTGCAAGCTGATTATGACTCGATGTAAATTCTATGCAGTCCAAGAATTCCCTAGTATTATGTAGAGAAATAAATAAACATCATGTAATTTATACTCTGACTTTAATATTAAATATATGTGGAAATAATACAGTTCTATTTAAACACTATTTTTAAAACCTATGAAAAGTTTTTTTATGTAGTAGTGGTTTTCTCTAAAACACTAATAAAATGATAAAATTATAATTATAAACTTGCACATAATTATATTAGTGCACACACAGTTAATCCACCCCTGAGGAGCATAACAGCACTGAGCCCCTTCCTGTAATAATAATAAACTTTTAACAAGAATTCTGACACTTGTAAAGAGATCTTGGTCGACTCTTAAAATTGCAACAAGCACATCATTGCAAGCCCATTTTAATTAAGAATATGCATGTGAACTCTTTAATTCAGACCACAGGTTTTCAGTTTGGGGATAGAGGTGGGATTGCCAAACACTGAATTTGTGTTCCATTTCAATGATGATTGATTCTCTTGCCAAATTTACACCTCCTGGCACAGCAGCCATGTTTTGGACAAAGATATCTTTCTATGTGTTGAATTTGTGATACACTGAAACTTTATATGAGTAACTGAATCACTTGCTGTAAAATATTTGAAAGAGCACCAAAGCGCAGGGGCAGCTATGATACAATGCCCCTGGAGCTGGGAGGGTTAAAGAGCTTGGTGGTGCTGGGGCTTGAACCCAGCCCAGAGCCTTAACCACTTAAACCACCACTTCCCCTAATATCTATAGAGCCTCCACTTCATCTGATCTGTTGTAACATGTCAAAGTTTAGCATTTTTTAAATTTTGCTTTAGATCTATTCAAGGTTGTTTGTATGCATGCCTGTAGTAAGAGTTTAAAATGAGCATGACAGTATACTTATTTAAAATTTAAGGGATCCTTGTATCCTAATTACACTAAAAGACCAAAGTTTTGTGGCCATCTGACCATCACACACATATTTGGGCCCAATATAGAATGCCTTTTATGCTGCAGGGTTACCCTTCACTGGAGCTAAGGGGCCCAAACATGCTCCAGCATGACAATACCCCTGGGCACAAACAAGTTCCATGAAGGCATGGCTTGCCATGATGGAGTGGAAGAACTCAAATGACCTGCCCTGAACATTTTTGGGATGAACTGGAACCCTGACTGCACCCCACTGAACACAAATCCCCACAACCACACTCCATCTAATGGAAAGCTTCCCAGAAGAGTAGAGGGTTTTAGAACACCTAAATGTGGTATGGGGCATTCCTCGAGCAAATGCACAATAGGTGTGATCATTAGTGGTCCACAAACATTTGCCATATAATGTATACACCACATATGTTTGTGATAAAATATATTTTTGTTAGAGGAAAGGTAACTATTCTCTTGAACTGTCACAATGGAAAATGTAATATACAAATACTTTTTTCCAGTCCATTGAGGGTTGTCAATGACTGTGCTTTATCTTAGCAGTGACAGCTGACTAACACTAAAGTGGAAAATAAATTCACAGAATTCATCTGTTCTTTGCTTTTGGGCTTTAACCACCTTGTTTGTCTTTACCTCAGGTTTTAAAAACCTAATTTTAAATTTAGATTCAGGTTTGAGGATTACTTTTTAAAAATGCATTTTTCAAGGTTTTAATAGTCTTGTTTCATATTTTTGTAAAGGTGGTGAAAGTGGCTGGCAGCAACATCTCTCACCGGCTTCGCCTGTCAAACGTCAAACCTTCAGACGAAGGCATGTATGAGTGTAGAGTGATTGACTTCAGCAATAACCGCATACAGCACCACAGAGTGCAAGCTTACTTGCAGGTAAGGCCACCAGGCCCTGACTCACAGCTCCATCAAGAGGAAAACCTGCATAGTGAAGAGAGGCATCTTCACCATGGGAAACACCATTTGCATAAGGGGGACAGTCAAGTCAGAGTGAGGGATAAGCACAATAACCGAGACCTGGAGCTGCATCATGGAGACTATACGCTTCAACGGAATGATCATCACGAAAGTCATCATGAGCTCCAGGCTAATGAAGGAGGAAAGAAGGATTCACCTTCAGCTCTACATCATGGAGATCGTAACATAATGGAGCATCAGCAACTCCATGACGGGAAAAACCATCAGGTGAATAAACACATACAGGCAAGCAAGATGAAAGAAACAAAAAGTCACCAATCAGATGTGAAAGGTCGTAAAGAACATGCTACAGAGTTACATTCCAATGACTGTTCAAGCAATGGCTGTATGCTCTAGAGCATTAGAGCAGAGAAAAACAAGCATTCAACAAGAGGAAAAAAATTAAATAAAGACTTTTCTAAGTGTTGCAAAACAGAACGTAGAGGTAGAAGAGGCTGCAGGGAGTCAGTAAAAGGAGTGCATGTAAAAGCGTTATCATAAGAATATTCATTAATTTCAAAGAGAAATGTTGGAGTTTATTTTGTACCAAAAGTGTTAAAACATTAAATGATCTACAAGAGAAACATTTACAATCAAAATCTGAAAAAATGCTGCAAATACAAAGAATTACTAAAGTAAGATAAATTACAGTTATGGTTTTTCAACAGCACATTTTTCACAGTTGGGTCTTATAAGAAGAAAACAGTTTAAGTATCTATTGGTCAACTAGAATTTATCCAAGTGATCTGGTAAAATATTTAAGAAGAGCTCATTAAAAATTTAAATTAGAAGCATTTGCAGTAGCCCTGATAGAAATAACACATGTAGGAACATACTAGATAAAACACAATATCATTCAAGTCAAGTCATAAAGCTTTTATTGTCATTTCAACCATATACAGCTGGTGCAGTACACAGTAAAATGAAACAACCTTCCTCCAGAACCCTGGTGCTACATAAAACACAGAACTACAGGAGACAACACAAAACTAAGTATACTACATATTTATTTATTTATTTGTGTTATTGTTAAATAACACGCTTTTATTATTCTGTCAATATGTGGAGTATCCAGCATACAAGTCCCTGTGTATGTGCTGTTACTATAGAAACAATAACATATTAGAATAAGCACATTAATACAAACCCATCGTCCATGGCAGAGCTAGAACTACTGTTCTACTATACCACTACAGTTATACAGATATAATGTATGCTTTCTGACCAATCAGATTAGCCAATGCAACATGCTGTAGTATCATTTTCTATAACAGCAGGGCTCTGAGAACTGTCTCTTAAAACAAGTCCTGAAGCATGATGTGTTGTTCACTAACACATTGGAAATTGTAATTGAAATTGTTAGGGAATTTTTCTAGTATAAGAGGAATAAAACACATGCTTATATAGGACGTTTCATGTCTGGCTGCTAAAATTGACCATATCCACATGTTTAGTTGTCTAATTTTTAATTGTCATCCAAATGTATGATGGGAGGACACCCCAATTACCATCCACAAACAAAGCTGTAGCTAATAAAATAGGAGATAATTCTGCTTATAGAACTATTTTACACCACAATTTACATTAATTCTTACCTAAATTTTGTGCTTTGGCTTATTGTGGCTAGTTATCTGGGGAACCAAATTATTACCAAAACATGCTGTTATAGCATCATTTAAATTATAGCAAATTATTTGATTTGTATTTAATTGTTTTATTTTTATATGTGCATGCTTGGACATTATATGATCAGTTCAAATCACTGACTGATGCATAGCTACAAGACAGTGAACATGTGTGTCTGTTTTTTTGCTAATTCTTTGTTTGGCACATCTGAAGGTAAATAAATGAATAAATCTCGTAATTTTTTTTTAATACTTTTGGCACAAAATCCAGCAGAACCAGACATCAATATGTACTGTAAATGAATACACAATATCTTAGTTTAGTTACATTGCCAAGGTTTTACTTCACAGTGCATTTCCTTTATACATGCCTGTCATGTTGGCCTAGACGATTTGTCCAAGGGCTGGATTCTGCTGGTAGATTTTTTCTTTGTACCTCTCTGGTCTGCTTCATGTTCAGAATGCTCTTGGTGAGTGTGTGTGTGTGTGTGTGTGTGTGTACTGTATGTGCACACTACATACAGTACAGTTTTGGATAATGACAGTTTATGCCTTGAAATTTAACCAAATTTCCAGATTAGCTTTTGTGTAAGGGTTGACCAAAAGTAACTGCAGCATTAGCAGCGTGTCACTGTTTTTTGCTTTCATGCTGTTGAAAAGAAAAAAATAATTCTTTGCTGTGTTGAATTTGTTCTGCCTTGATGTTTTGAACATACTAAACCTAGTACATTTCAAAATACATTTGTGTGTTGATGTAGAAGGACAAAAACATGTATAATATTAAACAAGTCATTTAAAACTTACAAATGCTTGCAATTTTTTGGGAAGTGTGTGTGTGTGTGTGTGTGTGTGTGTGTGTGTGTGTGTGTGTGTGTGTGTGTGTGTGTGTGTGTGTGTGTGTGTGTGTGTTCAGTTTGTGGGATTCAGTTAGTATTGTAGTGCTATGTAACACTCCATACTGTATTTCAAGCAGTTATATGCTCCATTAATTAGAAAACAATAGTTTTTCCTGGATACCCTTGTATCCCAAGCAACTTGAGACAGGAACAGTTGAGGATTAAGGCTCTTGCTAAAGTTCTGGGGTTTAAACTTGCAACCTTCTGATTAAAGCTTTCAATGACTATAATCAAGTATGCATACTGTATAACACTCATTCATTCATTGTCTACCGCTTATCCGAACTATTCTCGGGTCACAGGGAGCCTGTGCCTATCTCGGGCGTCATTGGGCATCAAGGCAGGATACACCCTGGACAGAGTGCCAACCCATCGCAGGGCACACACACACACTCTCATTCACTCACGCAATCACACACTACGGACAATTTAGAGATGCCAATCAACCTACCACGCATGTCTTTGGACTGGGGGAGGAAACCGGAGTACTCGGAGGAAACCCCCAAGGCACAGCGAGAACATGCAAACTCCACACACACATATGGCGGAGGCGGGAATCGAACCCCCAACCCTGGAGGTGTGAGGCAAATGTGCTAACCACTAAGCCACTGTGCCCCCCCCCCCCCCCCCCCCACTGTATAACACTATATTACCTTATTTTCATTTAAACATATTTTAGAGAAGGATATATTCCAGAACAGATTATTAGCTCTACAGTGTTCATGTTATTCAATACTGTGAGGTTCATTTCAGTGTGTCCTTGTGTCTCTGTCCTAGTGCTTATATCATATACTGGAGGAGGATGTAAAGTCCTTGAATACATGTATTTCCCTTAAACTTCCTGTAGAGGTCGCACGTGACCTTCCTGTTTTGTTTATTTCTAAAGGATATGAAGGTTTGTTCTTTATTATCAAACCCTGAGCATTAGCTCCTTGTTCTCCATGTTTAATGAGTTGAAAAGATGTTACTATTATACTCAAGCCCAAATCACAGAAATATGACAAGGTCTTGAGAAATGATTGCATGGTGATGTACTGACCTGACAGAATATATAATCATGTTGAGTCGGACACTGGATTTAGTCGTTAAACTAACAGACTATATTTACACTGATTACAACACCACAGGCTGTAGTTTTTCAAATATGCCAATGTTTCAGTGCCCTACTTGTTCAGCAGTCTTTGGTATAAAATTAGATGTTAGACAAAATGTAAAAGCATTACAAAAAAGTTGTAACCAGGATCGATGTTTTTTTTTTTTTTTTTTTTTTTTAAAAAGCCAAAGAAATGATTATTCATCTACCATCTAGGGGTTTCGTGCTTGTATGTAAACATCTCCTTGCACACTATAAGTTTGTATCTAGTCCCTAACTAAGACAGGATTTAAAAGGCAGTAAGGATGTTTTGTTTCTTACACATACACTTTCATACCTAGTTTAGAGTAATCAGTTCATTTATTGACAGGTTTTATGAAGTTAGAGGAACGCAGAAATCACA
Organism: Hemibagrus guttatus; assembly: GCA_033459395.1. Lineage (NCBI taxonomy): Eukaryota > Metazoa > Chordata > Actinopteri > Siluriformes > Bagridae > Hemibagrus > Hemibagrus guttatus. The sequence continues at coordinate 16,651,372 of JAUCMX010000001.1, forward strand.
GGGGAACCTGTGCATACACGATGAAATCATGCACAGAAATTTCACCCAATTATATGTTACTTGTTCTAAGTTTACCTGAATGTGTAAGAACTCTTAAGTAGTCACTTATGACTTACAGCATTTAAATACGGAGTGATAGAGTCCAGCTTCCCTTAGGCATTCATCAAATTTGGGATGATTAGGAAATAAAACATTAAAATAGACATTAAAGAAATTAAACATGAAAGTGTGTTCATCTTCATACATCATGTAATTGCTACAAAAAAAAAATAGTTACATGCCTGAAAATATCCATACTCATATCCACTGTTGGTAAACAGAGGGCTGGTTATAAAGAAAGAACCTAATCCCCACTGAAAAGATGCAGGTGGTCTGTTATGGACCTGTTTTTCTTCAAAAGGCCCTTGGAAACTTGTTACTTGTTAGTAACTTCATGACTTCTTTTCCTGCCAGGCAACTGGATTGCAGCTGGATCTCTAGCAGGACAAAAAGCAGTAGTCCAAATGCACGCGAAAATATATTACTTCGGAATCAAAAGGTTGACATAGCCATCCCTGTCCCCCTGTCCCCTTACCTGAAATCCTGAGCTTAAGAGGAGTCTAAAGACCTCTGGAGGATCTGAATTCTCCTGTCATCAGCCATTATAGGAAAATTGCTATTATGTTGGCAAGGGGTGCCAATAATCTGACAAAAGCTAATTAACCATAAAAGATTTTCATACGTCTATAACAAGGGTGCCAATAATTCTGCAAGTGGCAGTTCATTTTATACCTGAGGTAAATATAGCTTATATACTATATATGTTCCAGAAATGAACAGCCTCTGCATTCTACCAATACCACTATATACTGTATAGTCAGAAATCAGTTTAACTATACTTTGGCTATTGTTTTAGTTTGAAGTTAACCTCTGGATCCCTTGGCTTTCAGAAGCACCAGTTGAAATTCCAATCATCTTACAGTTTCCTCACCTCATGATATGACAAACAAAAGGGTTCAAAAGGGTTCAAGCTAATAGGAGCTAAAAGAATGAAGACTTGACTAGACTTGCACTCTGGGTTTTGCATTACTGAGGTTTAAATAGCTCTTTAAAGGTTCCAAATTTGACATCATTCAACATCTGAGTGCAAAAGAAGGACAATAATCTTAAAAAAGCGAAGACGTAATGGATTATCCTTTCTTTTAAACTCCAGATTTACTTAAATATTGCTAAAAATAACTTTTTTCTGTCTTTGTTCCTTTCTTTCTCAGAGTTGTTGATGTTGCAACTAATCTAATAGATTGGATAAATATATATAACTGAACACAGTTATACTGCCTGAAGGAAAAATGCACACAGTGATCTTAACACTTAGAACGACAAATCAAAGCAGTTATCATCTTTAAAAAATTGTTTTAAAAAAATGCATTTCACTATTTGTCACTGTTCTTAGAGAGCTTGTTCCCCCAAATTACATTAAAATGCACAATGCACCAATCTTATCGCCAATACCTAAGATGTGTAGACCTACCTGTTTTGGTCTATCCCAATTAAAGGCCCAATTATTAAAACATAAAATTAAAAATAAAATTTAAAAAGCCAACTTTTTTATTCCCCTTTCATTTAAATTGTAAAACAAGCGCTTCTTGCACTGTTGGCTTGCTCTTGGACACAAAATCTATAACTACAAAATAGACAAATTTGCAGTTTTTAAGACTTTTAGTTGGTAGCTTTTAGCGACAACAAAAATGTTCAAGAGATAATGGTTTATTTTTGAACTGTTATTATTAACTTACATTTACAATCATTGCTGCCATATGATAATAAGTGACTACAACAGGCAAGGGTGAATGGACCAAGTATTCTCAAGTATACTTAAGCTAAAGTATAGACAATATTTCAATTGATTGTAAGAGGAAGTATGCAGCCAAAATGGATTCAATTGAAATTAAACAAGTTGCTCATTTTAATTGTACTTTTATTTGTATAAATTGTTGAAATTGTATTCCATAAGTAGTGTTGAAATTTAGTTATTTAAGCCATGACTTTTTTTTAAAACAACTCCACCATCATTCATTTACATTTACATTTCTGGCATTTGGCAGCCGCTCTTATCCAGAGCGACGTACAAAAGTGCGTCATCAATCATTCAATCTCTGCAAGTTTGCAATATTTACTGTTAGCTAGAATTTGACTTTCAGCCTTGCTAATTATGTTAGCTACTGGAATAAATATTAGTCAAGCATTACATTAGCCAAAAGAACAAAAAAAAACAGGTTAACTTAGATAATATGGTCAGTTAATGTTAGGAAATGAAATGAAATTTGCCTCAAGATGCTTTTTCAAATTTAATGGAATTCTGGGAGGCAAAGGAGATGTTTTTCGTTACTCCTGCATTCTGACACATTTGTCTGTGGTAGGGCCAAGAACACTCAAGTGCTACACTACAGTCCAGTGGCTTATCCATCTCTAAATGCACATGCATAGCTATAGCACTAACTATATTGTGGAGCATGAGAAGGTCATTGGCAGTGACAAGTCACATGATTCTTGAGGTATTTTCTCTACAGTGATGAACTTGAATTGGATGCTTCATTGAAATTATTAGGAACTAAACTCGTCCCATTCAATTGATGTAAAGCAAACAGTTACGGACAAGATGAGAGAAGAAAAAGCGTTTTAAGAGTTTCATGAATTCATTAAGAGTACTTTGAATGTCTACATTAACCGTATGGAGTAAAAAGTAAGTTTTTTTCCCTTGGAAATGTAATTAAATAAGACTACTCACATTTCAGTAATACTTGAATAACTTATTAATACACCAAAATAAGTTCAATTAACACAGTATATTTCATCCCTGACTGCAAGTATTTACTTTTGACACAATTTTCTTAATTTGGTCTGGAAAACAGCTGATGAATGATAAATAGGCAGAGGTATGCTGCTGTCGTAATGGTGGAATGTTTGGAAAATAAAGTTTAAAAAACATTGTGTTCGTGTTTGAGATGTAATTCAATAAAGTGTGATTAACAGCACATTTCTCAGTGATATAAGTCTTTAATGGAGTAACTGCTTCACAGAAAAATACATTCATTAAACAATACTATAAAAGCTGCGCTCTAACTTAGGTCAAAGCATCTTTATTGAAAGATATAGAATATTATCTTTTGTATAAACTGTTTGACTGTCACCTTTTAGCACCGGGTCTCCTTCTATAAACCTGCCCACTTTCACAGTCAGGAACAAAGAAAGCTTCAAAAGCAAAATACTAGACTTAAAGCTGTAGAATAAGGCACTTAGTTATATGATAGCAACATGTTTATAGGACCATTGCAGTGTAGACTTATGAAAAACTCCTATAAAAGATAATATAGGCCATATAGTTACACTGATGTCAGAATGAGTTAGCCAAGTAGGACAGACAAAGACATCTGGGGGAAAAAGAGAGCAAGCCTTCACTATTCAACTTGCTTTATACTGCAAACTATGTAGATAGAGCACTTACTTGTTTAAGAACATATAAGAAACAAAAAGCCTCGGTTACATATTAAGTAACTGTAGCAGTGTGGGAGATTTGTGTAAGGGACAAGGGCAGTTTATAACAAGTAAACTGTAGCAACACATTTCCAAAACATCTATTATTTCTTCTGTCTGTCTCATTTAATTCAAAACAAAACTGGTTTGGGATTTACATGCTGGTTAAAATGGAAATGCATCTTGGCTGGATGCAGTTAACAATAATCCTTTTGGTACAAACTTTTTTTTTTTCCAAACACAAAGCCCAGAAATGACACATTAGGCTTGTAACATTCTTGATCTACAATGTGTGCCATTTTCATTTGGCTTTCACTGAAACAAGCATTAGTGTGATCAAGAGCCTTTATTTGCCGATGATAACATTCCTGAACCCTTTTACAGGACCAAGTTTGTCACTGTTAAAATCCACCAGCAGTTTGCGCAAGCCATAATGGGTTGGGGTGAAGTAGATTTTGATTTTAGCTTCTTGTCCAGGTTCAATACTGGTTGAAAGACTGAAAAATATATAGAAAAAGTGAATTAGACATCATGGTCATACCCTATTACAAATGATTACAGCATCAATTTAAATGTTATTTAATTTTTTAGTTTCTAGACATTGAGGAAGCAGGAAAAATATCGTATTTAGCAGCTTTTCTTTTCTCAGGCTAAAGGAAGGGAAACCAGTTGATATTTGGCTAGAAAAAATTGAAATTATATCTACTGAAAATTGTTAGATATTAGCAATGGAGTTTAGTATACGTGAGCAGTAAGGCACTGGTTACAAAATAGAAACAATAATCTAGTGTTAATTTCCTGCCTAGAGATAAACATCTGCCATCAAGTGTTTGATGTACCAGGAAAGCATCATATGGCCAACATGCTTTACATATCATAACGTTAATAAATTATAAGATCGTTAATTCTTTGTATTGTAGCAGTTTCATGATCCACTCAGTAAACATTTATATTTCTGTACTTTAGAGAATACTGAGCCTTGTAGTATTTCTATATTCAGTTTGGATCGTATTATGCACATAATTCATTTTTCTTATCAAACTTCAGCTGCACTAGATATCAGTGCAAAGATTTGTCTCTTTTTATTATCCTACATCATCCATCACTGAACTAGATTAGTGGATTAGCAGTGAATCAAATATTTTAACGATTACAGAATGAATTCTGCTAGGCAAGAGTTTCATGTTGGCAAACAGTCTGTTACAGCCGGTAGTGTCCAGCGAGATGGAACAGACTCAACGCGAGGGTAGACAATGACAGGGGTTTATTAAATGAAAAACATAGAACACTGAACAGATGCACGACACTACTCACGCCACTTTAAACGAGGACTAGCAAATGATAAGGGCACAGACACCACTATAAATAGGGGAAGAAATCACAGGGAACATTGGGATCAGGTGAACAGAGGCAGGAACACATTAGGATAAGGCGGGGCTAGAACAAACACATGGCAGACATAAACAAAAACAAACATGACAGGACAACCCCTGCTGAAAGCCCCCTAGTGGTCCTACATGGAATCTTGCCCACCGTAACACAGTCCTTACATGAGTATGGTCTAAGGGATAAATCTGTGCTGTCGGCTTCATCTGTTTTTGGATCGGCAGACAGCCCTGATTTATTAAAACTAAGTGTTTTGTGGTAAGACTGTGGATAATTATTATATCCAGTTTTATATTCTGAGTGTTTTAAGTGATTTTGCATATTTTACATGCAACTTTATCTGAAAAAATAGACAAGGTTTATAAACCATTGGATTATTGTGTTGCTTGTTTTAATACCTCACACTCCAGCTCATGTGTGAAATGATCCATGCACATACACAAAGTCATCAAAGCAGACAATGTCTGCTTAATGTAACATACCTCTCAGTGATGGTCTTGCCTCCAGTGAGGTTGGCTCCCTCAATACTGAAGCAGCATGCATTTAAAGTCTCTGGCAGTGTGTTCTGCATCGTGAGCTCTGCAGCCAGCTGACGGTTCTCTTTGGGTTCTCCAAGGATCTATGGCACAATGTCATACAAATAATATAATAAGTTGTCAGTGTGAGTCATTTTTTTTAACTTTAGTTTACTTTAGTTTGTTTACTATAGTTTTATTCAACAGTGCTGCTGAATTCGTAAAACTGATAACTGTCATTCAAACCAAAGGTTTAAAACAATGTGCAATTTCTAATACATTTGTGCTGCTACAGTAACAGCTCTTTCACATGGACATGGACCGATCCACATAATCTACCTCCAGTAACAAGCATTAAATATTGTGTTGTTATTCATTCACCGTCTACCACTTATCCGATCTATTCTTGGGTTACGAGGAGCCTGTGCCTATCTCAGGCGTCATTGGGCATCAAGGCAGGATACACCCTGGACAGAGTGCCAACCCATCGCAGGGCACACACACACAACGGACAATTTAGAGATGCCAATCAACCTACAATGCATGTCTTTGGACTGGGGGAGGAAACCGGAGCACCCAGAGGAAACCCCTGAGGCACGGGGAGAACATGCAAACTCCACACACATGGCGGAGGCGGGAATCAAACCCCCAACCCTGGAGGTGTGAGGCAAACGTGCTAACCACCAAGCCACCATGCCCCCCTGTGTTGTTATTAAACAAAGGAAAATTGGTTACTTTTTTGAGGCTTTTTTGAGATGTTTATGAAACATTTATGGGATCGAATCTCTGGCATCAACATCATGTAACAGTCTGTAAGTTTTTCACCAGAGGCAAGTCTTCAGAACAAAGTACTTTCTGGTTTCTCTCTTTAAAAAAAATACTTCAAGATAAATGGAAAAACAGAGAGCTTGGTGATAGACCAACTGTGTACACTCCATAACATAAGTGTTGGAAATAACTTGTCTCACAAATGTGTGTTTTATTTGTCTTATATCAAAGCATTTTGCCAACGATTACAATGTATTATTTATTACTGCATGACAAACATTGTAGTTTTGAACAGTTTATGTTTAGATTTAGTGTGGTGTTATGTTTGTCACAGCAGCTATAAGCAGCCTCTTGTTTTTCTTTTATGTGAAGTTGTCATGGCAGCATGCATGTACCTTTATCTTAATCTCTGGGTTTTCAAGGACAATAGTGCGCATAGCCAGAATGCCTTCTTTGGTGCTGTAGTCAATCAGCAGAGCACCCAGGCGGATCAAGTTGTCCAGGGTAATGGCATTGCAGTATTTTTTGTAGTTCAGCCTCAGTGGGACCTTCCGCTCTAGAAAACATACAAACATGTTCACACATATCAATTACGTACAGTGACAAACCAGCACCACACCACATACAGACACACGTATCATCTAGCCAAAAGAACAAACATACACAGACATACACACCTCCTCCGGGTGGTAACTCAACATTGAGCAGGTCTTTAAAGCCACATTCCTGTCCTATAGCTCCATCATAGGACATTGCACGGGAGGCAAACACTAGACGACACTTCTTTACCACAGATGTCTGGTTGGTAACCACACAATAGACATCAAAGTCACAGCCCTTCCTCATTTCGGAGCTGACCTTGATGGTGACATGTAGGCCGGTGTTGTCTGGCTGTCTCATGAGTTTGTTCTGATAGTTGGCTTTTTTAAATGCCTCTCGTTCTTCAGCTGTGCCTGTGTCAGGAAAATATTATAGCAGGTCAAATGTCAGGGATGTCATTACCCTCTCAATAGAAATAGTAACTCTAGAACTGTAAGGTTCCCTTCGTTTGTCCCTCTGTGGGAAAGTAATAGCTCAGGAAACTAAAAAGCAGTACCTATCTTAAAACCCCTTCAGAAAAGCTCTTTTTCTAACAGTGTAGGGAATGCAATATTCTGCATGTGGTATAGAATCAGATTGTGTCTTTCACACCCTAATAATACAAAGTTAAAACAATGTCAGAGAAATTGCAATAATTTAAGTTTTTCACTTGGCTAACTAATTGCACAATTTAGAAGCATGAATGCTGAGCACCAGGGGATGGGGTGAACATACATTACCTTCTGGGTACTTGTAAAGGTGTGTAATGTCCTCTCGTTTGTCACTTCCAACACTCTTAGTGCTGATGTTCTGGCCAACCACAGTAGAACTTATGATCTTTCTTGTGCTGCCATCTTGGTATTTCAGGAAGGTCTCCACATCTGCATTGACCTCAGAGAACACAAACGGAGCATCGTACTTACACAGGATTTCTCCATCCTTTATGGCTTTCAGTGGGACTGGCCCACAGCAGAATACCCCTAAAGTAGTGAGAAAGAAAGGGATTTTACTCCATTTTTACAATGGAATAAAATGTATTGATATATAAACTTTATACATAAACACACACTATTATCTATTATTTAACAAGATGGCCTTTTGCTTGGAATTATGGCATAGCTTATGCAATGTCACAACATTTATTTCCACCCAGATTTGCATTAAATTCTGGCTAATCTTGTATTGATGTTGGGACAGTTGTACCACTGTGTAAAATCTTCTCCAGCACATCCCAAACATTCTCAGTTGGGTTGAGGTCTGGACTCTGTGGTGGCCAATCCATGTCAAAATGATGACTCATGGTCCCCAATAAATCCTGGCTTTGTCAGAATGGAATATGCCGTTTCATCAGGGAAGAAAAAATATGGCTAAATATGAAAAACCTGGTCATTCAGGTAGTCAGCTGACCTAATTTTTGGGGCATATAATGGTGCTAAACTTAGACCTGACCAACTGAAGCAACAACAGATCATAACACTGCCTCCACAGGCTTGTTCTGTAGGCACTAGACATGATGTGGTGTGTGTGTGTGCAAAATGAAAATAGTGTCCATGCCCTCGCTCTTCTCCTGGGGCGTGGGGTCACTAGCCTGCCAGCCATCAAAGCCTTCTTTCAGATCTGGACGAGCCATCCAGCTCTCCACCCAGCAGTGGTAATTCCTACAAGAAAAAAACACTTGTATTCAGTAAAAAACACCCACATTACATTCACATTTAGTCATTTGACAGAGACTTATTAACTTATAATCCTACGGTATTACCTAATGTATAAAAACATCTTTCATTCTATACAGATTATTGAGTGAACTAGATTGTTGTATATTTACAGTAAATGATAAACGTTATGAGACTCTTGTGTACTGATAGTCGTGTCAGGTGTAATTGACTTCTGTCATGAGCAAATTGGTGTTGCAAAACGAATGCAAATGACAACCGAATGTTTTGCAAAAACATTTAACAACCCAACACAAATAGGATAAACTGTTCATTAAATATACCTCCCTTTTCTATGAATAACTGCTTAGTCACTGCTGACCACAAGTCAAGGCTTTCTCAATAGGTAGGCTTGTGCCTAAATTTGAACTAGGTGAGTAATTCAAAGGAAGATGTTTATTCATATAAACAGGCCAGGCTTATTCATATGAAAAGAGCTATTTCATACACAATCACAAGCATACACATTTGCAATTATATAGCCTATGAATATTCCTAAAGCCCACTCAAATAATTCATCTTTAATTCACAATAGGGAAGAAAATTGAGAAAATTTTGAAAATTAAAAATGGAGCTGCTTACTTAAACCAAGCACTTGGCACATGTTACACCCATAGCCCTACAGCTGCACTGGCTCCAGTTTCAAAGCAAATCAAGTCTAAACTTCAAGCAATTATATTGTGACTATAGGGACATCAGCACGGATGAGAACAAAATCCCTAACAATAATATAGTAAAAAGAAACTCAAAAACATCAGGTTAACGCTGCACATACTGTATGTAAGGGATTATGACTCTGACATAAATGACAGATGAAGAAGTGATCTGTTATTACCAGATCATGTCTCTGCTGGTGTTCAGCAGTTTGCCATTTTCATCCACATAGCGCTCAATCACCAGGTTGCTGTTGGTGTCATGGGCTGAGAGGTAGTTAGTCACCACTCTGCAGGGGATACCTAGTGCTCGGGACACTGAGGACAAATGGCCAAGACACTTGGCCTGTTTATTCATGCAGACAAATGAAATCTATTACCACTGCTTTTATTGTGCTATTAATGACCCCTTTTTAATTATTCCCCAATAACTGCTATGCTGTAATGCACATTTTAATGCCAAATTGAATTAAGTTAGTCCATTCTCAGGCTTATCTCACTGCAAAAAATATGGGGGGGAAAGTCATTTTCTTACCAGTGCAGGCAACAGCAGCAAACACCCAGCACTGGCCATAGCGGACTGGCAGGCAAGAAGTGGAACTCCAAGTCTTGAGAATCTCGACACTCCCTCTCCATGCCATGGGACTGATTCCACCATCAAAAGTTTGCTTCCAGCAGCCTTCCAGTACCCCATTATCTCTGTCATTACTGTTCACCTGAAAGTGTGTATTCGAGTGTGAGGCATCTAGGCATTGCAGAATGACTTCAAAAGTTATTCAGATGATTGCACAGCATAATGAGCAAAGTTGTAGAACTGTAATTCTTACCATAGCACTAAGTACTCGAGTGACATAAATAGGGTTTCTGCGGCCAGAACAATCTTTCCCAGGGTTCCTCTGGCATTTCGGGTTCACATCCAGAATACTTAGACACACATCCAGAATGCCTTCTTCAAACTAAGAAACAAAGAAAAGCATAAACTATGCAGTATTATTACCCTACTTAGTACAGTTTGTTACAGCAATAGCAATGTGACAACTGTGCCAATATTTATCATCTGATCTGTTTGTACAGTTTTTGAAATCCCATGAGGTTTCAATCATGCAAACATTTGTTTTTTTCCCACATTAACATCAACTGTATCATGCAAGCACTGTCCCTATCTCAGGCCTTCTACTGAGTTGCAAACATGCTCCATTTACAGGCAGCTTACACATTAAGGGAAGCACTGGCTTTGTTTTGCTAATAGGCAGGTCAGCACCTATCAGAGATTTTGGATATATTATATACTAATTGTATATTAGATAGTGCCATTCATTATCATCAATAAATCAATTTTTTGGAATTATGGAATTTGAAAGGAGCTGGTGGCTTGTGGTAGCCAACACCTTACTGTTTATAATGTTTCTTCCTTTAAATTGTATGTATCATAACTAAAACCTCGAACAAAATCCAAAACCCATGATACCTATGTTTGCTTTTTTTTTATTACACTGACCATACATTCTAACCTCAGTTTATTTACTATGCCTTTTCAGCAATTCATTCATTTTAAAGCAATAAATGCTTTATTCCCTGTCAGGGTCTTACACACACACACACACACACACACACACACACACACACACACACACACACACACACACACACACACACACACACACACACACACACACACACACACACACACACACACACACACACACGCACAAAAAAATAGACACACAGAGGCATGTGCAGTGGGAGGAAACCAGGGTATAGACGAAAAACTTAAGCAGATGTGGGGAGAACATGTGAAATATGTGGTCTCAGGATCAAAGTCGGGCCAGGGTGTACTAATACAGTATTGTCTAACTTCTAATCACTTCTCTTATCAATGTTGGCTTCCATAAAAATTTCTTGTACCAATGAGTCCTTTCTCTGCATTTTTTCAGTCTCTACATCATCTCACTTTTCAGGCTGTAGGCCATCTCATTTAGTTATTTTTGGCTTACATCCAACATTTGGAGTATATGTAGAAGGAGGTGATAGACAACTAGCTTGCACACACTTTTTTTTGTTTGTGTGTGTGTGTGTGTGTGTGTGTGTGTGTGTGTGTGTGTGTGTGTGTGTGTGTGTGTGTGTGTGTGTGTGAGAGAGCGAGAGCGAGAGAGAGAGAGACAGAGAGAGAGTGAGACAGAGAGTGTTTCAGCACCTGGCCAAAGTACCAAGCTGAAGGGATGGGATATTTGGCATCGCCCCTGTAGATGATCCCGTCCTGAGCCAAAACATATTCTTCCAGATCTTCCTCTCTGTTCATGTACACCATATCTCCTATTCAATAAATAACCCAAACACACCATCCTTCATGAGCCTGGTGGAAACATCAGCTAGTGTTATTAGACACTGAACGTCAACATTAATATGTTCCTATGTGTGCTTTTGGGTTTGTATGAGGTCTGACGTTAGAGTATAAAAAGTAACTGATGCAGCTTTCTTTTCATGTTTGTACAGAAGGCTAACAAGTACATGGCTTATGTTTGTGTCTGTGCTAAATGTTCACTCACGTGGGCACCAGGGGTTGAATAGTAGTATCAATTCAAACTGAATCCTGCCATCCAGAGTCACGGTGTAGCGACCGATTGCTGCATCAGGGGCAGAACAGATGGACAAGGAGACAATCTCCCCAGGAGGACTGGTTACTGCAGCACTCCATTGTGTATCATCAATATTATCGCTCAGACCAAAAACAGCCTTGGTACCATACTGTTCCACAGGATCTGGTCCTTTAGACATTCATATAAAGAAACTTATAAACCTTGATATGAAGATCAACACTATCATGAACTCAAAACTAACAAAAATAAAGCAGCATTTTCAGAAATGCCAAATTCTGCAGCCATCAAAAGCATTTCTAATCAGTAATGGTCGTACAACAGTCCTCATTTTGAAAGTATTTTTCACTAAGTAAGGGTGTTTGAAAAAAATCCAAAATTTCCCCAATATTCTAATAACAAATACCATAAGCAGGAGTGTGTACATAATTACTAAAATAAATGCATATGAAAAAGACACTGGGAGTATCTGGGAACTCAGGATGTGTGAGCCAGGCTTTGAAAAAAATCTAATGAACACACACACTGGAATTTCTGTAACTGGGAATCGTTCCAGGAAATTGTTACTTTTAACTGTTGGAGCAGAAGAGGACCTCTTATTCTTCTGTATATGCATATGGGATATTTATTTTATTATATATATTTATATTATGTTATGACGCTCTTATAGCTTGTGAGGTTGATGCGAAATGAGGTCTAAATAGTTATACATCAGGGGTGTCTTATCCGTAAAGGGCCGGTGTGGGTGCATGTTTTCATTCCAACCGAGCAGAAGCCACACCTGAGTCTACTGAAAGCCAATATCAGTTGATTTAACATGTGGAATCAGGTGTGGCTCCAGCTTGATTGGAATGAAAACCTGCACCCTCACCGGCCCTTTGGAAATAAGGTTTGACACACCTGTTACACATAAATCAGCCAAATACAGAAATTCAGTTAATTGCAGGATAAGGACAAAAGTTAGAGAGCTAGTGATTCATTTTTCATGGATATCATTACACAAAACACACAAGAAAACACACACCTAATCAGGTGTAACAAGGCTAGATTTAGGCATAATAGTCATTCCCACTGCATCCTTAATTTCATTGTGCAACTGGATCTATATATGCCTTCACTGTACATACAAGTCTTGTCTGATAATGTGGTTATCAGTGAGCAGATGTTTTCTTGTTGCTTCCTGTGTTGCAACCGTTGAGCGTTCTTACTGTGTAACAGAGGACACTGGAAGTTTCAGCCTGGTTATTATCACCTCTTAGTTGTATGGCACTCATTATGATTAATATGAATTTGATTGTCTCTCTGTATTCTTCTAGTCATATTTATAAATAAACCTTTTTTTTTTTATCTGAGTAATTTGTGTCCTATAATTATTGTAGTATAGGGAAACAAAATACACTAGAGGAGGAGAAAGTCAGTTGACTTGGAAGGCTGGAATTCAGCAAAGTTCATTGAGTTTCATGCTGCTGGAGATACTGGTACTTCATTGATTAGTTGAATGCGCTGTCTTCAAACAGACATGACAGAACTGGATTTAGTAAACTCTGGTTACTATATTCAACACATAGTAAAATGTTGTAAAATAGGTTACGTCAGGGCTGTCGTCATATCTACAAAGAGCCAAAGTGGCTGCAGGTTTTCATTCCAACACTGCAGGAGGCACACAAGATTTCACTTTTGAAGATGTTTGAAGACCAAATGAGTAAAGTGGGGTCAAGGTGGGGTTTTGCTTGGTTAGAATTAAACTTTGCAAGCCCTCTACATGGATAAAATCTCTTCATAAAGTAATTAATCTATTATTATAGTTTATATCAGACTATGGTAGAAATGAAAAAGTTACACACAGACATAATGTGTTTTTCTTTCTACTTGAATTTAATAAATACGTCTTGCATGTGAAGACATATACTCTTGTTATTTCTCTGTTTCCATTTTTTTAGTTTAGTTCTTTTTTCTTTTTGCGTCCTCCTCCCTTCCCCTATGTTTTTAGGTCTGTCTTACATACAGTCTCAGGGACAACATTCAAATCACTTATCTGATGTGGAGCTTGGGCCAAAGGTAATGTTTGAACATTAGTTTTATACACTGGCCTTATTTAGTCTCTGTTCTGTATTTGATTTAAACAAGTTAGCATGCCATAACTATGCTTGAAGCAAACATTACATCTCCCTGCAGAAGTGATAAGTTAACAAACCACCCACATGACAAAATCCCATTCCCTGGTCTAGCAGTATTTAGGAAATATTACCTGTCTCTGCTACGATATGGAGCTGATGGACTCCAGGCTCGTAGGAGCCGGAACGAAGGTTGAGGTTGATGGTGAATGGCTGTCCTCTCCTCACTATCAGTTGATCAATGCCATTCAGTTCTGTGCGATGACTTGTGTTATTGAACTCACATGCAAGGTCCCAAGTGCCAATATCAAGAGCTGAGGAGTTGGAGATGAACAAGGAAACATTAATGACAAGTGAGGTGAAAAAACAAGTCTGGGGGCCAGAAATGTGAACTTACTAAACCACTGCAATAAATCAAATAATCCTTGGGAATGTGCACTTAAGCCACAGTATATGCAGAACACACATTAACCTCAACAAATTTAAACAGCAGGTTTTCAAATTGCTGTTCTGATAGTGTGCAGGTCATTTGTAACACTTCAGTTTCTTGACCTGTGGTCTTGTCTCATCTCACATGGTTTAACAGCATATGGAATGACGATAGCGTTTTAGTGCAGAAAGAAATGATAGAAGGAGTATTGGGTGGTGTACTGTATTATTTGTGCCTTTCCTTCTCTTGAGAGAATAGGGGAGTGAAAAGACAATTGAGTCACAGAAGACTTTCCCTTTCCTGTTTCCTGATTCCCAGTTTGTTGTTCCAATGACTCTAGAGGGGAAAATATATCCACATAAATTCAGGCAAAATGGGATGGATATCTTAATTTGTTCTTTAATTAAATATATTTGCTCTTTATTTGAAAATTAATTTATAATATTGATCAAAAGTGTAATCAAAATTTAGAAAACATCTGCAGCAGCCTATCAATCAAGTTCTTTCAATCAGTGTTCTTAAGGAAGCAGTACAAATACAGACATTCCAAGGATAGTTAAGCCCATTATATATCCTGTGTACACATTGTCTTCCACCTTTAGGCTATAAAGTAACAAAATTGCCTCATTAGGATTTACATCTGGATATCTTTAAACCAATCAGGCCTGGATGAAAGTAGAAAAACATGGTGTTGTTTGATGCTGTCTGCCTATGAAAAGTTATATTCTTTCAACATTGTTAAATGTTTCTTATAGAAATTGGTTCTTATAGAAATTTGTGTGTGTGTGTATCAGTTGATACTCATAATCCTAGTTTACAGGAATAGGCAGACACAGAAATGCTATCCTGCAAAACAGTAGGTGTCAATGTGAACAAATATTAGGTAAAACAGGTGTATTATTGTATCTAGCCAAAGACAACACATTCCTTCAGGCACACACACACATACACGCACACACACACACACACACACACACACACACACACACACACACACACACACACAGATGTCAAGTGATTCAGTGATGATTGTGATACTCATTGGGATAATGATTTGTTTAATTCCTATAGAAATAAACAAGAGAGTTCTATAAAAAGAACAAAATCACCTTTAAGAGCCTTGATTTTCTTTTTGGAAACGTTTTTAAAAACAGCATTGCTGTAGTTTTCCATTTGGGTTTAGCTGCGTTTTACTATTTGCTGAGTATCAATACAGAATGGATCTCTGTATAGCCATTCACATTACTCCCACTACTAATGTCATAAATCCATAAAGCTTTTTTTAAACCAAGGGCAACAAAATAATCTCTAATTATGTCACATTACAAAAGTAGTCAGCTGCAGAAATAAATTTAGCCATGTGGTGGATAAGCTTTAATATTAATCATCATACTGAAGCACTTTGCTGTGTAGTTCTGATGCTCGTCACACTGTAGCAGCACAACACTGACAAAAATCCTCTTGACTGTTTAACATACCAAGTCTTACTTAGGGTGAAAGGTTACTGGTCAACCTTCCCAAATTGCTTTTTATGGTCTTCATCTGGTTTTCTGCAGGAATCATCTTTTCACTGACAACTTTCTTATATTAAAAAACACATGAAGCCAGCTATGTTTAATAGTGGTACATATTTTATATTTAAACCTTAATGTCTATAATATCCAGCACTGGTGCTTTTATTAGATTCCTATTAATGCTCACCCCAGTAATAATATTGTGCAATCTCTCCCTGACTTAATATCACTTGAAATCACTTGCTACCACCAAGGTTACATGCAACTAAATAGGAGATGAGGTTTATTATTTAGTCAGTCCCACTGTTTAGTAATATATGTTTATTACTAAAGTCAACAGAATGCAAGAAACCCAAGTCACAGAATTGTGTCTTGTGTCAGATTTTGGAAACGATTTTACACGCGCACACACACACACACACACACACACACACACACACACACACACACACACACACACACACACACATATATATATATATATATATAGATATATATATATATATATATATATATATATATATATATCTGTACAGCTTAATTTTGGCATACAGCTTATTACTTAAATCAAACTATTCGAATAAGGCATGGTGCTCTCTGCTCAAAGCATTATTTGGATGTTCCTATTAAAAGCAACATGTTCTCATGGGAACTATCAGTGCGTGAAATTCCTTTGTAGCAGAGACCAAGACATGAGAGTCCTGGTTTAGTTGTGCAGGACCTGAACGCGAATTTCCCAAAGACGCCCGAAAGATAATTATCAGATTAATTGGTGTCTTTAACCAGGAAAATTATTAAGCTGTGCTGGACTCCGGCACTCCAGCGACTTTAAAATAAAGTTCATAAAACATTTTTTTATTAAAAAAAAAAATTCGCTGAAACTCATTTAAGCGTAACATTAATGTAAACTAATTATTACTAATGAAAAAAAAAAAAAAAAAAAAAAAAAAAAGTAAAAATACGATTAAATTGATTTAAGCGTAACATAAATGTAAACTAATTGCAAACGAGCAGAGTCTAATTAGTTGCATATTGTGGCACAGTCACAGTAAAAATTCTTTTAAATCTTTTGCAAAAGTCTGTAAACTCACCCATGTTTGCGTGTCTGCGGTGTAAACGTGCGGCTGAACGCTGCGCTTGTCTCTTTGTGCTACACTGTGCGCTTTTTTATGCGCGATTTGCTGGGCGGCACCTTATTTCCAGTCTGCGCAACGCCCCCCGAACCCCCAACACACACACACACACACACACACACACACACTAATTTTAGTGACGGTGTGTGTGTGTTTGTGTGTGTGTTTGTGTGTGTGTGTGTGTGTGTGTGCGCGCGCTCCTGTAGTGGAGGTGATGAAACAGCTCAGAGACATTCTTAGCTGTAGGCCATATACTTTATAGGACAATGCATTCCTTATCAAAACATTCTATTACGTTCTTTTCCATTAACAAAACAGGTGGTGAGACAAGTAAAAGTGCTGTCTGTATAGTTAAGGGTTCTTTGCTATCTAACAGGGTTCTATTGGGAACCTTTACTGAAACAGTAGTTGGGGTTCTCAATCTTCTGAGGAGAACTATGTCTCAAAAGATTGGTAACACTCTGAACCCCACTTGAGTTTGACAACAGAACCCATTTAGGTAGCATAGAATCCTTAACTAGCAAGAGAACACTTTTTTCTAATTACATTTTGTTCTGAAAATAGAATAGAATAGATTAGAATAGAATAGAATAGACAACCAAAGAACCCTTAAGGGTTTTATAATGAAACATTTTACTAAACCACATACATAGACGGTTGAATAAGTCATGAAAATGCTTAAGAAATAGTTATGCCATTGATTAGAACCTCATAATACTAATGTTACATTCTAATATATGTGCTACATAAATACAAGTAGGACCATCCTTACCTTCAGAACAGCTCCAGTACTCATGATCCTGTCATACAAGCCATAACCTGTGTGTAACATAATACTGGGCCATCTGTCTGATGAAAATCCTTCCAGGAAATTGAAGATTAGTTGATAGGTGTTTGTGTTATTTGGTCCAGTTATTACAGATAAATATCTGTGTTCAGAACTCCTGAATGCTGCATTAAAATAAATTGCAGCAATCAAATAAATTGCAACATGGTGTTCATAAAACCACTCATGGACTTGTTTATTGATGTGTATGCAGTGTTTATGCACCATCCTGATGGAACTGTGTTTATATTATCATAAGTACATAAAACATTGTGCTCTGATGACACACTTTGCCTTTCTACAAGAGTGGGGCACAGTGGATTAGCGTTTAGTGTGTTTGCCCTGCGCCTCCAGTCGGTTCTTTTCCTTCCTCTGCCCTGTGTGTACGGAGTTTGTATGTTTCATCCCAAGCTCCCTGCCATGTGCATCAAGTCCCCTTGGTTGGGTTTCAGGCTTCCTGTGACCCTGTGCATGTTAAAAAAATCAATTGATATATATATATATGAAATGTGCATTGGGTTTAAATAAATAATACCCATGACAAACAGTTTAAATCTGGATCAACAAGAATATAGTATTATATTGATATAATAAAATTGATATTTTGGGAGTGTTTAGCAAATTTCACATTAAATGACAACTTCTAGATGTAAGTGAGCTCTGACTTGCAACTGTAGTTCCTCATTACCGATAGTGTAATAATATATTTATATATGGAACTCATGCATTTTGCAGGATATATGACAGATCCATTAGTTACCCATTATCACCACCCCCCACCCCACAAGCCCTGACCCATTCACCTGCCCCACCCTCTCTAGTGTTGCTCAACAATGATCAAGTCAGGCATGTAGGTTCTCGTTGACATCTCGTTGACATTTAAATTCCTCTTTCATGATTAACAAATGTTTTCATGGTGTGTGTCAACAAACTGTTGGGTTCTTTGGAATCTTTTGGTTTCAAGATATTTATTGTGCTTCCTTTCATCCACAAGGAATGGCACAGTTCATACCTGAAATAACTCAAAGGAGTTGTGTGTCATTCCCATCATAAGAAATTCCAGATCAAATTCCTCCGATACACACTCACTGAGTACTGTAGATACTTCATTACGATGTGGTTGATTAATTGATATGGTGTTATGGCAGAACCGGTACTTTATATTGTCTATTATATTGTATATTAGTAAAATGCTTTAGATACTAGATTGACAACACTATGAAGTTGCAATTTAATTCTATTTTACCCCTATTTATTTTTGATTCCTTAAGAAGAAAAATAGAAAACTACTATGAAGCCACCATTTGCCAACGTCTTATGTTAATTATTGAAACAGTCCATACTGGAAGGTGTAAAAGTACATAAAGTACTTCTTTGTTTCTGAAACAAAATGCTAATATGTGAACCCACTCCGGTAATTACATATTCTGAATTTGTGAGACAGGGATGACTAATCTTATTTGCCAAAAAAATATATACAAATGCATGATTAAACACATGAGGCCCTTGCTATACCAGAACTTTTGCTTTTCACAGTTTCTCTCTGAACATATTAGAATGTAATTGTTACATATATAGAATGTAATTGTTTGGCTTGGTGAACATGTTACAATCCAACAGGAAATCAGTTTGGATTTGTTTGTAAGTTCGTGATATTTTCACACATGTATCTGTGTGTATGTGCATCTTTTTCTGTTGGAATGATGTAAATAATGGAAACAAAATGTAGTCTTTCTTACAGTTTCAGTAAAGTGTTTACCTTTACCTATTGCAGTCACGCATTTTTATGCAGGTAGCAAGTGATAACTTTTAATTTTGTTTTGCATTCAGACATATACAGTACCTGTGCTAGTTACATCTACTGGAAAATTATCAGCACTTCTCGCTCCATTTTGCAATACTACATATACATATTTAACAGGAAAAGGAAATCATCAGTCATCTTATACTGAAAAGCAAAAACACAATACATACAGGAAACACAATACAACTGTAACATTGGATAAGCTAACAATTGTCAGGAACAGCTGGACAGTTCCCTGCCAGGCCTGGAGAGGGCGCTGGCAGTTGATATTCCGAAGCCTGCTTCTTTGTGTGTCTTGTCTTTCCCTGCCTATTGTTCTATTTATTTTTCTATCTATTTATAGGGATCCTTGTGTTTATGTCTTTGTTGGTGATTGTTAACTGTACCGTGGTTTTGTGTTTAGGTTTTGTTTTGTCATGTCCATGCTATGTTCCGGCCGGACGTGACAATAACTGGGATAACAAATAATATACTGATGTTTGTTTTTAGTTTCTTAATAATAAATTTTTTTTAAAGCAATAATAAATGTTATGTATGTTGTTGTTTTTTGCAATCCCACTCTCCAGTAGAAGGCTATCCGTGGTAGCTAAGAGCTAGTAGCTAAGAGCATCCCTCTGTAATATTGAGAGAACAAGCACCAGTATGTACTCATACAAAGTTTACAAGCTGATTTAGTAGTTCCACAAGGTACATAATGCTCCATGGTTGAAATATTATTATATTTACACTTCAGTTGATTTTCCCATGTGATTATTCCCTTGAACCTGCAATTTGAAAAAAAACGGAATAATTTTCTATGTTGAATAAATAAATAAAATCCATGTATAATAAATAAACTCTGTCTACAATTAACCTTGTTTCACCTTAAGTGGTTGGTCCCTTTTTTGGTTTTGTGGTTTAAAAAAATTGTCTTTGTGTTGCCGGTGGCCCTCCATTTTATGGGGACATGGTTTCCCCAGACCAGTGCCAGATAACTCTAGGGAGTGTACTTCATGTTCTCCTCCAATCACTGACTGGAAACTGTAGCCAGAACTGCTGATGTCAAGTGTACAGGCATTCTGACACGAGTTAGAATGCTTTTATGTATTTTAGGATAAGTCATGATCGAAGGTGGTCAGCAAGTATGTTTTGGTTCATTAATGCCTTACCCAGATGATTTTGCCTGCAGAATCTTCTAGGGTCAGACACAGAAACAACTCTTGCATTAAGGTCAATGTGGTAAACAACA
This sequence comes from Hemibagrus guttatus, assembly GCA_033459395.1. Classification (NCBI taxonomy): domain Eukaryota; kingdom Metazoa; phylum Chordata; class Actinopteri; order Siluriformes; family Bagridae; genus Hemibagrus; species Hemibagrus guttatus. The sequence goes on from JAUCMX010000001.1 coordinate 16,672,141, forward strand.
GGTGAGACTGATCCTCAATCATTCATTCATTTATTCATAGTAACTGTGTTTCCCTGTGACTTCCTCCTCCGAAACAAATTTCAAAGCACAGCCCACTATCACCACAGTTAAGTGTCATCCCAATGTCAGAGGTCTTATCAGGGAGCGGACACAGAAAAAAAGGAGATAAATAAAGAAAATTCGTGAAAAGGTCACATATTTGTATTGGCCAGATTTTTGTATTTGACTTCAGGGTGTGAAAAGAGTTGAGTGATAAAACCCAAATATAAATATAGGGATGTACTGTATGTGGGATGATTACCTTGAATGACTGTTTGTAGATATATATGTCATTCCCAACCTCTGTCTTCTTGGTCTTGCTAAAAAGGATAAGATCTTGGAAAAGGAAAATATGTCTATGATATTTCTTCTTCCTAAAGAACAACAAGAACTCATCTTGGCGAATCAGCTGCCCTTGTTCCTTCAAATTCACCTGCACAGTAGCACAGAACTCAATCAATTCTTTTTTTGTAGTGATAAAGTCCAAGTAGCAAAAAGTCAGCATAGTCAGTACGGTATATGAGTACAGCCAACCCAACACCATGCATTATTAATACATCTTGTGTTGTCTTGTGTTTACTTAACAGTTTAAAAATAAAGTGGGTGAGAGAGGGTGTACTTTCAGAAAACTTATTTATTCAGACTACAATAATCAGAAATGACATGCTGTACTCCAACATGACTATTTCTTAATACTTTAACCAGGTACCCACCATTCCCATATCATTTTTGTTTCAAATGACAAATGTTAATGAATAAATATTCTATTTCATGATTTTGTTATTTTCATAATTGTGTAACCTCAAACACTAAAAGAGGAATATTCTTTAAAAAGGAGAAAGCAGCACAAATTTATGTGTAATGCATTGCCAACTTTTAATCCATTTGATCCCCTTGAGGTGTATTATACTTTCAGGTCCACAATACTCACATCACATTCCTGGATGTCATCCATAGCAAGGAGGTTGTTGCCATGACAAAGTTGGAACTGGATGACCTCTAATGCAGCCTGCAACTCGGCTCGCTCAGGAGCTTTGTGTGATGTTGCGTCGCACTCCTCTAGCATGTCCTGCAGAAGCAGACTGTATTTACTGATGCGCTGCACTGGCTTCAGCAGGTATGATGACAGGTCCATTTTGTCTCCCAGCAGCTGCTGTTTCTGCTGCAGAAGTAAAAGTTAGGTGTAGCACAGTGGATGTGGATGTACAAGGAACTTGCCGGAATAAAAAAGACTTTCTTCTCACATTATTTTGATTGACCTTTCTAAGATGTAACTTATCAAGCACAGAAAATTGCTTTAGATTTTATACTATCCCTAGTGGGCCTATCCCTAGTGGGTCTAAAAGGACTTGATCCAAATCCAAATACTAATGGTGAAGTTACAGGGAAAAACAAGATAACATGTTAAGCCATAGTAAGTTGGCAGAAGACAAGTGGATTCAAACTAGATCAGCAAAATGCTCCTACAATATATGAATAATGTGTCACTGATCTGTATGTGTATGATGTCCTTGTTACAGCACTTTGTTACCTCTTACCTTAAAGAACTCTTTGCCATAGTTGATCAGCAGGTGGTCTGAGCGAGGTTTATTTTTGCTGTAGAGAGCATAGAGACCAAAACTCTCTTTCTGGATTTGGGAAAGATGTGGGTAAGTCTCACAGTGCAGACAGACAGATGTAAATAACATAATGGTGGCTTGAGATGGCAACACTGTGATTGCTGAAAGTAATTTTTAATTTTTAGGGCTGTGTGTTTTAATTATATATATACATGTTTGTTTGTTTTTAAACCTTTCTTGTAATTTAACTTAATAACTGAAAAGTGACTGAGGGAATAGATAATTAAACACTGTTTAGACTTATTTATTTCCACAAGGAATGGCAACTTTGGCAACCATTAAGTTTCACACTGTTTGACTCAAAAGCATAGATCATACCTGAAATTGCTCAGAAGAGTGGTGTGCCATTCCCGTCATATGAAATTCCAGATCAAATTCCTCCCACACACACATTGAGTAATCAGTAATAGGACCCAACAAGCCATAGGCTGAGTGTAATCACCACTGCGTCAATCACTACTGCAGCCAAGTCATACATCAAAATGATTGGCTCAATGTGGAGAATTGCATTATGAGGGATGGCAATGCCTTCGACTCAATGTGCAGAATTGTTAACATAGATCATTTCTGTATGCATCTTTACTTCCATGGGGTATTGAATCAGGTACTGTAGATACTTTGTTAAGATAGATTGGTATGGTCCTTTGGCAGAACTGTACTTCATATTGTCTATTATATTGTATATTACTAAAATGCTCTAGATACTAAATTGACAACACTATAAATTTGCATTTTGTCCTATTTTAGCCCTATTTATTTTGATTCCTTAAGAAGAAAAATAGAAACCTGTCTTTCCCATCAAACATGCATTTCTACTCAGCAAACGTGCGAAGTTTGCCAGATGTGTAGATTATAACTATATTGTCCAGGATGTCTGGATGTTCTGTATCTGGACATTTGACTACGGCCCTTCTTGGATGTGGCTATACAGTTCAATATCTGAAAGTATGACTAGAAGTTTTTTGGACATTTGTGGGTATGCAAGACAGATGCAGGAAACAGACATATAAATTGTCAATTCAGTTCAAAAGTTGTCAGTGTCAGTTGTGTTGTATGGCTAACGTGTCATAGCATAATGCTCATGTTGCTGTTATGGTGTACTGCCCAAATATTCTGACAAATTATTTAATGCTTTGGCATTTGTATTTGAAACTTTCATATACAATCCCTTTGATTGAATCGAATTTGGCAAAATATTATGAAGCCAGCATTTACCAATGTCTTATGTTAATTATTGAAACAGTCCATACTGGAAGGTGTAAAAGTACATAAAGTACTTCTTTGTTTCTGAAACAAAATGCTAATATGTGAACCCACTCCGGTAATTACATATTCTGAATTTGTGAGACAGGGATGACTAATCTTATTTGCCAAAAAAATATATACAAATGCATGATTAAACACATGAGGCCCTTGCTATACCAGAACTTTTGCTTTTCACAGTTTCTCTCTGAACATATTAGAATGTAATTGTTTGGCTTGGTGAACATGTTACAATCCAACAGGAAATCAGTTTGGATTTGTTTGTAAGTTCGTGATATTTTCACACATGTATCTGTGTGTATGTGCATCTTTTTCTGTTGGAATGATGTAAATAATGGAAACAAAATGTAGTCTTTCTTACAGTTTCAGTAAAGTGTTTACCTTTACCTATTGCAGTCACGCATTTTTATGCAGGTAGCAAGTGATAACTTTTAATTTTGTTTTGCATTCAGACATATACAGTACCTGTGCCAGTTACATCTACTGGAAAATTATCAGCACTTCTCGCTCCATTTTGCAATACTGCATATACATATTTAACAGGAAAAGGAAATCATCAGTATACTGAAAAGCAAAAACACAGTACATACAGGAAACACAATACAACTGTAACATTGGATAAGATAACAATTTGGATAACAAATAGAGTACAAACTGATGTATTGCTAACAAGAAAGCAGAAACGGCTAGTTTCTAAAAAAAAATATATATATATATTTTTTTAAAGCAATAATAAATATGTTGTTGTTTTTTGCAATCCCACTCTCCAGTAGAAGGCTAGTAGCTAAGAGCTAGTAGCCAGTAGCTAAGAGCATCCCTCTGTAATATTGAGAGAACAAGCACCAGTATGTACTTATACAAAGTTTACAAGCTGATTTAGTAGTTCCACAAGGTCCATAATGCTCCATGGTTGAAATATTATATTCACACTTCAGTTGATTTTCCCATGTGATTATTCCCTTGAACCTGCAATTTGAAAAAAAAAAAAAAAAACAGAATAATTTTCTATGTTCAATAAATAAATAAAATCCATGTATAATAAATAAACTGTCTACAATTAACCTTGTTTCACCTTAAGTGGTTGGTCCCTTTTTTGGTTTTGTGGTTTAGAAAAATTGTCTTTGTGTTGCCGGTGGCCCTCCATTTTGTGGGGACATGGTTTCCCCAGACCAGTGCCAGATAACTCTAGGGAGTGTACTTCATGTTCTCCTCCAATCACTGACTGGAAACTGTAGCCAGAACTGCTGAAGCCACTTACACTTTCCACTGAAGATTCTGAACTGTCAACTGGAACAAGAGGCATAAAAATAGCATTGAACTGAAAACCTTCATTTGTCAAGTGTACAGGACACAAGTTAGAATGCTTTTATGTATTTTAGGATAAGTCATGATCGAAGGTGGCCAGCAAGCATGTTTTGCCTCATTAATGCCTTACCCAGCTGATTTTGCCTGACATTTTCTTGGTCTAAGTCATGCTCTCCTGGATTAGAGAACCTTCCAGGGTCAGAGACAGAAACAACTCTTGCTCTAAGGCCAATGTGGTAACCAACAGGTGAGACAGATCCTCTCCCAGACGAAGAGGAAGAAGACGAGTGGCTGCAAGATGACACATAGCTAGCTGAACCAGTAGAATTCGGTCTCTGGACAGGAAATCCTTGTTCAGTGTTGGACATCCCAGAGAAAACAGGTGCCTTACAGTCTAAAAATATTAAATGAATCCAGAAAAATTAAATATATTAATCACACTATATTATAGTACTTAATTTACTCAAATATTTCTATAATTATTCTATCAATGTTTTGTTTGTCTGGATGTGTTAGCATAGTGTGTACTGTAAATAATCTTTGTAATGATGTATCAACCATTATGTTAATATCATAGTTAATAAATAAACAATATTCTTCTCTTCACCTCGTCCTGTAAGAGCACATTTAATAGCACGGTCGCAGATGGCAGCTTCACTGGGCTTAATGTCCATAAAAGGCTTGCATCCAATTCCCATGAAAACCCTCTCTTGTATACGAATCTCTGTGTGAAGTATCCAATGAAAAAGCCACTAGGTAACTAATATATGTATATATATATATATATATATATATATATATATATATATATATATATATATATATATATATATATATATATGTATGCCAATTGGTTATATATTAATGCAAACAAAATGCTACTAATTAATGAAACACAAAGTACAAATTATTAGCCAAAGCCACCTGTCCACTGACCCTTGTTGTGTATAGCCTGATCCCACAAAATCCTCTCCAGGTCTTTGGTCCAGTCTTCCTTGACTTCATAACTTCTTGCCTGTAGTGTGTATGTGTCCTGTGACTTCCTCCTCCGAAACCAAATTTCAAAGCACAGCCCACTATCACCACAGTTAAGTGTCATCCCAATGTCAGAGGTCTTTTCAGGGAGCGGACACAGAAAAAAAGGAGATAAATAAATATAGGGAAGGAGATAATATAAATATAGGGATGTACTGTATATGGGATGATTACCTTGAATGACTGTTTGTAAATATATATGTCATTCCCAACCTCTGTCTTCTTGGTCTTGCTAAAAAGGATAAGATCTTGGAAAAGGAAAATATGTCTATGATATTTCTTCTTCCTAAAGAACACCAAGAACTCATCTTGGCGAATCAGCTGCCCTTGTTCCTTCAAATTCACCTGCACAGTAGCACAGAACTCAATCAATTCTTTTTTTGTAGTGATAAAGTCCAAGTAGCAAAAAGTCAGCATAGTCAGTATGGTATATGAGTACAGCCAACTAGGGGTGCAACGGATCGCTTTTGATCCGTGATCCGTGCGGATCACGACCCACGGTTCGTTATGCATGTGACCTGCAGATTAATTGCTCATTTTTTAAACTTAATTTTAATCTTACATCATCACAGAGTGAAACACATTATTCAGCCAATATTGCTTTTTAAGTAATTAATTACACAGAGCAGTCGTGTTCACGTGAACGGGGCATGTTAATCAGTCAACAACATTGGCTAGCGGTGGAGCAGAAGAACTCGAAAAGCCTCCCGCGTCATTCAAATTGCATGTATGGGAGCATTTTGGCTTCCCCGTAAAATATAATGATGACGGAAGAAGGGTGGTCATGCATCTGAAGCGACATCACCCTGGTGTGCCGTCAGGATGCAGACCGCAACAACCCCAGCAACAGCTGGTCACCGCTGCATTTAAGCAGCCCTTTGCTCCAGAATCAGAGCAGGCTAAAGATTACCAAATATATCGAGATGTTTATCGCGGCAGACATGAGGCCATATTCTGTTGTGGAAAACAAAGGATTTAAAAACACGTTGAGCCACGCTACGAAATACCCTCACACACCCACTTCAGCATGAAGATCGTGTCTGAAATTTATGAACAGGAAAAAACAAACGTTACTGTGACTGCTCACTACATCACAGCGGAGTTGGAGATCCTGAAGTCCAGTGCTACAGACACGCCCCCTCTGTGAGAGTCACACAAGCGCAAATCTAATGCAGGTAGTGATAGAAGGCCAAGAGGTCTACTCTCTCCCCAGAGAATGTAGACATCCTCGTCTTTTTGAAAAAAAAAAAAATTGTCATTATAAGATTTGGTCTGTTTTCAGGTCTCAGGTTGTTGTTCACATGCTGCACTTTAACAACTGAGTATTGAATATATATATATATATATATATATATATATATATATATATATATATATATATATATATATATATATATATATTTTTTTTTTTTTTTTTTTTTTTTTTTTCATTTTATTTTTTTTTATTTTATTTATTCAGCTGGTTATTTCTTGATTTTATTTTTGTTAAAACGATGGGTTCTATAGGTTATTTATGTTAAAACCATAGGTTCCATAGGTTATATTTTGTTAAAACCAAAAGTTCCTTGCTGTAACGTTCTTGTAATAAATGGAAAGCAAATTAAATTTGTCTCCTCCCCTTTTATTACTGATCCGAAAAGTGATCCGATCCGTAACTCAAAAACCGTAATGTGATCCGAACCGTGATTTTTGTGATCCGTTGCACCACTACAGCCAACCCAACACCATGCATTATTAATACATCTTGTGTTGTCTTGTGTTTACTTAACAGTCTAAAAATAAAGTGGGTGAGAGAGGGTGTACTTTCAGAAGCCTTATTTATTCAGACCACAATAATCAGAAATGACATGCTGTACTCCAACATGACTATTTCTTAATACTTTAGATAGATCAACCAGGTACCCACCATTCCCATATCATTTTTGTTTCAAATGACAAATGTTAATGAATAAATATTCTATTTCGTGATTTCGTTATTTTCATGGTTGATGATTCATGATTCATGATCACCTCAAACACTAAAAAGTAGAAAGCAGCACAAATTTATGTGTAATGCATTGCCAACTTTTAATCCATTTGATCCCCTTGAGGTGTATTATACTTTCAGGTCCACAATACTCACATCACATTCCTGGATGTCATCCATAGCAAGGAGGTTGTTGCCATGACGAAGTTGGAACTGGATGACCTCTAATGCAGCCTGCAACTCGGCTCGCTCAGGAGCTTTGTGTGATGTTGCGTCGCACTCCTCTAGCATGTCCTGCAGAAGCAGACTGTATTTACTGATGCGCTGCACTGGCTTCAGCAGGTATGATGACAGGTCCATTTTGTCTCCCAGCAGCTGCTGTTTCTGCTGCAGAAGTAAAAGTTAGGTGTAGCACAGTGGATGTGGATGTACAAGGAACTTGCCGGAATAAAAAAGACTTTCTTCTCACATTATTTTGATTGACCTTTCTAAGATGTAACTTACCAAGCACAGAAAATTGCTTTAGATTTTATACTATATGAATACTATATGAATAATGTGTCACTGATCTGTATGTGTATGATGTCCTTGTTACAGCACTTTGTTACCTCTTACCTTAAAGAACTCTTTGCCATAGTTGATCAGCAGGTGGTCTGAGCGAGGTTTATTTTTGCTGTAGAGAGCATAGAGACCAAAACTCTCTTTCTGGATTTGGGAAAGATGTGGGTAAGTCTCACAGTGCAGACAGACAGACGTAAATAACATAATGGTGGCTTGAGACGGCAACACTGTGATTGCTAAAAGTAATTATTTAGGGCTTTGTGATTTAATTGGATCACATGCAAAGAACTTACTTACATGTCGCAGAAAACATCGTCCTACACGAAAAGGGTGTCTTAGGCAAAGTTCTAGCTCTTTGAGAAAGTGGTGTTGATGGAACTCTCTGAGTTTTTCCAGGTTTCCAAAGATGCTTCCCCTTTGTCCTCTCAGATCTTGTGGTACATCTTGGCGCTCAAGTTCTGGGAAGTAGTGCTCCATAACATAGCCCAGTGCTCTCACATATTCTCTTTCTGTCTGCAGTAACTCTTCCATGATGTGCTGCAATTTACTGTCCAGCCAACATAGCAATATAAAGAGTCAAACATTATCATACTTTAAAGCCATTTGTTGTACATTCATGGAATACTGAATTATATATATATATAATAATTATATATATACGTTCTGGGGGTCCAGAGTTATGTTAAAAATAATAGTTAATAAAAGTGACTGGTACTCTATAGTAATGTAACTATAGTCATGAAGTATCTGCCATGTGGTGATGTTATGATGTCTCAAATACCTTAAATTAAATAAACTTGAATATCCATACCCTGATTCCTATAATGTCTGGCCATTTTAAACAAGCTCCACATGTAATCATTAGCATATGTTTCTTAATAAACAATATAAAGATGCACACCAGTACCTGATGTCATCACTTTAAATAAATGAGAACAGAGCACAGTCACTGATCGTATATTGAAAACAAATGGCTGGCTGCTTCAAGTGTATGCAGATGTTGCTTTTGTAAGTTGGGAAGGATTTCTTCTCTTGATTACTCACAGTAAATTACTGCTGTTCTCCAGTTCTGAAGCAGAGTAGCAGTCTGTTGTGTCCATTAACCTGTCTGGAGTTATAAGGTCTCTAGTGGAGTAGCCTGAATTTCTATCATCCTTGTAGATCCTGCTGCTTTTCTCCTCCTTCATCCAGCCCTGTCTTGGGCTGGACACACTAGAACAGAAGCTCTCTTGCCGAGATATTTGAGAATCATGGTCATCCAGAGTGATGGGCTTATCTCTAATATCCATTTGGATCCATTCTAGTTTTATATTGGAAAAGTCTGAACAGAAGCTGTCTTGATGGTATGCAACACATTCTCTGTCAGCTAGCAACACATTTGGTTTACTGGGAGATATTTTTTGGCATGAAGATAATGGAGGCCCAGTTAACATAGGACTAAAATTTCTTATGCAGGATCCCTCACTGTGGGATCGGCCTAGTGCTCGATTACTCTCACTCACACCAAAAAGGTCAATGTTCCTGAGATCAGCCTCACTATGATGCTCACGGGGAAACTTTATTAATTTATCCGTTAAAATGTTTTCCAATGTTGATTCTTTATGTTTCTTTACAGATTCATCGCTAGCTTCTTTGTCCTGATTCTGTGTCTGTCTATGAGCTTCACAATGTTGAGATTGTACTTTAACATTATCCAGGGAGGAGGTGGATATGGAGGAAGTTTGCAAGGAGACTTCATCTTTCTTCAGAATCAGTTCATCTCTCTGTGGAAATCTTTGAAGCATTTGCTTTTTATCAAACTCTAGTAGCTTCTCCTCCAGTCTCTGCTTTATCTCCTGGGACAATGAACAAGCCTCACTCCACACACGGACCACTCTCTGATGTTTCTTAGTCATAGCGTTGCTCTTCTCCTCCTCAAAACGCTCATGTGAAAAGGCTTTAAATCTCTCCTGAAAAGATTTCAGTTTGCCTATGTTGGCCATCTCTGTATGCCCGCCCATCTCCATGTGTTCCAGATAATGACTGCATTCTTTGGTAAGAGTAAAAGCCTGACAAGTACAGATGAATTGAATTTATTTCACAAAGTTTAGTTTCTACTTGCCATTTAATTCAACATAGAACAAATGAGTACATCACAAGTATTAAATTATCATAGTATAATAGGTTTTTGCTAACCTGCTCACAGAAATGAAACAGACGGATGAATGCCTCCAGGTCAGATTTACGCTGCTCAGCTTGCAACATGAAAGCTGCCAAGTTGGTTTTAAACTTTGTCATGTGAATATGGAAAATGTCAGTCTCAGGATAACATGTTCCCTGGATCTTTCTCTCCACATCTTTCATCAGCAACTTTGCTTTCTCTTTTCTCTCCTTTGAAAGAAAAGAAAGTTAGTGTCCTTTAGACAGTTTGTTAAATACAGGAAAAATGTCAAAACACATAAATTTCCACTAAATCTAATCTAATACTATAAGTGAATTTTCATAAATTGAACAGACAGATATTTCTTCTTGCAGTAAACTTGCATTACCATCAGTTTATGCATTTGCATTTGTGTTTAAAGGAACACTTAGATCCATTTAGTCTACCTTTGCCTGAGTGAGGACAGCATGAATGTCTGTAAGTCTTTGCTCAAGTATCTCCCTGGTTTCTTCTGCTGGTTCGAGGTCCTTCTGCCATCTCCTAGGCTCCTCTTCACACCACTCTCTGATCTGTGAATTATATTAATTCTAGTTGAGAAAACTTATTATCCATTTGGCCACATTATTCAGGGGCTATTCAATTTTAATACTCATGCTCAAGGTCAACCTAAAAAAGCACACAGCCTACAGCATATGTAACAAAAGAGAATTTAGCTCTACAGTGTTGTTGTCTCACTTTGTTAAGCTGCTCCTCTGTTTCCCTCAGTAGGAGCACATGATCTAGATGCTGCAGTGATTGGTTGGACCTCATGACCAGAGTGTGGACTCCTTCTTCTACCTGGTTATACAGACACATCACAGCTTCCATTGAATCTCTGAAAAAAAGAGAGAGAGAGCACATTTTCCTCACTGTGCACATGACAATAAACACTTTGAATCTCTTGAATCTCATTTATTTTAAAGAAAACAATGATATGTAATCTAAATATATATTAATTTGTCATACTAGCATGCTGCATACCATCTTTTGACAGATTGTATGCAGCATGCTAGACAAATGCATACCTGTAGTCTTCAGACTGAGCAAATCTACATTCTTCCTTCCGCATTCTGGCTAGTATAGAACCACCGTCCCTCTGAAGCTTGACCATATGTGTATCTTCAAGTACCTGCTTCATGGCACCCTTCTGTTCTTGGCTACACCTCCTTACATCCTGTAGTATTGGGTTGGTTAGATATATATTATTGCAAACTACTTTTAGCCTAGGATATATGTTATACATTTATACTAGGAACCTAAACCAGTATCCATCGGTACCTCTGCTGTGTCCGTTTTCTTGTTACTGTCCAATTTTCTTATAGCACTCTGTAATAAGAAGGCTGCTCCCTGAAGGTCCATTTCAAAGAGGAACAGTTTCTGTAGTGAACACACACACACACACACACACACACACACACACACACACAGTGACTCCTGAACTGATATTGGTGGCTTCAATGATAAGAATAAGAACAGCTAAACAAAAGCAACAGCACTGGTAGGAACAGTATCACAGTGAGTCAACATGCTCATTTATTAAACTATTAAATTATTTATTGAGGTTCACAGCTGTACTGAAGTCCTGGATGTGAACTTCAGAGCCATATTCAGATTTTGTAGGGCCTTAATGTTTTATACATTGAGTAGAACTCCTATTTCTCTAAAACAGCCTTAATTCTTCATGGCGTATATTGTACAAGATGCTGGAAACATTCCTTTCATGATCATGCACCTCCTGCAGACATTTAAAGTACACTGTGAATCTCCCGTTCTACCACATCCCAAAGGTGTTGTTTTGGATTCAGATCCGTTGACTGGGAATAGCAGTGAAGAAGACTGAAATCATTGTCATGTTCATGAAATCAGTTCCAGACACTTTTACTATGTGACATGGTGCATTATCATGTTGGAAATGGCATTAGAAGACAGGAAAATTGCAGCCATGAAGGAATGCACATGGACAGCAACAATACTCAAATAGCCTGTGGCATTCAAGTGATGATTGGTATAAATGGGCTCAAAATGTGACAAAAAACATTTCCCACACCATTACACCACTTCTACCAGCCTGGACTGTTGACAGAAGGCTGGTTGGGTCCATAGGTTCATGCTACTGGCACCAAATTGTGAACCTATATGATCTGTATGCCTCTTGTATGGAAACTGTTTTGGCAGCTTGTGACTCCTGTTCTTGGCTGATAGTAAAACCTGGCATGGTCTTCTGCTGTTGTAGTTCATTCACCTCAAGGGTTGAAGTGTTGTGCACTCTGGGATGCTTTTCGTCTGTCCACAATTGTTGACAGCTGAAACCAGTCTGATGACCTCTCTCATGAGCAAGGTCAAGCTAAGAGATGATGCTCTCTGAATGTTTTTTCTGTATTGCACTATTCTGAGTACACTCTAGAGAGTTAAAAAAAATATCAAGAGATCAGCAGTCGAGTAGAAATACTCCAATACTTCCAGACACCATCTGGAACCATCAATCGTGTAACATTCAAAATCACTGAGATCACATTTTTATCCCCATTCTCATGATTGATGTGAAAATCAATCTACATTATTTTATGCATTGCACTGCTGACAAACGACTGACTGATTAGGTAATTGCATAGTGTGTAGATTAGAAGAGTTTCTAATAAAGTGCTCTGTTAGTGTGCACTCTGTTAGTGTCTGTTACATGTTCTACATGCATGTGCAACTGAAAAATGATCTACTCACTGAAATACTCTTAGGTCTATCAGAGTCTGTCCTAACACGTATCTACTTCAGCATCAATTCCAAGTAAGAGGACAATTTACTGGACATACATGAGTAATGCTTAACTTGGATTGCTTATACACAACAACCACTAACTAAAAGACTCTTGTTCATACTAGAAATACAACACCTTATAAATTCCATCCCCCTTTTTTCTTTTTTTTTTTTTTTTACAGCTAATGAGACATAAACACATTTCAAGTGAGAATGAAGACTTTCTCCTGAAAAATTAGGAACAGTAAAATATTTTTTGAAACTGTGGATTCCCTGAAAACTTAATAGAAATTGCCAAGGTCCTTGTTAGCACTACTGGATGAGACAGAATGGATGAACTGATGTTTAGATATACCACTGATTTTGGAGCTTGCTTATCATCCCACTGATAAAACAATGATGGATCCTCCACTAATCTAGCCATGGGGGTCACAGTCCAGTGACTTCTATGCCGGTCCCAAGCCCGGATAAATAGAGAGGGTTGAGTCAGGAAGGGCATCCGGCATAAAACATTGCCAAATTTCATCATGCGAGTCATCAGAACGAATTTCATACCGGATCGGTATGAAATTGATGGTGGGTGGTGGATAGTAAGAGAAATGGGGTAGGTGTGGTCCTGAAGGAGTTTGTGAGGAATGTTCTGGCGGTGAAGAGAGTGTCAGACAAGGTGATGAGTCTGAAGTTAGAGATTGAAGAGGTGATGTTGAATGTTGTTAGTGGTTATGCCCCACAGATAGGATGTGAGTTAGAGGAGAAAGAGAGATTCTGGAGTGAATTAGATGAGGTGATGGAGAGTATTCCCACGGGTGAGAGAGTGGTGATAGGAGCAGATTTTAATGGACATGTTGGTGAGGGGAACACAGGTGATGGGCAGGTTTGGAGTTAGGGAAAGGAACCTTGAAGGACAGATGGTAGTGGACTTTGCTAAGAGGATGGACATGGCTGTGGTTAACACTTATTTTCAGAAGAGGGAGGAGCATAGAGTGACTTACAAGAGTGGAGGTAGGAGCACACAGGTAGACTACATCCTATGTAGAAGAGGCAATCTGAAAGAGATTAGTGACTGTAAAGTGGTAGTGGGAGAGAGTGTAGCCAGACAGCATAGGATGGTGGTGTGTAGGATGACTTTGATGGTCTGTAAGAAGAAGAGGTCAAAGATAGAGATAGAGAAGAAAACCAAGTGGTGGAATCTGAAAAAGGAGGAATGTTGTGCGGAATTTAGACAGAAGTTGAGGCAGGCTCTGGATGGTCAGGTAGTGCTGCCAGATGACTGGGAAACTACAGCAGAAGTGATCAGGGAGATAGGAAGAAAGGTGCTGGGTGTGTCATCTGGAAGATAAGGAGACTTGGTGGTGGAATGAGGAAGTTCAGGATAGTATCCAGAGGAAGAGTTTAGACAAGAAGAAGTGGGACATGGACAGGACTGAAGAGAATAGCCAGGAATACAAGGAGTTACAGCGCAGAGTGAAGAGGGAGGTGTCTAAGGCCAAGCAGAAGGCATATGACGAGTTGTACACTAGGTTAGACACTAGAGAAGGAGAGAAGGACTTGTACAGGTTAGCTAGGCAGAGGGATCGAAATGGGAAGGATGTGCAGCAAGTTAGAGTTATTAAGGATAGAGATGGAAGGGTGCTCACAAGTGAGGAGAGTGTACAGAGGAAATGGAAGGAGTACTTTGAGGAGCTGATGAATGAGGAAAATGAGAGGGAAAAAGAGTAGAAGGGGTGAACTCTGTGGAACAGAAAGTAGATAATATTAGAAAGGATGAAGTCAGGAAGGCTTTGAAGAGGATGAAAAGTGGAAAGGCAGTTGGTCCTGATGACATCCCGGTGGAGGTCTGGAAGTGTCTGGGAGAGGCAGCAGTGGAATTTTTAACTAGTTTGTTTAACAGGATTTTAGAGAATGAGAAGATGCCTGAGGAATGGAGAAGTGTGTTAGTGCCGATCTTTAAGAATAAGGGTGACGTGCAGAGCTGCAGCAACTATAGGGGGATAAAGTTGATGAGTCATACAATGAAGCTATGGGAAAGAGTAGTGGAAGCTAGGTTAAGGAAGGTAGTGGAAATTTGTGAGCAGCAGTATGGCTTCATGCCCAGAAAGAGCACAACAGATGCAATTTTTGCTCTGAGAATTTTCATGGAGAAGTATAGGGATGGTCAGAGGGAGTTGCGCTGTGTGTTTGTAGACTTGGAGAAAGCGTATGACAGGGTGCCAAGAGAAGAGCTGTGGTACTGTATGAGGAAGTCAGGAGTAGCAGAGAAGTATGTCAGAGTGGTGCAAGACATGTATGAGAGGAGCAGGACAGTGGTGAGGTGTGCTGTAGGTCAGACAGAGGAGTTCAAAGTGGAGGTGGGACTGCATCAGGGATCGGCTCTGAGCCCCTTCCTGTTTGCTATGGTGAAGGACCAGTTGTCAGAGGAGGTCAGACAGGAGTCTCCTTGGACAATGATGTTTGCAGATGACATTGTGATCTGTAGTGAGAGCAGGGAGCAGTTGGAGCAAAACCTGGAGAGGTGGAGGTTTGCGCTGGAGAGAAGAGGAATGAAAGTCAGTCATAGTAAGACTGAGTACATGTGTGTGAATGAAAGGGAGGGAAGTGGAACAGTAAGGTTACAGGGTGAAGAGGTAAAGAAGGTACAGGAGTTTAAGTACTTGGGGTCAACAGTCCAGAGTAATGGAGAGTGTGGTAAAGAGGTAAAGAAGCGAGTGCAGGCAGGTTGGAATGGGTGGAGAAAGGTGTGGGGAGTTCTGTGTGATCGGAAAATTACAGGGAGAATCAAGGGGAAGGTGTACAGGACAGTGGTGAGACCGGCCATGCTGTATGGTTTAGAGACAGTGTCACTAAGGAAGACACAGGAGTCAGACCTAGAGGTAGCAGAGCTGAAGATGTTGAGGTTCTCTTAGGGAGTGACAAGATTGGACAGGATTAGGAACGAGTACATCAGAGGGACAGCTCATGTTGGATGTTTGGGGGACAAAGTTAGGGAGGCCAGATTAAGATGGTTTGGACATGTTCAGAGGAGGGAGAGCGAGTATATTGGTAGGAGAATGTTGAACATGGAGCTGCCAGGCAGGAGGCAAAAAGGAAGGCCAAAGAGGAGGTATATGGATGGAATAAATGAGGATATGAAGCTAGTGGGTGCAAGTGTTGAGGATGCGGAAGATAGGGATAGGTGGAGAGAGATGATTCACTGTGGCGACCCCTGAAGGGAAAAGCCGAAAGAAGAAGAAGAAGATAAGGAGCCTCCACTCATCTACTTATACAATTAATAGTTCTGTATGACTACTAGATTGGAATCTGCAAAGAAATACAGATGACAAAATGCAGCTGCGCGACTTGTTTTCAACAAGTTCTTACACACACCACCCCACTGCTGCACTACCTTCACTGACTTCTGGTATCTGCACACATCAGAGTCAAAACACTCATGCTTGCCTACACAGCCAAGAATGGACCAGCACCCTCTTACCTCAAAGCTCTTATTACTCCTCACACTGCACCATGCTCTTTCAGATCTACTAGCACTGCTCAACTGCTCCCACGATCTCTCAGGGTAAGAGGTAGGTATACATCAAGAATCGTTTCTGTTCTGGCACCGAGGTGGTGGAATGAACTTCCCCTAGATGTCCAAACAGCCGAGTCACTGACTGTCTTCAAACGACAGGCAAAGACCTACCTCCTCCTGAAACAATTAAACTATAATTGCTCCCAACAGAGTTTTTCATCTGATGGTATCCTAAATCTGGCAAATGAAGCAGTGTTGTATTCATTGATAGAGACTTTTGTACATCTCTCTGGATAACGGTCTGCCAAATGCCAAAAATGTAAATGTGAATGTAAATTACTTAATATATTTAGATGTAAATATCAAGAATTGAATGCTGAAATACTGATCTATCATTTGAAAACAATTGTCTTCAATAGACTTGGGTTTGCCGTTTTAACACTTGTGGTGGGGATTGCATATGGTCCATAATAGAAAGTTGTGCCACTGATTTGAACTGTGCCTTAAACTTCTTTGCCTGAAACCTTAATTCTTAATAATTAACTCAAGACCAGAGGTTCAAAAGGTCTAAAGATTACCAGATAGTTTAGTGTACATTTACAACATTGCATCTGTGGAACAGCTGGGATGAATGAGAACACTCACTATTACTGGAAAGAACCCTGGAAAGGGTTCATATTACAGTGATATGCCTTAAGCCTTGGAAAATAATATAAACATTTGATTAATCAGCTGACACAGAAGCCTAAAATGACCCAGCTGTTTTCCCCAGAAAGACAGACATAGGAATGACAGGAAACAGGTTGATAACATCAGTTGCACAAGCTGTGTACTTTCTTACTTGGTAAAATTGTAGCCAGTCAGTGTGACTATAAGGGAAAGATCCTCCAAGTTCACTGGTCAGTTGCTGTCCATCAACACTCTTATGAAGAGCTTTTAGTGAAGTAATAATATCCATCTGAATTGTGCCAGCACAGAAAGAGAGAGAATGTTTGTTAAAAAATAAACCATCAGTCAAATACAGATGTGACATGGAGTAGAGTGTGTGCATCTGTTTGCTGTGTTGTTTCCATTAGATAATAATATTTACCAATGTGTTAAGGGAGTAGTTCAGCAAAATATATTTTAGCAAATACACAAATATAAGTATATAAATGATTTTGGATTTAACTTCCATTATTCATTATCTACATTGGCCTAGTCGCTGCTGCGCAAAACTAATTCAACAAAACTGTTTATGCCTATACAGAATATTGAGATTTAGCAAAATTTCCCCTTCCCAAAAACATTTTTCCAAATGTCCCTTATGAAAAAAATATTTTACATATTTTTTACAAAAATTTTACTTATATTTTAAGTTTACTGTACCATTCAAACTATTGTTACCTGTAATCCTGGTGGTCTGTCTGCTCGAGGACTTTGGTCTTTTTCCACCAACAGCAAGATACTGTGCACAGCACGAGGGACCTGCTCCTAAAAGTCAGCAGGTAATTTAATGCACAAGTATTTGCATTAAATGCATTGCATGTGTTTGCACATTTCAGTTCAATTCCATCTAATTTGTATAGCATATGTAACAAAAGACATTATTACAAAGCAGCTTTACAAAATTTTTTATTCAATTCTGTAATTAGTAAAACAGAGAAGACAGAGTTAAGGAAAAAGGCTCTAAGATGTCACAAGAAACAAATCAGGAAAGAACCACTGTCATAACTGAGCCTATCATCTTCTAGGTGACACCTGATAGAGGTTATAAAATCGTGCTAAGTTTGTTGAAAGGGTGTTCAGTATGGGCATCATAGTTTTTACTATTACAGTAGCAATTCTAACTTACAAGCCTACAGTATGAACTAATATCACAAAACTGGAAATTAATAAATACTGTAATAACTATAAAAAAAATGTGATTTTTAAGATGATATTTTTATTCAACAGTAATTAAATAAATAACATTATATTATCATTATGAGTAGCATGAAGATACTGAACTCACCTGGACCATAAGCAAAGCCTTATAGAGCATTGAGGGGATCGGAGCATTCCGGCTGTTAATTATGACTGTTAATCCAAGATCTCTCACATGTCTCCTACAATGCGTACACAGAAGTTTAGTAAACCATAAAAGAGTCACTTTGCAAATAATTATAAATAATTTGTTCATTCTGTTACAGCTATGCTTGAGGATCCTATTGCTACATGAGTCTGCAGTTGTGAAAAAAGTGAACTTAAAAGGTTCTTGAAATTTCATAACAATAACTGATGGAAAACTGTCAACTTCAAGGACACTTAATGGAAAAGCATTTGTTGATATATTGATTTGTCTGCCGTACAAATATCTGTACAAAAACAGTACAATGTGACCCAATTAAAGGATTTTTAGAGGACCACATTAGGCTGAAAGCATTTGCTATAAATCTGGGCCTCCATTGTTCATTAGTCAGACAGATAACAAATAGAACAGAAGAAATTCAGCAGCTCACTTAAATATAACTTCAGGACTGGCAATACAAAACATTACAGTACATGCTAAGTAGATGGGACAACAGAATACTATTTGGATGGATTATTACAACTGATTATTATAGCTGAGAAAGTGCTGAAAACGAATATAACGTCTGAAAACTGTGCTAACATATTAAAATACAGGTATATGCTGAACACTGTTACAGAGTATGTTATTGGAGGGTGTTATCAGTGCAATCAATGTGAAAAGAATAGAGAATTCTCAATCTGGTGTCTTCACTTATGTAGGGGCTATTTCTGCATTTATTTACATTCTCTCTTCCTCTGGTATAATGATATGCAATTGCTGAAAGACAATATGCACATACAAAACAAAGTTATGCTTGTGGTACGTTACTATGGCAGTGGTGGCTCAGTGATTAATGCTCTGACGAACTGACTAGAAGGTCATGGGTTCAAACCATAGGACAGCCAAGCTGCCTTTGAGCAAGGCACTTAACCTTTTCTGACCCCGGTTTTCTAACAAGCAGATATTTCACTGCACTGTTCATGTATATGTGAGAATAAAATCTTTCTTTTTCACATTCATGCACACTGAAGAAATGCAAATACTTATGTAGATTGAAGGAATGCTTGTGGTATATGTTTGTACACACTGAAGAAATGAACACAAGAAAGAATGAAAAAAGCTGTTGTGGTGAGAAAGACAGACCTGAGCAACTCTCAGTGTTTAATCCTGAGCTTGGGTTACTGTCTGTGCATGTTCTCACCACTGTCCAAAAATATGCAGGTACGATTCACTAAAATAAAGTTGCTCCTAGATGTGTGTGTGTGTTTGTCTGTGTGTGTGTCCGTGTGTGTGTTTTTCCGTGTGTGTGTCCGTGTGTGTGTCCGTGTGTGTGTCCGTGTGTGTGTCCGTGTGTGTGTCCGTGTGTGTGTCCGTGGTTTTCCTTGGGGGCCGACGAATGGGTTTCCCATCCAGGGTGAATTCTGACACTTTGTGTTCAAGCTGCAGATCCACCTCAACTCCAATGAGGAAAAAGCAGTTACTAAAGATGCAGGATAGTACTAAGTATTGCTAAGGTTTTTCTGTACAATCTGTACAAAAAGTGTACAAAAAGTGAACATTTTGTCCTCAAATTTGTTGTGTTAGAAGAAGGAAAAATGGGCAAGTGTAACGATTTGAGCCAGTTTGACGAAGGGCCAAATTGTGCTGGCTAGAAGACTGGATCAGAGCATCTTCAGAACTGCAGCTCTTGTGGGGTGCTTTCCCGGTCAGTATCTAAAGTATCAAAAGTGGTCCATGAAGGAACAGTGGTGAACTGGTGACAGGGTCATGGGGTCATGGGCGGCCAGATGCACGTGGTGAGCCACAGCTGACCCATGTGATCCGATCCAACAGGTGAGCTACTGTTGCTCAAATTGCTGAAGAAGTTAATGCTGGTTCTGACAGAAAGGTGTCAGAATACACAGTGCATGACGGGTCAGGGCTGTTTTGGCAGCAAAAGGGGGACCAACACCAATATTAAGCAGGTGGTCATAATGTTATGCTTGGTCGGTGTATGATGCTTCAATGTGTAAGAAAACACTAAACCCGAGTGGTGATTATGAGAGGTAAGCACTTCTATAAGCTCCTATTGATAGGAATTAGATTATTAATTTAAATTTAAATATTAATTTAAAATGCAATCAAACCAGAAATCTGAAAATTCTTTGTTAGCTTTAAGTTAGCAAGGCTATGTACACACTAGCTTAAGGAGTATTCAATTGTCCCTTTGAATGCAACTTTAAAGGTTCTATGTTAAACTGTTCAAAAGAGTTGTTACCTGTTGATACCAAGTATGTTTTTATTCAACTACAGAACTGTATACTGCACTGTATACAGAGCTGCTCTGTGTATAATATTGTATTGTAGTGCACTGTACTGTCTGTCTTGGGACTGTCTTCTGACTTACAGTGTTGTTTGCATATATGCATTTTATGTCGAACTATGATAATATACTTACTAACTCTGTGTAACACAAGAGGAACATTCTTTCATTTTACTATGTACTGCACCAGCTATGTAATGGATGAAATTACAAAACAGCCTTTTGATCTCTACACTTAATAAAGGGTGAAAAATAAATTATAAGTGACATTTAAGCCGGACATTTAATTTAGACTAGTCTAACATGGTCCAAACACACCCCTAAAAAATCCAGCTAATGTTAAAGAAAATCTCAAACAAAGCTAGCTATCTAATATTGGTTATGCATGAGGGGTCAGTTACTGAATAATATCAGGGTTCAACATGTCCTACATGCATATATTATACACTCTGTCTAAACATGTAGAACACATTGTGGAAAATTTTTTTTTATTTATTTAAGATAATGGCAAATATATTATATTTCATGACAGTAAAGCTGAAGGTCACAACATTAATTTGCAACTCAGAAGAGATTAGACATTTTAAATACACATGATCTAACTTAATGGTGTAGGTTGCAGTGACTATTTATTTAGAGTTGCCTCATTCTACCATCTAGTGGTCAAGATATGATGTTACAGTTGCATATGCACAGCGAAGGTTTGCTGCAAGACCAATTCAAGTCTCTATCAAAACAACTAAACCAATCATCCACCCTAAAACTTATTCTCAATATTTGCATGTCTTTTCCATTCTCCTTAAAAAAAAAAACAGCTGGATTTTGGTGTGTTTAAAATAATAATGAATAAAACACAGACACAAACCCATATTTACTTCTAAAAACCTAACATGACTATATTTGTGGCATTGTACTTCTCTTTGGACAGAAGGGGTACCTCGGAATGGAGTGAAGATATAGGACCAGTTTGCAGAGTACAAGAGGAGAGAGCAGAGGGGATGTCCAGCCATTCTTTCCTCCATGAACTTCAAGTACAGCTCTGCCAGCTCTATCACGACTGCCTGTGGGAGGCATAGGATAGACGATATTACACAGATTAACAGTAATATTATTTTATAATTTTTATTTTATATTGTCTGTGCATTTTTGTACAAAATTTGTTTTGTTTTTTTTAATAATAATTGTATTAAAATTAGTGGTAATTAGTGGCTTATTAAAATCAGTGGTATATAAAATAATAAAATGCATTCATGTCTCCATATATTTTTATTGCTAGTGTTTAGTGAGGTATCTTTATGCATGGAAACAGATTACAATGACATAATCAGACAAAAGAATATCTGTCTGTCAGTGTTTGTTTGTTTGAGAAAGTCCTTAGTGCAAAAACCAAAAGTCCATGGGGTTGAGTCAGACCAGATCCTGGTCCTCTAACCTGAGTTGAGTTTTAGTCTGAATTAGTGTGGTGTATGTTATAAAACATTTTGGTGGGTTAGGATTAGGTCCACCCCATGGTCTATTGTTTGTTTTAGCACGGAATATCTATAAATGATAACCTGCCTTCAAAAGCAGGATATACATTTGTCAGATTAAAGGTAGCTCATCACTTATTAGCATTTGAAAGCACACCACAACCTATTTGTGGAGGGATAAGTTGTAGTTAAATACTTTATAATGATTTTTTATTGTTTTTTTAAGACAAGAAAAAGAACCTTGGGATTTACAGGATATCAGCTATCACCTTTCCTTTAACTTAGACTTAATTTCTTTCCTTCATTTAACTTAGGTTTCAAATACAGTGACTAGCCTTTGCAAAGCAGTCTATTATCAACAACAGAACATTTTGCCATATAGAATAATTAAGAAAGAAATTTCTTAAATAAAGAAATGTTTAAAATAAATTACTAACTTATCTGAATTAAATATAAATAATCAGAACAGGTCACCTGGCAGACAGATGATGCCTAGTTGGAGAACATTCTTGATGGTGGGGTCATGTGAAAGGACAGTAATCTGACTTCCATGTTCAGGAGAGAGGTTTTGTAGCTGGGCTGAGGAGCTCTGGAGTACTGCCCCATTACGAAGTGCAGTTTAACTGTTCAGCTGACCCAGTAGTGGACAAGTCTTAAAGTACAAAATAAAATTAAGAATTGGCTTTTTAATTAACCAAGTTTAAAATGCAGAAAAATAAAATGCAATAAAATATAGGACATTTAAAAAGATTTGTCAGAATTAATCTGTTACTGAGATTCTGCCTACATACATGTTATGTATAATAATGGTAAAAGCAATCAGATGATCATGAGCACAGGATGAAACTCCCATCTATGCGATATATACAGAAATTCTTTATGCTCCCTAAATCAGCCATAATTACTACAAATGTCTTATAAAACATTACTTAACAGACTACGCATTTCTGGAGATCCCATCTGGACAGTACTTCAGTTACTAATTTTCAGACTGCTGTTATGACCGTTCAGCTACACTATGTGGTGCAGTTGGGCTCTCTCTCTCTCTCTCTGATTAACACACAATGTTAACGACAACTAAGTCTTTCTTGTCTTCACTTAAAAAAAGACATCAAACAGTCTTCTACTGCAGAGGAGATTGAGGGAGCAGTTATTTCTGGCCCTTCATACTGGAATTTTGTCCAGCATAAATGGCTTCATTCTGCTGAAGTGGGGGATGAGATGGAGGCGAGGAGAATTCTGTACTGGAATGCTGTACAAACTACGACCCCTGACACTTGGCCCCATGTCATTATGTACTCTTTTTGGACGACCTTTTGTCAGGACAGACTGTCAGGACAGCACATTCCACTCTTTGTGAAGGAGATGAGTCAATGTCATCTGTTAATCAGACCACTTGTAAGAGACCAGTTTTGTTATAATCGCGTAACATGACATTGAGCTGACCCTCTTGCCGGATGTCGACCAGACAAGCACACAGCTAGAGCATAGTCTACAAAGCAGATATGTTTTCTCTTCAAACAATTAATCATATCAATCATGCTTACACATGTTCATGTATAACGTAGGCTTTAAAAGATACATATTAGATGAAGAGGCATCTTCAATCAGATCCCATCGCATTTGAAAATAAAAGTAAGGTTTGGATTAAACATAATACATTTGTTTCAAATTAAATCTACCATGCAATGACTATTCTCTAATCATAAACATCACTAGGTGAGGAATCCCATCAGAGCCAATAACAGCTTTATATTAGGATACAACTTTGTAGTATGTAATGAATTCTTTGTTGCTTTATACCATTTTTTGCTGCTTTCCGTCTGTCTAGTTTTGGGGACACAAGTCCAAAGGAAGTGCATTTCTTGCTTCGTTGGACCTGAACTCCGGGAACCATGGGAATGATCTCTGGACAGACATCACTGCGACTCCTGCTAGCTGGTCTATCCTCCTGTGAACACTCTCTGGCAGACTCTGATACTGAGGAAGCAGAGCGAGCTTTAGGCCTGCTTTTTGCCAAACTTTTTAATGCCAGCACAGGGTTTTCTCCACATTGCTTGGGTTTTTGTTCGACTTGACTGTTTTGTTCTTGAAGCATGTTCATACTTTTCTGTGGGTGAGAAATTAGAGAAGGTCTCTGTCCTGTAGGTTGTTGAAACGATTTATGAGGAGATGCAAGGCCATATCCAAACTGGTCTGTCTGCCTTCCTTTGCCTACACCTTGACATTTCATGGCACCAGTTTCTTGTCTGTGACTTCTGTGATCTGGCAAAGCCCTTAGTCCCATTTTGGGCAAGTGTTGTGTTTTGTGATGTTTATGCACATTGGTCCACATTTGATGAGGTCCCTGCTCAGTTGGGCAGGCCTGTTGCCTGTTGAAATTAACTGCTCCAGTATGTTCTGGTACAGTTTTCTGAAGACTGTCTGAAGGTGTTTCAGTAAGCAAGTGCATTGACTGTTCAGATGTGCTGACACTTGGCAGTGCTGTGTTCAAGGACATGTGTATTGCGTTAATATTAATTTGAAATAGGTTCTGGTCCTGCTCAACTGAATCTGGACAGGACTGCCTTAGGTTTTGCCCAAGTTGGGATGAACCCTGCACTGGTGAATTACTCAAAGAGTCCATCCCAAAGTCAATCTCTTGTACCTCATAGCCTGGTTCTGCTTCTCCCAAGCCTGGCCATGTTTCCTCCAGGGGCACTATTGTGTTTGCTTTCTCAAAACTTACTGGGTTTTTTATAGCTGCTAAGTAAGACTGACGATGCCTACCCTTGGATTCAGAACCCTTCTGTGGATCTTCAAAAATCTGATTATTTCTTGAATATGGAACACAGTGCTCAACCATCAATCCTGAGGTTTGAACACATGGAGTGCTGTCTTCTTTTGAAAGTGGAGAATGAGGTCTGAAAGACATTGGAACTGAAGGTGTAACTGACATTTTAAAGCTTAAAGCATTCTTCTCTTTGGCAAAATCCAAAAGATCTACATACTCTCCCTCGAGCTCTTGACTGGACCTGCTGTCCCATGTATTTGGGGAAACCCAACCAACAGGTTTGCCTACAGGATTGCTTACAGGTTTCCTTTGTTCCATCTGAACAAATTTGTTGCCACTTTTCCCTAATTGATGTGAACCTGCAACACCATTTTTAGCTGGAAGGATCATGGTTTCTGGTTTAGGAGTTTTGGAAAAAGACATGTTTACAGGAAAATGTGATTTGGGCTCATCCTCAGAATTGTCCTGCTTTATAAACCCTGCAGTTGTGCATGATGTTTCTGATTGAACTTTAGCTTTTGGCCTGTCCAGAAATTCAGGATTGATCACTTCTGCCCAGGGCACCTTCACAATCCCTTGATCAGAAGAAAGCACAAACTGACGTAGCTGATTACCATGGCGACCCTCATTGATTTCCCTCAACCAAGCTTCAGTGAAAATGCAAGGGTAGGATGTCTCTGGGATAGGAGTTTCCTCCACAGCAGGGCCTTCTTGTGCCCTAAAACTTGCTAGTAACACTAGATCCTCCTGTGCCAAGATATCCTCTTGCACAAGGAGGCTCTTGAGTACTATACGGGCTGACTGTTCCCCAAATGGTTCCACCTGTAAGTAGAAGTCTCCAGGACGTAACAGTAAGGGGTTAATGGGGGCTAGTTGGATCACCACACGGTTTCTCAAACAGAGAGGCCAACCTTCACACTGGAACAAAACATCAGAGTACTCAGCCTAGAAAGACACAAAACAGAGGAAATGAAAATTAGGATTTAAAACATTTTTATCATTCTATTAACTTTTAGTATGCAATTTAAACTGAACAAAAAAAACAAGGTTTCTGCATGATCTTACTTTTTAACTATGGTTTCTAGATAAATATTATTGAGTCTGGCCAGACTTAATTGTTTCTTATTCTAAGGAACTTCATTCTAAGGAATTGGATTAGAGGGCTTTAACTTTTTTTGAAAATTAATGGAAGTGGATCTTGGATCTAAGCCAGAAAACTCCACAAGGAATAAAGTCAGTATAATGGCTTCAGTGTTTTCTAATGATCTTACATTTAACCCTCTGATTACTGTAATGATAATACAACAAATACAAATGCCGTATTCAGGCATGTGCAGTGCTGAATAATCTGTCTAATGTTGAGATGCTAATGATGTAGAAGGCTAGTAATTTAAATTACTCCATTATTTGTGTGATTAATGTGTTGTACTCACACAGGCAGCCTGCTGCACACTCTCAAGGATGTGTTTGGCTGGAATGAGGTAATCCAAAAAGCACTGCAGTGCATCTCCCTGGTAACGTGCCTCGATGGTACGAAAGAGCTGGCTCAGGACCGTTGGAGCAGTGGCCTCAAATGGGGGGTAAAGAGATGACAATGCACTCTGAATGGACCAGTCCAGAGAGGAGGAAGTCTGAGAGAGAAGTCACAGATAGAAAGATTGGGACAGATCAACAAAGATTGCAATGTACTGGGAATGCGAAAATAATGGATAGTATGTAACACACTGTGTTAACTGACATCTGAGAAACCACCCTTTGATTGCTTTTACTTTATCAAACATGACAGGAAGTGCCGGAACTGATTTGACTTTTGTTTAAGCAAGGAGTGCATTTTGGAATATTGTGTCATTTTCCAGTCATATCCCATTTAAATGATTAACCACCAACAGAAGCAAACCAGATTAGACTAGAAAAAAGAAAACGCAATAAAACATGGTCTGAATCACATGCATGCAATTATGTGGATGAATACACTCCACTTTGTGTGAGTTTACATGTGTCAATAAGGAGTATGTGGGTAATGCTTTATGTTAAGAGGACCTTAACTTGCATTGTTTACTGTTTTAGGTAATATTAACAACTACAAAAGTAACATACTGTAAGTAATGACAACAAAGTAGCTAGCTAAAAGTCGAGTAAATTAATGTGAATAATTGTTACATAAATAAAAAACATATCCAACTTCCATCCTTAATGACCAGTACCTTAGGTCTAAACATGTGAAATATGAATTTTAGCATTCTTCTAGCATTAGTAACAATAAAGTAATAAAGGTTTGCCCTTCATTTGAAAATTACAGATGATGTAAGAGGTTGTTACTGTAATGTAACCTATAAATAAATGGATACATCCACTGAAGCTGCATTAACCCATGTTTATCTATTTGTGATTAAAAGAAATCAATATATATTAGAATGTCAATCATTTTTGGCAGTGCATGTAATTGTTTAAACTACCTTTAGTTACACTTGATGAATAAACCAAGTATCAAATCACATAAAAACAAATCAAATTATTCAATTAATATGAATAATACTTTATACACCAATCAGTCATAACATTATGAGCAGTGAGAGGTGAAGTGAATAACACTGATTATCTCCTCATCATGGCACCTGTTAGTGGGTGGGATATAATATTAGGCAGCAAGTGAACATTTTGTCCTCAAAGTTGATGTGTTAGAAGCAGGAAAAATGGGCAAGCGTAAGGATTTGAGCGAGTTTGACAAGGGTCAAATTATGATGGCTAGACGACTGGATCAGAGCATCTCCAAAATTGCAGCTCTTGTGGGGTGTTCCTGGACTGCAGTGGTCAGTATCTATCAAAAGTGGTCCAAGGAAGGAACAGTGGTGAACTGGCGACAGGGTCATGGGCGGCCGAGGCTCACTGATGCACGTGGGGAGCGAAGGCTGACCCGACAGCTATGGTCCAGTCATGGACAGAAAAGCGTTATTTTAAGAGTATTTTTGGTTAATATTAGGCATAAATAGATTCATGAGCTATTCTGCAAGTGCAAAGTGGGAAAGACTAAACAAAGTGTAGTGAAAGCAGCACAGTACATGCAGTCTACCATATGAATACTACAGGCTTAAAACCAATAATAAGTATTCAATCACAACCTTTAAATAAACATGCAGAAGTTCTGTTATGTCAGATTTGGCTTTTCACTTAAGATCTATAAAATATCTGTGACAGTTTTTAAAACTATTTCAAAATCTACATCAGTCTACAGCTATGGGATTACAGCTATATTCATACAGATCCTGTTGATTGCTTTGTTTAAATAATAACTCAAACAGGAAGTATTTTATCTGTCTGGTACAGAGAAACAAACATCCAAGCATGCAAAAAGAACCACCCATAGGTTTGCTCTCTGAAAACAGTTTAATCTAGCCAGGCTTTAATCTAGCCGCAGTTATTTCATTAAAACTCATACAAATACATACACTGTACACACATGAACCATCCATGCATATTCACACATACAAACACACATTAGCCAGTCCTAATTTGCATTACAGCTAAAATATATATTGTTTATTAAATCTAGATTGATTTTATTTATGATGTTTCTGCTGGACACACAATCGTATAAAGATCTCTAGAGAACTGCATGAAAATTGTAACAAAAACAGTGTAAATTATAGTCTCTATTATTTTAATCATTTCTTTGTTTAATCAAAAGTAATATTCCATTACAAATGTTTTCCTTTGAAATGTGTTCCTAAACCTCAAAACACTCAAGCAGTATTTCATGACATCAGTGTGAAATAAAACTAGCTGCCATTTTGTGGGTTGCCACAATTGAAAAAAGGGAGATGATGAAGAGTTTAGGTTTCTCCCCTATAAAGCCTCTATCCACAGCCAAGACATGAGTGTGATGTGTATTCTATTAGTCATACAGTAACACAGACAGCAGTCCCTGTAAGGTCATGCCCTCACCTCAGAGGAATGCTTGCTCTTTTTTTTCAAGCCATAATGAACTTATTTGATAGAGAGTCATTGAGCTGTGCTGATGTGGAATTCACTGACTGTGTTAAAGACTGTAATACATTGCAGCTGTAGCCCATGAGATGTGATCTTCTGTTTGCCTTTTCATCAAGATCTGGGCTTCTTCTTGTTATTATAAACATCTTCTTATAATCAAATATTCTGGGCATGTTTAAGTCAGAGACAGAAGTAAGTACTTATGTTCGACTCAAGAACTTTTAATCTGATGATAGGTATAGACACCAAAAAGAGTAGAATGAGAACTGAAATCTCTGTATGATAGATAGTAATTTGAAATACTATGTCATCTGATGCAGTTTAAAATGTTAGCTTGTAGACCAATTTTTTGCATGAATAAAAACAGTTTCCAGTTGATTTCTCTGGCTCAACATGTCTAGTTCAGGGTGGTCTTTTTTTGTACTATGCAGGCTTCAGGATCCTTTGGCTGACCTCTCTCTCTCTCTCTCTCTCTCTCTCTCCTCCTTTTCATTCCCTTAGTAAAGATTCTTTATTTCTCTCCTGCCATCTTGCCTCTCCTTAGGCTTTATATATACTTTGCATTTGTTTATTTGCATACAAGTGAGGGCATTCTTTACATGTTGTCCTGTAAATGTTTACAATTATACTTAAACATAATGGGAAAATTTTACTGCAAAATGAATGGAGAAGAAGCATTGGATGTGATACGGCTGAGGATCAGTACTTAGCTGCAGCCTTATACACATCTCTCGGTATCTTGCTGCACATCAATACTTTCCAGCTCATTATATATAACAGTGTTATATTTACAGTCAGACTAAATGATTATACTTGCAAAATTGCAAAATGCACAGTCACTTTAATCAATCAGTATTTGCATTATGGCTAATTGATGGACAATACCACACACAAACACTCTGATAAAATTGTGTAGTTTTGTACTCATCAAAGCTGGTTTACACTTCTGCTTTGTTGCGCATTTATGTATTTGCATCAAGGGTTATGGAAAAGAGGAGCTTACCTTAGCCTGCCAGAGAGCATTTGCACACTATGTTTGCTCATTAACGCCAGGGCTCTGTGCAGGCCACTTGAGTTCTTCAAAATCAGCCTTGGCAAACCATGACTTCATGGACATTGCTTTGTGCACAGGAGCCTTGTCATGCTGGAACATGTTTAGGCTCCTTAGTTCAAGTGAAGAGACATCTTAATGCTACAAAGACATTTTAGACAACTGTGTGCTTCTAATTGTGTGGCATATGTGTGTGATGGTCAGGTGTCCACATACCTTTCGTCACCTAGTGTATACTGTATGAAGTTCTTTACAGACGAGCTGCATATTTCTAGGCATATTTCTGTTAAATATTTAATTTATATAGATGCATAAATAAAAATAAAATGCACAAATATTTATTATATTCATGCATTATCATCTAAATAACGATAAATTCAAGTAATAGCTAATCTATTTACTTGGCAGAGAACAATGAAATTTACAAAGCACCTTACTGCGAGAATAAGATCTTGCTGGCAAGCCAAAATATCCACATGCTCCATATTCCAATAGACCTTAATCCAACATGTGTTCATTCTTCAAAAGGAAAAGTCTTGTACTTTCAGCTGTCAAATTTCAAAAGACCCCCTCCCTCTTTTCTCTCAGCAAGTATCTCACTCTTCTCCTTTCTTCCTGTCCCTCTCCACTTTCTTAAAGGGGACAGTGTTGTCTTTGTCTTGCTGCCACTTTTATTTAATTCCTTACAGAGGGACCTGTGGCATAATGTTCCCCATTCACACAGCTTGGGTCCTTTTTTTGATCTTTGCACTGCAACCCAACGAAAACTGTGTAACCAACTAACATCAAAGCACAAAGTGTCTGCTTACCCATCCCCATATTTGTTTAACTATTCTCCCTTCTGACCATCTTAAAAATGTTCAAATTAGCTTCCATGCCATTGTCTAATCTGCATTCTGCTGTTTGACATGCATTTCTCTTCTGCTGTATCTGATAGCTGTGTTTCAAATATACCAACCTAATACATAAGCTATGATATTTGGAGGACTCTTGAGAAGACTTAACATGCTACTTAAATTAAGCTTTCAGTAGAAGAGCTCCAGAGTTACATAGAATCTAGGACACCTGAGAATTTAGACAAAAAGATAGAAGTAAGATTAAAATGTTTTCATCAAAGATAAACATGAAGAACAGACAATGTAGAAGGTTCAACAATCACATTCAGCTGTACTGTTTGCCAATTTGCCAACAGTCAATTTAAAATGAAAATGCAAAACTCAGCACCTGCAGTCAGTCTTGGAAAAACACAGACAGAATTTGCAAGACTTTACCACTGCTTTAACATGCAAACTCAAAAGCCTCAATTATGGGCCCACCTACATGCAGTCTGTATTCTGTATCAAACAATAAGAAAGTAGATGGTATATAGAAAATTCTTGTAAAGTGTACTATGGAGCCAAAATACCAAAAAGTGCAACTGATGTAGAAATAACAGAGCATGGTGTTCTGTCAGATATCAGTGGCTGAACATCTGGCTTAGGTTACAACTCATCAGCCTTCTCTCTCTGTCTGACTCTGCCAGGCCTTCTCAGGGTCAAAACACACAGAAATGTATTAGTAACACATGCTCCATATTGTCACTTCTCTCCAGTTGTGGCTGAGAAAAATAATAAATCCTGACTAGGCCGCAAAATGGGTCAGTAAACAACATTCTGCGAGTTAAAAGTGGTCTAGGACTTGAATTGGTTGGCTCAGAGACAGAATAGGATGAATGGTTTTGAGCACAAAAAATAAACCACAAACTATCAGAACTTCTTTAATGTACACCGGCATAGATGATGCACACTGGCATAGATGCTGGGATGCTTATCCTCAAGATAAAGTAATGCTTATTATGTTTCTCTTTTACAGAGAAGCCTGAGCATTAGTTTAAAAATTCAGATTCTACATAACAATAAAACATACAGAAATAATACACAAATGAATTTGATGAATCAAAATACAGATGAGGCATTAGGTTACATACATGATTTTTTTTTTTAACTTTAGTTTATCTTGCATACTGTACGTCCCAGTTCTGACTTTAGTGACAGAAAAGAATCTTTCTCTTTATTTTCTTTTGTCAACAACTTACCCTGTTACCATTTCTTTAGTTAATGCTCCTAAGCTGGTACTGCACCAACCCTATTACCATAACAAAACAAACCCATGCCAGCTCCAATGACTTCTCCTCCCAGCTTGAGCTCCCAGGCAGAAACACGTTAGCTTTATCAGGTGAATCTGGCCCAGTCTCTCATTAGAAAAAGAATGAATAAGAAAATTACTTTAGCTTTTGAGGTATTTTGTCTTTTTTTTTTAGTTTTGCCATGCTTGCAGACATTCTATCAGAGGGTTCTTATATCCAGACCAGCTAATTTAAATACCAAGTCATCATCCTTCGATCATTCCAGTAAGTGTTTGCCTTTGAATGTTTTACTTCATGGGATTTAAGGACACTGGATGTCGTGATGCCTTGCTTGTTCTGATTGTCTAGCTGCTTTTCTCTTTATGGCTGTATAGTTAGCATGGTGTGTAAAATATAGGTTTGTGTAAGCTTACAAGACTACTTTTGAGGGCTGGCATGAATCCAGTGAGGCCACACAAATACAGTGAGAGTTGTTTGTGTGCGTGAGAGGAGCAGTTGACTAGAAGCTGTTACTTTCCATTGACCATTGCTGCCAAACAAGCATGCTGGCTTTTGCAGGCAAAAACAAGTGTCCAGAGGCCTGCCCCTCAGCAGCTGGGAAGACGACACATAGGACTTTAGTCTCTGGGACTCACATGCCATAAAACTCAAAATATAATATTTGGTTGTTAGGTTTGTGTGACACAGCTGCCAAATCAGTCTATGAGAGAAATGTTTTTATAGAAATTAATACAATTATTTTAACAAGTATAATATAAATGCAACATAATAAATGTAGTGTAACATATACATGTAAAAGCCGTTAACAGAGACCTATACATCTGCTCATTCATGCAGTTATCCAATCAACCAATCACATGTCACTAGCACAATGTATGCAATCAGGTCATGATGTTCAGTTAATATTTACAACAAACATCAAGATTCTGTTTTTATCACCATTTTGTGTATACTCTAGAGACTTTGTTTGAAATTCCCAGGAGATCAGCAGAAATACTCAAACCTTTCTGGCACCAAAAAACAAAACATATAATCTCTCTGTAATCTCAAGTTCATGTCCTGGCTGGACCAAACATTTCCAAACTTGACCTACAGCCAAGCTGGGTGTTGTGGGACATATTTTTTTTATCATTTTGTAATTTTTACAGCTGAATCTGTCACCTAAGGAAATCTTTCTTTCACTTAAGGAAGTAAGTTTTTTCTCAATAATGTCTGTATACTTGGATCTGTAAATGGTGACGCATTATGGAGACAGAGTTGTGCCTTTTCAAATTACATCCCATTAGCTGAATTACCAGTTAAATTTAACTATACATCTCACTGATGATCAGTGGAACCAAGGAAATCAATATTAGCTACATTTGTAATAACAAAACTTATATTATAAAGGTTATAAAGGTTATATAAATGCATCGACACTGGTTTCAGGTATCTATCCCATACAGAGCCGGGAAAACATAAACAGAGTGAAACATAATGTTCCATGACACGTTATTGCTTAAACCTAAGTTAGTTATTTAATTCAGTGTAAGTACTGACAAGAAGAAAAACAGGTATTTTACTCATACTTTTGACATTTCAGAAAAACTAAATTATAAAACCATTCTAGAGTTGTAACATGAAAAGGTGAAAAAGTTGCTTGCCAGCATCATGAATTGTAGCTCTGTCAGGGAGACCTACTTGTTCCTCCTGATTATATATTGTGTGAATGTTAATTAGAACAGGTTGAATACAGAAATTTGAATTTCAATAGATATAAGCCGTTTAGTAAATAGATATAACCCAGCCCCTCACAATTTAAACAGTGAGATAGATTTAGATTGGAAAGTTATGGTTCCCATCCGTGTTACACTTGCAAGGTCTAGACTGGCCACTGAATGGATTTGTTACACATTCTCTGTAGGTATACGGAGTGAATATGTGAGGATGTCTAGGAATAATAAACAGCTACCTCTCATATTCTCACTCGCATATTATGAGTAAGACATTGAATCATTGTGAAATATAAATGGTGGCTCACTGCATTCCGAGAGAAACCAGTCCCACTTATGTTCTGTAATTACATGGGTGGAAGGACATTGAATTGAATTCAATTGAATTACTGGAGAAAGAGTTGAGCAAAACAAAATTGAGATGATAGCTGAAAACAGATGATACAACAGACCAGAATCATCTGCTGGCCAGAATCACCCTGTTTCAGGACAGGCCCTTCATTTAATATGTACTGCAGTATATTGTTAGATTTGTTGAAAAATGTGCAAAGGTACATTATACTGGTCAGTTTTGTGGACTACTGTAAATATTCAGTTTGAAGGTTTAAGTGCTAGTACAAGGAGACTCTCTTAGACTCTCTTATTTAGTCATAAGAAAATCAGAGTGCTATAAATGGAAGGCATTCTTGAAGGAAAGAGTGCTTCCGTCTAGCCTCCCTATGCATCTACAGACATAGAGGCATATTTCTGTATGCACCTAAAATTATTTTTTAGAGCAAGTAATGTGTTCTAAACAGATGCAAAAATAGAAATGAAAATTATAAGTGCACCATTCATTTTATGCTTGATTTTTAAACAGTGTGCAAGGTTTGGATTAGAGGTGCACACAAGAGATCAGAAATGAAATAAGATATAAAATTAGTATGAACATACAGTGTTACTTCATTCGTCCATAGTAAGTGCCTGGTCATGATTGCAGTGTTTTAAATTAGGCTTCAAGTTTATAGACATGCTATATAATAATCCTGTAGTACACTTTAAAAAATATTGAGTTCCATTATGATTGGGTATGCAACCTGCTCTGCTAATTACAACTGAAACATGACTAGTCACTATGGCATAACTAATAACTGTTAATAAAAACTCCCCTATGCGCAGTACAGGACTCAGAAAACAAAAGGTATATACACACACAGGAACGCGTGCATGCAAATACCCAAAGTTAAAATATTTGTGTAATCTACACAGTACATCCTAGTCAATACTTATATAAGAAAATCTTTTAGTACATATACAAAAAAGAAAAACTAAACTGTGTGGCTCAATAGTTTGTAGTACTTCCCATGTCTGCCTTTAGTCTGCAAAGTAGTTACAACGTAAGTTAGGGTCATCGGATAAAGAACACTACTAACACTGAATCATAGACAATGCACTTCAAGTAAAAAGTAAAGTTACAGGTTGTCCATTCCAATATAAAAGCAGCAATTTTCCTTATCTTATACCAGTCCAATTCTTGCTCAAAAGCTAATCAGCAAGCATGTGAATCACAAGCACTGTAAAGCAGCACTATGAATTAGAACCACAAAACAGAGACAAAGCATAACAGCAGGACCAACAGTCGTACCATTTTGGCGATACTATCCACACTATCCAGCTGTCATCTTTGTTTATCCATGCAGAAACTGGTTTCGTTTTGCAGACAGGCTTATATCCAAAGAGAACATATCTGCATTGCTGTCCAATTTAGAGATGCTTCAGTGTTTTGGCTGAAGTAGTTCACTGCCATTCTACAGCACAACAGCAAAAAGTTGCTCAATGCCAGAGAGTCTGCTGCTTGATTTGGTACTCTTGCTTCCTGACTACTTTTTCAGGGAGGGAGGGAGAGAGGGACAGAGAGAGAGAGAGAGAGAGAGAGAGAGAGAGGTAGAGGGTGGGGAAAAAGAGAGAGGGGGAGGAGAAAAGCTTTCTCTAACAGAGGAAATCCCCTTAAGGCTTTTCATATTTTTCCTTAGTTGCAGTTCTGGACTTCATATCCCCCTCCCCACCACCAACACCACCAACACACACACCGGCTATGAGGAACACACACTTAGGCATAGCACGCACACACACATACACACACACACACATTCATGGACAAAAAGACCACTAAAGCCCCACTGAACTTTTTTTCATTTCCTCAGTTCAGCTTCTATTCTCATTCCAAGACCACCCCCCACCCCACCCCAACACACACAAACACACATCAGTGGGAGAGAGAGAATGACAGGCAGACAGAAGGAAAGAGAGAGAGACAGAGAGAGAGAGAGAGAGAGAGAGAGAGAGAGAGAGGGGGGAGGGAGGGAGAGAGAGGGAGAGAGTGGCAGACAGAGAAAAAGAGGGCAAGAAGGAGTGCAGACCCCTTGGAATGTATGGTTACACCCTTCTTGAACAGAAACACAAAGGCAGACACTACGGCTTGTATGAATGGATGATATTTATATGGCCTGCAGTTTTAAGCATAAAATAATACTGATGAATTCTTAGACAAAACATTCTGATGAATGCCCATGGCCTACATACCAGCAAATATGTTAAACTGGACTCTCTCAATTGGTCTGTTGTCTTTTGTTCTGCTTGCCTTTGGGACAGTACTTTGGGACCTGTTTTTATCTGTCTCAGAACAGCAGTTTATAACAGCTGTGAATATTCAAATGTGCATTTTACATGAACAGAAATTTGGGCATGAATAAAAAAAGATGCCTGTAAAGCAGCACTCACCTGTCCAGACTTCTCTCTCAGGGTTTTGCAGTTTTTAAATGTTCACCTTAAGATTAGAAAAGCATCAATTTAGCTCTTTACTTTTAAAAGCACCTGGACATACTTTTACTATAGTTTCAGAATAATATTTACAGAAACACACTGACAAAAGAAAAGAAAGACAGCACAAGCAAACGTATTTTTTTTTGTATGTATGTTTTTATTTTAGCGTCTGTCTCATGTCCAGAAATGAAAAAGGCTGGTCTGTTGATGCCAGATCAAAGAAGCATGATGCACCAGACATGTATTCTAAAGCCTAATCTTATCAAAACCAGATGTGGACAGAGAGTGGAAGAGATAGAAAGTAAGCAAGATCATGCAGAGAAAAAGGACAGAGAGAACAACAAAAACAAAGCAAGATAGAAAATGGCTAAAGAGAGAGTAAACCCTAACGAAAAACTCTCTACTGAGTATGCAAGGTTTGTAAAAGGAAAATAGTTTGATTGTTAGATCTTGATAAAGTGTCCAGGGAGAAAGAAGGAGAGGGAAAAAAGAGTGAAACAGATGTGTGATTGAACAATGCTGTAGATTGTGAGTACAGCTGGGTTTTTGCCTTTAACACAAGAATCTTAAGAAAAGCCCTAAGATCCTCCTCAACTATTGATCCGACAGTGAGTGTCCCCTACACTCCTCTATATTATGTGAAATATGGGCCAAAATGTTTTGTACAACTAACAAACATGCTGTACACTCAGGGCAGTCTGAGAGAGTCCACTACACTGCCCTTTGAGGACCACCACACTGGTCATGCATTAGCTAAAATTACAGCATGTTAAATGGATACTGAGATCAAATTCTCCAAATAAACAGAAGAATCCAAAACAGCTACTAATAACTCAAACAAGGTTTTTAAGTAGATCTTTTTTTTTTTTTTTAGTTATTTTAGATCAAACTAAAGAGAGACTATGGAGAGACTATGGCAAGTGGTGAAGGAATGTCTGGATGGGGAGGATTTTGCAGGTGTGGGAGAGCAGCAACTATAAACAAAAGCAGGGTAGATCTGTCAGAGCATGTACAAAAATGATTGTGTTTTTGATAATGAAATGACTCAATGAAAGAAAGAAACAATATCAGTAAGACCTGCAAGCTGTTATACTTTATGTAAAAAAATATATTTTATTTGAAATATTTTCCACTCATGTAACTTTTTAGGGATTATCCTTACAATATATTTAATTCAATTATTGGGGAAATATTTGCTCTGTTTCAGGTCCTCAGGCCTAGTCATATTTTATTCAAATGAATTGCAATATATTGCATTATGTTAGAAAGTGTTGTCCATATTTACTCTGTATGTATATTGTAATTTTCTATAAACCCACTCTATATGCAGTTTTGCATAAATGCATTAAAGGTGCAAACTCTGCATCATT
Organism: Hemibagrus guttatus; assembly: GCA_033459395.1. Lineage (NCBI taxonomy): Eukaryota > Metazoa > Chordata > Actinopteri > Siluriformes > Bagridae > Hemibagrus > Hemibagrus guttatus. Next base: position 16,709,987 of record JAUCMX010000001.1, read on the forward strand.
AGAGTATTTTAATTAAGCATTTAAGAAATATTTAATTTAATTTCCTGTTATTTACACAATAGTTATTTTTTTGTTTTCTCCAACCTAATTGTATGTGCAAGGCACAAGCATATCAGAAAAATACAGCCCTGGGACCTGCGTACCACTTGAGACGGCTCTGTACTCACTTATCCTGGCACACAGCACACACACAGTATCCACATGCAATCCTTCTGACATAAATGTAAGTCATACTACACAGATACCGTATCAATGTGTTTACAACCTAAATCTAATCCCAGTAATCCCAGTGATTTAAATAATCTGTCTCAATCCCAGTAATCCATACAGATGTGATTTGACATGGAAGGAATCTATTTGACTGAAGGCGATGAACAAGGTTTAACTGCATTTCAGGAGAAAAATATCAACATTAAAACGAAAGGAATAAACTGTAGTTGTATTCCCTTTTAAACATATTTGACAAGTATCCAATTCCAGTAATACTTGGTATATTAAAATTCTCCAAACTAGTACATAAGCAAAGTAAAAAATAAAAAAAATACAATTACCAAAGTATTTTCTATTCCTGGTCATTTCCAATGAAAAATACCAAGATTATCTGGCTCACAATGTTTACTACCTGGAAGAGTAATTTATAGGAATGGGTGATATGGGTCATCACAATATTTAACCATTACCTTATTTAACCATTATAGTACATTGAAATCATCTTCAAAATGACAGGGTATCACAATAAACACTAACAATCCACTTTATTAGGAACACCTGATCACCTGCGTATTCCTGAAGTTATCTAATCAGCCAATCATGTGGTACCTGTGCAATGCATACAGTCATGCAGATACAGGTCAAAAGCTTCGGTTAATATTCACATCAAATATCAGTATAAGGGCAAATGTGATCTAAGCTTTTTTGAAACATGTCATGGTTATTGGTGCCAGATGGACTGGTTTGCTCTTCAGGGATTTTCATGCACAACAGTTTAGAGCTGTGAAAAACAAAAAACATTCAGGAACTAGTGAATGGTGTTTGTCTTGAACAAGTGAATGGTTAACACGTGTACTATATGCCTTCAGTGATCTATCTAAAGACTTTCTGGCTGATTGTATTTTTAGGCCCTGAGCTTTTTTTTACTAATGATGATTTTGCTTAGGTTTTCTTAACAATGTGCTAACAAGACCCACTACATATTCATATATATTTAACAATTAAATGAAATAAAACATATAAAATTAAGGAATTTCAAAAAAGAAAAGGTAGGGAAACTTGAAATTAAAATGAAAATTGCAACTAAAACATTTTTAATCAAATCAATTAGTAAGTAACAAAAGAGCACTAAATTCTGGCAACAACAAAGATAACCAGTAAAGTCTATCATAATGTTATTATATCACATTATTGATAATCTATTGGTGCATTGCCCAGTCCCCATACAATATTTATGTTACTTGTAGCAGTTGTGTTAGTTTCCTTGAAACAAATCAGCACAATTACACCCAACCAGTAGCTATTTTATAAAGGAAGACGTTTAACAGAAACTTAAAAATTATACTTCTTAAACCTTATACTTCAAAATCTCAAACTTACATTAAAAGTAAACTGCATAGTTTTCCTTTGCTTTCTATGGGTGTGTCAATTTACAAAAACGGCACAAAGCTGCTATTTGTTTTTGTCTTCTTTGTTATCAGCGTCTGCCCATCTTTGGCAAAGCACTCAGTGTAATTCCTACTGCCATGTCCCACCACCAGCCCTCTCTCTCTCTCTCTCTCTCTCTCTCTCTCTCTCCCTCTCTCTCTCTCTCTCTCTCTCTCCCTCTCTCGTTCTCGTAACCCCCTCCCTCTTCCAACAGCATTCAATGTTCCATCTATATGACTGACAGGGAAAAACCCTTGAGCTTAATCAAGACTTAAAGGAGGAATGTAAAATAGCTTTCTCCATTAGGAAAAACACAAAAACAGAAAAGGCTTAACTCAGTTATGTGTTATCTATCAATACCTGCTTTAGAAGCACATATGAGCTATAGAAAGGAAAAGGAATCTTGTGCTCCTGTGTGTGTGTGTGTGTGTGTGTGTGTGTGTGTGTGTGTGTGTTTGTGTTCATGTGATACTTGTTACCAATCCTTACTAGAATAAACTAATAGACCTCAACTAAAAAAGAAATGAATCAGCCAAATATACTGAATTTCCTGTAACTCCCTTATTTAAAATCATATTGTAAATCTTTTGTTTGTTTTGTTATGGCCACAAGCTGTTGCAGATGCATTCCCAGGCTATAAATTACTTACACTCCATCTGTTTCTCTTTAACTCATCTCCTCTCCATGAGAGAACAACATGGGGCTTAATTTTAGGTTGGAGGCTTTTGATTTTAATAATGAGATAAATCTGTGTGGGAGAGTATAAAATAAACAACATTCAGATTTTAGTTTCACCTCAATACCTTTTTGTCTCACAGAAAGAGTCACATTTTCTTGGATGCCATTAACAATTAAAAAGGACATGATGAATTCTCTTATGCCTATCGTATAAAGGGGTATAACTTTTTAAAAGTTTTAAAAGGTTCTATAAAAGGCATTTCTCAATTAATTTGGATGCTTCTTGTTCAGCCTTTGCACTCGCTTGCAGGATGTGGCTGATCTGGAATCTGAGAAGCAGATGTTATGGCGCTCAGGTTGAGTGCAAGTGCGTTTCCGAGCTAGTGCTAAAGGGTTTAAATAAACCAATGAGAACATAACAACAGTGCAGTAGGTTAATCTACTAACAAAGTCAGGCAGCTTTGTAGTTCAGGCAGAGGACCACGGGTGTGAATGGGTGAGTACATGAGCAATGTAAAATTATTTATCATTATATTATATCATTATGCAGGTTTGGGGAGTACTGTCACCACAAGTAGCAAAGTTATTTCAATCAATTAGATTGGAAGGAGCATCCCCGTGCTTCATACTGTGTGACAACCAGTGTATATTGGTATTTCTTTCACATCCAGTGCAGGTTCCTCTACCAGTGGCCTAAATCATTGATCCCTTGGTCACATTGAGTTATAATTGCATGAAAAGGCAGGAAATCAGCAAACTAACATTATTTTAGGTGTCAAAATTTATTTGATTAGATGTATCAAATGACAGTGTAAAGTGCAGTTATGCATGCAGGTGGCTTATATTCCCTGGTATGTCATTTTACTGTGCATATGTTTCATGTGAGCTGTGTAATGTCATACAGGCTCTGTTTACACACAGAGAGATTTATCGTGTGTGTGTGTGTGTGTGTGTGTAGAGGTCAGTTCCTATAGGCAATATGCGGAATGTACAGGAAAAAGACAAGCATATATTTGATAAATGTCTGAAAGTCTAGACATAACGCATAAACACAGTATTGTGTATTATGTTAAAGTGAAAGTTAAATACTACGGCCTTTTTAGGTGACATATTTTCTCTTTGTTTTATGTGTATGTCTTTCACTCACTGTCTGATACTCACAGTCACATTCCTTTGTGATATCCTAGTATAACCATTACATTTGAATTATGAAAAACAAATAAACAAATCTCCTTCCTCTCTCTCTCTCTCTCTCTCTCTCTCTCTCTCTTTGTCTCTCTCTCTCTACTTGGAGCAGTTGTTCATGCAGGGGTTCATGGTTTAGATTTGTGTGTCTGTGTGTGTGTGTGTGTGTGTGTGTGTGTCCATCCATCCATCCATCCATCTGTCAATCCATCCATCCATCCATTTTTTTCTGTTCATTGGGGCATCAGTCTAAACAGAGGTGCACAGACCTTCCTCTCCCTAGCCACCTCCCGCAGCTCCTCCGTGAGGATACAAAGGGGCTCCTAGGCCAGACGAGAGATAAAATCTCTCTAGTCCTTGCTCTGCTCCAGGGTCTTCAACCCATTGAACATAGCCGAAATAGCTTCCCAAGGAGACAACCTAAACAAATTCCCAAAAGACTCCTTTTGCTGCAGAGGAGAAGTGTCTCTACTTTGACTCTTACTTTTCTCTTTGAATGTCACAGCTGTGTACTGAGCCCAGCCTTTCGAAATGGTATGTGTGTGTACTGGACACACCCACTCTAAAAACCAGACAACAAACTAGACACCTAAAGCATTGTGCATATAAATTTCACCTGACTGAGAACTAGAACATATAGTGGAACAAAGACCTGTATAGTCAACATGACATTAAGAAAACCACACACAATGTGTTTTACATACATTTATAAATCTTCTTACACACAAAGCAGTACATTTTACAGAAAAGCATTGTTTTGCAAAATATCACATGCTGTCTCAAAAAAGTGTTAATGAGAAAAAAATAAATGCTAAGGGTGCATATTGGTTTAAATATAAATGCTAAGGGGGAATATTGGTTTAAGATGAAAAACTGTCAGCCAGAATGATGATAGTACTACAATTCTTACAAACATGTCTTCTTTTTGACATTTTTAGGAACATGACATTACTTTGGCATTTTAAGTTGATACAGATGCAACTCATGCTTGTCAGCTGTTCACACAGAAAATGTTATGTGTGTGTGTGTGTGTGTGTGTGTGTGTGTGTGTGTGTGTGTGTGTGTGTGTGTGTGTGTGTGTGTGCGTGCACACTGCATGAATAGCTGCACTGAAACAAGAGAAGTAAAAATGGATAGCTATAAGTAATTTACAGCGACATACCTATGCAGGAATAAGAAGTGTTGTACCTGGATTCAGATCTTAATTACAAAAAAATCAGGAAAATTCAGACTAATGACGTATGTAGCTAGAAGGAGCTCTGTTGCAGAGGTCTAATAAGATTTGTGTATTTTAGGTGCAGCAAGTCATTCAATCAGTCATTCAATACCAATCACATACACCATATATATATACACACACACACACACACACACACACACACACACACACACACACACACACACACACACGTTTGTCTTCATGGGGACCTTTAGTTGACATAGTTATTAATAAAGCCAAATAATGCTATGACTATGACTTGACCAGTCATTTTGTGTAATGTTTTTTGTGTTCTTCTTGATGATCAGAGTAGCCAGTCTGTCTACACTTGTCTGGGCTATGCTGTATTTACTGAGAAATTTAGAGGAGCTCTAGCTCGGTCTGTTTACTTTTTTGGCATTTGAAGTTTGTTTTTATAAACAGAAACAAAAAAATGAAAATGAAAGTAATATTTGATTTTTATTTTAAAATCCATAAACAATGAGGGAAGTAATAAATCGTTTTTTAATGATGTGATGAAAATGTCAGACACCTTTTTAAAATTGATTTTCTTTCCTCATTTATACTTTAAATAAAGAAAGTTCTATAGTGTAGAAACGGAAAAACAGCTGCATTTTCTAGCGCAGTAAAGTTAGTTACTTTAGGGACCATCTGCAAATTTACCTCTCAGCACAAAACGAAGTCCAATAAGTAATACAAATTATGCTTACAAAGCCATAGTAAATGACTTGTGGGCAAACTGACTGAAAATATTTAGCAAATATGTCGCCTTAGACAACACCTCCCCTAATTTATGTACAGTACACAAATATTTTTAGAGAAAAAAAAATGCAGAAATTTATCAGAATGGGGTTAGTCATGTTCCAAAGGTTGTAGTACATTTGTAGTTACAAGACTGACTTACTACAGGTGAAATTCTGCCACTATCTCCCTTACTGTACATACAGTACATAATTATTCTTAGAAAAAAATACTGTAATTCACCAAAAGGGTTTTTCCATGTTCCCAAGGTTGTAGTATGTTCCTGCCAATATCACCCTTACTGTACATACAGTACACAATTATTCTTAGAAAACAATCACTGAATTTCAACAAAAGTTTTTTTTTCATGTTTCAAAGGCTGTAGTACATTTATAGTGACAAGACTGACTTACTACTACTTTCTTTATTTAAAGTATAAATGAGGAAAGAAAATCAAGTCTAATTTGAAAAAGGTGTCTGACATTTTCATCACATAATTACAAAACGATTTATTACTTCCCTCATTGTTTATGGATTTTAAAATAAAAATCAAATATTACTTTCATTTTCATTTTTTTTGTTTCTGTTTATAAAAAGAAACTTACCAAGAAGATACCAAAAAGTACACGGACCATGAATGTATGTGAGCTTTTCAACTACAGCCACTGGCTCAGAAGTCAAGTGCCCTCTAGTGGGTAATGAAAATTATTAGTCTTGACCAAATCTTTAGTTAGAATCTTTCGCCTTACTTCATTTCTTATCATGTGTCCAGTTAACAGGAGAAAATCTTGATTTCAATCAGCTACTAACCATGACTGGGAAATGTCTGACTCACTGGACATTCATTCTACAATATCAGTTTATTTACTTTAGCCACTCCTAAAGAGTGAAATGATTCATCCCAAGTTTCTATTAAAGCCATTTTACTGCAGTTATAAGAGAGAGTGTAAAAGAGAGAAAGAGAAAGACAGAGAGTTTGTGGTTTCTATGGTAGACATTAGGCACACCTGTCTCCTTGATCATTATCATCCTACATTGACTCTATAGGACGAGAGAGAGAGAGAGAGAGAGAGAGAGAGAGAGAGAGAGAGGGGGGCCTGCATGTCTAGACATAGTCATTATATGCACCTGTGCTCCTCTGTTTGTAGAGCACATTGTATCAAGACAAGACATATGTGTGTGTGTGTGTGTGTGTGTGTGTGTGTTTTTCTTTATAAAATGAATATCTAAATATACCCTAGAAAGAACATTCATGCATTTTGTTGCTGCTTTCAGATTCACAAGTGATGCCACAGGCTGTCAAGGTGCCAAATGTGAAAGGCTTGTATAGCTTTCTTATAAGCAAAGTCAAAACAAACTTCCATGTTAAACCCATTCACACTCCCATCTTCTCGTAATTCAGCTTTAGCTCACAGTTTAGCTAAAATAACTTAAAACTTACAATTAATGCTTCATACACCATCAACATATTACAATAAACTATGGGTATGTCAATGTGCTATTGCTGGAAAATCATCAAACAATAAATCCTGATATTTTGGTTGGACTTAAAATATCCAAGATGATGTTGATTGTTCTCATGCTTCAGCTGAACTTGGGCCATGAAAGATGATGTTGGGTCAGTGCACGGTAATGTAACAACAACAAAGTAGAACATGTTGAGAAATTCCACAAACTTTCCAACAATTCCAGAAGTACTGGAACAGTTCATTAAAAAAAGCAAAAAATAAATTTAAAATGAACACATTAAATTAGTGATTTAACAAATTTCAGCAAGGATGGATGCTTAAATTATGAACTATAGGTTTAAAAATATATTATTTTTTTCTACAAAACATATTTTTAAAAATTGGCATTATTATTGGCATATGGTAAGGCATACCCTGAAAAAAACAACAGCTCTCAGCCTCTTCCTGTAACATCTAAGATTGGTAAAAAAATGTGAAAAATATACCATTTGTTTTTGCTATGGAAATACAAATGAGAAAATGAGAAACATATTCCTGGAAAATCTGCGCATATATTGTGGTGAAAACTGATAGTCAGCAACTGGGAATTCTTCTAGTTTTTCTCATCCATCAACATTAAGTGTTACAAATTGACATCATATCCATAGACTGAGGTGGTCACTGGTTTCATCTGAAAACAATGTTTTTGATTATAGTTCCAATGACTCAGCTATGTCTCCTTAGCCTGGGCTCCCATTTATGTTCCCATGTGTTTAATAAGCAAAAATAGAACTTATAAGAGCTGCAAGAGTGTGCTTAAGAGTGTGCTTTAACTCTCCATTTGAATCTGTTCCCATCTGGTAAGGTAGGATTCTGACTTTTGTGTACTATTTGTTTAACTTGGTTGGTTCTAGAGTTGGTATTTGAACTGTTATTGTATAGCTTGTTGATCCTTGCTTCTTAGCTGTCTCGGGTGATTAATCAAGAATAGTTTCGGTCTTCCTTAAGGTGTGAATTGTGGGCAGGGCTAACTAATTTATGTTTGCAGATTGTCTCATCAATACCTGTTAATTACTTAAATAGTAAGTATATTGTCATCTTTTCTTGTTCTCTTACATCTTTAATCTCACTTTTCATACTTTGACAAGACCACAGATATGTGCCTCAAAACTATTTCTGTTGTTACCTCTTACAGACGCAGGCATTCTCATCCACGAAGCAGAGGTCATGTTTCCAGCAACCTCATCTACCCTCCCCTGTTGTCTCAGTCTCAAACAGTGGTGGTAGGTGGGCTCTGGAACTTCCAATCTGCTGTAAGGAAGGCTGACTTCATCTCAGCTTTAGCCTCCCACTATTCCTTTGATTTTCTGGCACTAACTGAGACCTGGATATCACCACAGAACACTACTACACTGGCTGTTCTATCCTCTGCCTATACTTTCTCTCACTCACCACGAGAATCAGGCAGGGGTGGTGGTACAGGTCTGCTGTTGTCATAGAGATGGTGTTCCTCACCTCTCCCCTTGTCTCATCTAACCATCTCTTCTTTTGAATTCCATGCAGTTTCAGTTACCTCTCCAATCAACCTCTTCATCATTGTCATCTACCGCCCCCCTGGTCCCCTAGGAGACTTCTTGGAAGAAATGGACACACTCCTCAGTGTCTTCCCTTCTGACAGCACCCCTCTGATGGTTCTTGGAGATTTCAACCTCCCATCTGACAAGCTTCACTCTTCTGGCCTTCGGGCTCTTCTGAATTCATTCTCCTTGTCTTTCAACAGCTGCCCTCCCACACACAAGGAAGGAAACGTCCTGGATCTAGTCTTCACTCATCCTTCCCCAGCTACAGACATGACTGCTACCCCACTTCATATCTCCGATCATCACCTGGTATCCTTCACTATCACTCTCCCTATCCTGCCTAAACGTAACTCCCAGCACCTCTCTCTCACCCGCCAAAACCTCCACTCTATCTCCTCTTCCTCTGTAGCTTCCTGCACTCTTTCATCTCTTCCTGACCATGACTCCTTTTCCTCCCTTCCCCTGGACTCAGCTACTGACACTTTGCTCTCCTCTCTTTCCTCAACCATGGACCTTCTCTGCCCTTTGTCCACTATACGCAGGAAGAATTCTTCTACTGCTCCTTGGCTGTCAGACGTGCTTCGCAACAATCGGAGAGAACTACGATCAGCAGCGAGGAAGTGGAAGAAATCTAAACTTGACACAGACCTGATCTCTTATCGTACGCTCCTGTCCAAATTCTCTTTGGACGTGACTTCTGCCAAGACCTCCTTCTACAAGGAAAAGCTTGAAACTTCTGCACAAGATCCCTGAAAGCTCCACAACATCTTCTCGTCACTACTCAACCCTCCGGCTCCACCTTCTCCATCCTCCCTGACCGCCGAAGATTTTGCCACTTTTTACACAGAGAAGATTGAGAGGATCTGCCAGACCTTCACTTCTGCCCCAACTTCATCTACATCACACAGTCAGCACTCCACTACTCCTTCACTGATGCAGCTCTCAACTGTAGCAGCAGAAGAGGTTTTGCAAATTATTCGGTCCTGCAATCCTACCACCTGCCCACTGGATCCAATCCCTTCAGCTGTGCTCCAGACCATCTCACCTGACCTCCTACCCTTCATCACCACAGTCATCAATGGATCCTTAACATCTGGTCATGTTCCAACTGTCTTTAAGAAAGCCAGAGTCATCCCCATCCTGAAAAAACCTGCTCTGGATCCCTCAGACATCAGCAACTACAGACCGGTATCACTTCTCTCATTCCTTTCAAAAATTCTTGAACATGTTTGTAATCAGATGTCTGACTATCTCATGCAGAATAACCTCCATGACCCCAACCAGTCTGGCTTCAAAGCAGCACATTCCACAGAGACTGCCCTTTTGGCAGTCACTGAGAAACTACATGCTGCTAGATCAGCCAAATTAGTCCTCATCCTCCTCGACCTGTCTGCAGCATTTGACACAGTAAACCACAAGACTCTCTTGTCCACCCTCAGGAGTCTTGGAATTTGTGGAACAGCATGGGAATGGTTTGCTTGCTACCTGGATGGTCGCTCATATCAGGTAACATGGAAGAGATTGACATCTGCTCCACGAAGACTCTCTACTGGTGTCCCACAAGGCTCAGTACTTGGTCCTCTCCTTTTCTCCCTCTATACTCACTCTCTTGGCAAAGTTATATCCTCACATGGATTTTCATACTACTGCTATGCCGATGACACCCAACTTATCTTCTCCTTCCCTCCCTCAGATACCATGGCTTCTGCTCGGATCTCAGCGCGTCTGGTGGACATTTCATCTTGGATGACGGCTCATCAGCTGAAACTCAATCCCAGCAAAACTGAGCTGCTGGTCATCCCAGGTGATCCATCCCCAGCCCAAGACCTTGCAATATCTCTGAACAACTCCATGATTTCCCCTTCAGCCACTGCTCACAACCTTGGGGTAACCATGGACAATCAACTATCCTTTTCCTCCCATGTCACTAATGTGACACGCGCATGCCGGTTTCTTCTGTACAACATCAGAAGGATGCGGCCATTTCTTTCCACACAGGCTACTCAGGTGCTTGTTCAGTCTCTGGTCATTTCGAGATTGGACTACTGCAACTCTCTTCTAGGGAGGTCTACCTCTGAACGCAATTCGCCCACTGCAAATGATCCAAAATGCAGCTGCATTTTCAACCTGCCTAAGCTCTCCCACACCACCCCACTGCTGTGTTCCCTCCACTGGCTTCCGGTAGCTGCACGCATCAGATTCAAAACACTAATGCTTGCCTACAAAGCCAAGAATGGACCAGCGCCATCTTACCTCAAAGCTCTCGTCACTCCTCGCACTGCACCTCGCTCACACCGATCCACTAGCACTGCTTAACTGGTCCCACCATCTCTCAGGGAAAAAGGTAGGTATACATCTAGACTCTTCTCTGTTCTGGCACCGAGGTGGTGGAACGAACTTCCCCTAGGTATCCGTACGGCCGAGTCTCCTGAAGTACTTAAACTAGCTCTTATTTTTCCCTGTTTATGTATTATGTTACAAAGTTTATAAAAAAAAAAAAAAAACTCAGTGTTTAGGCTAATGGTATCCCAAGTTTGTGTCCTATTGAACCAGTGTTAATGTATTCATTGACTGAGAACTAAAGCACTTTTGTACGTCGCTCTGGATAAGAGTGTCTGCCAAATGCCAGAAATGTAAATGTAAATGTATTAGATGTCCATCTGACACAGCAGTCTATTCAGCATAAAGATTAAACAAATGCCTATTGACCTCTACTACCGCTACATGACCATAACACATGCAGTCTGCAGGGAACATGTTAGCATTGTAAACCCCAGGCTTTCTCATTATGACACACAATTTACATTCTTAAGGTAACAATTTGATACAGAAGTTATCAATGAATCTGATTTTGATTTAGTAGCCTTAGGTCAATATTTGACCAACCTTGTTCAGGCTGTTAATAGCCCTGCTGTTAATTCATGAATGAAAATGATAACCAATCAAAGTTATGCTGTAAAAATATGCTTAAAATATGAGAATTATATTCATAAATTATATTTACACACCAGTTGTCAATACCCTTTTTCAATCATAAACCAGCAATTATGAATAATATTCAATAAATAATTGTTGCCGTAATTCATTACAGTCTCTGCCACACACAATGTATTTATGTGTAGCAGATTACCATTAATAGGTTACCAAGATTTGACAAGTGAAATAGTGCAGTCTGGGATTATTGCTTTGCCATGTAAGGTCATGTAAGTGTTTCCTTTGTGCCTTTTTTCCAAGTCATTTTTCTCTAAGAAAAATTTGATAAGACATTATTATAGCAGTATTATAACTAAATAATAACACATTCTGTATGTGCCAGAATTGTACTTAGTTAATGTTACCTCATATAAGAACCAGGTCATCTAACTTTCTCAAAAACAGGATTTTGTTATGATATCATCCATAACTACAGGTGGTGAGACAACACTAATTAGTCCAGCAGACCAAACCACAGTGACTGTCCACTTTCAGGGCAACTAGATAATTCCCACACAAAACAAACATAAGGTAGACATGACAGTACTCTACACAAGTCTGAGATGAACAGAGATAATGATGTATTTAAGTCTGGGAGATGAGTAATACACGCATGACAACACTTTAGATTTACCGATTAAACCTGTAAAAATCACCAAAACAGCTTTACAAGCTTGTTTGTTTGAGGCATTATTCTTTATAATACTTTATAATACTAATGTAAAAATTATATTAGCATTATCAAGACATAGTGCTTTGTGCAGCTCTGTGTTCATATTAGTAATATTTCAAAAGAAGTAAAGGTTGGAGATAAAGCCCTGAACTGACCATATTAACTGACCAAGCGTTATTGAATAGGTTTTACACACAATGGGACTAGAATATTCTTGGTTGTAAAACAGCAGTATTATTTAGGCTTTCAAAAGTTCAGACATCTCCAACCTATAGATATGTATGCATGTATGTATGTATGTATGTATGTATGTATAGACAGATAGATAGATAGATAGATAGATAGATAGATAGATAGATAGATAGATAGATCTAGATAGACGGACGAACGGACGGACGGACGGGCAGACAGACAGACAGAGAGACAGACAGACAGATAGACCGATAGATAGATAGATAGATAGATAGATAGATAGATAGATAGATAGATGGACGGACGGACGGACGGACGGACGGACGGACGGACGGACGGACGGACAGACAGACAGACAGACAGGTAGATAGATAGATAGATAGATAGATAGATAGATAGATAGATAGATAGATAGATAGATAGATAGATAGAGATTTTAGTATGTCATGAAGTGTGATGAATAAAGAGAAATATGCTTCCTGTTTCAGTAGTCATTGGGCAAACCTCCATCTGTTGCTACATGAATAGAAAAGCTCAGTCTTAAGTAAACACAGAGCCAGCGATATCGATATCTTTCAACAGACACTACCCCAGGCGGTGGGTTTCTCGTGTGTAGATGTGTGCTGTATTTGTTTTACTGACATGGACAAAAGCAGCTCTCCCGGTGTACCTGAAAGAAGACTGTCAGGAATACACAAGGTACCTGAACAATTCTGTGGCACAAACTCATTCGTTTCACTGTTTTCGTTTAATGAATCCAGGAACTGTTGAATGTTTTACTTCTGCATACCGATATTAATTTGTTAACAGTTTTGATAGTTATAAAAGAAAGAAAGAAAGAAAGAAAGAAAGAAAGAAAGAAAGAAACCTACTCACTGATTTCTTGAAACGGAGTTTTTCTGTGCATGTAATCAGCCCTCCAGCTGTAACACGTGTGTCCCGTTAAACAACGTGGATTTAAACGGCACGCACGCGGACGATAAGGAGCTCGAGCGATAAACGTTGCCAACAGGTGCGTGACGTTCCAGCGCCCCGAAGTCTCGAGCCGTGCTAACTGCGCTGTGATTGGACGAGGGCTTTAAGAGCGGGTAATTAATGACGTCACAAATTTTAGTTGCTTGGCTTATCAAATCGAGTTGTTTTTTATTATTATTATTATTATTATTATTATTATTATTATTATTATTATTATTATTATTATTATTATTTATATTTATTATTATTATTATTATATTTATATATATATTTTTTTTTATTATTATTATTATTTTTTTTTTTTTTTTGTTCAGCATCTAGAATCACACCCAGATATACTGTGTGTTTCTATAACATTGGAGTTTTTGTATCAGTGAAGCAGTAGAACAGCAAAGACAAATCAATTCTCAATTCTACAGTTTATTTTTAATTGCCTGGTGTCACATTTCTAACATCCAGTGCTCTACTGTGGACATAAACCACAATTCTTATCCACAAAGAAGTTTTTTCTCAAGCTTTTAAAAGAAAAGGTTCAACCGTACCTGAGTCGAAATACACTATATCGCCAAAAGTTTTGGGACGTCTGCCTTTACATGCACATGAATGTAATATGGAGTTGGCCCGCCCTTTGCAGCTATAACAGCTTCAACTCTTCTGGGAAGGATTTCCACGAGGTTTAGGAGTGTGTTTACGGGAATTTTTGATCATTCCTCTAGAAGCGCATTTGTGAGGTCAGGCACTTATGTTGGACGAGAAGGTCTGGCTCACAGTCTCCGCTGTAATTCATCCCAAAGGTGTTCTGTCGGCTTGAGGTCAGGACTCTGTGCAGGCCAGTCAAGTTCCTCCACACCAAACTCACTCATCCATGTCTTTATGGACCTTGTTGTGTGCACTGGTGCACAGTCATGTTGGAACAGGAAGGGCCATACCCAAACTGTTCCCACAAAGTTAGGAGCATGAAATTGTCCATTAAAAGAGCATTAAGAGTTCCTTTCACTGGAACTAAGCGGCCAAGTCAAAACCCTGAAACACAACACCTGAATTCAATGATCTGGAGGGGTGTCCTAAAACTTTTGGCAATATAGTGTATCTGGCAAGTACTATTAACTTCCTGCATGTGACAATACTCTCTAATATTTTTTACATATCTTGGCTATTGGATAGAGTTGCTTGGCGGAATCCCTTTCTCATGAAAACAAACATCCAAACACACCTACATTTTAACAAACCATCATGTGGCAAAATGTGTTGTGGGCATTATTCTCAAAGATAAGATTGTCTCAAAAAAACACTTGATCACAATACCCACTGTGACAAATGGTGGTGGCAGAATCTTGCTATGGGTCTGCCTCTCATTAGCTTGGACTGGGGTTCTAATCATGATAGAGGGAATCTAAAATAACCCCAAATACCAAATTCAGTAGAGGGTTGGTCAACTTCCTGCACGTACATGACCAAAAGCACAGGATTTGTGTTTTTGGTCATATACATGCAGGAAGTTCACCACCCACCCCACCCCCAACGGATTTGGAATTTATCTGTCAAAAAAGAAATGGCTTCAGATGAGACAGATCAAAGTTTAGAAATGGTCTAGTCAGAGCTTAGATCGAAATCCTTTCAAAAACATGTGGAATGACTTGAAAAGGGCTGTGCACAGAAGATCCACTCACAATTTTTGCAAAGAAGAGGGGAATGGAATTACCAGATCAAGTGTGCTATGTTGGGAGACTCTTACCCAAAAGACTGACTGCTGTATTACAAGTAAAAGGTGCTTCAACATCGTATTAGGCAATGGGTGTGTTTTTGCCCCATAACAGCCCCCACCCCGAAAAAAATGCTTCCATTTGCTTTTCAGTTGAAAATTATTATTATTATTTATAGTAGTAGTAGTAGTAGTAGTAGTAGTATTTATTATTATTATTATTATTATTATTAAGAAAGAAGAAAAGAAGAAGTAGAAGCAGAATCATAATGTTTTGTATTACATTAAAATTTTTAAAACTGCTTATTTTGGATACATGTTCTCACAACTAAAAACAAATAAAAGAGATTTGAAAATTCTAGTATATTCAGCATATTATATTGTTAATATATATAGTGAAACATTAATGTTTATGTCTGCTGTGATTTTCAACACACCGTCTAATATACTGTAGACTAGCTGTTTTTTTATTTTTTTAAAGCTAGATGCAACTTTCCTGTTCCTCCACTGGAGGGCGCCAATGGCCGTGTGATAATGCTGCCTGTGAGACGCTTTTAAGTTTAACTAATTCTTTACCAGAGTTGGTTACTGTATGTGGAAAAATATATTTATAAGTCACTTGACTTAGAGGCAACATTATTTTAAGTTTAATGTCCTGTGAATTAGTATGGCGCAAACTGAGAGCATGTGAGTAGGCTGAAAACTGAGTATGCGTATGTGTGAATGCACTATGACTCGGCCTAAATCACAGCTCCCACTGGGTTTCCCAGGTTTGCACAAAACTGGCTCAGCTGATCTGAAGAACAAAATGTAGTGTCCTCTTTAGAATAAATATAGCTGGTTAAGATCACATGTGGAACACTGCGGCACGGTTCTTTAGAGGCAGAGTGTGCCAGACCTCCACCTGTCTGTCAGATAGAGAGAGGACTTGTATTTGGGTCAGAGAGCTGTGGGAGAGAGCACACACACATGTACTGTGTGTGTTTTAAGAGCTGCACTGCAGTGTGTGCGGCTTTCTGTTTGTGAACACTGTGTAAGGATAAAGATGAAGCAAAAAGATGGCATTAGTGTTGCTTACAGCATTTGAGAGGAAAAAGGATCAGATGTGCATAATGTATGTGATGATGACAAAGATGACTGGGGAAATGTACTGAGGAACTGCCAGATAGTTACAACGTCTCAAAACACCTTTTCATAAGCCATTATCAGCAAACTGTGTCACACTTTGAATTTGTTTTAGAGTTCCAGATGTGCCACTCTACTCTACAACTAACTGGGGTGGTTTTGGCCTAAAACTTATGCATAAGTAGGTCAGCATGCATACATGACCTAGCTCAGCTTTCTGTTCAAAATAGGACTTTTCTCATCTTTTGTTGTCTTACAAAAAAGATTGTACAAGTTTGCATCTCTCGTCCACTCTTTTTGGGCCAGAGGGTCAGGTTGCTGCCTTGCATTATTTACTTGATATTTCATCATATAATTTCCATTCAGAAGTCAGCAGTGCGTGCTAGCAACAGTCTACGAAATTCATTTTACAGCACTTTTAAGATCAAATCTACAGGCAAAAAATGACTTATTATACAAGTAGGATTTCTGATTTTCAGTTATTTACCTTTATGTTAATTTAGATTTAGATCTAGATTAGATTTAGATTTTTTAATTTAGTTTAGATTTTTCTAACACATCCAGTGCAACACAATCTGAAATCCTCAAAAATGTCATTGATATAATATTAATGATTGTTGCATGTTTTCTATATATGACCCTTCACTCAACCTACCCAATATAAATCCAGTCACCCATGGTGTACATCAGCCTATTCACCATTACTTATTTTATTCTAAATTATTACCAGTTATACAACTAATTATAACTCATTATAAATCAAATTACAATGCTGTAGTCCATACTTGGCTTGTTTGAGTCTCGAAAACGTCTAAATGTATATAACCTGGGTTTTATTATACATCCTGTACCCTCAGCAACCTCATAAACAAAGCAGAGGTTTTATATGTAAATATGCTAATCTTCCCTAGATTTAAAAATGGACAACTGTTAATCGTCTTATGAGAAAGCTTCAGTCAGCTAGTACAGAATAGTAAATACATCAGCCATAATATTAAATACTAGGGACAAGAACCCATAATGAGTTATATAAATAATCACATGGTAATGGAAAAACATTTAACATGGATAATAAATGGGAAAAACATATGCCATATTTTTTTTTTTTAATTTTCACTATTTGACTATTATAAGGAGCAGTGTGTACAATATTACTTTCCTGGGTTAACTGTGTGTGTGATTGAATGTGTTTGTGAGTATTTTCTTATCTAATGTCGCCTCCTACCTGTCCCTCCATTCTGTTTCCCTCCTGCTGTTTCTTTTGTGGTGTGTCCAAGCCTATCCCAATAAGCAGCCTGTTGGCAGTGAATAATATTCTCAGTAGTCACACTTGCATGGAAGCAACTACTGTGGATTTACTCCTTGGTGTGACCTGTATCCACTGGTATTTTTGGTGACTCTTGGGGCCTGAACATACACCCCCACAGCCCCTACTACACACCAAATGTACTCCATCTCCCCACTCCAATCCAAGGCAACCCACTATTCAACCACCATATCCACTATCATATCACCCTACTTCGTTCTATGGATAATAATCATCCATCCACAATGAAACTGTATGATATCTTGTATTGTTTTTTTTGCAATGGTAGCACTGACTTGCACTGACTTGCTCATGTGGGTCGTCTTTATTATACCTTATTATAGCACTAGCTGGGTTGGACGTTTACTGAGTGGAGGAAGAGCTAGGACTGAAGGATGAGTATTACTTGGTGGCTAGCTGTGAGAGTCAGGGATGGTGAATGCTCTGTAGTGATGATTCAATGATGTCACACACTGGGGGGAAGCTGGGATACAAGCTGTGGCATTATACAGTTATGAGACACTTTGACTCTAACATATGTAAGTAACATAAGTAACATATATAATTTGTATATTGTATGTATTCACATATTTAATTTGCATTGTGTTTCTGGCTGTATTGTTTTCTTAACAACTTTCTTTTTCTTTTTTCTTTTCACTTCTAAGCAGAACATTTGTACAGTCTACTTCTGTGTATGAAATGTGAGTAGTAGTAGTTTTTAGGTTAGTGTTAGACTTTTAGATTAGAAATAATGTAAATAGTCAAAGCCTAATCATAAAACAATCATCCAATCAATGATCAAGATATTGTAAAATACTATTAAAAAGAAATGTTTGGCTTTTAGTTTAGCTTTTAGTTTCTTACTTAGAACCTTGAATAATTAAGGTTACATGTACAAGGAAAGTATTATGAGAGTCTCTTTGTAAAAGCTGTATTATGACTTAAGTTGAACCATATTTACTTTGTATTTACTTTATACATGTTCTTTGTGTTTCTGAGGGAATAAAAACTACAGCATTATTGTAGTGCTTTATAAAATCCAAATGATTTATTCTTGTTTTTCTTTCGATCAGTGTTATTTGTTGCACAAGTGCATATAACCTGTGCTTGTGTTCCATTTAGCATCCATACAGGCACACTGGTTCCAGACTAAATCTGCTGTCAAATTTAGACTCACCATTTTTCTCTTCAGTGCCCCGTGTCTCTGAATATGCAAGGTGGGTTGAAACAATTAGTTAATGGAACATAGAGAGGACAGAATGGGTCCTCATCTAATCTCCTTTTAAAACTGCTCCAGTTAATCCTGTGCTGCCCTGGTAAATGACAACTCACAGTCATCAAATGAAATATGAAACACCATGTTGTGCCATTTTTGGATTTGTCATAATCTAAAGATTCCCTGCTAAAGTAATATCTGAATGATTATCATGAATTGTCGGGAGGCCATAATATGGACCCTGAACGTGTAGTGTCATATGTACAGGGCACTGCCTTCCTGCATCACACACCTTCTATTCCTTCTTTTTTTATCAACACAATTGAAAACATATTTTTCTGGCTGTGTGCTCTGCCTTTTAATTTTTAATTTTTTTTTTTAATAGGTGTGTGTGTGTGTGTGTGTGTGTGTGTGTGTGTGTGTGTGTGTGTGTGTGTGTGTGTGTGAGAGAGAGAGAGAGAGAGAGAGAGAGACAGAGAGAGACAGAGAGAGCGCAACTGACCCTGGGCTTTGCAAATGCTCATTCAAGAGCTGACATTGGTTTAAATAAGCAGCACCAGCAAATTCAACCCAAGCACAGCAACGTCAACATCAAATAATAACTTAGTGTTTAACACAGAAACAAGCTGTGTACACTAGGATTCATATCTTGTAATAAATACGGAGATATTACATCTAATTGCATAAAGTTGAATAGTGATTAACTTAAGGTCAAACTCTGAAAAATTAGAGATCAGAATACAATTTCATCTGAATGGTGTCTGTGGTTAAATTAGATTTTTTTTTTTTACATATAATCAACAATTTCCAAAAGTGCAAATCAATGAAAGGGTTAAACCTCCTCACATCAGGTATAAAAAGTGAATCTAACCCTTTTCAAGTTCTTTCTGTAACACAAAAATCAGATAATAATTCCTGTGCTCAAAAGGGGAAATTATATATATGCTTCATATATTCAAGAGAAGACATTATCTTTGATAATAGTTATAATTGAGTAGTTAGTAACATTTACATTGGCGTTACAGCTTATGATTACTAATTAATGGTGAAGTAGGCAAAGTATAATTTTCATACAGATAAATACATACAGATTATAAATATTGCTTCAGAAGTCACAAGGTCAAGGGTTACTTACTGCAAATGATAATAGGCATTTCACATTCATTATGTTTTCACATTCTATATGTGTAAACGTGTGTATGTGAGTGTATACAGTAAGATAGAGAAAGAAAGGCATCCTCAGTGATACTCAGCTGGGAATAACACATTTTTCTGACATCTGCTTCTGCTGACATTTCCAGGTGGATTGAGAGAAGCAAAGAGAGAGTGATGGAAGGAATGGCGATGTGTTCCAACCTCTTCTCAAACGGCACAGCTATAATTAGAGCCAGCACTTACACACACAAACGTGTTAAAATTGTTTGGGTCATACACACGTCCATCATTACTTGACAAATTTCAATGCCTAAAATGTATAGTCATCTATACATTTATAGCAATCTATAATTATTATAACTTCTCAAAAATGGCAGCATATATGGTTACATTTTATTTTTGTTATATAAAGATTTTTTTTCGCCTTCTCTCTGACTCTGCCTGTCTCTCTTTGAAATGTGTGGATCTCACGCTGAGAATAGACGTGTTCGACGAAGTAAAAGTGCAGCTCTGGAGGTGATAATTAATCAGATTTTCACATTGAGAAATTTATGATCTTTTCTAAACCTCTCGGAAAGCTGTTGTCAATGCAATTTAAAGCTGCCTTTACACATGGGACAAGTTGGAGTTTTTGCACATAGCAATGGTGTTGAATGGGTTGTATTACATTTTTTGAACATACAAAACATACAAAATTGATGCCTTTATGCACAGGATTATGGGAAATAGAGCGTGAAAGACAGAATAAGAGCAAATAAAAGCAAAGGAAGGAGGTGCTATGTAATCGACGTTCTTATTCACATAGCTATCTTCAATGTTCTCTGGTATCTGTTTGCACAGGCCCTTTATATCCATGAGGTAAAGTATATTTGTTGGTGTGGATTCTGTTACATCTGAAATATTAAACAATGTCCTGCATTACTGACTCAGCTGCTCCAGAATATTTGCTCCATTTGTTTTTCTTCCCCTATTACTTTAGCTGAAATTTCAGATGAGCAAAAAGAAATATATACCAGAATGAATCAGAAATGAGAATGACTACGAATTGTGGTTAGAAGTCTAATGTTCAATATCTGGATATAAAAAGGGGTGGGCATGGGACTTGGGGTTGGGGTTTGGGGTGTGATAATTATTGTCACTGATTGATTTTTTTGGGGAGGAAGAGGAGGCTAGTATTCATTTATTTAACTTTTTAGATTTTAAATTTAGGATTTAATTTATTTCATACTGTTCTTTTCTTTTCGATTCTATCGAAAGCTTGACTTTATTTGTACTCTTGTAACTGCAACTCATGAGGTGTTTTTTTTTTTTTTTAATATACACTTATGACACAACCATTTCAGTATTTGTCAAGCCCTCATCTCTACACCCTTGGTTCTATGTAATGTCACTCTTCTTGCCCATGGTCAAAAGCCTCCAGGCTTTGAGGTCAGAGGGTGACGCAATCTACCAGAAACTGCTTCTCCAAGAGTTATTTTGCTCTCCTTTTCTGTAGACTACGATTAAAATTTGGCCCAGCACAGCTGTTCCTCAAATGGCCTCAGAGTCTCTAGCACTGGCAGCCATGTGTCTCTGTGCCATCTGCTGATCAGATGGCGCATCACATTGTAGAAAGCCCTTCATCTGGTTTTGACATCCCTATTAATTTCTCTTAAATAGAGCTTAAGTATTTGTGTAAATGTGAGTGAATGGAGAGTTCTGTGGACTGCTAGAGTTTACTAAATCCCTGTATTTTATATGTTATTATGTTTTTATTATATAGATCTTCAGAGTAAGTGTTCTTGAATCCCTTAAATGACAAGGGCAATTATAGATCCACCAATAGCTGTCTTTGTATTGATTTTCAAGACATCTCCTCTTGTCCTTTCCTTTTAAATGAGTGACTCACCTACAGTTTAGCAGAATATTTTGTCAATTCAGTGGTAGTTGCTTCATATAGCTTTGAAAACTCACATATTGATGTTAATTTTTTATATCTGTAATGCTTATGAATAGCTTATAACAATAATTAGCTTTTAGGTTTTAACCCATTATGCAGGAAAAGGAGGCACTTTATTTTGTGAAGTGTGTGAGGTAAAGTGTATTTGTATCATCCTCCTCTTGTGTTCTTCAATCAGTTTCTTATTTGCTAATCCTGCTTCAGTTATCTTGAAGCTTAAGACCATGGACAGGAGAACACTTCATTTTATTATCTCATAATCAAACACATTACAAATTACTTGAAAAAATACAGGCTGTGCCAAAAGTCTCCATACATAGGGCAAATTAACACTTTTTAACAAAATGTCTAACAAAATGCCCCATACTTAATTACTAATAGCCTTTAAGAATACATTTGACAAAAGAAGTCTGTGGGGTATCAGGTAAAGATACAGAACAAAGACCATTTAAAGGAGTGCTTAAAGGCTCTGCATAAAACTTTAATCATGATTACGTTTGGGACTTGACTGCTTGACTCAAAAATCTGCCAAAATTATAGATAGTGGATTATTATCCAGTTGTTTATAGACTGATTTCTTGTGATATAGAGCAGAAGAGATTTGTTTTGTCAGTATGGTGTGGTAAATTTGGTTTCATTGAAAAATATGGCATGAAAAGTTTGAAATGTTTAACACATTAATAATGTCTGCAAGGCAGATCTCAAGAAGAGCTCTACTTTGACTCTACTAGATTCTGTGACCAATGGAACTCAAGGGAAACAGAAGCACACACACTGGGTTTTAGTAGGACTATGCAAAGTAGGAGAAGAAGTGTAGCTTAAAGCAAGTAGTTTGACTCTGCATCTTGAGCAAGCAGAAAGTAATTTCATTACTGAACGTTGAGTGGCTTTCAAATATGTCTGCCAATTTCTTGAATCAATTGTCTGAAACCACATCCTATTTGCAATATTGTGCACTATTTTGGGAGTCTGCCATTTTTAGGCTTTTTGAAAGAGGATAATATCTAGCATGCATATGATGTCCCACAATACACTATTTAAGATCCAAATGATATTCCCTAAGAAGGTATCATTTATTCATGGTGGTCTGCATGAGAAATCACAAACTGAGTTCCCTATATTTTAATGTTATATAATGCTCATGAAACCCAGACCTTTTAGGAACAGAGGTATTGATTCTCCATATCCAATGACTACTAGCCATATGCTCCTATGTGAAATTAATACCTACTAATTAATTGTTTTGAAACAAAATCAATTGTTGCTGAAAATGTTAGGTAATTGACAGTGCTGTGGTAAGGGTAGTTTAATGGATCACCTTCTCTTCCACTTAAATGTTACAACACCTACTGTTCTTATATGATCACTAAAATCTGTGGTGCATAATGAAACATGCCAAACCACAGAAGCAACGATGGGCAGCAAATATGGTTTTAAATAATTGAATTTATACAGAATTCTTAAATTTTTAGCATTGACGTATGACACAGTTCTAGGTATTGGGCATGTGTCTACTCAGTGTTGAATGCGTTCAAAACTGATCAACTGTTTGAAAGAGGGCCTTCTCAAGTGGTGTGTGTGCCATAATTGCTGCTGCTTTATCTTGCCAGAGAAAATACCCCTACCATATAAAATATTTCCCCAATCCCACACTTTTCACCATAATCTCTCCCCAGCTGAAGCAACTGAGAAACATTTGTATTTTTTCTACATTAAACCTAAAACATTTTGTGTGTTTTCAGTAACTCTATGGTCATTTTCTTGCTGCTTTCAGAATATTACTAACAATTTCACACACTTCTTTGTTGCTATAATTTAGCTGATGCATAATCAGCATAACCCCTCCCCTAAGGGCAGGGCTTTCATAAAAATCTTATTTTCCAGAAGATTAATTAAGACAGGCTTGCTTTACATTACAATAAATGTTGTATTGTATTGAGTAAATACAATGAAATAGTAAAATGGCTAAGTAGTAGTAAAATGGCTAAGCAAAACAGAAACTGTGAATTTGTGAGCAGATTAATAGTCAGCACCTACCAGTAACACCAATGTTTTTAAGATAATTGATTTAGTTTTCCAAATGCAAGTTCTCACTACTACACATTTGAAGAATTGAGTTAATTGAGATGTAACTTGTGTGTTCTGGCTATATATAGTCAAAATATACATATTATAATAAATGCAAATATATTTGTATGTAGACAACCTCCTGATCTCAAGAGCTGGAACATATAATATCTGGTCATTTAACTGTGTAAATTAACAGTTGGGGGGTTTAATGTTTAAACACTGAACATAGAAACCTTCAGTTCTCTGAAGAGTATAGTTATTCTCAGGTAGAATATTTACAGACTTATTTTAATTATATCTTAGGCTTCAGTTTTGGCCAAATGTGCTTTGAAAACTTTGCTTATAAGGAAATTTCCATCAGCAGTTTTGGCATTACAAGATTTGATGAGCTTTTAGCACTTTGGGCTACAATAATAGCAGGCATTGTAAAAAAAAAAAAAATAATAAAATAAAATATAAATAAATAAATGTTCAGGTGGGGGAATATAAATGTGCTGCTCAAGCGGTTGTCTAGTCGCCCCTGTCCATGGTGCTGACCCAATCTTGCGCTCGCTCGCTCTCTCTCTCTCTCTCTCTCTCTCTCTCTCTCTCTCTCTCTCTCTCTCTCTCTCTCTCCCTCTCCCTCTCTCTCGCTCTCTCGCTCACTCTCTCTCCCACTCTTCCATACTCTCTCTCTTTTCTCTGTCCCCTTTAACTCTCTCCCTCCCCATGCTTGCTCTCTTATTCTCCACCTTTCCCTTTCCTCTCGCTCTCTCTCTCTCTCTCTCTCTCTCTCTCTCTCTCTCTCTCTCTCTCTCTCTCTTTCGCCCCTCACTCTCTTTTCCCCTCGGGCCCTGTGTGAGGAGCGTTGCAGCATCAGTGCTTGTTTTCAAGCCCTGTCTCTTCGCTGCAAACGTGAATGTACTGAGTACTGATGAAAATCACTGTTTTAGCCGCTTCCGTTCGCTGGAGACAAGCCGACTCAGAGGCGAATCGAGTTCACTCTAGTAGTCTAACACTCGCTTTTTTTAACCATCTCCAATTCACGAGGCATTTCAGAACCGGCAGAACCTACAAGTGACTTGATCACTGACTGAAATGCAACGCCGACTGTTACCGGTTTGAGAAGAAGGACTGCAATCTTAAGTTTCCGGGATAAATAATTGCTCTCCTGCACGTGTGACACAAACACTTGATGATCGCAGCTAAAAGGTACGCCTACATTTATCGTATGTAAGTTTATTTTTGTATTGTTTCATGTGTGCGACTGAATGGATTTAGGATTGCAAGACCACAACGTGGATGTGAATGAAGATACCCTGAGAAGTGTGGTTCACTATTATTTTTTCATAATGTAGCCATGCTTCAGCTGATTTTATTAATTGTTGTTGTTGTTGTTGTTTTTGCTGCTGCTGCTGCTGCTGTTGTCTAATGTTTGTCAATTAAGTGAGAAATGCGAGTGACATAAAGTAGTCATTTATAACCAGTACTCGTGTGTCAAGCGGTCTTTACTCCTAAACTCGACCTATCACACTGCATAGTAATCATTACGTTTAGCGAATCAGAAATGTCTAACAAATATGAGACAGCCAATCAGCGATCATTTCCGCTTATTTCTCCTTGTGACAGTGTGGTGTCTGGACGTGTAGCAATGGAGTTGGATATAAGGATTGTGTGTTATAACGCAGATTTTAGCTGACACTTAAAAAACTGTATTCTGACCTTGCCTGCGAACATCAATACACTTAAACCCTTATGCTCTGTTCAGATCTTAACATTTCTGGCCTGGGGGCTGATGGTCCCAGAAATCTAACTGCTACATGGACTATTTTCAATTCAGTTCAATTCAATTCAATTCAGTTTTACTTGTATAGAACTTTTAACAACGGACATTGTTAAAAGCTTTACAATACATAAGAAACATAGTACAAAAGTCCAAGAATAATGACAAAATCATCCCTAGTGAGCAAGCCTGAGGTGACTGTGGCAAGGAAAAAGTCCCTTAGATGGTAAGAGGAAGAAAGTTTGAGAGGAACAAGACTCAAAAGGGAACCCATCCTCATTTGAGTGACACCGGAGAGTGTGATTATAAATTATTATAAACACCAGAGAGTGTGATTATGAACAATGTCGTTTCTACAGTCATATACAGTCAGCTAGAGTTTGATGCAGATACAGCATATGTAGAATGTTGTTGTGTGTATTAATTAGGAGGTTGTTGTCATCCTCAAAGTCCACATAGGGTTGGCATCTTCGCTTTGAATACCCCAAAATTTTCCCCTAAGTTTTTCCATTTGGTGTAATTATAGCCAAACAGACAGAATTACTGGAGCCCAATATCCTCCCTGCTGTCCTAAAATTAATGTTAACATTTCTACTTGGTAGTGACCATTAAATTCCCAATCTATTAATCATCTCACATAAAACTAATAGGAAATGTATGTAGTTCCAATGGTTAAAAATTATTACTTTACTAAATATCTAAAAATGAAGGCAAAGGATATGAATGGGCAATTATCTATGGGCTATACATATTATTTAGGCTTTTTTTTTTTGGTTTTCAGTATCAATGTTTTTAGCAGCTGCAATGCTATTTAGAAACTCATTATATCAAGCTCAATATACAATGTTAAGTATATTGAACATTCTACAGTATGAATGTTATAACAGGAGCAGCTCTTCATAAGAGATGTATTTACTGATGTATTTACTGTATTTACTAATGATTGTATAACAATCACCATAATAGTGAAAATGTCAAAAATATCTATCTTACTGTATGTTCTTGTGTAGCATTTCTGTCCATTCACACTACACTTCTAATTATGTATTGACCGTAAACAAATACTCTGTAAAGCCATATAATAACTTGCAGTTCAGAAAAAAAATGCAACAATTCCTTCCTTCATCTTTGGTAACTGTTTTGTCCTAGTCATAGAAGAGCATATATAATATCCATAGCATATCCTATTAATACCGGGCACAAGAGCAGGAATATGCTCTTAATGCTGTGAATAACATCTGCAACAGTGTGATGGTGTTTGTTTTTGTATTTGTAAATGTCTTTTCAATGAGTCAAGTGTAAAGAGACCAGCAGCAGAAAAGGTCATGAAGGCTCTATCAGGCGTATCCAGAACAGTAGTGTTTGCCCATATTTACGGGCAGCTGAAGCTGACCATACTCTTCTGATGCTTGTAAGGAAGTGTTCATGTGTCTTAAGATCAAGTCACACTGCACTTTAATGTCAACAAATTATTTACAGTAACTTTGGTTTCTGTCATGCATTTTTGTTGCAAGTAGAAACAGCTGCATTATTGGCACTTTTTTATTGAGTTTGAAAGCCTGAACATTAATATAATTTTCAGTAAAATGTAGTTCAGTAAAGAATGTCTCCCACTGCCATTCTACCTATTTCTCTCTTTCACTCTCTCTCATACACCTGCTCTCAAATACACATTAGTCTAATAGTCCATAGAAGTCTGTCAAATCAATTTTAGGTTTAATATGACCTGTCCAACTACAGAGCTATTTTAACTGAAAAGAATCCAGAAGGGCAGATCATTATTACCTCCACTCTGCTGGTAAAAAAAAATCTATTCGCCCACGAAAAACCCTTTTTGTTATGTACATGTGTCGATATTATCATCAATAGAAATCAGTGAGGTTCAGTCTGGCCAGAGCTAGTTAGAGTTCAATCTAAAGAAAATTGAGGTTAATTGTGAAGAGAAAGGGGGTTAAAGAAACATTTTTGTTTTGTTTTGAGGAGGGTTCGGTTATTTTTGAGTCTCTATAAGGCTGTTGTTTCAATAGGGGTCAGAGGAAAAATGTTTTTTAGTAAAATCACACCAAACTTAAAGACAAGAAACAGACACAAAAACCATTTAAGATGTTTTGCGCCTGTAGAGCAACACTAACTCTGGGACACAGAGAAGCAAATTGTGGTGTAATTATTGACTGATCAAGACTGCTGGGAGATGAAATACAGATAGGAGGCAGAGCTCTCTCTCTCTCTCTCTCTTTCTCTTTCTCTCTCTTTCTCTCTCTCTCTCTCTCTCTCACACACACACACACACACACACACACACACACATAAACATCACGTATTGTTCTATATTTGAATGACCTTAGTTCAGGTAAAAGGCTATTTCGCTGAAAAAATTTGGAAGACAATATCATGGGAGCTGGCAATATGAATATTGTTGTCTTTCCAACACGAATAACCTCTTTTAATATGAGGATCATTTTAATGGAAGGTCGTTCAGCATTTTGTGTTTACTGCAGTGCATTTGTAAATGAAAATGGATGCCTTCACAGATGGACCAGATGAATGAGATAGTGAGAGAGAGAGAGAGAGAGAGAGAGAGAGAGAGAGAGAGAGAGAGGGGAGAGAGAGAGAGAGAGAGTAATGCATGCACTATTCATTTAGATTTCATTAGTGTTTTAGGCTGTCTACTGTATTGTCAGAAGTGTGAATAATTGAAACTATGAAAATGCCAGGCAGATCCTCCATGTGCTTGGAGCTGTGTGTTTATCTAATCAGTGACCATACGTAGAATTGTGTATATTCAGGAATACATATTTAGATTTTTCTATATGGAAGGAGAGAAGGAAGTTGGAAAGGAAAGGAAAAATGGTAGAAGTAAAGAAGTTGTGGAGAAAGGGTGGAAGAGAGGGAAGACAGAAGAAAAAAGTGGACAGGAGAATGAAAAGAAGGGAAGTATGAGGAATAATGAAAGGAAGGAAGGAAGGAAGGAAGGAAGGAAGGAAGGAAGGAAGAAAGGAAGGAAGGAAGGAAGGAAGGACGGAAGGAAGGACGGAAGGACGGACGGACGGACGGACGGACGGAAGGAAGGATTGAAGACAGAAAGATCACTATTCAGAGTGTGCTTTTGAATATTCTAATTAATGCCCACTTGATTCGTCAATCCTATATCTTTTAGTTTGCAATTGACCTAAGTCTGCCATATTTAAGGAAATGCTAATTAGAAGCTCTGATACTGATAAGAGGCTCAAGATCAAGGATATATTGTTGCTTCCTACATAGAAGTCACTTCTTTACTATAGCATGTTACAAGCATAAATATCAACATTCAATTAATGTTATACATCATATAATCATGTTTAATTAAGCCTAATTCAGTAAGTCACATCAGTGGCCAAGGAAAATAGCATCCTTGTTTCCAC
The DNA here is from genome assembly GCA_033459395.1 of Hemibagrus guttatus. Taxonomy (NCBI): domain Eukaryota; kingdom Metazoa; phylum Chordata; class Actinopteri; order Siluriformes; family Bagridae; genus Hemibagrus; species Hemibagrus guttatus. The sequence goes on from JAUCMX010000001.1 coordinate 16,738,965, forward strand.
TCCTTGCTTCTTTGAAGGGAGGAGCTAAGAAATGAGGAAGGAAAACAAGAAAAGGAAATGAGGAGGCACAATTTAATGAAGAAGAAGCACCCAACATTACTGTACATTTATCACTTCACACCATGACAGTGATCATTAGTGGGTAGGCTCAAGTTGTGAGTACGCTGAAGGAGTACACTAGAAGGCCCAATTAAACTGTCCACACACACACACACACACACACACACACACACACACACACACACACACACACACACACACACACATCAATGTCAGAATAAAGGTATGGTGGGATGTGTGTTATCTGACTAGCAGTTACAGATTGCAGACAGAAAGCATCTTAGGACAAGATGGCATGACATTAAGTCAATCTAATCACTACTGAACACACACACACAATGCAGAAGAATTACATGACACAGAAAGGGTAGCACACAAACTGCCACTGAGTAAATGCAAACAGAAATACAAACAGATTTTATTTAGGAAGGCTCAGCTGTGTGATGTATTTTTATCACATCATCTTCATTTAACAGAGGAGACTGATAATTAAACCTCTTTTTTTTTGCCTCCTCTAAAGCCTTCTAGCAGTGATACAGCCATGCATATCAGTACCAAATCTCAGTACCCTCATGCTTCATTACAGCTTCATTTTAATGGCCAAGGATTGTGACCAAACATACAGAACGCTAGATGAACAGTTGTTTTTTTTTTTAAATCAATTCTTGAATGTGAACATACAGTATTAAGAGTTGTGTAAAAGTGTGCCTCTTAAGGTTTTAGTTTTTACAGACAGCAGTTTGAACCTGACACCCCTTCTATCTGCTCATTTAATTTACAACAGTAAAGTCTGCAGTCTGCTGCCCTTCTCAGGAAGTGCTGAACAGCAGAGAGGTCAATAGGCTGTGAAATATGATAATGACTATAGACTGAGGTGGGATTTGAGATTGTGTTTCTGACCCTGAAAACTGTAAGGTATTATTGTGTGTATGGGGTGGTGGTGGTAATTCGTCCCTTAATGGGGAGCAGTTGTCCCATGATGATTGGAATACAAAACAAAATTGCCTCTTCACAAAAAGACAGGTTTTATTTAAAAAGCTAAAAGTACCAACAGATTTTTTTCTATTGCTGAGGGTCAGGTTAGGGTTACGTGAATGCATTTAGGTACAGAATACACAAGTCAGTTGGCGTAATAAATAAAGCTTGGAGGTATGGGGAAAGATTACCCTCCCCCTGTTTGCTGCATTCTTGCCACCCAACCCACCACTCTGCTCATTCATTTTTATCACATTTTGTCCCTGCTTTGTCAGAACAAATATAATCTATGCATTTCCTAAGCCTGACAGTAGAAGGTGCAATTTAGTAAGACTAGTTACTGGTATTTCAAAAGAGATATTATGGATTCTCCCAAGTGGAATACAACAAGCATGCATGTACTTTATATGAGTTTGATGACAGTGACCCGAACTTTTAATCCAGTTCCATAGACTCTTGCCGTCATTTTCAAATGTTTTAACAGCCAAAGTAACTAGCAGACATCAAAATGGCTCCTGAGTGGCAGCATAGAAAAACATTTATGCCACAGATCATCGAATCAGGATACCACAGCCATTTTACCCTCAAGTTTTGCACTCACAGTATAAAACTTCTGTGGTGAAAATCTGTTACACTGCCCTGTGACAGAGCATCAGCACAGGTTGGCTTCATGTGTCTTGGAGGAAGCATGTGTTTGCCCCACCCTCCCTGGCCAGTAGCTGTTGTATGTGCACATGATCTGTGGCAAAGAGCACACACTGTTTCTCCTTCATCTCATATGATATGATGCATATATACACTGCTGAATTGTAAATACAAATGCCAAATCTCCCTCCATTTTTATTTTAGCGGCAAAAATTTGTGACCAGAAGCTGATATGTTGTTAAGTTTAATGCACCACCCACTGATAAACATTATTACCATGGCAACCACTCATAGGAACATGAACAGGCGTCTTCATAGTACAGAGACTGGAGACTTGAAGCTATAAAATCGATTTATGCGTGAACATAGCTTTAGGTGGATTATAGTCAGTGCATTGTCACTACCACCTCTATTTCACCAGACTAATACAGATTTTTATTTTGTCTTGCATTCCAGACTTTCTTTTATGCGTAACAGCCTGGGCTCACATGCTTTCTCAACTATTACACATTTGTCCGATTCAGATAATAATTGTTACTTTTGGTTCATTTGCTACTTGGTTTGCAGCAAAGAGAAAAACATCCCAGATTTATATTCAAATGGACTAAACACTGCATTTGTCCTACCTTAACCGGGATTAAATTCATTCATTGTCTGCCGCTTATCCGAACTACACTCGGGTCACGGGGAGCCTGTGCCTATCTCAGGCGTCATAGGGCATCAAGGCAGGATACACCCTGGACAGAGTGCCAACCTATCGCAGGGCACACACACACTCTCATTCACTACAGACAATTTAGAGATGCTAATCAACCTACCATGCATGTCTTTGGACTGGGGGAGGAAACCGGAGTACCCGGAGGAAACCCCCGAGGCACGGGGAGAACATGCAAACTCCACACACATGGCGGAGGCAGGAATCGAACCCCCAACCCTGGAGGTGTGAGGCAAACGTGCTAACCACTAAGCCACCGTGCCCCCCTGGGATTAAATTGTTAAAGAAAAAATGGATGAATAAATGAATGAATAAATGAACGAATGAATGAACGAATGAATGAATGAATGAATGAATGAATGAATGAATAGTTTTTACATTGCAAATACAGTGCTGATTTGTAATCCCAATAAAGTACTCTGAAATGAGAAAACATGTACAATAACGCTTTTAAAGGTGAAACTATTTTTGCATGCCACAGAAAGGATTATTCATAGCAGAATTGGTCATAACATTTGACTTCCAATTATAAGTGGATTAGACCTGAAGCAGACAAAATTAATCAGGAAGAATTAAGAAAAGGCAATTTATCTAATGTTCATAATTGCGGAACAAAAACGATCCCCTGGACAGCTGTTTCTAAAGCAGTGTGATTCATAGTGTTATTATAGATTATCCATGCTTAATGTAAAGGTCATCATAGTAAACCCATTTCATTTTTCTTTGACTTGAACCAAAAACAGTGCCAGTGGTAGGAGCCCTTAGTCCCCTCTCTGCTGAATCCTTCTGAAAGCATCCTTTGAGCATAAACAAAGAAAAATGGGTGCAGATGTATTTTTAGTATTTTGATCATGACCTGTTTATAGATATAGCTCATGATAAAAATGAAAGGGCTAAGCAAAGGAGGAAAAGCACAGACCAGTCTGACTTCAAGAAGACAGGGCACATTTCCCTACTTCTGTCATTACATGCCTTTGTGATTGAGTACATGAAGAAACATTTCTCATCTGTCCATACATATGTCATGTGATATTCAAAAAAGGGAGGGTGGTTTCTAGAAATGTAAATTCTTTTTATTTAGGCTATTTACATTTATGTATTTTATTTAGGGTAAACATGGCATCACTGTACACAAAAATCTTGTATAGATACTTTAATTGAAATTGCAGGAAGTATACAGGTGCATCTCAATAAATTAGAATGTCGTGGAAAAGTTCATTTATTTCAGTAATTCAACTCAAATTGTGAAACTCGTGTGTTAAATAAATTCAGTGCACACAGACTGAAGTAGTTTAAGTCTTTGGTTCTTTTAATTGTGATGATTTTGGCTCACATTTAACAAAACCCCACTAATTGACACCCTTCACAAGGAGGGTAAGCCACAAACATTCATTGCCAAAGAAGCTGGCTGTTCACAGAGTGCTGTATCCAAGCATGTTAACAGAAAGTTGAGTGGAAGGAAAAAAGTGTGGAAGAAAAAGATGCACAACCAACCGAGAGAACCACAGCCATATGAGGCTTGTCAAGCAAAATCCATTCAAGAATTTGAGTGAACTTCACAAGGAATGGACTGAGGCTGGGGTCAAGGCATCAAGAGCCACCACACACAGACGTGTCAAGGAATTTGGCTACAGTTGTCGTATTCCTCTTGTTAAGCCACTCCTGAACCACAGACAACGTCAGAGGCATCTTACCTGGGATAAGGAGAAGAAGAACTGGACTGTTGCCCAGTGGTCCAAAGTCCTCTTTTCAGATGAGAGCAAGTTTTGTATTTCATTTGGAAACCAAGGTCCTAGATTCTGGAGGAAGGGTGGAGAAGCTCATAGCCCAAGTTGCTTGAAGTCCAGTGTTAAGTTTCCACAGTCTGTGGTGATTTGGGGTGCAATGTCATCTGCTGGTGTTGGTCCATTGTGTTTTTTGAAAACCAAAGTCACTGTACCCGTTTACCAAGAGATTTTGGAGCACTTCATGCTTCCTTCTGCTGACCAGCTTTTTGAAGACGCTGATTTAATTTTCCAGCAGGATTTGGCACCTGCACACACTGCCAAAAGCACAAAGTTGGTTAAATGACCATGGTGTTGTTGTGCTTGACTGGCCAGCAAACTCACAAGACCTGAACCCCATAGAGAATCTATGGGGTATTGTCAAGAGGAAAATGAGAAACAAGAGACCAAAAAATGCAGATGAGCTGAAGGCCACTGTCAAAGAACCCTGGGCTTCCATACCACCTCAGCAGTGCCACAAACTGATCACCTCCATGCCACGCCGAATTGAGGCAGTAATTAAAGCAAAAGGAGCCCCTACCAAGTATTGAGTACATGTACAGTAAATGAACATACTTTCAAGAAGGCCAACAATTCACTAAAAATGTTTTTTTTTACTGGTCTTATGAAGTATTCTAATTTGTTGAGAATCATCACCATTAAAAGAACCAAAGACTTAAACTACTTCAGTCTGTGTGCATTGAATTTATTTAATACATGAGTTTCACAATTTGAGTTGAATTACTGAAATAAATGAACTTTTCAATGACATTCTAATTTATTGAGATGCACCTGTAGTTACTCTGTACAGGAGAAGCTTCACCAGACATTCACTAAAGGCTGGTAATAATTTCAAACCCAATATTTGAAAAAAAAACATTTTATTTTCATTTTTAATGACATTTAAATGACATTCCTAGGGCATCTATAGCGGGTTGCATTTGTTCCAGTCTCTTTTCCTCAGACAGACTCCTGCAGCCTTACCCAATGTCCCTGTTATAAATATCAACCCTAATTATTAGGTTCCACTTTTTTTATTCTGCCTGTTGTTTATCTGTAGGTTCTGTTAAATTTAACAAGAGAAAATTACTGTTGTGTTAGAGCAATGTGGCGAAATTATGGCTGAAACTGTACATTAACAGGTCCAATAAATTAACACATAGAGTCTAATATAAAGTTAATTGCAATGCATGTGTCTTTGTATTTGCACTTCAGTAATTATTATTATTTATTAAATATTATCAGTAATGGAAACACACACACACACACACACACACACACACACACACACACACACACACACACAAGCTGAGTCTGTGCCTTAATTTAGCCTCAATTTTCGAGTAGTGTTATCACCTGAAGTCACAGTCACACATCCTTTTAATGGCGATGACGTTCCTCTTCCCTTCCTGTTGCGTGTGTAATCTGTTAATAATCTGTCCCAGACAATAAGTCAACAACAAAATTAAGAGGTCTAAAAAGTAATCACATGATGTTTTTGTGACTGTGCTTTTTAGTGCTATAACTGTACTGTACATTCATTTAGTGCTGGAACAAATCAGCTAAAGTACATATATACAGTTTCATACACCACTGTAGATCTGAACTTTCACACATAGTGTAGTTTTAGCAGGTGTAGTGAATGAGGTTTGTGTTGGGAAGATAGAAAATCTATTGGCTAGCTACTATATAATTTGGGGCATATGTGTCAGTATCATCAGTATCATCAGTATTTGTACCATGATTAAACTTAGATCTAACTATCTGTAAGGGCTTTCCAGCAAATCTTCTCTAAAGCTTCTCTTGCTTTCCACTCCTCTTTTTCTGACCATGTGGGTGTCTGAAAACCATGGCAGACTCAAAAGAGACCTTCTCAATCCTTTGGGAAAGTATTAAACCAGAACATTAAAGTTTGATGACTTTCATTCACTTATCTCTCAGCACTGGCCCAGCAAATCAGGCCAATTAGCCTGAGACCAGGGACACATATCTAAATGAGATGATTTTTTTTCTTTAACAAAATGTCCTGGTACATTATTGTTGTATTTTATTTCTATAAAGTCGACAAAGAGCTCAGCCTAGGGTTCACTGTTATGATTCTAAATGATAGCCCTTATTGTCTTCTATTTCTTCTATTTTTTTTCTCTTTTATGCTATGTGGGCATTTTTCTGGCATGTTCTAGGTTCACTTATCCCCTATTAATTCAGTTAAACTTAGTTTTATTTGTACAGAGCTTTTAACATTGGACATTGTCATAAAGCACTTTTATAGAAATACATAAGGGTAAAAAGCTTTTGGCTGCTCCCTGTTTGGGGTCACCACAGCGAACCAACTGGTCCGAACAACAACTTGGCAAATGTTTTACACTGGATGCCCTTCCTGACGCAACCCTCCCATTTTTCCGGGCTTGGGACCGAACCCAGGCCTTCCGCATGATAGGTGAGAAACCTACCACTGAGCCACCAATGCCCCATAGAAATACACAAGGATAAATTTTCAATTTAAAAATGTGTCTCTTATGATAAAGCCAGAGACGTTGGTGTCAAGGAAAGTTTCCTGAGTCAGTATGTGGAAGAAACATTAAGAGAAACCAGATCTGGTCTGGTCTGAATCAAAATGAACACATATGAGTGATGATGTCTTAGTGCTCTCCATCTGCATAATCAAAACAGCATTTGACGGAATATCTTTTGAACAAATGGTTTGCATCATTCTAGTACACCTCTATAGATATGTTGAATGCAAACCAAGGCACATCAAGACTGTTGTGGGCCAACACTTAACAAAAACACTACTGTTTTTTTCCCATAAATTTGTTGCCTGTTCCTTCCTTTTTGTTTTTGTACATGACGATTATTCTACACAGTATATCAAACCAAATAAATCAGTTAGACCTCAAAAGGGAATTAGATTATGTTGACTTGTATGCAATCTGAAAGAATACATTACTGATTGCTTCATAGTTGAGGAATTTGTAATCAATAGTAGATTTGCTTACATTTCCTTCCTTCCTCTAGCTGATATTTCATCCATTCCTATGCCTTTGAAACCAACTCTTTCATCTCAATCTTGATTCAACCTCCTCAGATATGGAGGTGTTCCTGTGACTGATTGAAGCGACCACCAGGTTTTGCTATAGTTCACTCATCTGTTATACATGCCTGGTGCACCTGTGAATTGGCTACTGCTGAATCCTTTTTTGATCACTCTCTCCACTCCAGCAAAAATGAGAATCTTCCTTCAAAAAATGAAAATCAGAGCTTATGTTCAAAGGTAAAGGAGAATGAATCCTATTCAAGGTTGTTTAGTGAGCTGTTGAGACTCACTGGCAGTTAATTTTATAGAAAGCAAGAAAGAAGAAGTGCCCAAGGGAGGAATCTCATTAGCATATCTGATGTAATGCAAATAAGCCAACATTGCAACATGTCATTACTGAGTTAATCGACCTGGAAAAATATCACTGCATCGTCCCTCTAGTTATAAGTGCACTAGTCACTGAATTAAAGCATTTTCTGTTGTCCTAAACATCTTTTGTAAGATATCTAATCGGTTAGAAAAATTCATAATGACCCTTTGAACTAAAAGTTACATTTTGAGATCATTATTATATGACTGTTAACACTGCAGCTTTAGATTATTCCTAAAACAAATTTGTTCACAGTTTGTAAAAAAAAACTGCCTTCTGTTAGCACTTACACATATGGCAATGTGAGAAACAGAAATCTATCTGCCTCTCTTTCCTCATCCGCGCAGTGACAGTGCGTACAAGTTTACTAGGACTAAGGTTGGTAACAAGACTTAAAGCTGGAATCAGTCTGCTTCTCAATCCCAGATGGCCTTATTGTGCTGTGGGTGTGCAGCTTAATCTGGTTTCAGTCTGTGTTATAGGTAGCACACCAAAAATACACAGCAGCTCAGCTGCTCCTGAGATTAGTCATTTTGCTACAACCAGGATTGGATCTCTGTGCTCTGTGATATGTAGAGGGGGGAATTGAGGACAACTGTGAAAAAATGCAACCTCTGAATTAAGGATAAGGAAGAAGATGGCTTGTCGTTGATGCAGTGAAAAGCTTTGGGACATTTAGTAATACGTTCCAAACTATTTGTGCTCATTTATTAATTCAATGCTTGAGTTACCTCGAGATACAGGATATATTTTCTCTTGTGATTATGGATGTTTTTTTGTGTTTGTAAATCAATGATGTATCATTAATAATAGAAAAAAACCTTACCAGCCCTACGTACAGCCAACCAATTAAAAGACAACATTTACAAATCTATAGTAAAATGTTACTTTCTTCTCCGACTTCATGACTGTAAACAAAATGTGAAATTGGCCAGTTGATTGGTCAGTATGTTTCATTCATTCTATGTTCATCCTGAATGATGATTGGCTGGCGGATGAAACCTTATTAAAACAAGTTAACTGTGATTCTGGAGACAAGATTATAAAGCATCCACTAGTGATTGTGAGCTTACCTAATTTTCAACTAAAATGGCAGATAGAATCTTATAATACTGAGGACTGTGCTAGCAGCACCACAAGTGATATGCTGTTAGAACAAGTATGCCAACTTGGTTTCAACTTTGGAATGACCATTAGTACTAAATGGCTAAACTCCCTTCCTCCAACACATATGCAGTTTACAAATGTGTATATTTTAATACAGACATCTATATTTGTACAGCTACTTATTGTAACCCTATTAAATGTGCATGAATATATGCATGTACAGACTAAGCAGTGACTCAACCCACTGGTTTGCTTGATTACACAAAATCTCAGGTTTATTCACTGTAATTTCTTATGCGATTAAAAATGCTTATTCTTAAAATGACTCATGAACCTGCAACCATCCATCTATTGTGTCTACCTGTATACTGATTAATTTTTTTTATACAAATGCAATTTATCTAGTCAAATCTTTTTAAGCAGTCAGTAGCAGCACTTTAAACCGTCATTAAGTTTTTGGGTTTTTTTTTAAATATGCACAGAAAGTACAATGGAGTGATCTACAGTTTGTAGTAATTTATTAATTCAGCAAAACTAAATCAACTCAACGTACTTAGTTATAGTATTTCATAATAATATAATTCCAGCCAGCAACGTTACAGTCAATACCAGAGTTACCCACTGAACCCTATTCCTAGAAATTCCTTTTTGATGTTATTTAAAAGCATATTTCTTTTTGTGCAATGGGGTACGACCCCATTCTGTCTATTTTCAAAAATACAAACAGTAGAGAAAAAGAACCATGTGGTGTGTGCTTTTCAGCCAGTGCAAAACACTGTGCTTCAATCTTTATCCATGTGCAACGTGCTGTTTTAAAATGAAATCCCACCTACTAGCTGGAATAGTAATGTCTGAGGTAAGCACTGTGTTAAAAACTTAACAAGAAACTGTTCACAATATAAACAGCACCCAATCCATTCACTGAACTTAATGTGTGTGTGTGTGTGTGTGTGTGTGTGTGTGTGTGGTGTGTGTGTGTGTGTGTGTGTGTGTGTGTGTGTGTGTGTGTGTGTGTGTGTGTGAGTGAGTGAGTGAGTGAGTGAGAGAGAGAGAGAGAGAGAGAGAGTAGAGAGAGAGAGAGAGAGAGAGAGAGAGAGAGAGAGAGAGAGAGAGAGAGAGAGAGAGAGAGAGAGAGAGAGAGAGAGAGAGAGAGAAAGAGAGAGGCATGCCGGGTTGGAGCTCAGTGGTGGCTGCATTGATTCATTCATGCTGAGAGCAAAAGCATGTGTCCAGAGAAGAAGAGGCCCATTTTCTCACCATAACAAGTGGGGATTGATGCTCCTCTTGGCCTGCAAAGATACTAACATGCACCACACATGAGAGACGCCCTTATTGATTTTTTTTCTGAGCGCATGATACTCTTAAACCTGTGTGTGATTGTGTGTGTGTGTGTGTGTGTGTGTGTGTGTGTGTGTGTGTGTGTGTGTGTGTGTGTGTGTGTGTGTGTGTGTGTGTGTATGTGTGTGTGTGTGTGTGTGTGTGTGTGTGTGTGTGTGTGTGTGTGTGTGCTTGAGACTTTCAGAAGACTTATTCAAGATGGGGAACAATTCCTATCATTCATTTTCAGGCAAGCAGAGCTCAGAGTCAGAACGTGAGTGGAAAATTAAGGATAATGTGCTGATTTTTATAGAAGGATATCACAAGATCATAGCAATATAGTCATAGATGCAGAATACACAGACAATTAAATGAGAGTAATTCACAAACCTGTAACACCTGCTTAGAATCCATTTTCTCTATTTTCTACACCCTTAATGTTCATGTTTATCTGATGGTACTACACTTACCATTCACTTTAATAGGAACACCTGTACACTTGCTCATTTAAGCAGTTATCATGTGGCAGCGACACAATGCATAAAACCATATAGATGTAGGTCAGGATCTTCAGCTTATGTTCACATCCAACATCAGAACGGGAAAAGTGTGATCTCTGTGACTTTAACTGTGGCATGCTTGCTCACAAATGTTCACAAATCATGGTTCAACAATAACATTGAGTAAGTGACAGTTTTGTTCATGGAAACACTTAAAAATAAAAAGTCAGAGGAAAATGACCAGAATGGTTCCCGCTCACAGGAAGAATGAAGCAACTCATATAATAATTGTTTACAAATGCGTTAAGCAAAAAAACATCTCAGCATGCACAAAACACTGAACCATGAGGTGGATGAGCTATAACAGTAGAAGACCATATCAGGTTCCATTCCTGTCAGACATGAACAGGAATCTTTTATCCCGTATTTACCTGTCCAGTTTGGCTGAGACTCTCCCCACTGAGTGATTTACAGCACACAATAAGGCAGAATGCAACAGATCAACACTAGAACTACACTAGTAATAGATATAGAATATGATCATTAGCATTATTTGTGGATATAATATATACTCTCACCCTGATTGGCTGACATTAAGCAGTCCATCATTAACTCAGACTTAGTTTATAACTCAGTATCAGATTAAAGATCAAACTATCATCATACACCAACACTGGTTCCAGTTGAATGCTAAATGTGTGCATGTGTGTGTGCTTCTTCTGCAAGAAAAATAATAATTTCACATAGTAGTTATTAATTCACATTAGTAACAACGTCAGAAAATGTTGCATGTTGCAAGGTTTTTTTTTGTGCCTGTGACATCCACTTAAAAACGAGCGAAAAAAGCAAGCCTAAAAAGAGTCTAAAATGATGCCTTTGTAACATAATAAGTGCACTTGCTTTTTAAAAGGCTGCATTTATTTTTTATGTTGAATAGGCTTGCACTTATGTCATGCTTTGATCTCTTTGATATTTGGGCTTTTTAAGTCCTGCTGAAAAAGAGAGCCTAAATAGCTTAAATAGGCTAAAGTCTGAGGCTAACCTAATTGCTATTTACTATAGGTGTCACAAAGAGAGATAGAGAGAGAGAGACAGAGAGAGAAAAATATAGACAGTCACTCTGTCAAAAAATATGTTGTGAAGAAAGAGGGATGGAGTGAGAATCAAGGACAGATAAGGCAGAGAAATGTCTGTACAGAGTGTAACATTGAATGAGCTTTCTTTTGTAAGTCACACACACACATAAACAAACACACATGCACACAAACCTACAGTGGCCTCGATTGGCCACCAGCTGATACACTACCTGCCACAGACTCAGCCTTGGCCAGAAATAGAACTTTCTATATTTTACATGCTCCATCTCTCTCTCTCTCTCTCTCTCTCTCTCTCTCTCTCTCTCTCTCTCTCTCTCTCTCTCTCTCTCTCTCTCTCTCTCTGTATGAGGCCAATTCTCCAATTTTGATTACTTCCTGTAATCCCTCTCTATGGTCAGTAAATAGAGTTGTTCTGAGAGTTAAAAATGTAGGTAGGCTGCATTGCTCCCATCATCTCTACACTGCATAGTGATGAAGGGAAATAAGAGATATCAGTGGATGGACCTGTCCATGATCTGTGCAATTGGGAATTAATTAAAGTTGTTTCCTGTCAGTAGCACTGCCCTGGTTGCCATCTTGTTCTAAAGGATAATGCCAAAACAAGCTCTTTGATTTAATGCTTATGGGGTCACATCTACAGCATCCTTTTCTGTTTGTTTGCCCTGTTGCCTATCTCTGGTTTCTAAGCTATTATTAGATAAATAATGACAATTAAGCTGCACTTGCATTTGCTGTGTGAATAGAATCAACCTATATTTACACTAAAACATGATAAATGCAAAATGTCCTGATAAAGTCTGAAGTCATAGCAGAGAAACTTTGCTCAAACATGAGGTTTTCATAGTTTTCACATTGTTTCACATAGTTTTCACATTTCATCAAAGTAGTAGAGAGCAGTGGTTGACAAAGAGAACCTTCAGTTATATTGTTCAACGTAACAACCTAGCATGAATTATGAATATGAATTGTTATTGAGTTCATATCTTCTTCTTCTTTCGGCTTTTCCCTTCAGGGGTCGCCACAGCGAATCATCTCTCTCCACCTATCCCTATCTTCTGCATCCTCAACACTTGCACCCACTAGCTTCATATCCTCATTAATTCCATCCATATACCTCCTCTTTGGCCTTCCTCTTTGCCTCCTGCCTGGCAGCTCCATGTCCAACATTCTCCTACCAATATACTCACTCTCCCTCCTCTGAACATGTCCAAACCATCTTAATCTGGCCTCCTTAACTTTGTCCCCCAAACGTCCAACATGAGCTGTCCCTCTGATGTACTCGTCCCTAATCCTGTCCAATCTTGTCACTCCCAAAGAGAACCTCAACATCTTCAGCTCTGCTACCTCTAGCTCTGACTCCTGTCTCTTCCTCAGTGACACTGTCTCTAAACCATACAGCATGGCCGGTCTCACCACTGTCCTGTACACCTTCCCCTTGATTCTCGCTGATATTTTCTGATCACACAGAACTCCCGACACCTTTCTCCACCCATTCCAACCTGCCTGCACTCGCTTCTTTACCTCTTTCCCACACTCTCCATTACTCTGGACTGTTGACCCCAAGTACTTAAACTCCTCTACCTTCTTCACCTCTTCACCCTGTAACCTTACTGTTCCACTTCCCTCCCTTTCATTCACACACATGTACTCAGTCTTACTACGACTGACCTTCATTCCTCTTCTCTCCAGCACAAACCTCCACCTCTCCAGGTTTTCCTCCACCTGCTCCCTGCTCTCACTACAGATCACAATGTCATCTGCAAACATCATTGTCCAAGGAGACTCCTGTCTGACCTCCTCTGACAACTGGTCCATCACTACAGCAAACAGGAAGGGGCTCAGAGCCGATCCCTGATGCAGTCCCACCTCCACATTGAACTCCTCTGTCTGACCTACAGCACACCTCACCACTGTCCTGCTCCTCTCATACATGTCCTGCACCACTCTGACATACTTCTCCGCTACTCCTGACTTCCTCATACAGTACCACAGCTCTTCTCTTGGCACCCTGTCATACGCTTTCTCCAAGTCTACAAACACACAGTGCAACTCCCTCTGCCCATCCCTATACTTCTCCATCAAAATTCTCAGAGCAAAAATTGCATCCGTTGTGCTCTTTCTGGGCATGAAGCCATACTGCTGCTCACAAATTTCCACTACCTTCCTTAACCTAGCTTCCACTACTCTTTCCCATACCTTCATTGTATGGCTCATCAACTTTATCCCCCTATAGTTACTGCAACTCTGCACGTCACCCTTATTCTTAAAGATCGGCACTAACACACTTCTTCTCCATTCCTCAGGCATCCTCTCACTCTCTAAAACCCTGTTGAACAAACTAGCTAAAAATTCCACTGCTGCCTCTCCCAGACACTTCCAGACCTCCACCGGGATGTCCTCAGGACCAACTGCCTTCCCACTTTTCATCCTCTTCAAAGCCTTCCTGACTTCATCCTTTCTAATCTTATCTACTTTCTGTTCCACAGAGTTCACCCCTTCTACTTTTTTTCCCTCTCATTTTCCTCATTCATCAGCTCCTCAAAGTATTCCTTCCATCTCCTCTGTACACTCTCCTCACTTGTGAGCACCCTTCCATCTCTATCCTTAATAACTCTAACTTGCTGCACATCCTTCCCATCTCGATCCCTCTGCCTAGCTAACCTGTACAAGTCCTTCTCTCCTTCTCTATTGTCTAACCTAGTGTACAACTCGTCATATGCCTTCTGCTTGGCCTTAGACACCTCCCTCTTCACTCTGCGCTGTAACTCCTTGTATTCCTGTCTATTCTCTTCAGTCCTGTCCATGTCCCACTTCTTCTTGGCTAACCTCTTCCTCTGGATACTATCCTGAACTTCCTCATTCCACCACCAAGTCTCCTTATCTTCTTTCCTCCTTCCAGATGACACACCCAGCACCTTTCTCCCTGTCTCCCTGATCACTTCTGCTGTAGTTTCCCAGTCATCTGGCAGCACTACCTGACCACCCAGAGCCTGCCTCAACTTCTGTCTAAATTCCTCACAACATTCCTCCTTTTTCAGCTTCCACCACTTGGTTTTCTTCTCTATCTTTGACCTCTTCGTCTTACAGACCATCAAAGTCATCCTACACACCACCATCCTATGCTGTCTAGCTACACTCTCTCCCACTACCACTTTACAGTCACTAATCTCTTTCAGATTGCCTCTTCTACATAGAATGTAGTCTACCTGTGTTCTCCTACCTCCACTCTTGTAAGTCACTCTATGCTCCTCCCTCTTCTGAAAATAAGTGTTAACCACACCCATGTCCATCCTCTTAGCAAAGTCCACTACCATCTGTCCTTCAAGGTTCCTTTCCTTAACTCCAAACTTGCCCATCACCTCCTCATCACCTGTGTTCCCCTCACCAATATGTCCATTAAAATCCGCTCCTATCACCACTCTCTCACCCGTGGGAATACTCTCCATCACCTCATCTAATTCACTCCAGAATCTCTCTTTCTCCTCTAACTCACAACCTACCTGTGGGGCATAACCACTAACAACATTCAACATCACCCCTTCAATCTCTAACTTCAGACTCATCACCCTGTCTGACACTCTCTTCACCTCCAGAACATTCCTCACGAACTCCTCCTTCAGGACCACACCTACCCCATTTCTCTTACTATCCACACCATAATAAAACAGCTTGAATCCTGCTCCTATACTATGAGCCTTGCTACCCTTCCACCTGGTGTCCTGTACACACAGTATATCCACCTTCCTTCTCTCCATCATATCAGCCAGCTCTCTACCTTTCCCTGTCATAGTACCAACATTCAGAGTTCTTATTCTCAGTCCTACACTCTTACCTTTCCTCTTCTCTCTCTGTCTGCGCACTCTCCTCCCTCCTCTACTTCTTCGACCAACAGTAGCCCAATTTCCACCGGCGCCCTGTAGGTCAACGGCGCCGATGGCGGTCGTTGTTAACCCGGGCCTCAACCGATCCGGTATGAAATTCGTACTGACGATTCGCATGGTTAAATTTGGCAATGTTTTACGCCGGATGCCCTTCCTGACGCAACCCTCTCTATTTATCCGGGCTTGGGACCGGCACAGAAGTCACTGGACTGTGACCCCCATGGCTAGATTGTTATTGAGTTCATATAGTTGGCCAAAAACAAGTCAAAACCGACTGTTGTGTTAAAAGTCCATGGACCTTAGTTACAACTAATTACCATGGACCTTATCATGGACCTTAGTTACAGCTTACTCCTCTGAAAGAGATTTAATATGATTTATAAAAAAAAATAAAGATTTCACAGGTTCTATAGATTTGTGATAAGTCCTACCCATTTTTAAAATATGGATGATATTTGCATCTGGAAGTCAAACCTACAGTTTCTAAAAATAGTTAGAAAAAAAGTTTAGACAATAGTTAGCTACAAATTTGTAGAGCAAATCAAGCTTCATCAGATCTTGCTATGTGATATTATTGATAATAAACAATAAATCAGGAGAAATGATTTTGAGAAAACCTTTTTAAACTGGTAGTGTTTTTGATGCTTTATTGCTGTCAGTGTAACCAAAATGGTCTGGATTACTTCACTAGGCATACATACCAAACACTAATCTATATAGGATCAAGACCTTCTCAGTCTGTTTGATGTGGTTTAATGTCAGTCAGTGCCATTTTATAAGCCCAGGGCTAAGGTTGCCAACAGCAACAGATCTGGTGAGAAACTAAAGCATAAACATTATTTGAATTTCTGATTAGCTCAATTAGCTGATTAGCTGAGTTTTGAAAGCAGTCCTGTTTTTTTGATGATAAGCTGTGACAGTTGCATCAAATAATTAAAGTATATGCAGGCTGCCAACTAACAGATTCATCTATTTCAGATCAGAGCATTTCAGCTGCGTGTCAGCACTGTCTGAAGCTTTTAAACGAAATATATTAATATAATTGTAATAAAGTATAAGGCAGCATTTAATTCAGTAATCACATAGAACTGAGGTAAGGGTTAGCTAACTTCTATCTTGACCCGTTGAGTCTGGAGGTTACAGTCACTGAGACTTTTCCATACTGAGAAACGGTGACCAGTCCAGACATTCCTGCAGAATAGCTCTGTGAAATAGTATTATATCTTTAGTTCACAGTCTATATTAACTTTTGTTAGGAAGTCTTTTCTGCAAAGCAACCAACCAATCACAGACTCTCTGACAAATTTATGAGAGTATCACCTTTTAAACCCCAGTGTAAACTCCAGGCTTCCACAAAATAAGATGCAATTTTGGTTTTTTTTAAGGCAGCGAGTCAATATTTAACCATGTCACTGTATCTGCTTTGATGATACCTCAGAATCTGATATGACCTGAGATGATATTTAGTATCTAGTGGCTTCTGATCAATATTTGACCAAATTTGTGGGTATGCCTACCAGTAAATTGCAAATTAAATGATCCTGAGAAGAAATATTTGTATCAGAGTTACAGCCTTTTTTTATCTATTTTCCACATCATATTTTACAAATCTGAATTATTTTTTACACTTGAATTATTTCCAATTTATAATGAATTCTAATAAATAATGAGAATTTATATAAATGTAATAAATTATAGTTTATGTTTGTTGCCTCAATCCAAATGGTCAGGTTTTACACCCCATTACTTGACACTTGCTGCTTTAACCAAAACTTTTCATACACTTCTTAAGTCAGAATGCAGTCCAGTGACATTACCTTACTCAGAAAAGGTAATGGTTGAGTCACAGGTCTCGAAAGTTTGTTTTCCGCATCACGAACCACTGCACTTATATGCAAATGCATAAGTATGGTGAGTCAATCATGATCAACCCTCAAGATTTTGAAGCTTGTTTCCAGAAAAGCATACTATATGTAGTAGATGTTTCATGGGCTATAGCCAGAGCATCCAAGACTGAGATAAACAAAGTGGGTCTAGTGTCATTCAACTCTTCTATCTTTGAATCTCAAGATATTTTTTAGGTTTGAATGTCTTTGCTTCAAGCTAACTCTGAAACCTAGCCTTGTACCAAATTTATCCTGATGCATTTTTTGGTGTTATAGTGCCAAAACTGTGTTGTGTTAGTGTTGTTATTAATGTATATGTTGCATTTGTAAAGTTACCTATACATATTAAATGTAATTCACATCCAAAGGTTAGGAGAGAGTGAGTGTTTTAATGCGGTCTAGAACAAAACCCATTTGGAGTCACATAGAATGGCATTATCATACAAAATGAATAAGCTTATCTGCAGCATGTTGTAGGGTAAGAGCTAATACTATTAAAAATTTACACCAAGTTACTACATAGTCTTCTATGAAAAATAATATATAATAATACATAAAACATTACTGATAATTATGATAACTGTTACAACCACAAAATTATCTCTTCCGGCTATTTTCCTCTCTCCTCATAAAGCTTCCTGAGCACAACTGCTGAGGTTTTGTTTTTCATTAACACTGTTGGAGCATTAAGCCAGTAGAGCACAAACCCCCTACAGTCTAAGTACTTGTTCATTTCCTGTCTGTAGTCAGCATCAGCTGCATCTTTTCTTTTGACAGTTGCTTGTGAAAGTGTCCTTATGTTGCCTTTATAAGGTGCGATGACTCATTACTCTCTGGGAACAATACAGAGACTAGTGCTAGCAGAACCCTGAGAGAACAATACAACAGTGAGGCATACTACACACATTCATACAGACACACACACACACAAAAGCACGTAAAACAATAACATCACATAAAAAATAAAAAAAAAACTTTCAAAGGCAGCTGAGTCTTCATAGCCATGTCCCCATGCTCCCCTGGGGAGAAGGTCAGGTTGGGTCATGTTCAATCTGCCCTTCAAAGCCAGTACAACAGCCTCCTGTGCCAGACACATAGAGCAGCATGTGCACAGTCACTTACTTTGCAGATTCTGTACTCAGAATATTTCATGAAATGAGGCTTGGTGGATATGCATCAGTGAGTCTTTGTTTTGATGCCAGTGAGATAAATAATGTGCATGATTGATATGTCGTTGTTCACCGGGTTTCTCCAGAGATTAGAGGATGGTGCTGCTTGCTTTTGATTGATACAAAAAAAGTCCACAGTTTTCCTCTTCACCAGAGAACCTAAAGAACAATACAGCTGCAGTCGGACAAATTCATGTCGAACAAGGACTTTAGATCTACCACTGATTTGACTCCTTAATCTAAAAGTAAATAAATAAAAACATTTATTTAAAAATCTTTAAAGACAATCTGTCTGTACATATATTTCAAATAAGTACAGTGGGGCAAAAAAGTATTTAGTCAGCCACCAATTGTGCAAGTTCTCCCACTTAAAAAGATGAGAGAGGCCTGTAATTTTCATCATAGGTACACTTAAACTATGAGAGACAGAATGAGAAAAAAAAAATCCAGAAAATCACATTGTCTGATTTTTAAAGAATTTATTTGCAAATTATGGTGGAAAATAAGTATTTGGTCACCTACAAAAAAGCAAGATTTCTGGCTCTTACAGACCTGTAACTTCTTCTTTAAGAGGCTCCTCTGTCTTCCACTCATTACCTGTATTAATGGCACCTGTTTGAACTCGTTATCAGTATAAAAGATACCTGTCCACAACCTCAAACAGTCAGACTCCAAACTCCACTATGGCCAAGACCAAAGAGCTGTCAAAGGACACCAGAAACAAAATTGTAGACCTGCACCAGGCTGGGAAGACTGAATCTGCAATAGGTAAGCAGCTTGGTGTGAAGAAATCAACTGTGGGAGCAATTATTAGAAAATGGAAGACATACAAGACCACTGATAATCTCCCTCGATCTGGGGCTCCACGCAAGATCTCACCCCCTGGGGTCAAAATGATCACAAGAACGGTGAGTAAAAATCCCAGAACCACACGTGGGGACCTAGTGAATGACCTGCAGAGAGCTGGGGCCAAAGTAACAAAGGCTACCATCAGTAACACACTACGCCGCCAGGGACTCAAAACCTGCAGTGCCAGACGTGTCCCCCTGCTTAAGCCAGTACATGTCCAGGCCCGTCTGAAGTTTGCTAGAGAGCATTTGGATGATACAGAAGAGGATTGGGAGAATGTCATATGGTCAGATGAAACCAAAATAGAACTTTTTGGGAAAAACTCAACTTGTCGTGTTTGGAGGAGAAAGAATGCTGAGTTGCATCAAAAGAACACCATACCTACTGTGAAGCATGGGGGTGGAAACATCATGCTTTGGGGCTGTTTTTCTGCAAAGGGACCAGGACGACTGATCCGTGTAAAGGAAAGAATGAATGGGGCCATGTATCGTGAGATTTTGAGTAAAAACCTCCTTCCATCAGCAAGGGCATTGAAGATGAAACGTGGCTGGGTGTTTCAGCATGACAATGATCCCAAACACACCGCCCGGGCAACAAAGGAGTGGCTTCGTAAGAAGCATTTCAAGGTCCTGGAGTGGCCTAGCCATTCTCCAGATCTCAACCCCATAGAAAATCTTTGGAGGGAGTTGAAAATCCGTGTTGCCCAGCGACAGCCCCAAAACATCACTGCTCTAGAGGAGATCTGCATGGAGGAATGGGCCAAACTACTAGCAACAGTGTGTAAAAACCTTGTGGCGACTTACAGAAAACGTTTGACCTCTGTCATTGCCAACAAAGGGTATATAACAAAGTATTGAGATGAACTTTTGTTATTGACCAAATACTTATTTTCCACCATAACTTGCAAATAAATTCTTTAAAAATCAGACAATGTGATTTTCTGGATTTTTTTTTTCTCATTCTGTCTCTCATAGTTGAAGTGTACCTATGATGAAAATTACAGGCCTCTCTCATCTTTTTAAGTGGGAGAACTTGCACAATTGGTGGCTGACTAAATACTTTTTTGCCCCACTGTATATAATCTACAGTATATGGTCATTTACGGTATGTACAGTATACTTCATAGTTTGCTAATGATTTAGGAACCTCAAACCTCTTCACGTACTCATGACTCATCACTACATCACATTACAAGCCAAATGTTAACAGTGAAGGTATGTCAATTATGTCCCACGGTTTGAAAATGAAAGATGCTGTAATATGTATATACACATAGAATGCTAATTTTCTGCACTGCCATTAACCATACTGTTTGACGAACAACACTGACTGAAAAAAAGTTCATAAAATCTGTCTATTTTAATAGGCTGCTACTACATGAAGTAGTTACAGGACATCAAAGCTGTTTTGATCACAATGTATATACTGTGTAATTATCATAGTTAATCTATGTGAGGTTGTTGAGTAATTACTGTAATGATGGTTTGAAGTGCATGAACAGATACTGGAAGTGTAGTGATGTTTAAATGGTGTTTTTAATCAGGGAATCAGTGGCAGTAAAGGTGTGAGGTGTAAGGAAAACATGGCAACAGTGTTCGAAGAGCCATGCTGGAGATGGGGGTGTAATTGTAATGTGTAATTTCCTTTCCATTCTCATGTTCCAGCCTCCCAGACCCAGAGGTTTCAAGATCTACAGAATAGCCATAGCATGTTTGACCCCTTTCTTCTGCAATACAGCTGAACACCTGTCCTTTTCTGCTTTTTCACTTAAAGCAGAGGCCAAATATGAAATAGAACATCACTAAAGGCAAAAAATATGTAATATGCAATTCACTTTCACTCCATAATGATGTAATTTAGGTGAACAGTACCCCATAGAATTTTGTGAGGATTTAATAAATCAGCAGATCAATATAATATTCTTTCATAACAGTTTTATACAGATTATTGTTATGACATGCATTTATACTCATACGCTCAGATGGTTATTTATAAATCCAAATATTTTTTGCAGTTAAATACCAGTTCTACAAATACATATTTGATCATTTTTGCTGACAAACGCTAGAGTTTTTGTTGTAAAAGTCTTATATCTCTGCTTGCTAGAATTTCCTTGTTAGCGATGGTGGCTCCTCTGCCAGCATGTGAAATCTCTCTCTCTCTATCAATACAACACTCTCTCTACTTCCCATCCCTTCCCAGGCTTCAGCCTGAGGCGCAGGTGTTTTGGAGAGCTCTCCATTATAAACCCTGTCCTAGTAAAATGCCCCCCACCCTCTCTTTCATTCTCAGACCACACTGATAAGTTACTGGCTCATGGAAGCTGCCACTCTGGCTTACTCAGCGATGCTTGTTTAATGGAGCAGATACACTTGGGTGCATTTCAATAGCTGGGGCTGAGGTATACTCTAACTGCAACATATAGAAGAAGCTTGTCAAGTAGCAAATCAAAGCGAGCATGTACCATGTAACTGGAAAATATCAGAGAGTTAAACACTTTTACATATCATAGCATGGAGGATGGAGGCAGTACTTTTATTAAGACACACAAACAGCACTGAAAATATTACATAAAAACTTAAAAATGTGCAAATTACTCTACATAAGAAGCTAGATATAGAGTCAAACTACAGATTTACTAGAGACCACACAAGATACTTGGCGAATGTATGATATAAAATAAACAGTGCAGAGAAATGATTTAATTGTTTTCTAGGGAAATCGATTAAACATCTGACAAAAAATTGAGAAAGAAATCCTCACAGAGACTAATTACTGTTTCTCTGGGGTATTAATGTGAGGCTGCGCACATGTGCAATCCCTTACCAATACCATGAGGGGGAAAAAACACAGAACACCAGAGAAACTAATTGCTCCTTCACCTGTACAATTTAGTTAATGTATATAGATGAAACACTCATTAAAAAAATATAAATTATTCACAATCAGGACCATAATCAAATAGCTTAAATTCCCAAGATCACTAAAATAGAAATTTTTGGGCGGTTGTAATGTTTCAAAATCAACTATTAGATCTACACATCCATAATGACAAGCAGTTTGGATGGAAGGAATGAAAAATAAACCTTTTTGAGAGCAACTGAACTTTGTAAGTATTATTGAACCTGTAAATGGAATGGTGCGTTGTGCTCAAATAAAACTAAAATCAATTTGTCTAAGAACATCATCAGCATTTTTGGACAATAATACTGCACACAGGAAAAGGCAACCGAAACACAAGTAAAACATATTGGTGAGCCACTTATGCCTGCTGACATTAATACTATTAATAGTCATTTTATGATTTTTTATTATTATTATTATTTTATTTTATGAGGGGCATTGGGTGGCTCAGTGGTAGGTTTCTCGCCTATCATGCGGAAGGCCCGGGTTCAATTCCCAGCCAATGCCTCAACCCCAGCCACTGGATGCAGCGCCGGTCCCAATCCCAGAAAAATGGGAGGGTTGCGTCAGGAAGGGCATCCGGCGTAAAACATTTGCCAAGTGTTGTGCGAACCAGTTGGTCCGCTGTGGCGACCCGAACAGGAGCAGCCGAAAGCAACTTCTATTATTTTATTTATGAAGGAATTCTGGTGCTGACTATAAATGAAAAGCTGCTCTTTAAATACTAAAGTTAGTTAAGATTTTCTGAAATAAAAAAACAACAAAAAACAAAATCTAGTACAATCAGAATATATATTCTAAAACAACATGATAAAAATATAAATTATTAAGTATTATAATCTTTAAATATAAATATTAAATATATAAATATATATAATATTTAAATATATAATATAAAAAAAAATATGATTTTTACTGGAGCAATAAAATGTAAGCAACAGTTTACATTCTAGCTGTTTGACAACAAACAACAAAATTTGCATGAATATTGAAAGTGAAATGGAGAAGGATGAAATGCCTTATTGTCTGGACAGAATTTGACGACAGTGTCTGGTCTAGAAGATAATACCATTGTTGGCGCTATATGAGAGAGAGAGAGAGAGAGAGAGAGAGTGAGAGAGAGAGGAGAGAGAGAGAGGAGAGAGAGAGAGAGAGGAGAGAGAGAGAGAGAGAGATGAGAGAGAGAGAGAGGAGAGAGAGAGAGAGAGAGAGAGAGAGAGAGAGAGAGAGAGAGAGAGATGTTTTACAGTAATCTAAAACAGATTGATGGAGCAAAGACTGGGGAGAGGAAACCAAAGCAATGCCAGGACTGTCTCTGTCTACCAGTGTTCTCTCTCTCTCTCAGTCCTCACTCTCACTGATATATACATTTTCACCCATGCCTTCCCTCCATCTCTATGTTGGAATACTGCCCCGTTTTATGATTTACCTTTTTCTCTTTTGTTTTGCTCTCTTCCTCTTACTATTTACGCTTTCTGTTGTTCTGTAACCCTCCCTCGCTGATTGCACTCTTCCAGTCTCTCAGACAACTGCTTAGGACTTCTCCAACCCCATCCCCCATCTCTCCCTCTCTCACCCACTGTGGTCTAGTATGAGCTGGTTTCATCTCCATGACGATGGCTGGAGGCTTCTCTGTTCTTCTCAAGGGTCATCCCAATGTGTGTCAACCAGCATGGAGTGTGTGTGTGTGTGTGTGTGTGTGTGTGTGTGTGTGTGTGTGTGTGTGTGTGTGTGTGTGAGATAAAGAGAGAAAAAAAGGACACTGCTTAGGCTTCCTCTAATTAAGATTAATTTGTAAGGGAATGGCTAAAAATCATAAACGGCAAAGTAATACACTGTACACTCCCATGTAAAGAATAAATGGAGTAAATATAAATTTAATTAAATTTACTAAACTATTGGCCATTTTTTTCACGAGATTTGATACGTGTTGGCGCTATGCAGATTTTAATGAACAGAGTTTTGCATAAATACATTTCTATTTTAATTCTAACTTCACTTAGTATACTAATGTTGTTAAAATGTTACACTAAGATTCACAAACCCTCTGACCAAACATGAGCTTGATCATACAGATACGCCAAAGATGACATTATTTTATTTAGGGACCAGTAAGAGGAATTTGTGGATTCTCACTTTACAATCAAATTTGACCACGATCCAGTGCTCGTATTAGCCCTGTATTTGAGGGACACATGCTCTCCTTGCTAAAGAAAGCATAGGCAGTACAAACCAGACCAAATCAGATCATAAAACTAGAGCATTAAGTGGGGCAAAAAACTGGAGCTAAGCTACAACAAAGCCAAATACAGTATTCCCTAGCTGACTGATTTTCCAATGCAGACACTTCAGGGCAGTACTCAGCTCTAGCCCTGAACTAGTAACAAAAAATTTAATAATGGGGAGGGGAAATTCAGATGATTTAACTTAATGATCCAGATGATTTTTGACTTAACTTAATCATATGTCTGGTACTATATGTCCTTGTGGTAAAGCTTCTACAGTTTTCCCAGACTTTAACAATACTTATACAATAATTAGTTCTGGTCCCTTAATTCAATTGGACAAGTGATGTTCAGCACTCTTGAAAACATATGGACATTTCACTATAAACTGTTAACTGTTTTCTCCCGTCAATGAAAATAAAATTGTCTGTAGTGTGTGTCAGGAGTAGCTGGGACAGTTCCCTGCCAGGCCCGGGGAGGGCGCTGGCAGGAGAATCCTGGAAGCCTGTTTGTGTCTGTGTGATTCCTGCCCATTGTTCTCTACCCTGATTGTGTCACCTGTCCCTGATTACCCTCATGTGTTTCCCTATAAAAGGGATCCTGGTGTGCATGTGTGGCGTGGGTCGATGTTCTGTGTATAGCTGTCCCGTGGGTGTTACGTTAGGTTTGGGGTTATGTTTGTGAGTTTAGTTTAATGTACCATGGAGTCTCGTGTTATGTTCGTCTTTCCCCTGTATCGTGTGTATGTAATAAAAAACAGTGCTTCACTGAATCCCTGCGTTTGGGCCTGCTTGTTCACGGCGTGCGGGTGCACGCAACACCACGGAGGTCCGGGTTCGAGCCCCGCTAGGGCGGGAGTGGCGGCCGGTCGTGACAGTGTGTGCCCTGCGATGTGTTGGCACTCCGTCCAGAGTGTATCCTGCCTTGATGCCCGATGACGCCTGATCTAGGCACAGGCTCCCCGTAACCCGAGAATAGAGCGGATAAGCGGTGGACAATGAATGAATACGATACATACAGTACATTACAGTAATAATAGCTATAACTGGTTGTGAACGCTACACTGAAACATACTGTATGTACCTTTCTTTTTGTTATTCTTATGGCCAAAGAGCCTTTTTATAGTAATATTTCTATCATGCCAATAGTCTCAACCTCCATACATTCTTGGTAAAATGAGAACTATCTGTTTATAATAAAATGTAGAAAATAACTCTTATTCAAGAACTAATTACTCTTATTATTTTGAAAATATAGCCATCGTACTTGCATGGGAATTAAAAATGCTATGTATTTTTTCTATAGAAATTTCATTTGTCATAATATGTTCCTTTTTGACAGTGTCATACTTTCATAACTTCATATTCATAACATCAAATGAATTCAAATCTGAACCATTCAAATCTATGTCCTTGCCTAAAACTCTGTCAGAGGCTGTTTTCATTTTTTTGGAATCCCTACTGACATTGATATCTCTTCTTTCAGTTAGCTTTGGGCTCCAATCACAAACTGTTTAGTCACTTGTTTTACTGTCCATGTGCCAATGCCAATGGCGAGAAGCCAGGCTTAGATTTGAAAAAATAATAAAATAAAACAGCACGGTACCATTGGTTAGACAGTATTGGCAGAAATGCATTAAGTGGTTCATTAAAGGCATTTCACTGTTTATGAAAATTTATCCTTTTTTTTTTAAGTGGGAGAACATGTAAATATTTAACTGTGCACATATTTTAAAAAATTGGATTTTTAGTAAATAAGCAGAAGTAAAGAGTGTGGCAAGTCTCCCATTTTTCCAGGCTTGGGACCGGCACTGGATCCAGTGGCTGGGGTTTGGACATTGGCTGGGAATTGAGCCCGGGCCACCAATGCCCTTTTGTTTAGGGTTAATTACTGATAATTAATTCAACATCATTGATAGTGGTACCACACTATACTCTGATTTTTATTCTCACACTTACAGCCACTTTAAAATATTGCTGTGAATGATACTCAAGGGGACTCTTTGTCTTACTCTCAGATCCTTCTGACTCTTTCTTCTCATTCTGAAAATGGTCTCTGAGGAATCTGAGTGCCTCCGAAAACACAACACAACACCCGCTGCATTTTATGTCTAGTAGTGTAACTCTGAGGATAAATGGCTTATAACAAATCTTTGCACAAACCTTTTCTTATTTTTTTTACAGCCATTTTTCTCATACTAGAGCGTTTCTCAACAAGTGTAAAAGAAAGTGAAAAGGTACATTTTTGTAAAAGATTTTTTCCCTCAATACTCAACAGGACCGAGGTAATTTTATGTCGTTCCCAGAGTGATGTATTGAGAACCTGGGTTTAAATTAAGCACATGGTATGAAGAGCAAAGACAGGGTGACCGAGTAGTCTTATCTTGCTCCCAAATTCCCTGCACAATTTTCAGCTTGTCTACGTACCTTTAGTCCATGAGGGCCAGTGTAATGGCCTCATTTGAGTATGTGTCACTATTTTAAGTGACTGTTTTTATTGTTTTTGTACAGTATAGCAAGCAGGTTTGATTTTATTTTAGCACATTATACTGTTACTCTAGGGAAATCTGCTTGCTGACTAAATGGTAGTTATTTGCTTGTAATGGTGGCTTTATCCTGTCCTTTAACAGTTAGACCCTTTGAAATCCATAGCTTTTATACTAAAATATAATAATTACTAATAAATTATTAATATAAAAATTTAGGTCAGTCCTGTGTCAGAGCTACTACTTATTAAAAAAATGCCTAGGTCATTGTAGGCTTTCTTTGACAGTGCTAATAATGAACTTTCTGAAACTTAACTTATTTTGTAAATTGGCCACTAAGGCACATTTTCAGTTCTCACTATAACCTTCATATTTGTCAGGTAATATATTAATAACCAGTGCTTTCCCTATCCAACTCTGTATGCTCATTAGCATACTCTTATGCTAGTCCACTTAGAGCAGAGAAAACTGCATTGTGGAACCCATGAAATTGTAATGCCAATTTAGTTAGCTTCACTTCAACACACACTCTTCCAGTTTTATTTTTTTAAGAGCCAAGGCATCTCACTATGAAAACAATCAAAAGTCTGTGGTGCTAATTACATTGTTTTAGTGTTGCAATGTCTAAAAAGCTAAACAGTGAATCATCCTTAAGATAATGCAATTGCTGCATACTACATTTTTTCACTTTGCTTTAACTGCATTTGGCAGATGCCCTTATCCAGAGTGGCTTACAGTTATACAACTGAGCATTTGAGAGTTAGGGGCCTTGCTCGAGGGCCCAGCAGTGACAGTATGCTGGTACAGGAATTCGAATTCAAGACCTTCCAATTAGTAGCCCAATGCCTTTACCACTGAGCTTGTGAATTAGTAACATTTAAAGGAGAGGACTTTTATTTAAAGTTGCTTTTGATTTCTTTAGCAAGTTTTTGACATCACACATTTTTGGAGGAAACAAAACTCCATGAAAGTGATTTCTCTCCATAAAGTGAATGATGTTAAGGTTAATATTCAGTTCCTGTGTGTGTTTCTGCATAATGGTTCTGTGTTCCTGATCTGCTACTCTGTCATTAGCAAAGATGTGTACAGACAGCCTGTCTTTGCCAAGCTCAGAAGAAGGTCAGCTCATTTATCTCACTTTTTTGAACGTCTCTGACTTGTTGACATTGAAAAGGACAGGCATGAATATCTGTCTCACAGGAACATGGAAAAATGTTGGAGTTTGGGTCATTTGACAGTTACTGATGGTGGGTATGTTGAGGAACCTGGAATCACCATGGGAATTAGTTTTAGTAGAAGGGCTTAGTATCTTACTGTCCTTTAGCAGCTTA
This sequence comes from Hemibagrus guttatus, assembly GCA_033459395.1. Taxonomy (NCBI): domain Eukaryota; kingdom Metazoa; phylum Chordata; class Actinopteri; order Siluriformes; family Bagridae; genus Hemibagrus; species Hemibagrus guttatus. The sequence continues at coordinate 16,767,281 of JAUCMX010000001.1, forward strand.
AGCTTCTGAATGAAGGCTAGGTGTAAGTTGGTGTGTGAGGAATTAATAAAGCTGTGTAGAAAGGGGAAAACTGCAATAATTTCTTAAGAGGATTGTGTTATTTACTGTAAATATGTATTTTGTGTAAAGTGCGACACACATAAGCCAAGTTGTCCTGACGCCTGCCTGAGTCTCCCATACATTTCTGTAGATAACACTGTTTACTCAGAGTGATTCCTTCTCTCTGTTTATCTCATCTTCTCCTGTTGTTTACTGGCTTGATCAGTACCTCAGTATCTGACAGAGAAAGCCAATGAAGCTGCTGCTGACAGTCACTCGGGCTGTTATTGATCCAAGGTGATGGTTATATTGGTGAACTTTTGACCTTGAATAGTGGAAAAAATAGCAAGTGACATAGACAGGGTATTAATACAAAAAAAGTGTGGCTTCATCATCCTTCAGTAGATGATCTTTTCACCAACTTTTTCATCCATTTCCTAGAAATATGACTTGTAATTCAACATAATATGAAATAATTTCACTGTATCATTTGACCTTTATTTATAAGGGAGTGCTTGTCATACATTAAAATCCAGCTTTACAAAGAGAAATGTAAGGGGAAAAGGAGAAAATGGAGAAAATAAACATGTAATACTGTAAAAACAATTTTTATGAAATAATAATAAAGTGAACAGGAAAAAAGCAAAATAATATAGAAGTAACAAATTGGGTAAAGCAGAGAAAAACATTCAAATTAATAATTAAATACAAATAAAAAATAAATAAACAAATAAATAATCACATGAATAAAATGATCAATTTAAATATCAAGTGATACAATAAAGTATTAAACTTGAAAAAAAGCTAAATTAAAAATGTATGTTTTCCACTGCTTTATAAATTTGCCAACTAAAGATGCATGATGTAGGCTTTGTCTTGTGGGAAGGGTTAGGCTTCTACTACAGCTTCAGGGCATGTACACTAAAAGGAATAAAAAGTATTCCAGCGTTTGATGATAAAGTGTGTAGTTCATTTAAATTGAAATATTGTAAAAGCACTAATAATAATTGTTATTATTATTAGCAGTAGTACTAATAGCAGCAGCAGTAGTAGTAGTAGTAGTAGTAGTATTTTTAGTATTATTATTAATATTTTTATTAACAGCCCAGCACAGCCTAATGTTTAAGTGTAACATGAACTCCATAACCTTGAAAAAAAATATTGCACAGGAGCGTGTTATATGACGCGAGCTCATATAACCTATTTAGCCTTGTACTTTCCTGTGCTGAGTCTGCCCATGTGCTTTTTCAGGTTTTGTGACACTGTGTTCTCACTTACAGACACACACACACACACACACATACACACACACACACACACAAATATACATATCCACAGATATACACATACAGTACAATCAGTGATGCAGAAAGAAAACTTTGTGTAAACAAATATTACATTTTCAAGCATTTGCTAATCTATAGAAGTCAAATCTCTGGCAACTCCACACATGTAGCACTTGTGCAATTTATGCCTCAAAGTCATAGCAGTGACCTCGTTTGCTAATTTGGAAGAGGTTGCAGCACATTTTTATCATCTGCTTCTTTTAGCCATCCTTGGGTATAAACCTGTATGTGTTGTGAAACAGCACCCCCTCTTGGTGATGATTTAATTCAATCCCCACTCCACTTTCATCATGTGGCATGCAGATTTAGCTCAAATTCCCTTGACGCAGCTTTCCTCCTATCCTTAATCAACCTGAACTACTTTTTTGGCCGTCTTCATGCCAGATAGCACATGACTGATTTCCGTCAGCAATTGAAAAAAATCTTGGAGCTGATGAATACATTGTGGAGAAGGATAGGATGGTTAGTAAAAGCAGTTATGGGAAATGAAGAGGAACGATCATGACAATACCTCTGAGGCATTGCTGCAGAGGGAAGTTGTGATTTGGGTGATGCTGTCTGAGTGGGAATAGTTAGCGGATATTTGGGCATGACATATTCGGTCATTTGGTCAGATTGAATGAGGAGTTCTTTAATGTATTCTAAATTGTTTACATCTTGTCTCCCAAAGCACAAACTTAAAAAACTGATAGTTCATGTGTTCGTAGTTTCATGTTCATGTCCATACTTATCCATAATTATATTGGTGGCTTCCTCATCATATTTCTCACTGATACAAGTGTTGAAGAGTCTGTGAAGAGTGTCCTTTATAACACCTTGTCAATGTATGGAAGTGGTGGTGAGAAATGTGAAAATAAGTAGAAAAAACTATTAGAATATATTTCTCCGTTAATTTTTTCCTTTAATATAACATTGCCAATGAGTAAACGACACAGTCTCAGGAGCAGTGTGGTTGTAATTTTGTGGCTTTGGCCTTTCTAACAGCATCTCTGAGGTTGTGACATGCCTGAAGGATGAAAAGGAGACTAACAGAGATGATGATGGATGTGCAATGCTAGTTTCAGGCACTAAGGGGAACCATAAGGAGATTTCAAAGTTATACCATGAAACAGTGGGATTGAGATGATGTAGCTTTATGTCGAACTGAGAGGAGGATGATTAAAAAATCATTCTTAATGTAAGACAGAGAGAGTCCATGGTGTACACAATGATACTAGACATGTAGATCAAGGCTTATGGGGTGTTTAGAAATGATATTCTATGCTTTGACTAATTCTTCAACAGTTTAGTTGCACACACTTCTATTAGACTAGAAGTGCTGGGGTTTCAAATAGTGACTCGAACAAGAAATAGCATAATAACAAATGAAGGTTGGGAAAACATGCCAAAGGAGGTCCATTTATGTGGTGGTTGATGTTTTGTGCACAAATAGTAGCTAGCAGGCAGTTGACCATTTTGATCTCTCTCAAGCTTCTATGAAAATCAAGTAGTTTCATTCCAGCCTCTGACAGCAGCTAGGGACTGGGTGCTGGCCTTTTCTGAAGTACAGCAGCTCCTTGATTTACACCCATTCCTCAGCAGGATGATCAAAGGTAGCTTTATATAGGGGCAATAAATCTTTCATAAGTTCTCACTGCCCCCTACTCTTTTCCCAGATTGCTGTTACCCACTCCAGAGCTCTGCCAGGTAGCAGTGACATAAGCAAAGTAATTTTGAAGGGGCTGGTAATGAGTACAAAATTGCAGGGAGCAAAATGCACAGAATCCTACAGAAAACAAAAAAAAATCCTCCTACCATTCTACTATACTATCATTCTTATATAAGAAAGCTAGTTTAGTTTCAGATGGGTTTTGTGGCAGAGCAGCATGAATAGGTGTCATTGGAGTTGCACCAAAATTGCCATTATGAAATCAAACACACTCGCTCTTTGTTGAATTGATCATTACAGGGATATTTGGTCCGTACAAACAGTCAAATGGACACACATACAAATACATACACACAGACACACTCACACACACAGGATATCACACAACATACATGACAATAGTTTCATTTGTTGTACCCCAGTAAATGCTTTTTTGGCTCACATCCATGATGTCTACTGTGTTCAGTGTCAGTGTACAAAACTGCAGCTGCCTTGGAGAAAAGATGTGCCACAACCACAAATGGTGTAGAAGGCTTTGAAAGAATTGTAAGATGTTGCTGACATTTGTAATACCTCCTATTAGAAGAGTGTTATTAGGGTGAAACTGTGAAGCATGAAGCAACAAATTCTCAGCCTCACTCCCTCTAGCCCCTTTAGGTGAGGAGCATTTTGTGTCCCAGTTTTTTGTCACCTGACGTTCTTTATTACTGCGTAGGTTCTGTCTGTCTCTCTCTCTCTCTCTCTCTCTCTCTCTCTCTCTCTCTCTCTCTCTCTCTCACACACACACACACACACACACACACACACACACACACACACACACACACACACACACACCCCTCTTGCCTTTCTAACTTCTACAAGCATAATCATTCTGACATAATAAGGCTATGTCCCAGTTCAAACGGTCAAAAAAATCCAGTTGGAGCTCTGTAACTTAATTTTTCAGTCTCTTTTACTCTTTTAGCACATCTTGTCTTTCTGTCCCCCTTTATTTCAGTCTATTAGCCATCCATGTATGGCCTTTACAAACTCTTCAGCTGCACAAACACCGATATGCTCTGTGCTCTTACTCAATGTGCAATAAAAATCATAACATGCTTTTGAGTTTAGATGGAAACAGAGGAAATGAAGAGAACACAGAACATATTTATTGGTTTACAGCAAGAAGAGGCCAGTAGAGATGGGTAACTTTGGGCTAAATGATGTGATATAATTTGGTTAACAGTATAGTTGAAATGAGTTCTGCTAAAATATTACAATATTATTGAAATCTAAATGGATTTGATACCAATTGGTAGGATCAATAATGTACTAATATTACTAGATTCAGGACGCTAGCCAGGATAAAAAAAAAATTGAGGTTAGCATTGCAGAAATGTGCCATAGTTAATTCATCACAATGCAAACTGTTATTTTGAAAGTAAATCTCAATCTGTCACATTATCCTTCTATACGTCCATAAACTGCTCCAGCTAGAATATTTCATTTTATTGAGTTAAAGTTACTTCTTGATTTCAGCCTTCACAAAACTATGAAACTGCACATTATTTTAGAGCTAAATATTAAATTCTGCTTTGATATTTATTAAAAATGACAGTCAGTGAATTTCATATTATATATGATCACATATTATAAGTCCGTTTCAAGAATATATCATTTGTTTTGTCTACTATATTATTTTTATTAGTTTCAAAATTCAAGAAATACTATATGTGTGGGGTATAAGAGTTTAAGTACACGTTAGTATTACACACCTACATGTGTTTGTTGAACATACCAGTCCATATCTAGTCCTTCTTTGCTATATATAATAACCTCCACTCTTCTGGGAAGGCTTTCCAAAAGATTTTGGAGCATAGCTGTGGGGATTTACTCTCTCAGACACAAGAGCATTAGTGAAGTCAGGTACTGTTATCAAACAAGAAGACCTGAGGCACTGCAGGATACTCAAGTTCTTCCAGTCCACTTCTGCAACAGTTAGTGATTGGTTGCATGGTGGAGCAAGAGTGTTTATATTTAGTAAAACTGAATGTGACAAGGGGGGCATGGTGGCTTAGTGGCTTAGTGGTTAGCACGTTTGCCTCACACCTCCAGGGTCAGGGGTTCGATTCCTGCCTCTGCTGTGTGTGTGGAGTTTGCATGTTCTCCCTGTGCCTTGGGGGGTTTCCTCTCCCGGTCCAAAGATGTCGTGATTGGCATCTCTAAATTGTCCGTAGTGTGAGTGAATGAGAGTGTGTGTGTGCCCTGCGATGGGTTGGCACTCCATCCAGGGTGTATCCTGCCTTGATGCTCAATGACGCCTGAGATAGGCACAGGCTCCCTTGTGACCTGAGAATAGTTCGGATAAGCAGTAGACAATGAATGAATGAATGAATGTGACAATATATTTGGGACATTTCATTGTGTGTATCACTTTGCATGGTTAGTAGTGTTAGCGACATCGTCAGCAGACATGGCTATCGATACATTTTCACGAATATAACTTTTGGCATCAAATATGAATGCTCACCAGATGAAGATGAACAAGAAGAAGAGAAGCCAATTTCACTGGAAACACCTTTAACAGGAAAGTACAAATGAATGTGAACTAGCTAGCCATTTAGCCAACATGCTATAACGTAAGTGAGGGTTTTATTTCTGCTATCAGAACAAAAATAAACTGAATATTTGATCATACTGTATCTGAAAACTTGTTTACTTATGTAAGTAATATCACATGAGCAAGAGTGCAGTTATACTGAACATTGGCATGGCTCTGATTTGCTTCAGCACTCAGCCTGCAGCCTATATCCGAATCATGGCTGTTCCAGTATTCAGTAAAATCACACTCTTGCTTGTGTGATATTGCTTAATTATAGAAATTAGATGTTTATTATTCAGTATACATATCCATCTGTTGAATAACAGATGCAAAAAGAACATTCTGTACTTGGAAAAATGGAAAAAAATATGCACAGTAATTAATAGGCAAGTGTGCGAGTAAACTCTACTAGTGTCTACTGTACCATGTAACTTAAACAAACAAATGTCAGTTTTTCCTTTTAAGGGCCTGGTGGTTACTGTAAAACCCCATATACACTATGGCCAAAAGTGTGAGGACACTTGACCATCACAACCACATCTGATGATTTAATATTTTTATCTTTTTACTGAGTTCAACCAGCAGAATATCTCTCCACATCTAACCCCAGTCATCAGCAGCTTCAGTGCTAGCTGCATTGCAGAATAGCAGAGAATCTTGGTGTGGTAAATAGCATTTGGGCTTCAATTTTCATCACACTCTGTCCTCATTACAGTTTTCCATCAATGTTCCCTCACCCAATCTGCTGTCAGGGAAAGGCAGTGCTTATTCTGTTAAGTTAATTTATCCCCTTTTCTAGAATCCTTAGTCTGTCTATTCAAATTACTCAGCAGTATCTGAGAGAGAAGGACAGAGAGAGAGAGAGAGAGAGAGAGAGAGAGAGAGAGAGAGAGAGAGAGAGAGAGAGAGAGAGTATTACTCAAGCCATACCTGTTCTTGTTTTTGTTTTGTCTCAGACAGATTTGTGGCCAAAGAGACTGTCTTTGACAGCTTCCTATCTTCCTCACTACCGCACTTCTCATGTCGCATCATGCACATTTACACACACACTGCTTTCATGGCCACTGCAGCTAATTTAGTTTGCATACTAATTAGTTGGGATGACCTCAATTAAGTGGTCAGTAGCAAAGCATTCTGACTCCCAAATGCTGTGATTAAAGAAAAAGGATGAAGACTCCATCCCCTGCATTTTATTAAATGTTTAATTCTCACTCACTCTTTTTGCACATAAAAATTCTAGGTCCCTGTATGTTTCTTTGTATTTGTATTTGTATTTGTATTTTTCTATGTTATTTGAGAAAGAGCAAAATCAAAAAAGCACACTGACGTACGTCAGAGGCAGTTTTGGTTTTCCAAATATATATGACACCACATTCCTCTAATCAGTGTACAGAATGCGTAGTGAGTCTGTGTACACTGCCGAGATCTCCTGAGATTTGATTTATTAGATACAGTAAAAGCTTCTGCTTGATGTTTTGTTTGTTCTGTCATAACCAGGTCTTAGAAACAAAAAAACACTTTATGTGTACTACTAGCTAGATGTTTCTAGCTTAGCATATTATGTTTACTTTGGTATTGATTGATCAGTCAATCTAAATATAAATAAATAAATATATTAGCAAATACCATGGCATCATAAAATCATGATTATCGTCACAGCTATCTTAACAAGTTAGGAATTTATTTATTTAAAAAGATATTTTCGAACAACCAGGTCCATGTTAAAAAATCCTTCTTCTTCTCTCTCTCTCTCTCTCTCTCTCTCTCTCTCTCTCTCTCTCTCTCTCTCTCTCTCTCTCTCTGTGATATTCTTCAGTGCTATGGCGAACAGCTTGAGCTTTAATGTCCATTAAAGGGTTTTCTGTAATCTGTATTTTACCAAATCCTTTGTGAACTTTGTGAAGTAAGCATGCCCACATTAATATCAGTGACCATATTAAGTGCATCTATTTACAACGCACTAGCATTTAAAAAAGCCTAAAATACTCCTGGCAGGAGTGAGATCAAGCATATAGTGGTAGGCTAGAAGGCATATTATTCCCCATAGCACAGGCTGAAAATATTGCAACAGAGGCCCAAACAATAAAATGAGCAACCCACCAAGATTCTGTCACTGACTAGTATAAGCTCTTTTTTTGGGAAGAGAAAGAGGGATTTTATTTGGTTTACATGATGTAAAAAGACGAGGTTAATTCACACCCACACACACACACACACACACACACACACACACAATAGTACTGGACAATATCTGTGTTGAAGAGCTTTTCATTTTGATTACGACTTTTTTTTTAATCCAGGATGAGTCAGATTCTTAAGTGTTTTAACACACACACACATACACACACAGACACACACACACACACACACACACACACACACACACACAAACACACAAACACATGAGTTTCTCTATACATTGGTTGGTTTTACTTTGTTTTGCATGAAAATGGTGGTTTGGGTTTGTTATAAGTCAGCTAAGGTAAAGTCTTCTAGTTTGGTACCAGTCATTTTACATTATATGGTAAAGGGGCTGCACAATCTGTCTGCAATTCCAAAGAGATTTGCCTATGTTTAAATAAACCAGTGATGATAATGCCCCCTGAATGCATCTTGGTTGTAATTCTTTCGTATGAATGACAATACTTCCTAATATGATGCAATTGAAAACATGTGAGAGAATATGTGAGCTGCTTGTTGTTTTTGCCTGGAATGAATGCACATGTTGAAAATATGTTGCATATGTTTGCATAGGAAGGATGTAGTTACAGTATCCTCATTTCTCCAACTATATTTCCTTTAGCATAATAACAGTATCAGTCATATATTTTATCTTATCACACCTTTGAACAAATGGAGAAAATAATACACAGGGTACAGACATAATTAAGCTAAGTGCAGTAATGCCCTAACATTGTTAACCTCTAGCCTTTGACCTTTACTCATCATTCATCGCAGTTGTTTCTGTACTGTTAGTATAGTAACCTTGCCACATTTCTGTGTCTCTGGCTGGCTATCTCTTAGACTCACCTGTCATCTGGTGGTCTTTAGCTTGGAGGAAACACTGATCAGAGCAGAGATCTATGTATAGAGGGACGTGTAGTAAAGCAGCATTATGTTTTTGCCTGCCCTGTAGCTGACCATACATCTGCTTTGGGCAACTTATCAGACATCTGTTCACTTCACACACAGCTCACCATCTGCACCACAGAAGCAAAAACTCATAGAAAGGAGTCTCTCTCTCTCTCTCTCTCTCTCTCTCTCTCTCTCTCTCTCTCTCTCTCTCTCTCTCTCTCTCTCTCTCTCTCTCTCTCTCTCCTCCTCCTCCTCCTCCTCCTCCTCCTCCTCAAGGTTTAAATGCACAGAATGATATTTTCATTCTCTATTTGCATAAATGGATTTGGTGCATTCTTGTAAGAAATAGGACAAAACAAGTAAGGGTTAATGTGCCACAAAATACAGTATAAGTGCCTATCAATTTCCAGTGTGCAAGTGTTGGAAAAGGAAAAGGAGTAGTCATGTGAATGGGTTGTTTTGAATTTGTGTAGTGGAAGAATCTGGGAAAAGTCAAGTGGGACCACTACATCAAGCAATTTGTTATTCAATGTTTAAAAAAATCTGTCAGTCTGTCAGGCACCATGGGAAAAAACAGAATAGTGTGCACACAATCCAATGGCTCAGTACCAACACGAGTAATAAGCAAGAACAGGGACTTAACCTGAGTAATAAACCTGTGATGGGTCATGTGACTGATGATTGTAGTTTGTTGTTGGGGAAATGATTCTGGGAAAAGGATATTTTTACAAGCAGAGCCATTGTAGCAAAGCCTTGTAGCAAAAAATGAAATATTGGAATAGATTAATGGTGCATTTCATTAGCATTTACATTTCATTTTATAGTGCTTGTGGTCCTTTGGATAAGTCTTCATTTGATCCTGTGTGTACGTGATACTCTGCATGTTTTTCCTAAGCATGCATGTCACTCGACAGTCTGTGTGTCTGGGAACCTTGTACTTGACAAGGACTCGAGACATGTCAAGTCAAGTCAAGAAGCTTTTACTGTCATTTCAACCACGTATAGCTGACGCAGTACATAGTGAAATGAAACGTTTCTCCAGGACCCTGGTGCTACATAAACAACATACAACATATAGTTACAAACAGAACAAAGACACAGAGCTAGTACAGAAAGTTTGTCCTAGCTACATAAAGTGCAACGTGTGCAACCAGGTGCAAACAGTGCAAAGACAAGACAGTGCAAAAACAGGAAGTACAAAAACAACACAAGACAGGACACATAGTAAAAACATGTGCAATGAAACAAAATGGAATGTGATGTGCAAACTTGAGAAACTGTAAAAACCAGGTATCTAATTACATATGTTTGTACATGTTTGTAAACATATATATAACAGCATGACAATGTGGATTGTGCAAAAAAATTTAGTAGCAGCGGTTGAAGTAGTGATGAAGCTTTATGTTCATTTCCTTTCATTTTCTTTAAATTTTTAGTGCTTTCTCTGTACATTTCATTCATGAAAATTGACAACTCGACAGCTTACCAAACTTCACTCCTAATCATAAGCTTTGAGTGCTTTTGGTGTCTTGTGTATTTTGGTTGTTGGGGAGAGCCTTGGCATTTGAAATTTTTCTTCATACTTTATTTTTGCATCATTTCATGTTCTCCCAGGAGATTAATTTCTTTTACACTAGTCCTTTCAAAGGTTTGTGTTCATGTGTTCCATGTGTCTGGTGATGTTTCAGACATTAATGATAAAATCAACCTGACAGCTCTGCCCTAGTCCATTCATACACTCGTATTCACACAGCTACTCTATCCTCTCATGTCTGCAGGCACTGTCCCTCTACTACACTGATCTTTACTTTTCTTCATTCGTTCAGCTGCCTTCATTCTAATGACTTTAACATTCCCTCAAAAATAGACACATGAATATAAGATAGATTTGAAAATAATCTGTTTAAATGATTACAATATTCCTATATCTAGATCTCTGCCCTAAATGAAATCTGAGCCTGCCGTGAAAGCTCTTAAACTGTTTTACCCCATATTGCTTTGTAGTGTTTTGAACTAGCATGACTGAATGAACTGGCATGCTGAATTGCTTTAACTTCTGCGCAGATGCAGATCTATCTTTAGCAGATCCTCTAAGAGTCAGATCCTGTCATTGTTTTGTTGCACAGCTGCCTCAATCTCCAGAGATTGTTGTGCCACTTGCTACTGCTTCTGATAATGTTACTCCCAACATAGCCACAATTAGTAGAGCTTGCCATCTGTCCACACACAAGTCCTGCTCAAACCTGTAATCTCTGCAGTTAATGTGTGGTGTATTTCATTTAACAATCAAAGCCTTTATCCAGATGCTTGTTTTACAATAATCATTTTGCCTCCTTTGTTTGAAATCAAGGAGATCATGTTTCAGATTAGCTGTAGGATGTATACAGTATGGATTTTTATATAGTGTATAAAAATCAATATGATTAATAAGGTACCAGTTAAGTCTTTTATCAAATACAGTCAATTACACTTAATATCAATTAAGTGTTTTAATGATGTTAAACTAAGACTACATAAATGAGAGCTTTATATATTGCCAAACCTCAAAAGAAAAAGAAAAGCCTATTATATATAAACATTACAAAAAATGATTATCTCAAAAAAAGGATAGAGAAAAACATTTTTTACAATAACTTATTTATTGACATTGTACTTTTTTAAGCAATAATGCTGTTTCACAAATAGTAGACATGCACAATTAATTACTATTTTTAAGACTAAACATACATGTAGTCAAGAAGTTAAAGTTAAAGCTGATAATGAGTTGGATGAATCTAAATAATGATCCCCTGCACAGTGAAGGTTATGATGTAAAGAAAAAACACAAAGAATTGCAAGGTTGCTCCTGTGTGGTAAAAAAAAGCATTTGCCCTATCTTATAGAGATCGTGACTTCAAATCCGATTGATGGCACATGAAGGCATTACTGAACACAACACATGAGCAACTGCAGTTCAAGCCAATTCATATAAAACAGTTATTAGAGGATGTTTCACCAGCCACCTTCAAATCTAAGTCATCATCTTTCTACCATGTTTCTATTCCTCAGTTTAAAGTAGTACTACACTGAACAGATAATTCGCCATGTGTAGATTTGGTTACACTATAGAAGGTAAAAAATATATACATCTTTGCACAACATATCAATAACACTCTGTGTAAATATTGATCGTCATTAGAATTGGTACAGGTAAATTGTGTAGCTTTGATTTTACTGGTGTGTGCAGTTAAAACAGCTTGTTTTCAGTAATCAAAGGGTGTGTATTGATTAGCACTAATTTGCAGGAAAACCTCATCGTTTCTAATTACGTTTTAACATCAGGTGGGAAATCGTTTAATGAGAACATGGCAACAGATTAGAGGGATGAGACTAAGCTTTGGGTTTCTCATTTAGACAAAATTACATTAGCTGCAGCTACAGTAATTCACCTGTGCTGCTAATTTTATAAGGAAGTGAACAGGAATTACAGTTCAATTTATTTCCCCCCTCATTCTATGAAGTAGTTTGTGGAAAGTGTTTATTTCAACAATAATTGTGTTGCTTAAAGGACAGCATATAAACAGTCTACGAATGAATACTGTTAATGTCAGTGTACCAATATTTTATAACATTGTATAACATCTGACATATTTCACATTGTGGGGACATTTGGCTGGTGGTCTAACATACCAATAATTATCTGTATTGACAATAAAGTCATAAAGTCAACACTGTGTATGTGTGTGGGATTGTGGGTATGTGTTGATATACTCCATCTTGAGAGACAGCAGTTCTGGAAACTATTACACCCACAGTTCTCAGAATATAACATACACACAAACACTTAAATAATAACTGAGATATAAGCTGCCAAATGCTCCATTCCTGTTACGTCATCTTCTGAGCTTGTGTAAAAATGAGCATGTGTGAGTTTGCATTACACAATAAGCCAAGGAGCTGTTTGTGTTTCTAACTGTGCTCTTTTCATTTCCTCCTCCTGACTGACCTTTCCCTTTGGTGTCAGAGAGAGTCAGTCTGGCCAAATCACATCATGTCAAACGGGTTCCCAGAGAGAGCAAGAGCACTTCACTCCAGCACACTGCACTGCATTACACACGCTTCTGTACTAGAGCCTCTAAGTGCACTGTCAGTCAGAACAGCTAGGGCACCACAGAATAACCTTTACCTGAACTGTGCAGTGACTCACACAGTGACTTTGATCGAAAACACATGTTGAGTAGAGTTAATTAGTGGGCTCTGAACCAATAGAAATTCCTCAGACAAAATGTATTGATGTATGTGTATTGGGAATATAATGGTTACCAGTTTTCCCCCACTTTTCCATCAGTCATCTCTACCCTACTATACAACAATCTGACAGGGTGACAGCTAAGTGCTTCCTTTGAAGCACCTGAAATCAACCAACCACATCTTTTTCAACTGCTTCTCATGTTGCATCACAGTTGCATCTGCCTGCTTCCACATTCATGAGCTCAAAGACACATGCAATTGGCTTGCATCTCTGTCACTGACAGGGTCAAAGAGTAATCCTATCCCACCCACATATAGAGCACAAGCAATTTTGTTCTCTTGACTACTAGCTCTCTTGACTCATCAAGATTCGAATGAATCTCCTGATGATTATGCAGTTACTCGTCTTCAAGCATATTTTCAGTTCTACTATGAATTACTCAATGAAGCTACAGTCAGACTAATAGGAAGTGTGTGTAATTATTAGAGTGAGATCCTGTGAATTTACAGGGTTTAATATAAGTTGACAATATTTCTTTAGCAAAATGTTACTTTGGATGAAACCAAAATCTCTCTTATAGAACAAGCACATTGTTTTGAAATAATTTTAACAGTAGTTTAACAATAGTTTAACATACATCTGAGAATCAAAGTATAGCATTGCAAATAAAGTGTTTTCAATATTCTGTATCATTGTATGGCCTTTCATAGCATTTTATGTGCAGCATTTTGAAATGAAAAGTACAGTGTAAGAGTACAGGTTAAAAAAATAATAATCTTATATTAATATATCTTGGCATTCAGTATATTCACTTTATTCAGCTAAAGGAGGTACATCATTAAATTCTAAATCATATTATTTAGTTATTCATCTGCATCTTATTATACAATAACTACAATTTAAAGAGATTTAGTTATTGAGTTTATAGGGTCAATCAGAATTTCTTCTTAGCTTCCAAACCTTTTGGCTTTAAATGGGGAAAAACATCACTCAAGCAACCAAAATACTGCAATAATTTTATTTTTATCAGCTTTCATGGGTCATTTTTCCTAAGTTATTGACCTCAAATTGTGTTGAATAGCAGCCAGGTAATCAATACCCTTCCTTTTCAGTAAGTCAGCACTTGAGGCATGCCTCAAGTTCAAGGCTAAATGAAGGTGACACCCGAAATCAAAGCATTGAACACTTGGCATTTTACACAGAAAGGTTGCTATTTTGTTTTGTCACAGGTCTACTTGACATGGTATGAGCTGTCTGTAGGTATCACAGTGTGTGTTAGCTGAGGACTTATGCTGACCTTTACTGGCATATTTTGAGTGCCTTGTGTTGCCCAGGATCCTTAACTATTTCTTAGACAAGGTTAATTGTATAAGAAAGAAGGAGCTTGAATGGACTGTAACTTTTTGGCCTCTTTCCCCATAGACAAAGGTTCTTAACACTGTAACAGCTTGGAGTTATTAATTTGGTTTTATAGCCTAGATGCTTTATTTCATTAAATCTACTTGAAAATACTCTCTCTCTCTCTCTCTCTCTCTCTCTCTCTCTCTCTCTCTCTCTATCTCTATCTCTCTATTTTGTGTGTGTATGCGTGTGTGTAAAGTGTGATTTGTGGATAAGAACACCCATTAAGTTCTCTAGCTGCCTCTATAGTGGACTGTGGTTATCAGTGTGGCAGTCTGCATGGTACTTCATCATATTAATAGAGCCATTCTGACTGCTCCATTAATATGACCTCTCTCAGACACACTGAGTGACACTGGGCAAAGATATATCCATTTGTACATCCCTTAATCCATGCATAATTTCTTTTGGCTTGGAAGGTAAGTGCTCTAAGCTGTTCTCATGTTAATTGCAGTGTATGGTTAAGTGTCTCTGATAATCAAGGTCAGATGAGGAATGAAAAGCATTATTTAGTAAAACATTTGAACCAGACTAACAAGGATAAAGAGGTTTCTGAGAATGAATGAATGAATGAATGAATGAATGGATGGATGAATGGATGGATGGATGGATGGATGATGGATGGATGAATGAATGGATGAATGAATGAGTCATGGATTTCATTCTAATTCTCCTCATTCTAATTCTCCTTATAATGCTGTTCCAGATTCAACATGTTAACAGTTGTAATTCTCATTAAATCCATGTTTGACACTGTGCTGACCCATTCCCTATTACCAGCAGTTTGCCAGTCTATTCTAAACTAAACTTTGGCCTCTGTATTGAGACCCAGCAGCCAGATGCAAGCTACATGCAGCCTTATGGTCAGTTCTCAACAGAGCTTAGTAATTAAGCCCAAAGAAGAGTCATTAACAGCCGTAATGGAGACAGATGTCCAGACGCTGCTCAACTAATCCAGTGGTGGCAAAGTTAAGTGTTGTAATCATGTTTAATGGAACATGGGTGCTCTGTTTGCTTTTCTAAGAATGGTAACCGTTATCTCCTACTGAACTGACTGGTCATTTCTTCTGGACATGTGATGTTTAGTTGATCAGTTTAACTTGCCCTGTTCAGATACAAGATCAGTAGAATGGATCAGAGAATGGGTTTTTCTGACACTGCAAGGTTTTCTATTTCAAACTCAAACATAGGACATTTAATGTCATAAAATATGTACTTACTTTATACCAGTTTTGTTTATTTAATGTGCTGTTGATGGATAGTCTTTAGATCTTTTGTCACCCTTTAGTACTTACCAGTACTAAATGGAGCCATGCTGCATTTTACCCATAAGCATTACAATAAACATTTTCATTCCAAGTAAAAAGGTATGAAAAATACAAATGGTTTTGTATTATACCTCCTATCCAACTTCACCCCTGGAAGGAAGGAAACTGTTATCTGCAAAAGTATGGGCTTTGCCCTGGCAACTATCCTGCTCAATATTGCAGCCTACAAGCAGTGGTAATTTGTTCCCAGTTTGCTTTTCCAAGTCAAGCTAAAAACACGATTAGATGATTTAAATATTAGTGTGTGGTTTATTTCACTTGTTTAACAAATGTTTACTAGCCATCTTACCTGATATACTGAAAAAATAATAATATGGGTATATCTGTTCTGGTGGATTTTTTTAGAACAATTCCAAGGTCCCCAAAACAGACAGGGGCCTAAAGACTAGGACCATTTACTACTGTTGCATATAATTCCCGGTCTAGTGCTATTCTTTCACAGCTCAAGAGTCTGTTTTTTTATCCTTTTGATTACTTTCTGTAAAGTGTTTCACTTGGTAGCATAGTTATACCATGTCTATGTGGTTCTAAGGTACTCATGGCTTCAGGTTTCAATTGAGAAACATGGAAGGTGGGATGAATGTGCAGTGGTCTGGGGAGTCACAGCGGAACCGCCACAGGGTTGCCAACCTTGGAGATGGGAAACGGGACCGATGAACCTAGGGGCCAGCTTCCTATTTTCCACCCTCAAAGGGATATGACAGGTTGACAACCAAGCTCATTGTCCCACCCTGTACAAAGGGGCAGCAGCAGAAGAAGAAGAAGCAGATCGTTTCCAAATGGCAGATCTCATATGACTGGACTGATCTCAATAGCTGGGCTCGGGCTCGTCCCCAGGCTAGATGACACTGTCGTGCAGCTGCTCTGGCAGAGGGTACAGAAGACTCCTTCTCCTGGCTCTCAAAAAGAGGTGTATGGGTACTTGGAAAGGAGTCAACCCCGTGGAGGCAGAGGGGAGAGAGTAATGTGAATACTCTACCCAAACCATGTTGCGGGTTCGTGGGAACACAGAAGTCGGAGGCCATTTTCCAGCTCCTGATTCATGCACCCGGTCTGGCCGTTGGATTGTGGGTGGTAACCAGATGACAGATTGACCAAGATTCTAACCAAGGCTGACCCAAAATTCTGCACTATTCTGTCCAGAACTGAGTGGTGAATTGGGGTCCTCGATGTCCCTGGGGATGCCATGAAGCCTGAACACATGTTGAACCATCAGGAGAGCAGTATCTTTAGCAGAGGGAAGATGAGAGAAAGGGACAAAGTGAAACATTTTAGAAAACCTATCAACTATAGTGAGAATAGTGTTGTTACTATCAGAGGAAGGCAGACCAGTGACGGAATCTATAGCAATATAAGACCAGGGGTGTCTGGGAACAGGTAACAGGTGGAGAAATCCAGCAGGGGCTGTGCATAGAGACTTGGACTGGTTACAGGTTGGGCATGCAGTGACAAATTCTTTGAGGTCTTGACAGAGTGGGCCACCAAAACCTCTGTTGCTGTCCCAGGGTGACATGTGAGCCAAGAGGAATGGCACCACTGCAGCACTCAAGCACAGAGATGGTAAAGAACGTAAATGTATCCCTAGGGCGGGCTGAGGGAGCGGGAGTGTGGGCATTGAGGACCCGTCGATCAGTGTCTAGCTTGATGTTCAGATGGACAGAGCAGGGAAGAATATATTCAGGTTCGGGTTTCATTTTCAGGAGGGTCGAAGCATCTGGACAAAGCATAGGCTTTAATGTTCTTGGAACCAGGTCAGAGAGGTGGAAATCAAATTGTCTGAAAAACAGGGCCCAACAAGCTTGTCGTGGGTTAAGTCTCTTGGCTGTCTTCAGATATTCCAGATTCTTGTGATCAGTCCAAATTATGAACGGGTGCTCTGCCCCCTTGAGCCAATGGTCCCACTTCTCCAGTACCAACTTGACTGCCAGTAATTCTGTCGCCCACATCCTAATTTCTTTCCGCAGATGAGAGTTGACGGGAGAAAAATGAAGAGCCTTTCGAGACTCAGGTACCGGCCAGTCCTTTACCGCCTCCACCTTGGCTAAATCCATCTGAATGCTGCCTGCAGACACTATGAATGAAGCCCAGAAAAGACACTGTCAGTATGAAAATGACATTTCTCTGCTTTGACAAATAACAGATTCTCCAGAACTTGTTCCAACAACACCACACGTGTTGCACATGTTTGGTCTCAGACTTAGAGAATATCAGTATGTTGTCTAGGTACACAAAGACAAACTGATTTAACATGTCTCCGAGCACATCATTGACCAAATTTTGGAACACGGTGGGGGCGTTAGTCAGGCCGAATGGCATCACCAAGTACTCAAAGTGTCCAGAAGGGGTGTTGAACGCGGTCTTCCACTCGTCCCCCTTGCATATTCTGACCAGATGGTATGCGTTGCATAGGTCCAGCTTAGTGAAGATCACATCCTCCTGTAAGAGCTCAAAGGCAGAGGAAATTAGAGGAAGTGGGTACCAGTTCTTAATGGTGATCTGGTTCAGTCCCCTGTAATCAATGCAAGGTCTGAGTCCTCCATCCTTCTTACCCACAAAGAAGAAACCGGCACCTGCTGGGGATGAAGATGGTCAGATTAACCCAGTGGCCAGAGACTCATTCAGGTACTGCTGCATGACCTCCCTTTCAGGTGTGGACAGAGTAAAGACATCCCCAAGGGGGAGTAGTACCGGGTACCAGGTCGATAGTGCAGTCATATGGTCAATGAGGAGGAAGAGATGTAGCCCGCACCTTACTGAAGACCTCCTTAAGATCCAGATAAACCTCTGGCACCTTGAAGAGATCAGGAAATATCTCCTCCTCCCATTCAGAGGGTCTTTCAGAGACAGTTGGGGCTACAGAGAGACAAGCTCTAGAACAGGTTAAGCGCCATGAAAGTATCCTGCCTGTTAGCCAGTCTACGTGAGGGTTATGTTGTTTAAGCCAGGTAATACCGAGAACTACAGGAAGCTGGGGAGAGTTGATCACGAAAAGCTGTATAGATTCCTTGTGGTTTTCAAGTGACATGGTGATGGGTTCGGTTAACTGTGAACAGGGGTGAATAATGTGATTACCTGTATGGGGATTTGCAAGTCCTGGAACTGGATGCCCAGACGTGTAGCGAAGTCGGAATCAATGAAGTTCAAGTCCACCCCAGAGTCGATGAAAGCAGATGTGGCATGAACTTGGCTGGAGAGATGTAGGTGAACAGATGTGAGGGGTCGAGGTTTATTGGAGTTCTCCAATGTTCAGCTCAACAGAGAACCCCAGTCTACTGCTGAGCCCTGGCTTTTACTAGACACTCCTTCACCCTATGACTTGACCCTCCACAATACAAATTGAGGTTGTCTTTAAAGCGCCTATTTCTCTCCGCTGGGGTTAACTTGGTTCTGACGATCTGCATAGGCTCCCCTAGATCCCTTGTAATCAGAACGGAAGAGCGTGGAGTCTCTAAAACAGGAATAACGGCAGGCCGGGTGCTAGAAGGTCTGGGAGTACTCACGGTTCTGCTGACTCTCTTGATTATGCTCCTGGATTCAGCGGTCGATTCTTACTGCCATCCCGATTAGCCCGTTTAAATCAGCTGGCAGATCTCAAGCAGCCATCTCCTTCACCTTCTCCGAAAGACCACAGAAAAACATATCCATCAGTGCCTGTGAATCCCACTTACAGGAGGAGGCCAGGGTCTGAAACTCAATAGAGTAATTCAGAATGGATCGATTACCTTGCAGTAATTTAGCCAGTTTGTGAGCGGCTTCCGAGAGAGCTTGGTGGGGTCAAAAGCTCTTTGTTGCTCCTCAGCAAAATTATCGAAGGAGGCGCAGGCTGCCGAGTCACTGTTCCACTCGGCTATTCCCCATTCACGAGACCAGACAGAAGAGACCTAACAAAACCCACCTTCGATTCCTGTATGGGAAAAGCAGATGGTTGAAGTCTGAACTGGATGCAGCACTGAGTGATGAATGGAATGATGATCTGAGGGTCTCCAGAGAAACATTCAGGTGGACAAAGTGGTGGTTCCTTGTGTGGTGGCAAGTGAACTGACGGCGACACATGAGAGGGTGGCTGTGAGGAAATTGAGAGAGTAATAAACTGAGCCAATAATTCCTAAATTTGATGACCAAAAGTGTCAAACTGAACAGTGTTGAACTGAACTACCCTCAACCTTTGTTTTCCATCCTGGGTTATCTGAGGAGTCCATACTCACCAGATTGTACTGTAACGCGGGGGCAGGGTTTTTGAGGACTCTTTGAAAACTCAGTAATAACACCAGGAGTGAAATGAAGAGGAAAGGTTTATTGAGTAAAAGGTTATAAAAAGAACTGCCTTCAGGTTGAGGGTTCTTCAGCATGCAGGTGGTAATAGCAGCGGCCTGAACACAGGAGACAGAGGTTAGTGGAGGATTTCCACTAACGGAACATGGCTGAAACTTTCTCAAACAAATGATACTCACTTGTCAGTTTCTTGGAGAATGAATCCACAAACAGTAATGAAGGCATGCTGGGGCTGAGATCAGGTGAGTGAGTGCTGAGAGAATCCAAAATGGCAGACAGGTAAGAGATATAATCTGATGGCTGGGGTAACAGAGAGGCAGGCAGAATCGGGCAGGCAGACAGAATCAGGTCTAATACAGGCAGGGGTCAGAACCAGTTATCAGTCAGAACAGGCTTACAAGGATAATCAGGATCCAAGTCTTAATCCAGAAACAGTTCCAGGGACTATCAGGTACTCATGACAGGCAGAGATCAGGCAGAAGACAGGTCAGAAATGTAGCAGGGAGTAGAAGCTCAGGCTCAGGCTAGGAAACTGGAGTAGCAGGATCCGGGTGAGGCAGCAGAGCAGGAATCATGACACATTGAAAACACTTCATTAGTAAAATAAGAGAGCACAGGCGCAACAATCATGGTGTCAAACAAACAAAGGCCTGGTTTTGAAAAAAAAAAAAAACAAAGGAAGAAAGAGAATCAGAGTAGTGCAATATAAAACATGACTCTAGTAAAGGTCCAGTGTTGTCAAGAAATAGTTGAGCTGCTAATTGGATGGAGTTTATACTCTTGGTTCTGCAGGTGTCAAATGGAAGATGACAGAGCTGTCAGACTAAAATCCCATGACCTTTTCATGATTTTACTTCCCTGACAATTCAGCAGTAACCTACAACATGTTCATTGTTATTGTGTTCTTGTGTAATGGTGCAGCATCTTTTAGGCTATCAAATGTCAAATGTTTATTCTGAATGAATGCATGAAATGAGAAATTGTATGGGTAATAAAGCTGTTAGCTACTCTGTTTGAGGAATGGATTTTGGTATTATGATGTGTCAGTCTTAACAATAAAAACAAATCTTCTTTTAGCAACTTAGATGCAACCCTGTTGATAGGCATCAAATATTTCTTTGGAATGTAGGTTTCTAGTATAGGTTAATATATTTTAGAACAATTGATTAATTCATTTTCCAATTAGGCTTCTTACGTTCACATTCAGAGCTTGCTGCATGTGCCTTATTTGATAAGAAGCCAACTACACTTCAAGTAATAGTAGTAAAGGTACTGAATTAATAGTAATAGTGGTAATCTTCAGTGTTGAAACTGAAAACTTTGAAGTGTTTGGATCACATACTGAAGCTGTTGTGTTCCAAAGATGGGGCTAAAACCTATAAAGGTATGACCTAAAGCTCACTTAGTCAGAAGTGGACAGGCAAAATACAGCTAGGACCCAAGGAGGTGGTGTAACCAGAAACAGGTGGAAAAGAGCCAAGGAATCAAGTGGTTTAATAACTGATCAGTTTTGCTAGTTTGGAACGCTATGTCTGTCTGTGAAATAACAGCCACACTAGAGAAATCAATTTGCTGGTGATTATTGATGGGATAATGGATGCCGTGATTGTTACATTTGCCATTCTGATTGCCAATTATTGTAAAACGTCTCCTCTATTTTGGGCTCTATTTTGTTTCTGGGTTCTTGAGAAAAGACTCTCATACAATTAGTATATGAACAAAGCTAATACATAAATGACTTGTACAAAGCTAATACATGATTGCTCTATTTCAGTTGCATTCTGGCATTCTTTACTGGATTCGAGGACATTATTTACTGGATTTATGCACAGGTGATGCCTGCATTATATTGCTGAATGCAAATGGAAGTGAGTCTGACTTCAGAGCATACAGGTCAGCACTGACTTTAAAAGTTTTGGATGAGGCTCTAACAGTAGATGGGAATATACAGAAGTCTTGAATAAGAACAGTAAAGTATTTTAGGGGAGTAAAGTTATAATAAATGTTGGCTGTACATTGCAAATATCATCAGATTTAACTGATGGAGAAATGGTTTGAGAAATAACTTAACATTTACTAGACATCTAAATTGTAATCCATTATGGTCACTTTCTAGTGTATGAGAGGATATTTACTAAGGGCTGTATTCAGAGTCTGTGATTTAAGTTGAAAAGTTATGTCAGTATTTTCATGTTTTTTTAATGGGATAATAAAAATAATTAATTTGGAAACAAAAGTCTTTTCTTCACATATCCCAGCTTGTTCAGAGCAGGGGGTCAGAGTACAGGGCCAGCCATCATACAGCATCCTTGGAGCAAAGAGAGTTAAGGGCCTTGCTTAAGGGTCCAGCAGCAGCTTGGTGATCCTGGGGCTTGATCCAAGGGCCTTCTGATGAGTAAACCAGAGACTTAACATTGAGCCACCACTACCACATAACTCTATTAAATAAATGCATTTATATATGTATGTATTTATTCTTGGTCTCAAATGGCAATGCCCAAAACTTAAATTTACACATGTTATTGGGGGTTCAATTCCCGCCTCCGCCATGTGTGTGTGGAGTCTGCATGTTCTCCCCTGTGCCTCGGAGGTGTCCTCCGGGTACTCCGGTTTCCTCCCCCGGTCCAAAGACATGCATTGTAGGTTGATTGGCATCTCTAAATTGTACGTAGTGTGTGATTGCGTGAGTGAATGAGAGTGTGTGTGTGCCCTGTGATGGGTTGGCACTCCGTCCAGGGTGTATCCTGCCTTGATGCCCAATGACGCACAGGCTCCCCGTGACCCGAGTATAGATCGGATAAGCGGTAGACAATGAATGAATGAATTTTGTTGCCACATATTATTCTGTACTGCACTGATATCATGAGCTTAAGTTCAACTTTAGAACCGCACATAAGTGAGACAAACCTCTGTTTAAGGCAGATTCCACCCTACATGAATAACACTGCACATATGCAACATATACAACATATAAATAGCGCTTAACAGAGCTCACAATGAAGATTGAAATGCTTTCTGTTGAGAAAGATCCTCAAGCTGAACTTACCTGACTGTTCTCAGGAGAGAGAGGATGCTGGATGTTCACTCTGACACAAATAAAATAGCTGGAAAAGCTTGGCAAACTTTCTGAGAATGTGAGCACTGACCACTTCTTATGGGAATGCTGTAGAAGTCGCAAGTGTATCACAGTCTGAGTGAAAAACTGAAATAATAACTTTAAATGAAGAATTAATCTAAAACATCATTAAAAAAGTTGTTTTGCAATGTTTTAGTGTTTTACTACAGCTATTCTCACTGGGATGGAATGGTTTGGAAATATATTGAATAGGAATCCAAAGAGGCTACCAACTTTGCCTTAAAAAGACATCCATGACCCATTTAATCCAATCAGAAAACTCCTGTTCCTTCACTGTAAGCCATTTGAAAATTTTATTCTACTATAAGCCACTAATGTTGTTTATATTTTCCTAGGATTTTGTGGAATCTATATGACCCTCAGCCCCCCCCCCTTCTGTGTGTCTTTGAGGAAACTAGGGCAGCTGAGAGCCTGGGGAGTGACAGGATTAATGCGCTAATTCCTTTCATGCACTATTCAAAAGGCAAAAGGTGTTCTTGTCTATAATCCACAGAGTAGAGCAGCAGCCTAAATCAGTTAACCATCGCTCTGTCACATTGCACCTCTTCATTCTAATCCACTGCTGATTCTGACTATTTCTTCACATCTAAGGTAAAAAAAAAATGACTGCGAGATTCATCTAGGTTCTGGTAGCATTGTAGTGGCTGCTTTCTGGTCATCTGACAAGCTAAGGGAAAAAAAACTGCTATTAAAAAAATACTGCTCTGATGCAATGTGTCAGGTTTTTTTTGTTAATTAGAGATGTGTTTGGTTGTTTTTTGGCATTACAAATCCTGATTGCTGCCAGTGTTTAATCAGACAGATTGCTTGTAGATGGTGGCTCCCTTGCCTTCTGTTCACAGTCCAATGAATCAATAGTGAAGGAAAGACTTGAGGGCAAAAAGATAGAAATAGAAAAGGAAACCAAATGGATAGATGGACACTCACCATAGCAGCAACATCAATATGGGATATATTAATATTCTAATGATATACAATTCTATATAATATAGTTAGATGCTTTAATTATTTCTAATATTCTAGGATTGTCAAGAAAATGGTAAGGACTTAGAGGGAAGTGTGAAACTAATAGTGAAACCGTATGGATGTAAGTGAGCACAATGTGATATCTATTCAACATGACAACAGGACGTATGTAGAGAGGTAAATAATATTAGCGCAGCAACCGAGTGAGAAAGAGAGAGTGGAAGGGGGATTATAAATGAGGGATTTTCACATTTTCCATTCAGAAGACATAATCCAGTGCCTTAAGAAGAGTTTGATATGCTCATATGCACAATTATTTGCGATTTTTTAAATTATTAATCAAAGTTTACAACTTTACTTTCTAGCTATCCACTATCTGTTAGGAACAGTTAATGGTAAAAGTGACCTTGCTGTGCAGATAGCAAGGTTTTGATGAAATGCCTCTGGTCAGTAAATTGGGAAAGCTCTGGTCAGTAGAAAAGCACAACGACTTAAATTGTACCCATCCATCATCTTCCCTTTGAATCCAATTCCCCCATAGCATCACTATCTGGCAACTATCCGTCTTTTTAGACATTTGTATCTGAGTTGTCTGGCTTGCGGTCTACATTGTTTTAAGACATAATTGTTTTTCTTTTGCAAATAAGTGTCTTTAATGAAACTTGGAATAATCAGACTTTTTGGGTAGACGCACATTCATGCAATGTCAGTTGTACTGTGTGTGTTTGTGTGTGTGTTTTATGTGAATATATGCACTAGAAGTATATTAAAAACAACAACAAAAAACAGTGTTTGAATTCTCCTCACTGTGTGCCCTAGAAATAGAAAATGAAGCATGTCTTGGCATAAGTGCCAGTGGATATAAATCAATGAACAAAAAAGAACTCACACTTTCAGAGACATTATTATACTCATAATTCTGAAAAGATTATTAAGCTAGCCTATATTTGGATCCCAGATCGTTGCTATTATTCCCTGTGTCGAGAACTATAAGCATGGAGTTGCTGTAATTTAAAGAGAGGTATTTAATTATAGGCCATCATGTGTCCTGTGAATGTGAAGAAACATAATGTATGAGCGGCTCCAACAGCTTGTGGTGATTTAGCTGCTAATGTTGCACTGTATTAAATGTCATAAATGTGGTTATGTTCTAATAATGACACTTTCCTGTTATGAATATTGGAAATTAGCAGTGATGTGCTACCGGCTTTTTTCATATCCTGACAGCAGTAATTGCATTTACATGTGGAACAGAATGTGCAGGTGGGAGTGGTGTGCTAGTTCAAACAACTAGAAAGCAAATTTGCTGTTACACAATCCGACACGGCTAGAACATGTGAAAAGCCGCACAGACAGTAATCTGAGCTTACAACTGAACCAGAGTGTCAGGTTCTGGGCTGTTTTGTTTTTGGACGCTAGAGGTCCTCGTGAAGCTCCTGCACCTGTGCAATTAGTGTATTGCTTTCACATGTGTCTCGTTCGGGTGTGGGTATTTAAGTCTCTTTGTTTCTCGGTTTCGGGGCTGGGATCTTTAATTGTCGTTAGTCGGCGTTAGAGGTTATGTGGCCGGCTTTTCGGGTGGGCTTTTGGTGCTGTCTCTGTTTTGTGCTCGGGCTTCGGGATCTGCCTTCTTCTCCTCGGGAGTCTCTCCTTCTCTTTGTTTTTGTTTCGAGTCCCAAGTTTCCCTCCCGAGTTTCCCTTTCGAGTTCCGAGTTCCGAGTTTCCCTTTCGAGCTTCCCTTTATGTTTTGTCCTTTTCATTGTATTTTCATCCCTCCGATGATGATCTGGATCTGAGGAGCCCTATAAGGAGCACTAAAAGAGCACTAGATACCAAAAGCCTGACAGTAAGACCCCAACCAACCTATGCACGCAGGGACGCGCAGTTCTCGAGGAGTCTTCTCGCCCCTTCTCCCTTCGTTTAGGGTGGAACGTCAGGAGCCGTTCCTGGGGGGGGCGCCCTGTCAGGTTCTGGGCTGTTTTGTTTTTGGACGCTAGAGGTCCTCGTGAAGCTCCTGCACCTGTGCAATTAGTGTATTGCTTTCACATGTGTCTCGTTCGGGTGTGGGTATTTAAGACTCTTTGTTTCTCGGTTTCGGGGCTGGGATCTTTAATTGTCGTTAGTCGGCATTAGAGGTTATGTGGCCGGCTTTTCGGGTGGGCTTTTGGTGCTGTCTCTGTTTTGTGCTCGGGCTTCGGGATCTGCCTTCTTCTCCTCGGGAGTCTCTCCTTCTCTTTGTTTTTGTTTCGAGTCCCAAGTTTCCCTCCCGAGTTTCCCTTTCGAGTTCCGAGTTCGAGTTTCCCTTTCGAGCTTCCCTATGTTTTGTCCTTTTCAGTGTATTTTCATCCCTCCGATGATGATCTGGATCTGAGGAGCCCTATAAAGAGCACTGAAAGAGCACTAGATACCAAAAGCCTGACACAGAGACCCTAGAGCTGTGAGGCAGCAATGATCTGCTGCATCAAAGTACCACACTAATTTTGTTTGTGTTTAATTCAATTAGGCTTTTACTAATAAGTAAATTGTACCAATGTATACAACATACACTTAAGCGGTGGTATCTCTCCCATATCAGTCAAAGTGACAGTAGTCAATCACTGGGCCTCTGTGAGTTCATGCATGTGGAAGGGGGCGGATTTCCTTTGGGGGGTCTTGCCACCTAGTGATGTAGCATGAGCAGCAGTTTGAAAACAAAAGCAGTTTAATGTGACTCGGAGGAAGCAAATGATAGCTTTCAGTTGCCATATGATAGGGAAGACCTAACTGGTAGAGGGAATTTGCCAAAACTAAATTATAGGGGACAAATTAAACACAACCAATGAACGTTTACAGTATAGTAATCCATAAAATTGGTTCGAGTGTCTTACATTTTGTTCAAGCTGTACTTCATTTTTTATATCACATTATATATAGCAGCTTAACAGATCCAGATGTCAGTTGAGCTAACTAATGAAAAAGCCTGAGGTGACAGTGGTGAGGAAAAAATCTTTAAGAAAACAAAAACCCAGACTCAAAAGGGATGCCATCTATTTTGGGTGACACCTGATAGTGTGATTATAAATCAATATTCATCCACAGCTGTACACTATAAAGTCAAAGAGCACTGAGTGATTGAAAGACTCTTCATTATAAGCATCAGTTTTGTCCAGTAATCAAATAAAGTTACCCAGTGAAGTGTGGCTGGGTTTTGGCCGTAAAAGGTTTTCTGTTGGGTACAAATCTTTAAAGTGTCCATGTGTAATATTTACAGCATTTTAGGCTATCCTTGTGCAATAATCCCCAGCAGCAATGGGTATTTTCCAAGAAGGAGGCTCCAAGTGGAAGTAGAGGCAAGCCTGGTGGGCAGGAGGAGTCAGCGGCATCCCAACCAAGCAGCAGGAGTAACATGTGTAGCTCTACATAGAGATAGGAAGAGAGACTGAGAGAGAAAGGAGAATTAAGTATACTCTTGTCTTGAGGTTTTTGATGAAGTACATTGTGACCATAGTGCAAAGAGGGACTCCGGCAAGTCTAGTTATGACATGGTAATACATGAAGTATCTTACTATTCTGCTGTCAACAAACCTGAATGAGTACCTGAGAAAGGAGTATCAAAACATCCCAGTTTACCAAAACTCTGTATGATTATGATCCCACCGGAGCCAACCCATTACCAAAGAGAAAAGCTATTAACAGTGATCTTAACTAAAATACAAAACTGTTCAATTAAATTGCATTAATAAGGCCTTAAAACTTTTTATTAATAATATTAATTAAAAAATTAAGTAAGTATTACTTTTGGAGAACTAGAACTGTCATTATCCTTTTATCTCCCACATCACTGTCTCCAGATTAGTCCAGAACTTCTATTAATAATTAGAAATATATTAGGAATCTAATCCATTTAAATAAAATGACTTATTTAGTTATCTTTTTTTCTGATTGTGTAATCTCTCTCGGAGTTTGAGACAAGGGTTGACCTTAGATTATTACTGACTTGAGTAGTATCTGTATCTGAAGTAAGTTCTGAAGTAACTAAAGACATATAAAACAGATCAATAACAACATTTTTGTTAGTTACCTAATTGTTACGATATGACAAGGCTCAATTAAACACCCCTAATTTTTTTTTTTTCAAATATTTTAATGGCATGTTGTTCTTATTTATAAGGGAAATGACAGATTTTATATTAACAATGTACTTTACATAAAAAAAATAATGACCTCAGTCTGGATTGTAAATAATATGAGCAGTTTATTGAGCAAATGTGCATTTTATTGTTTCAAATTATTTCAAACCACAGAATGATTGTGGTCCATTCCAAAACACTCTATAATCCATCCGTATATAAATGCAACTGAAGCTTAAATAAAAAAATAAACATGGGAGATCCCGACTAAATGTTGTCTCAAACAGAACATAACACTTGCGTAACAAAATCCAGTTGCTATTGTTTGTTCCAAATCTTTTACCAGTGGACCCAAGTAGGAAATTGGTAGTAGTATCAGTGCAGGTATATTTTGAAACATGAAACACTATCTCATATTAGTACACTATTACAAAATCCCACATGAATATAAAAACTCTTCTTAGTTCCAGCACCCATGTGGTGGAATAAGCTTTTCCTCTTTTCCTGACAGTCTTTGCCAA
Source organism: Hemibagrus guttatus (assembly GCA_033459395.1). Taxonomy (NCBI): domain Eukaryota; kingdom Metazoa; phylum Chordata; class Actinopteri; order Siluriformes; family Bagridae; genus Hemibagrus; species Hemibagrus guttatus. Next base: position 16,795,937 of record JAUCMX010000001.1, read on the forward strand.
CTACACAAACACAGAGTAAACACTCCTCTATTCATACAGTATATGTACTACAGTTTTTGTCAGAAATCCTTACTATTTTAATTATTTATTCATTTATTGATTGATTTTTACTTAAAGCACATTGAAGAGATGCAAAATAGCTTCAAAATATTTGATTACTACTTAATTTAAATTGATTTACAATATTTCATGCAAATGGTTTCTCAAATACTGAGTGACTACTGACCACCTAATCTCTCTCTCTCTCTCTCCCTCTCTCTCTATCTTTCTCTCTCTCTATCTCTCTCTCTCTCTCTCTCTCTCTCTCAAGATCTAAGAGACCACTAGGGGGTTTCAATGTCAAGACTGACTGTGTTTGTTTTTTAAAATAGATCTGCTGTGGTGCTGTAGGATACCATATCAGAATAATTTAGGCTAGGGAAACTAAAGAGAGAGAAAGAGATGACGATGATGATGATGATGATGATGATGATGATGATGATGATGACGATGATTATGTTCTAAATTAGTTCCAGGACTGCAGCTTGGTTTCTCTTTTTGTAGTGCCGCTATCAACTCTCATATTCATGTATGCTGAGAAAATTAGAACAGAAAATAAAAACTGAAGCTGAAATCAAAATAAATTTCAATCAGATTGCAAGTTGTACAACTGCACCATTTTTGCCCTATCCTCAGGAGGTCAGAGCTCAAGAAAGCAGAATTGTCTGTTCTCTCTGGGTGGTCAGTTAGAGGATGTTAGCCAGTCACGGGTGTCTGGGAACATGGCAGTTAGCACTTTCCTCCAAGTGTGTTCAGCTGCAATGTGACATTGCACTAGCAGCAGCTTGAAATAAAATGCCTTTGTGTATTCTGAAGGAGGAAGGTGTCAGTCTTTGCCCTTGCCAGTTGGTAACTGTGATAGGGAAGAACTATCACATGGGTGTGATATAACTATCAGGGTGTGATATAACTATCATTATGTTATGCGTGGGAATTGACATTAAGTAAAGTTGAGACGCAACTACAGACAATGAGTAGTCGGTGAATTGGCTGATATAAAATAATAATATTTTTTCCTATCTGTGTTCCAGCATGTACTCTTAACCTGACAATTTAAACAACACCCAGAAAAACTAAAGTTAAAAAAAAAGGAGAGAGACAACTATTTGATGCATTTCAGAAAAATCAACACAGAATGTGTTAAAATGACAAGCTTGTAAGAATGCACACAACTTATCTACTCATCAGAAAAAATTAGCAATGATTAGCACATACTTCATACTATGCACTTTAAAATTTACACAATAAGAGTTCAACATGAGAACGGCTGTGTGTTCTGAATAGACATTGTAAAAAGTACAGTGTGACTATAAAAAATGTTGATGCAGACAGATGCTTGTGTTAGTGAAGCCTGCTGCTGTAATGTGAGTATAGCAGCAGGTGGGTGTGACTGCATCACTGTGAGCAAATCACTTCAGCTTCATTACGTCTGTTAGAATAAACATGCAGTTGTAGCCTACAACCAGTTGTATGCATTAATGTGTTAATGCTTGCAGGTTTTTTAATCTTTTTAATCGTCTTTCAATCTCATCCTCTGCTGAAAAACCCAATTTGAACCAAGAGAGGGATTCTGCACCATTGTGTGTGTGGTGTGTGTGTGTGTGTGTGTGTGTGTGTGTGTGTGTGTGTGTGTGTGTGTGTGTGTGTGTGTGTGTGTGTGTGTGTAAGCCCTTGTATGCATGTTTGCATTGTTGTGTATGTGCTATGTGTCACATTACTTGCATTCCCCTTTGTAATGTGCCTTACCTTTTATCACTGAATGAAGACAAGTGGAAACTGAAGTGACATTTAATGTGTTCACATTAAAAGGCTAATCAGGCAAATGAAGCCATTTTGCTTGCTAATCAGTTTTCCTTTCTATCTAATCTCCTCTATTCTATCCAGTATGAACCTTCAAACAAGAACGAGAGATCCTGCTCCTGCTCTCTCTCTCTCTCTCTCTCTCTCTCTTTCTCTCTCTCTCTCTCTCTCTCTCTCTCTCTCTCTCTGTTGATTGGACACACATGGCCCTTACTCTCATGACTGTAAATTAAGATTAGTTACCCTAGCTAGAGCAAACAGGAAGCAGCCTCTGCACACTACCATCAGTGCCTGCCTGATTCATTTATTCTGCCTATTATGTCCCCCTTATTATTTTGAATCAATGGCCTAATTAAGTTTCTGCTATGATTTATATGAACATTTCTCTCTCTCTCTCTCTCTCTCCTCTCTCTCTCTCTCTCTCTCTCTCTCTCTCTCTCTCTCTCTCTCTCTCTGTCTCTCACACACACACACACACACACACACACATTCACAGGATACTATTTATGATAGTTAGGCTGATCCGTTGTAACTGTCACGAGTACATCTACACAAACTTCTTCTTCTTCTTCTGTGTGAGTGTGTGTGTGTGTGTGTTTTGTTTGAATAATGCATCACTGCAGTAAACTCGTGCTATTTTGAATTATGACGTGAATATGAATGAAGCTGGTTCAAAACAATTGTTTTCCAAAATTAATTGTACAATCTGCAATATAAATGATACAAATGCTCTCCCTTTCTCTCTCTCTCTCTCGCTCTCTCTCTCGCTCTCTCTCTCTCTCTCTCTCTCTCTCTCTCACACACACACACACACACACACACACACACATTCACAGGATACTATTTATGATAGTTAGGCTGATCTGTTGTAACTGTCACGAGTACATCTACACAAAATTCTTCTTCTTCTTCTTCTGTGTGAGTGTGTGTGTGTGTGTGTTTTGTTTGAATAATGCATCACTGCAGTAAACTCGTGCTATTTTGAATTATGACGTGAATATGAATGAAGCTGGTTCAAAACAATTGTTTTCCAAAATTAATTGTATAATCTGCAATATAAATGATACAAATGCTCTCCCTTTCTCTCTCTCTCTCTCTCTCGCTCTCTTTCTTTCTCTCTCTCTCTCTCTCTCTCTCTCTCTCTCTCTCTCTCTCTCGCTCTCTCTCTTTCTCTCTCTCTCTCTCTTGCTCTCTCTCTCTCTCACACACACACACACACACACACACACACACACACACACACACATACACACACTGTTTGTGAAATCCTAGGACTAATATATTCCACTTTAATTTTCTATTTTCTTTTTTACAATTCACATTTTGCAAGCTGCAAGCTATAGAAGAAAAGGGTCTCAAATGAGGAGGCGTGCACCAAGCCACACCCAGTTTAATTAGCAGATAAACTCGTCCTGTTCACCAAATGGAGAGAGAACAGCATCTCTGAGGCTTTTCCAACACTAATGATAATTCTGAGATATAACGATTGGAAGAAGATAATGTGGAATAACTTCATTTATCCAGAAAAAATCATTTCCATTATTAATAATTCCATTTTTTTGTGGGTGATGATGTTTGTAGTGTGTGGTTTGCTGCTAGGTTTATCTGTGCTAACTGTAAGAATGAATACATTTATTATTGTATGTCAAAAAAGCCTTATAAACCATCATTTGCTTTGTACATGCTGTCCATTCAGCGAAAAGAAGCCAGTATAGCTTTTTCTTTCTCCAGAAACATTTTAAATTGCTGTGGCATTGTGAACATTTTCTATTTGGTATGGTTCTTTTAATACATGTCTATAAATATATTACAGTGTGGGTCCAAAAGTCTGAGTTTTATTGCAAATTACATATAATGTGGACATCTTGAGTGAAAACTAGAATCTCTGTCATATTTACATGAATTACAGAGTTTTTTACTATTTGGTATGTCCCCTTTTAGCTTTAATGATGGTGAGCACTTAGTGGACTCCACAACTTGGTGCAAAAACTTTTGATCCGTTTAGAACAAATTCATCTGAGTGTCATCTAAAGACATGCTTCATCAGCAGAGATTAGGCATGAGGAAAATCTGACCTTTGCTACAAAGCAGTTGTCATGGTCACTTACACAAATTTGCTTGCTTTTAAGTAGGGACCCAAAATATCATCATATATATCTGCCTATTTGACTTAGTACAGGTTTTATACAGGATGCCCTTCCTGATGCAGCTTTCCCTTTTTATACAGCCTTGGAACCAGCTCTGAGTTAGATTTCTGGCATTTGTCAGACACCCTTATTCAGAACAACTTTTAATTTATCTCATTTTTTTTAAACAACTGAGCAATTGAAGGTTAAAGGCCTTGCTCAATGGCGCAGCAGTAGCAACTTGGTGGATTTGTGATTCAAACTCACAACCTTCCGATCAGTAGTCCAACACCTTATCCAGTAAGCTACCACAGCTAGTTGCTAGACCACCTGGAAACACACCACTAAAGCTGTATGTGTATGTAGAAACTTACACTTATACCAAAAATGCTGTTAAGCCTAAACACAACCTGAAGTGTGCATCTACTAGAAAAACTGAGGAGGTCCTGACAGCACAGAACTAACATACCTTGTACAGACACCCCCTCTTTAATATTTTGCCAGTATGGCTGAATGTTGAATTAGCCATTGACCACAATAAACATATAACCTACATGACTACATGATGGTGTCTTTGATTACTACGATCCAGACGGGGTTTTGTGAAGTTTTACAAAGGAATCTCTTAAGACAGTGACACTGCACTTCTTTGAGCAGTTTATGACTTTAAAATTCTTGTTTTATCCACAAATCTTATTTTAGCTCATCTGCCATTGAAACACAAATGCACAAATTGGACTATATCCTCTAGGAGAGATTTTCTATGTAGACATAGCAATTTAAAAACCTTGAGCTCTCATCATAAATGATGAAATATTATGTTGCTCAACTAGTCTCAGACATACAGTAGCTCAAATACAGACGTTACATGAATAAGATGGTGGATAGTGTGACATTTACAGAGAAAGCTTTTGTCACCGGAGAGCTGTGTCCTTCACAAATGTTAACAATTCACCAGGGTTCGAAAGGAAAGCAGTCACCTTTGGCATATACAGTAAAATGAAAGTTCAATTGGATTTTCTTAAGACTGATGAAATTACTTAAGACTAATAAAGCAATTTGTGTTTCAACAGGAAACTAAGAGATTGTTTGGTCCCTGCCACCTGTGTGATGCACTCCAAATGTAAGTACAGTATACTGCAGTAGGTGAGGTCTGTGAGAGGACATATTTTGTGTCACGTAAGATACTTTCTGTTGTTTGTTGTGTGAGAGAGACTTAAGGGTTTCAGATCACACTACCTTACACTGGCCAACAGCAATAAACACACATGTCCACAGCCATGAAGCCTGTGCATTATGCTCAGCGTTGCTATGGAAACAGCTTTTCCTGTTGTGACACGTTTGACAGGCATCCATTAGAGGATTATTGACAATAGCTGTCTCTGAGTCAGTTTAGACATGTCTTCAAAGGACTGTTTATATATATATATATATATATATATACAAACACACATTATGTAGCTTTATTTGAATTATTTGCATTTCATGTCATGAAACTTCTTAAAACTTAAAATCTCTATCAACAGCCTTGTACATTATTGCTCTCATTATTGTTTAGGCCTCTTCGTAATTTATAAAGCTACACAAAACTATACTCTACACCGATCAGGCATAACATTATGCCCACAATATTGATGTTGGTCCCCCTATTGCTGCCAAAACAGCCCTGACCGTCATGCACTGTGTGTTCTGACACCTTTCTATCAGAACCAGCATTAACTTCTTCAGAAATTTCAGCAACAGTAGCTCGTCTGTTGGATCGGATCACATAGGCCAGCCTTCTCTCCTCACATGCAGCCTTTTCTCCTCACATGCACATGAGTCTTGGCCGCCCATGATCCTGTAGCCGGTTCACCACTGTTCCTTCCTTGGACCACTATTGATAGATACTGACCACTGCAGACCGGGAACACCCCGCAAGAGCTACAGTTTTAGAGATGCTCTGATCCAGTCGTCTAGCCATCACAATTTGGCCCTTGTCAAATTCACTCACATCCTTACGCTTGCCCATTTTTCCTGCTTCTAACACATCAATTTAAGGACAAAATGTTCACTTGCTGCCTAATATATCCCACCCACTAACAGGTGCCATGATGATGAGATAATCAGTGTTATTCACTTCACCTCTCACTGCTCATAATGTTATGACTGATCGGTGTATAGTCTTGTTTTTATGCACACTGCATTTCAAAAACCTTGACATGTTACTTTTTACTAAAATTTTCATACACATCGTCAAACTTTCCATTTTAATCTCCAGGTTTTCAGATGAAGCTATTCAAATACAGAATCACACAAACACCTTCTGATAAAGATACAAAAGACACACCTCATGTGCTTCTTCTAATGCTTAAGGCTCACTGTGGATAAAAGGATGTCATGCTAATCCTCATATCTCTGCCTTGTTGAAAGAAGATAAAAAAGAACAGGGAATGCTAAAGGGGAGCAGGTTTTTGCACACTTCCTGGAAGCCTTTTTTGTTGAGCGGTTATGTGCTTATAATTTAATTATCCATAAAAGATCTAACTCATGTTAGAAATGATAAGCTGATTGGAAGAACAGTGGAAGAGGGATGAGAGTGATTTTTCATGAGATAAACAAATGCAGATTCTATCTTTCAAAAAGTGGAGAATTTTATTAGTAACATATCACATAGAGGGTGGAAATGTAAAAGACATACCTACATTGTAGTCTAGTGGCATGTGGAAGTATGTTACTCTGCTTTATTGGAGAATTTAAGCTGTATTTTCAGGACAATTTATATCTATATTGATATCACAACTCACATCATAATCTAGTTTTTGGCATACCCCTTGTACATGTTAGTGTTCTCCCTGTTCTAATACAATTACTTTAACACTGGTGAGCTGATTAATTGAATCTGGTGTACTGTAGCTGGTAAAAAAAAATAACTAGCTTGTGTCTGACAGGTACTTCAGGAACCTGTGATTCAAATAATATTGTTTAGTTGTCATGTTTAATATCTGTCCATCCATCCATCCATCCATCCATCCATGCATCCATCAATTTTCTTCCACTTATCTAATTCAAGGTCAAAGGGGCTTCAGTCTAAGCAGAAATGCCCAGACCTTCCCCTCCCTAGCCAACTCCACCAGCTCCTCTACACGGATACCCAGGTGCTCCCAGACCAGACGAGAGTATAATTTCTCCATCTAGTCCTTAGTCTGCCTTTGGTTCAAGGACCATGGTTGTTTATTTGGTTGCAAATTGTACACACAAATGACTGACTGAAGTGTGCGACTCAGACATCAGAAGACGCTGGGTATAATCTCTGCTACTGCTGTGCCCAGTCTGTAATACAGCCTTTTTCACTTCCAGGTTATTTTAAGTGAAATGCTTGCTCAGTGTGGTTCAGAGTTACTAGGTGACCTGGCCAGAGAAGAAACAAATTGCTTTTTATTCCCAGTTTTTCCTATTAGTATTTTATTATTGCTTTTTCAACACTCTTCTGATTGAGTAGAAAATAAGTTTACAGAAGAAGAAACCATTCATCACAACAAAGAGCTGAAAGGGGGAAGGGGGAGAGTTAGACAGTGAGTAAATTTAGAGCTATGAAAATAGAGCAAAAATGTCCCTACCCTGTGCAGAATATAATTAGGGCAAGGTTAGATTGAGCATCCCTCTCTCTCTCTCTCTCTCTCTCTCTCTCTCTCTCTCTCTCTCTCTCTCTCTCTCTCTCTCTACCTCTCTCTCTCTCACTCTCTATCTATCTATCTCTCACTCTCGCTCTTGCTTGCGTTTTGATAATCTACACACTGTGAACATATGGTTGCTGAGTGTTTCCCTCTGTTATGTCCTTGTGTATCGTCTTTCTCTCTCTCAATGTCTCTTTCCTGTCATATTCCCATCATGTCTTTTTATCTTCATTTTTTGCATATTATAGATGTTCAAGCTTCTCTGTCCATTTTACACACACACAGACACACACACACACACACACACACACACACACACACACACACACACACGGACACAGAGAATTAAACATCAGTTTGTACATATGCATATGTATGCATTACTCATACATGGTCAGAATGAGACGAGAGATGTAACTATCACAGTCAGTATTTTGTCCTGTAAGCTGCATCACTTTCCAGGCAGCTGAGAAAAAAAGAAGGGTGAGGGTCTTCAGTCTAATAACACACATGACAGAACAAGCATGAGCCAGAGGAACTCATTCTGACTGAAACCTGCTCTCACACAACAGACTCTGCTCCCTTATTACACACGGTTCACAGGGTTCACACGAGTGCTAAATATGTGCACATGAAAAACATATTTTACATTTGTTCTTAGAAGAATAAATAAGTAAATAAATCGTAAAAATAGTTCTGAAACTGCTATTTTGGCAGTTAATGTCCCCTGCTTGCTCATGGAGCAGTTCTCTCTTCTTAGCTGTCTTTCTTTGTGGTTATGAAGTGTGTGTGTGCTGTGTGTGTGTGTGTGTGTGTGTGCACGCACATGCACTGTGCATATGCATTGCCCCTTGGCACCCCCTGCTGTTTGGAAAGGAAAAAGACAGCTGATCTCTCTCTCTCTCTCTCTCTCTCTCTCTCTCTCTCTCTCTCTCTCTCTCTCTCTCTCTCTCTCTCTCTCTCTCTCTCTCTCTCTCTCTCTCTCTCTCTCTATGGAGCTAAAGTTGGGGAGAAAGAACACTTTGGAAATTTCTCCTACATCCACATTAATTGACTAGATAAATGTGACATACCACCTCACTATCACCTCCTGACTCAACCACATTGTTGTTATAGTGTTGTGTGTTTTCAGACATATTCTCATTGCCAAAATTGATGCTGTGTCCATTTCAAAGCATCATCCTGTTAATACTGTGGGGTTTCCACATCATTCATACACTTTCCAAAGCATAGTTAATCCCATGGTCTGTTGTGTGGGATTGAGTGTACAGCATTTCAGATACATGTAGGTATGTTGTGCTTTGGGTATCTTTAGGTGTATGATCTTTGGCTGAGTGTAGATAAATGGTCTTATGAGCTTGTTTCATACACAGCAATTCAGCATAGCCAATCCACATATATGTATGTTTTTGGGAGGAGGAAGGAAACTAGAGAGCCCAGAGCAAATGGATATGAGAAGAATTATAACAGTGACACACAGTATGTTTGATAGAAGAGTCTACCGAAACTGACAAGGATATTGGGTTGTAGGTGTGAGCCAGGTCTCTTAGGAGAGACTATGTACATCAGACAGATGGCACAGCGGGTTAAACTTTAAACAAAACCAGACACATCCAACTACAGGTGAAACAAGGGGAACAGCCCAAGGAAGACAAGGAAGGCCTGGTAGTACTACTGAAAAGCTGGAGTAATTAAAGACCTACGGTGACAGGGTGGCACGCTGACCAAACCTGGAAGTGACTAAGATCTGTAGGAAACTGTGACAAAACTCTGCAAGCTGTAACATGAGCTCAGGATCAAACCAGGCACATTACACACACAACAAACACACAATGTTTACTTAAAAAAAATCATACAGAATATTTATGGGTGGAAAATATATACATACAATCAATGGCGGCATACACATGAAACAGATATGTATAGATAAATAGAAAAACAGAATGAGCAAAGTATATAGTGACCAAAAAAAAAACAATAGGGGGTTTGTGCAGTTAACTATTTGTAAAACATAAGTAGGATAGACAAAGATGCTTTATAATTTCAACGGTGTGTCCTGAGAGAAATTCATCTGTCTTGTTGGCATACCCTGAGATCATGAAGACAGTCATCATACTCAGTGTGCATGGGTTTCAGTAGAGATTGCACTGTGGTGACATGGCATTAGCCATGGCGTCAGCTGAGGAGACTGGTGTGGAGTTTGCAGAGACAGCCTTATACCACAGTGTGTACACATTACAGCAGCTATCTTGGCAAAGGTCATGCTATGGCATCAGTCAAGACAGATTTGCAAGATAGTTGGAAAAGAGATGAGGTCGACAATTTTCAGTGGAGATTGCACTGAAGTTTCAGAAACTGCTTCTGAGTTCTAATCTAGTGAAAACAGAGACAAACTGTGATCAGTCTCATAACCAGCAATAATCAGAATCGAAAACAAAACTCTGAAGTTGATTGGAGATCCAGGTGAATGCAAGTCATATAAACAACTTGCATTTGGATGTGGGACATTCAGATTTATACAATCAAGTGAACAGGAGCAGTTTCTTTTCCTCTTCACAGTCAGAGACTGCTGATTTGTCTGTTGTGTCTTGCTGTTCCAGCTGGCAAAAATCTGGAATTTTGATGACAGGTTAATATAAAGGTCTGGCAGACAAAATGTAAAGGTTCCAAGAATTTATTTTAGGGATAGAGCTACACTATATGGGCAAAAGTTTGTGGATATTAAACATATATGTGCTTGTTGAACATCTATTCTTATTCATTTCACTCCCCTTTGCTGTTTTAATAAACACCCTTCTTAGGGAAAGGTTTCCTACTAGATTCTGGTACATGGCTGTTGGATTGAGTCCATCGGGCCCTACAAAAGCATTAAGTGAGATCCAGGACTGCTGTTGGGTGAGGAGGGCTGGTATACAGTCAACGTTCCAGTTCATCCAAAAGGTGTTCAACAAATTGTGTCCTTAAAACGTTTGCGATAACAGTGTGGGGAAGTGGGCAAATGGATGTGATGCTCAGGTGCCCACATTATTTTTTTGCTATATAATGTACTGAGCTACTGAGCTAGATTCTTGGTCTTAATGATAACTATTTCATCATAGGCATTTAAAAGAAGCTTTAGCACTGGTCTACAGTGGCTTTAAGGTTTAATTAAGTGTGTCTTTTTTGTGTTTTGATGGTGTTTTTTTTTTTTTTTTTTGGGGTGTGTCCTTTAAGATACATTGACACCATATTTTGGTTGTGTTTAGTTGCATGTCCTTGTGAGTAGGTATGACATTTTGCACTTGTTTAGCCATTTAAGATAGGAATTTGCTATTTGATTCCCACAGTCAAATAGAGTAAGAAGTCATTAGAAGTTGGAGCTCTGGAGTGAAAATATGCCAACTGTCATTGAGTTGAAGAATGAAGAGTGTAAACAACTCTGTGAGGCTTTGAAGGCTTGTGACTACCCAGACTGTGCCTTTGTCAAAATAGTAACGAGGTCAAGTTGGAACTTCAAACCGACAGGCAGAAGAAAGAGACGGCGCCATTTTCAGATGTTTTTCAATAGACATTAGATTCTTGTGTGCATCACAGGCAAAAACTTGAACAGCATAAAACAGGAGCTGAATGGAAAAGCAACTTCATATTTTTACACGTTTAATGGATTTAACTATATAGTGTGTGTAGGTGGTATTAGTGTCAGTGTCATTCCTTCACTGAAGACTTTGGCAGATGGTGGCTGCTCGGCAGGCAAGGCCAAAAAATACAGTCTGTACACCTGGAGCTTTACCCAACTCTCTCTGTCACACTCATTCTCTCTATCACACACACACACACACACACACACACACTTGTGTGTGTATCTTTGGTGTAGGATTAAAAATAGGAATATCTGACATTTTTATCTTGTGTCTTTTTTTTCTCTCTTTTTTTGTAAACTGTAAAATAAAATTTAAAAAAAAATAATGGGTTAGGGTTAAAATGTAGACATAGCATTCATTAACTGCAATTTAAAAAATACATCAGGCGAGACCATCAAAAGTATAGTGTGTGTGTGTGCGTGTGTGTGTGTGTGTGTGTGTAAGTGAGAAGTGAGAAAGAGAGAGAGAGAGAGTATCTCAGGCTGTATGTATGTCTATAGTATTAAGCTAAATTTAATGCTTTGCTTTGTTCATTTTCACTTTTCACTGAGCTCTTCTTTCTTTTCTCTTCTACATTTCTGAAGCCATTTGATGTAAATTAATGTGTGTACCTAAAAAGATCATGTACTTGAAGTATTAATGATATCATAATGTACCTCCTTTTCCTGTAAGACATGATAAGCTTGTGTCTGTCAGCAGCCTTATTTCAGGTTTCTGCTGTTTTTCCTCTGATACTTCTGTGGTATTTTGATTTGCCCTCTCTCTTTTTTGTTTCTCTTTCTGTCTTGCAAATGCAATCTCTGTAGCTCTATACTGACATGGCATTTTTTTTTTATCACAAACCACAGATAAATGACCATGCTAGTCAACTAGTCTTCATATAACTGCTCCACACAAATTACTGAAGTCAAAGTAGCATTATCATGGGTGCTTTGATGCCAGCGACTGTTATGCTGTAGCAAATGAATGGTTCCTTTCTCTATCTGGCAGGTTCTAACATGCCAAGTAGGCAATAGAAGGCCACAGACAGTCTGGGCACACAATATGTGGTAGCAGGCTCCTACTAGTATTGGCTGTAGAGCAAGAGGAAGCCATATGATGTGCTTCAAGCTATCTTCATGGCTTTGACACAATAGGGATGTGTGCTTAACTAAAAAGACAGCTGTATTTGGTGTCTCTGTGAGGCAGGTGTCTGCTAGTCAGTGTACTAATAAAATAAGTGGACAGGTTGTTTGTTGCTCAGGGTGAAATGGCCATCTGTGTAAGATACCCTTTTCTCCAACAGGCCCATTCACTCCCATTATGAAACAGCTTTAATGCAATAGCTTTACTTCAATCTGCTTATTATCCTGTTTTACAAAAATTACTTTTATCTGTGGCATGTGTTTGTGTGTGTGTGTGTGTGTGTGTGCAAAGCTAGATAAAGTGCCAGAGCTTTACTCTAACTGATGAGCACAATAGGATACTGGTTCAGTACAAATGATGCATTTGTTTTGCATTTGTTGTAAGTCATCTGCATTGAATTTCGTATTTAAGAGCTGTATTTCATAGCCAGTGACCACAATAATCTTTTGTTTCTCATGCTTCTATTATTGTTCGTCATAACCTATATTTGAGAAATCAGTTCAAACTAATAAACTTTAAGTGAAACATTCAATTTCAATATCACTGACATTTAACACAAGGGTTAAATGTGTTTCTAGTCCGAAAAGATATGTAATATGCAATGCTATTGTTTTTGTTAACATTTCAGAGTAAATTTCACACTACCCATGACCAGGAATTAGCTCCATCCTCAGTTACTGTAACAGAATAGCTCACAAGGCATCTCATGAGGCCTCATCTTATAGTTTAACAGAGGTTCAGTTGAGAGGAAGAGGCTTTGTCAATTTCACTGAAATTGTGAATCGCCTCATAAGCAACAGTGAGTTCTTCCAATTACAAACTGCATCTTTAATATGGTTCTTCTGATAACAGCAGTATGAGACCTTTTGACACATTTTTTTCCTTTCTGTCCCTCTCCCCTGTCTCCCTTACCTCATTTTTCTCCAGGACATCTCCTCCAGGGTGTGTCTCTCTCCCTGGTGGAGCCATGCTGCTGCTTTAGTGGTCTTTGGGGGGGTTGCCACGTCACATCATGAAAGGCTACACCCCCCACCGCACAAGTCACCTCTCCGACTGTGACCCTCCGCACTCACCCTCTCGCCTAGATCCATTGTACCCACCCTCAGCAAGCTCCACCCTCTCACGTCATCCCTACATTGTCCCATCGTCCACCATGGATCACTATGGAGCTCTGGAGCCCCATCATTTCTCTAATTCGCCCAGCTCAGGTGGTCTTCCCCCAGACTGCCTGATGCCTCTCAGCAACCAGCTGTCCACCAGCAGCACTTTCCCACGTATCCATTACAATTCCCATTACGAGCAGGGCGACTTCTCACCTCCAGGTGGAGACAACATCGGGGGCATCAGCACAGGCACACTGGGTACCTCTATGTCCATAGGAATGGGAATGAACATGGGGCTTGGAGCAGGACGCACAACCATGATCACCAGTGGATCTGCTACCATATCAGGTCAGAACAAGACAGGGACATGAATTTCAGATCAAATACCTGTGCTTACATAATTAACCTAGGTCTTTATATAGTTGATTACATAGCTATTGACACTGTTTATTTATGAAAGGGGTTTTTGTATAGTATAGCTGTGGAGCAAATTAAACTGGAAGGATTTTTTTGTCTATTTCATCTTCCTACACCTGCCATGTGCAGTAAATAATATGTGTGGTCCATAAAGCCAGTTTGCTTCTTTCTGACAATTTTGATAATATATTCTATATATAGTCGGAGCATAACACAAATGATACTATGTTTATTTAATTTACAGGTGACTTGTGCTAACTATGGGTTAGTGTAGGACAGTTGTAGACAATCAGCACATAATCATATATTATCTCCAGATAGTCTAGACCAAGATTTGGTCATTTTCACGCATGGTTCTTTCCCTTTTCACATGTAAAAATGATCCTTTTTTAAGGTTATAAACAATATAATGAAAATGAGAAAACATGAAATGTGATATGCATTAAGCTGCACAAAGGAAAAAGGTGAGCTACCAAATTAACAAATTTGGGTCTTAGCTGAATGACATTTCCATACGTATTCCAAAAGTTTTTGCATTTTAATAACTTTTTCAGGTCTTACAATTAATAATTGTATTATATAATATGCATTAAAGAGGATTAACAGTCTTAACAGACAAATCAAAAATGTATTAAACTCTTCTTTCTCCTTGCGTCTAGGTGCAGGGAAGATGAACCGGTTACCAGCGAACCTCTTGGATCAGTTTGAGAAGCAGTTGCCAGGGCAGAGGGATGGTTTCAGCACTTTACAATTTCATCGTAGTACAGCTGTGGAAACAGCTAAACAACAGCAGCAGCGCACCGATAGTCCAGGAAAGATCCGCTATCTGGTTCACTCTGTGCAGAAACTCTTCGCCAAGTCACAGTCACTAGAAAGCTCGGCTATGAAGGGTAACATGAATGGGCGCTCAGGAAGCAGCGCCAATGAGGACAAACACCACCGGCGCAGTAAAAGCAAAGACCGTGCCAAGAGTGAAGGCACTGCAAAACGGCGTCCACGCTCCAACATGTCTGGCTACTGGAGCTCAGATGACCTGGACAGTGACATCATTAACTACAGGAGCCCTGTGGCAATGATGACTCTGGGTCGTCAGAGCTCTGCATCAGGGTCAGCGCTGGAAAGCCAAGTGAATTCAAAGTACTTAATGCAAGGCTACAACACCATTAGTGAGCACACACTGAAAGCCTCAAAGAGCAGCAATGACCTGAAACATCAGGGCCTCCTTGCACTCCCAGGTCCTGGGGGAGGAGGAGGGGGAGGAGGAGGAAGAATGGCAGTTGTGGAAGGGAATTATGGGAAGGGTGGGCCCTGGTCCACGCTCACACTGGCACCCAGTAGGCAGTTGTGCCAAAAGGGCTCAGCCACACTGGATCGCACCCTACTCAAGTCCAAGTCGTGCCAGCAGGAGCTGGCCTGCCATTATCTACAGGTGCGAGGCAGGGTGAGTCGGGGGGTGTACTGAACTTGGCAAGTCGTCCCAGATGGTTCGCTGATGCTGAGATGTTTCATTGATTAAATATTTTACAGAACCACCTAGGACTCAATTACTAAAATATAATGCAAACAAGCTAACAAAAAGTTATTTTATTGTGGATTTTTCTTCAGAACAGTTTAGCAATATGGTAGCAATAAGACTTTCCTTGGTTCTTTAAGCAAAACTACACATATAAGGACACACACTGCTTACATATAGATGAAACAGTACTGACATGACCTGAACAATTTCATATAAAAGTGTCACCATGAGTATTTATATTTATTATATTTTATCTGTTTTAACTGCATGTAGATGCCCTCTACAGGAGAGTGGAGTGGAACTATTGGTCGAGGCGAGATCCCATGCAGACGGATGCGCAGTGGTAGCTACGTAAAGGCCATGGGGGACCTGGAGGATAGTGATGACTCGGATAGCAGCTTGAAACCCTCACCAAAGACCGCTGCGCGCAGACAGAGCTACCTACGTGCGACCCAGCAGTCCCTCAGTGACCAGTTCCCTTCCAGAAAGTAAGTGGGCATTATGCCATTACCATAAATACACTCAATCACACACACATTCAAGCTGTGCTCACTCATGTGATAGATTTAGCACAGCTAGCTTCCCCTCTTTTTATGTGCTATCTCCCACATTTTACTCTAAACAGAAAGACTATGTGTAAGAAATGTGCTGTGTGCAGGAATATTACACCTCTTGTTTTGTGGATGTTAATAAAATGCACATTTTCAGGTTTCATCACAGTGCAGAAATATGAATGCTGTGTTTAGGAAGGTTGCACCCCACTGACTTTCAGCAAAAAGTAACAACTAAAGAAGATATAAAACCCCTAAATCTACCATATTCGTGATCACATAAATTCATATATATACTAATGTAAAAAAGATACACCACAGTTAATTTTGGAGAGAAATTCCACCTATGCCTGTATAAATAACATCAATATCAAGAAAACAATAAAATCCAGGAATAGCAGAAAAGCAATAAAGACTGAGAAGACTACGAGCAATCCTGCAACTTTTTAGTACTTTTTGTGAGATCCTCTTGAAGTCACTGGGGAGTCATTGATCTTCTGAGTATGTAGTTGTGTGATTCCTGTAAAAGAGATTGTCTGTACTTTAGTGCCTGGCAAAGCTAGCACATGTCATTCCTGACTGAAAAATTATAATGAACTACTTTCTATCGTCCTAAATCCTGCTGACATTTGAGTAATTAAAAAATTCAAAGCCTACATTAATAGTGTATCCTTGTTCTTGCTTAACCTAAGCTTTGACCCACCTTTTAAAAGGCAGCCTTATGTTTTTTATTAATAACAAACCCAACAGTACAATTAGAAACCTGATGAACAAGCTTTAATGCTGGTCATAGGCTAAAACTGACCACAAATATTAAAGTGCAGAGCTTTTGTTTTTCCGTTAGTATATCTCCATGTCCTAACCCACATTTAATCCCTTTACATGTTCAGAATTCTTTTTCCTACCCCCTCACCTGGTACACCATACCTTCCTCATTATCAGTAACCTCTGTTACCATCTTGCCCTCCTCACTTTTAAATGCCCTTTCTCCCAGTCGTCCGCTGGACTACTCGATGCTCCAGGGGGATCTAGAGGCCTTATGGTCTCCCCTCCACAGCATTGCCACTCTGCAGCAGATCGGACGCTCAGTAAGGTCAGTGCAGTGAAGAGAAGCAGGTCGGCTGCAGCTCCTCACACAGCACACCGGGGGGAGCTGCTTTACCATAGACTTCAGCGCTGCAGTTCATCCAGGGGCTACATTCATCTCAGAATATGAGTACACAGTAAAGGTGCTGCGATAAAAGCTAATGCATTTTCTTTTGAGAAGATGCGATATCAGATTCTACAAAGCCTGAGTGCTCAGTACTCCTACTATGAGATGATTAATGAGTAAGGCTCTGGATTCTACAACTCTTGAGTGGCTTTCTCTATTGAATCGATCTTCAGTTAGGTAGACATGGAAAATTCTTTTTTTTAATGCTTTTACAGTCATAACTCAGGAAAACAAAATCGGGAAAGCCTGTTCAGAGTTTGTGGCCATTGCTCAACATCACCCTATATGTCCTTTCTGGACAAATCACAGGAATGGTCATTTTCACTCTAGTGGATTCATCATTTGTGTTTAATTCAGGGGTGTGGAATCTTATCTGCAATAAGATTATCCGGTGTGTGTGCAGGATTCCTTTCCAGTCAAGCAGGAGCCACACCTGAGTCTACCTGTTGATCTTAGCTTTCTGTAGACTCAGGTATGGCTTCTGCTTGGTTGGTATGAAAACCTGCACCCACACTATCTGGATCAGATTGTACCCCCCTGGTTTAATGTCATTTTAAACTGTTACCATTTAAATGTGCAGATCAACTACATGTACTAAATTGGCAAACACTTGTATCTAAAGCAGCTCACATTCATGCAGAGTAGGTAAGGGGTTAATAGTTTAACAGTAGCAGTACTAGGCAGTACTAGGATTCAAACTGCTGAGTGGTCACATCAACTGACACATCATGTGTTTCATAGACTGATGTGTTATAATGAATAAATCGATGAATAGAAAACATTTTATAGGATTTATATCACAACATTGTTGAAGTAATTTTCTATAATAGCACAGATCAGACAGTAATTCCAGCTGTAAGACCGTATATATTAATGGCATTATACACCGATCAGGCATAACATTTTGAGCACCTGCCTAATATTGGTGTTCGTCCCCTTATTGCTGTCAAAACAGCCCTGACCCATCATGCACTGTGTATTCTGACACCTTTTCATCAGAACCAGCATTACCGAAACAGGCCAGCCTTCACTCCCCATGTGCATCGGTGAGCCTTGGCCACACATGACCCTGTTGCCGGTTCACCACTGTTCCTTCCTTGGACCACTTTTGATAGATACTGACCACTGCAGACCGGGAACACCCCCACAAGAGCTACAGTTTTGGAGATGCTCTGATCCAGTCGTCTAGCCATTATAATTTGGCCCTTGTCAAACTTGCTCAAATCCTTACGCTTACTCATTTTTCCTGCTTCCAGCACATCAACTTTGAGGACAAAATGTTCACTTGCTGTCTAATATATCCCACCCACTAACAGGTGCCATGATGAGGAGATAATCAGTGTTATTCACTTCACCTCTCACTGCTCATAATGTTATGGCTGATCGGTGTACATAGACTATGGTAGATAAAGGTTGTATTAACAACCGCCTCTCTGTAAGGAGATGTTTGTTTAACATTTATCAAAAGAGCAGAAGCAGTTTAATGCCACAGTAGAGTCTTGAGGACAGAGGACTTTTTGGCTCTGGTTTCTCAATAACACAACATGCTGCATTTTGTCTCCAAACTTCAAGACAGGGAAAATGTTACAATAAACAGGTAAAAGGTACAATGTGTCATTCATTAATAAATCAACACTTTTAAACATTGGCAAATTGCTGTTGAATAAAAGGGATAAAACACTTCAGGACATGATGTTAGGGGAAAATAATCTTCAAGGTAGTTAGAGTAACTGTGCTTCATGTCAGGCCACATAGATAAAAGCACAACCCAGTCTTTTATTCCATATATTTGTCTACATTATATTTTTCCTCATGGCTTAACTTATTCCATTTGCTTTGTATTTATAAACGTACATTGGAAGACTAGAGTAACATCAGGAAATGGCTACTATTACCTGGACAAATTCAAATCTATTCTCTTCTGTTTGGCTTCTCTCCTCTCCTCTCCTCTCCTCTCCTCTCCTCTCTCTCTCTCTCTCTCCTCTCCTCTCCTCTCTTCTCTCCTCTCCTCTCCTCTCCTCTCCTCTCCTCTCCTCTCCTCTCCTCTCCTCTCCTCTCTTCTCTCCTCTCCTCTCCTCTCCTCTCCTCTCCTCTCCTCTCCTCTCTTTTCTCCTCTCCTCTCCTCTCTTCTCAGTTGTCTTCCATCTTTGCGAGAATTCTCTGGGAATCGCAGTGTGGATAATTTGGACTGTATCGGAGGTTCCGTAAGCTCATCATTCCCACGCTGGGATGATGACGACTTCAGTCAGGGCTGCAGCACACTTGGACGCAACAGCTGCATCAGCCAGGTCAGATGTCCTCTGCATGTTTTGCATGAGTGTGCGATATCATATCTGTGCAAATCTTTAGATATAATCCTATCTTGACAAGTTGACAAGTGTATACATTTATAATTTCATAACAGTTTTAGAAACATCATGGTCCCATGCCTAAGTGGCTGTGAAAAGCATCTGAGATTAGCCTCTGAGTCATTTCCACCCTGCCTCACTCGTCTCCTTCTCCACTTAAGCCGAGTGACAAATGATCAATTAAAGAGGCCTAGTGTAATAAATAAAGGCCACTGGAATGAATTGGATTTGGCTGTTAATGCTGCTGCTTGAGTGGAGTTGACAGAATCCTATTTATACAAAATGAAAAAAATCCAATTCACTGTGTGTGTTATTAGAAATATATGATGCTCAGTTGCCAGTTTAGAATATGACTTACTGGCACAAGAATTTTACTGGAGTAAATTTGCCTCTCGGCACGGTGGTGGCTTAGTGGTTAGCATGTTTGCCTCACACCTCCAGCGGCCTGAGTTCGAGTCCCTGTTCGAGTCCCACACAATTTGTGTGTGGAGTTTGCATGTTTTCCCTGTGCTGGGTGTGTTTCCTTCCACAGTCCAAAGACATGCTTCTAGGCTGACTGGAGTCTCTAAATTGCCTGTAGTGTGTGTGTGTGTGTGTGTGTGTGTGTGTGTGTGTGTGTGTGTGTGTGTGTGTGTGTGTGTGTGTGTGTGTGTGTGCCCTGCGATGGGTTGGCACTCCATCCAGGGTGTATCCTGACTTGACGCCTGAGATAGGTACAGGCTCCCCGCGACCCGACGATAGATCAGATAAATGGTACAGACAATGGAATGGAAAATTTTTTTGTCAATGAATTCCTCCTTTGTTTGCTCTTATACCCTAAAAGCTTGTTTTATTTAGTCTGTCACAGAGAGGGAAAATATATATATATTTGCATCCAAGTTATCTTACTGATAATTACTTTAAAGTGTCTTTAATTCACTTCGACTTATTAAATAGATGAGTTAAGGAGTAAGCCAGACCCTTACTGAGCATTTCCTGCCATCCCCCACTATAAAGACAAAGAAATGGCAGCACAGAATGGTATACTTACATCTCTTTACTGTGCATCTTCCTCTGTCTTGATAACACCCTACCTTGTAATCCAAGCCAACTGCTCTTACAGCTGCGATCAACCCGTCTCTGTCTCTTCAGATGCGGGACTCAGAGTTGAACCAACGCTATGGAGAAGACTCCTGTTCAGAATCTGTGTTCGGAGAGATGCACGCACTTACACGCTCTCACTCAAGGGCAGAGGACCCTGATTTTCCCACCTGCTTCCGCTCCCGAAGCCATAGTTACCTCCGCGCCATCCAGGCTGGCTGCTCCCAAGATGATGACACAGCATCACTAGATTCAGATTCACCACCACCCACTGCTACAACTGTACGAACTTACAGCACCAGCACCGGTGAGTATTGAGTTAACATAATACATTTATCAAGGGTTCGGATTATATGACTGCAGATCTAGGAGTTGGGTTTTTTTTGTTTGTTTTTTTCTTCCAATTTTGGAGATGAGAGGATTCTGTGTACTCTAGGAAAACAACCTTTTATGGCAGTCTATATGATTAGGAGAAATATTTGAGTACTTTTTTAAGGGATTACTCAAGTTGGAAAATGTGAATTCAATCCTGATGCCGATATTCAGTATCGAATCAGTGCATCCCTAATTCATTAGGGAGCTGAACTAATATTCCACTTGCTCTCCCTCTTCCAATACTACAAAATTTCATTTGATGAAGTATCTCACCCCGAAGGGGGAGCAAGGGACACAAGGAAAAGAAACGAGGAGGTGCAGTGTAGAAAATAAGAAGCACCCATGTCTTCATTCACTATTTGCGTCAGACATGGGCGGGAGTCTAGTGATATTACAACGCTGTTGCGTGACAGGATTTTCGGGTTGGTCCTTTGGCACCGTGAACCAATCACATACGCGGACTTCCTTGACAGACAGCTTAGTTATACAATGAAGTTCATCTTCTCCGAACAATACTCCAATGGCCAATGGGGAGAGGCGTTTCTCACAATCCTTTCTTTCCGCGACGTGGACCACGATACTGGCCGTCTTACGGCAAATAAAATTGATCTCGTTTTAGAAAACCATCGTGAGGTGTGTTTAGAAATGTTATTTTAGCGTGGCTTGGGAAGCGTGGATTCAATTGGAGGTTTATTCCTTTGGAACACGGATGCGCTGAGCTCAAGATACGTGATGGGTGTTAAATAGGTAAATACACCACATCTCCTTCTTTTTATTTATTTTATGGCGATCTGTTGGTGTGGTTTTAAGATTTTGTCTTCATGTGTCAGATGTTTAAGTTTCCGTTTCTTGGGGGTTGTGCTGGTAAGGCTGTTACAGTAATGGATGCTTTCCTCCAGCAGCCGCCTACCTGCCAGTATCTCAGCTCTCTGAGACTGAGTCGAACTAGACGATTACACCCAGGTCTGAATGACTAAGAATAGGGAAAGAAATGAATCGACATGGTTGCCCCCGGCTTACTGTAAGATGTGCTACCTCGGTTTCACCGTATTTTTAGGAAGCCGGTATTTGGAGCTCCACAGAATCGATACGGTTTTGTCAGGACACAGTGCATCAGGACGCTGGGGTTTATTTTATCCCAAATCTATTCATTATGCTGATTGTCTAGCTTTGTGTGAGTTATTATTCCTCTCAGAATACAACCTTTGAACTGTTCATCAGAGCACGTGCGCGCGCCTAGAGCTAAATGGGGTGGTGTCAGTCAGCCACGCAGCGGCCCCGCCCACTGGCCCGTAACAAATGCCACGCCCACTTCCTACACACCCTTAGGGACTGTCCTGAAACTCCTCCGAGTCTGACTGACCTCCTCCGAGGTCTCTTTCACATTCACTGTAAAACTCCACGTTGGTGTTATTCCATAATCTTTATATCCATAGAAAGAGGGTGAGTAGTATATTAAACTCATTTATATATGTCTCTGTATACCGCGTTTAAATTCTGGCTTCTGATCCTTCAGAAGTGTTAAGTTTCTATAACAACAGCTCATTCATCTAATTTACAGGGACTTAAATATAAGGTAAAGAAAGGGTGACATAATATAATAAACGGACTTATAAACTTCAATTATACAGACTAATAAATTAAAACGTTCCTATTTAGCTAAGAACATGCATCATTGATAGGATGACTCCTTCGTTTATTTATATATATATATATATATATATATATATATATATATGACCCTTTAGTTTGATATAATTATGCATTTTGTAACTGTAAGTCAGGACAAAGGACTTCACACTTAGTAACATGACAGGTTGTGTTTTGCCTTATTAACTTTGAGAGAGTCTGGTGAATGTTTATAGCTGCAATAATCTAAGCGATAACAAGCACTAACTTGTCAAGTGAATGTTCATAATATTACATGTAGCTATAAGCAGTCAAAAACCATGACAAAAATCCAAATTGCTGTGGTGTAAGCGGAGTAAAGACTTTAGTATGTGCAGCAATAGATAATCAACAGTCATGTGGAAAAAAAGTATTGGGTCACATCACACTAGCTCTTCGTGGATTGTTTTCCTATGCCAGCAACCGAAACCAACCTTAACTCCCATACATATAAGTTACATATCGTATGTATCTAAGATACGAAAGTACTGAAAATTGAGATTCGACTGTTCAGTCAGATGAGGAGACATTAATCCGAGTAGGTTTGAGTTACATCTCAAGAGTCAAGTGTACGTGTGTGTGTGAACATTTGCAAGTGTAATAAGTGGAAGTATTATAAACTTAAAATGTTATATTTCTGTGTTATAAACTATAAATTTTGAAAATCTTCAGTATGTAAGCAGTAGAGTTGTGTGCATCATTGTTTCAGCAAATAATCTGCCCTGTTTTTACAATCAGAGGAACTCAATACAGTGTGGATTTCCACACACACTGTTCACTGTACAATGTTACAAACACCTTTTTTTGTTAGTTTAGTGTCTGTTATTTAAAAAAAGCAGAATACAGAGGGTTTAGAAAGATTTGCTTTGGTGTTTACATGTCAGAGAAGCAACAAAAGAAACCTACAGATGACTTTGTTAAAAAACATTACAGCTTCTCACATGACAATCATTTATTACAAGCCTGGCACCTGATGTGAAAAGCACTGCTGCAGGGCGCTGAACGTGTTGCAGCCTCTCAACACAAGATTTTTCATTATAGTGTACGTGTCGTTTTCTTTGGCATTTGTTCCTAAAACAGTTGTGGTGGGGTGGTGAGGGATATCTCATCATGATGTGGGATGTCTTTGAACACCATTTCGCTGTATTTTCCCACAAGCATGATTTACACTGGCTCTCCGCTCCTGCTACACAAAGTTAAAGCTGTTTAGTTATTGAGTAACTTCTCCTGTGTTTCTGCTCCAAGGTTAGGGGTTGGCATTCTCTGAAAGCTTAAAGAGATTCATTCATTGTCTGCCGCTTATCCGAACTACACTCGGGTCACGGGGAGCCTGTGCCTATCTCAGGCGTCATAGGGCATCAAGGCAGGATACACCCTGGACGGAGTGCCAACCCATCGCAGGGCACACACACACTCTCATTCACTCACGCAATCACACACTATGGACAATTTAGAGATGCCAATCAACCTACCATGCATGTCTTTGGACTGGGGGAGGAAACCGGAGCACCCGGAGGAAACCCGCGAGGCACAGGGAGAACATGCAAACTCCACACACACATGGTGGAGGCGGGAATCGAACCCCCAACCCTGGAGGTGTGAGGCAAACGTGCTAACCACTAAGCCACCATGCCCCCCAGCTTAAAGAGATTTCAGAGATTTTTAAGTTTGGCTTTCCAACAACTGTTTGGTTGTTTAAGATTATTTCAGATATGCTTATTACTGACTAATTTGTGAATTCTTTAATATTTGTTACCAATTACTGACCATTTTCACCTACTGACCAGGTCGTTCCCAGAAACCCACTTTCTTTCATGACGTTACTTTCTTTTAAAGTGTTAAACTGTTTTAACCAAAATATTTCATGTAAACATACTGAGACAACTGCACATAAAACCTGTTTTTTAACCTGCTTTCCACAATCTGCATACGCTGTCAGAAAAGTAAAAGATTTCATGCCCGTGGCAGTCTGCACTTCATAAAACGAGTCTAGTCCTAAAACTGAGAGTTGCAAAAGTGAACAAACAAGTTGGGGTTGCTGATACATGAAGACAAGCATGTCACAAAGCCTTTTATTTTTTTGTTTAATAACTTTCATGCTATAGATGTTTTTACATTTGCATCAGCATAAATATCTTAAATTTATCCAAATTTAGTAGTGCATTCTAATGTTATATGCTGGACTGGATTTCATGTCAGGGCTATAATCGTAATTGCTTCTTCTCACTTGATCTGTGTGTTTTAATGTAATACACTTTACAGTGACGTGATGCACAGCGATGCTGTAGCTGTAACTGTAACACATAAGCTACTCCTTTCAAATCCCAAAGCTTGCTGCACTACACGCCTCAGATACGGCATGATCTGTCTGACAGTAGAACATTTTTTTCCATTTGGACAAATGACAGCCAAACTGAGAAAAAAATTAATAATATCTTTTATGTGTGATGTTTTTGTCGCGATCATAAACACTTTTCTAGTTTGTTGCTCAGAGATTAGACTATTTTCCCTCATCATCTTTGCACAAAGGATCTAATCTACCCAGACATTTTAAGTTTTTAATTGATTTTATTAATTTATTTATTTATTCTAAACGTCTGTGGCATTTTCAGACAAAGTTTACATGCCTGTTAGCATAAATTAATGGAGGTAAAAATGTTCCATCTGACTACACTGTAAATTAGCATTTAATTAGTATTCATCTTTGTTACACAGTATTTCTGAGCAGATGGTCCGCCTGAAGGGTTTGGAGGGGTTTTTTTTTTGCCAGACGTAGACTGGGATGCTGTAGTTTGTGGCAAAGATAGCGGTGCGAATATGGCAGTGTGCCAATGTGTATTTTGGCTGTCAGCTCGTGGGCAGAGTGAGTTGGCAACTCGTACACCGCCTTGACAGTTGAGAGCATATTGTAGAGGACAGAAAGAGAGAGAAGTAAAGACCTTAACATGGATCATAGCAAGGGACGGGCTAGATGGGGGGAAAAAATAACTGTGGAACAAAAGTAGACTCTGTGATGGCACAGGCGAATATTATGTTTACCAAGTTATCACTGTGAACAACCTTTTAGCTGGCATACATCATTTAACATTAATAGCGTTAAGAGACGCTGACTGAGCGCTTACTGCCGGATGTTCTTCTGGCCCTGGGTAAGAGACGATATTCTGGGCTTCATAACTGTGTCTTGTTTTTATGCCTGAGTGCAGGAAAGACTCAAAGAGAATGCAGAAGGGGGCAAATTTTTGTACATCTACATTACACATACATTACAAACCAAAAGTGTCTATGAAATCCAAGTACGAAGATAACCAAGTTAGTCAAGAATTTGTGAATGAAGTTAATACCGTTTAACATTTAGATGTTTATAGAAGTTTCACAAATGAACAGGATATTCTGATCTGTCAAGAGCAGACCTTTATAGTGGCTTTGTTAGTCCACGTCTGTACTCCTATTGTTCTCCATTCATCAGTATCAGTAATCTAGTCAAAGTGCACAGATTTTTACTCTCCTCTAAACGCCTGCTGGTTGTTGCTTGTCACCATGAACACAAAAGGTAGTCACGTTTAAGTTTGACCTCCCTGTTCTTCTACCATCCACAGCTATAAGCAAATATATGCAGTCTGTTTCACTGAGAAATATATTCTTTATATAGAGTACTGTGCAAATATCTTAGCCACATGCAGAGAAATGCTGTAAAAAAAAAAAAAAAAAAAAAAAAAAAGGTAATGAAATTAAACATTTCTACATAAAAAGTTAAATACTATTTAAACAAAGCAATAAACAAAATATTTGGCAACCCAATAAAATATCAGTAGTCTTGGATAATACTTTGTGTAGTTTTATAAACCTATTACTTAGTTAAATAATAAGTTTTATTATTTAGTTTATAAACTGTCTTATTCAAATCTAGAGACAATAAAGCATAGTTAGTTCACCTAACTGCATTTTTTTGGGCGGTGGAAGGAAACCAGAGAACCAAAAGGTACCACATGGAAACCTGCACTCAGACACTAAGCCGAGTTCAGAATTGAACCATCAACCCTGGAGCTGTGATCATTAAATACAGTATTATATTCAGTAGTGGATACAGATTTGAAAACCTCACTGAGACTCTTTAAGAGCTACTATCTATGTACACCTTTGATTTTAATGGTACTTCCTTGTAGATAATATGTGGTTCAGTCTGTTCTTGGCATCACAGAGCCAAAGCCATGTTTAGCCTGGCTGATGATAATGATTAGGTCTCCATCTGCTTAATTGCATGGCGTGTAATAAAAGATCTGGCAATGAGAGCAGTCAAAATTGCTTCTTATATCACAAATTGGAGGACTTTTTCATTCAAAAGTTCAGCTGTCTCCAAGGAAGCAATAATTGGTTGCATCTAAGCCTGGTTTCTGTTTGCTGCTTCAGTTTTAAAATTGCTGTATGCTCAAGGCACTCCAGGAGGCATGCATTATTTAGACTTGCATTTCAGTCTTACATGCAAGGATGCTGCGCATTGAATTCATAAATATGCAGTGCACTGCAACTGCTCTTTAGTGTAGCTCTTCGTGTAGTAAATACACTTGTCTCTCAATCTTCCCTTACGTCAATAAACATGTGAGATGTTAGCTGGCTTTGGAGAGGTTTGGTATGATTAGTGGGTGTTAATGTGGTTTCCTGTGTTTCCTTCTTTCCTGGAGGCCTGATTTATACATAACTCCACTTCCGTTCTATATTTGGTCACCTAGGCACCTAAGACGTTTTGATATACGCTGGTTTCCGTCAAGTCTATTAAAGATGTCAGATTTAGTCTGTTGCCGAGGTCTTGTGGAGAGTTATTTAGAGGACATGACATTGAGCAGGGCTTGAGCATCATGTCGGTATGCAGACAGTAAACCATCTCAGCCCTCTCTTTCTCTCTACTTCAAGAACTCTTTCCTTTCAGACAGTCACAAATTACATCATGTTGACACCCATTAGTTTAGTGATGACGCACAGCCTCCTAGAGATCCTGAATAGCCGTATACACGTGTCTACAGTCGTGTCTGAATTTGCACACAGCAGTTCCTGTCTTCTTCTACTTGCCTATTTTGTGTCTGAGGGGGTGGCAGCTCTGATTCAGGAAATCTACTGTATGCTGTGCAGTTCAGCAGCTCAAGTCTAATCCATAGTTACATGTTCCAGCCATGAGATTTACAGGAAAGGATGAGAAGAGTTCACCCTCAGCCAAATATGGATGAACAAAGATCGTAGAATCAGCTGGGTTTATATTGATCTGACTGTATCTCTCTGCAAGAAACCACTTTAATATTTGCTTTAATATTGTGCTAGAGCTGCACAAGTCATCCTATTTTTATCTTTCGATCAATTTTTGGCTTCATCAGAAGATTAATTGCAATCAATTTTCACCTGGGCAAACTTAGCTAAGTTTAGCATATTGTGTCTCTCTGTGTGTCTGTTGAATGTTTTATCTCCATCTGTGGACCAAATATGATATTTCATGAAGTTTCACCTTGAGATGGCATTTGCCAGTTCTCCATAAGGAAAAAAAACACATCCAAATATAAAAATGCAAAGGATTTGAGGTTAAGATTAGAGGTAGATATAGGCATAACATTTTTTAGGTATAGTAACAAAGTCCCTATGATAGACTGGTATTTTCTCTCGCCTTGAACCTAGTGTTATCAAGATGGGTGTTACCACGGCCCCAACCAAAATAAAGCTCTCTCTGAATATGAATAAATGTAAAGCGAGCGAGTCAACACAAGTCAATTATAGAATGAAAATGTGTCTGTATATGTGTGTGAGAGAGAAAGAGAGGAGGGGGATATGGTGTTAAGATCTGAATTTGTTCTAAAAACACAGCGCTGCATATTAACAGCATGACTGCCAAATTCCTTTGTGCTACCTCATCACTGCGGCTACTGTCAGCAAAGCTGTCAACATATCTTAGGGGTGTTTGAGTCTGTGAGAGAGTGTGTGAGTAAGTTATGCACGTGTACATAGTCATTTAGTGGCTGTAAAATAAATTTAGTTTAATACATTAGTAGGATGGGTGAGAAGTCTGCGTCTGCGTTCACAGGACGTTAAGCAGACTCGAATCATCTGACATCAAACAGTTCATCTGTCGTAATTTTTGGTACTGGTACTGAAAGCTCTGATAACCATGCTGTTATTCCTGGGTTTTTTCCCCATGTTCAACGTTTCTCCAAAGCCAAATCTGCAACAACAAAAAAATAAAAGATGTTTTAGCATTCTGTATGCAGAGAGGGCTGGATGCCACAGCATATGTTTTCTGAACTGTTCCAGCTTTAAGTCTGTAAACTAATAGGTCAGTAATTTGTGGCTAGCTGGAGTCTGGAGGCTTTCAGCTGCATCATGGACGCTGGGCTGCAGTAGATTATATTTATTGTTTATCTAATCTTAAACAATAATTAGTTTAGAACTTTTTGGGCCACTGCAGATTCTTACAAATTGAAGACAGAAGTGAAATTTGTAACCCATCTGCTGAAAACATTTTTTTTGTATTGTTTGGGGTTTTCTTTGTTGTTTTTATCCCAGATCTGGTAATACTGCTTAGTACTCTATAGTAAGGTCAATATATGGAGCAAAGCATATTGCATTTTCAAAGCATTTGGTTCAAATGAAGAACCAAAACATACAGGAAATCGAATGCTTTTTATTACACACACTTTATTCTGCTTTAGTGAATCAGCCTGACCTAAAAAAGGGGTTCTGTCAGTTGGAATCAGTCATATATGTGGTATAGCTGTTTAATTGGCTCATTATTTGTTCACTCTTCATGGTCTTTTCTTCACTGAAAAAAATCTCTAGAAATGCATCAAATGTTTATATGTATAACTCTAAAGGATCCCGCGAACTGTTTTGTAAACCGTCTTATTAAATAAGGATTACTTCCTCTTTTTTTCTCACGGAGTTCTCTTTCTGAGGTCATGCATCTTGTCCCAGAGTTGGCCTGACAATGAGCACTCTCTCGAGTCACACCCAAGCATGCAAGTCTACTCAACATTTCACAAGATAGCTGTAAGAATTCTGGACAGGAACCAGCTTGTCATATATTTGTCACACACCACTGCTAATAAGAATGTTTGTGTACGTGTTTGAGGAATTCATTTAAATGCCTCATGTCAAGCGACCTGAACCTGTCACATTGCAGTATCGGTTGTTGCTTCAATGTAAGCTGAGATTCAGATACTCTTTCTTTCATCATGTTAAACTTTAGTAGTGCTGTTACCATTTAATTGCGCTGCATTTAAAAATAATTATTTGTAAGAGGATATTTTTAATGTTTGCTACACACCTGCAGTGCTCTGGATGGGATTTTTTGGTTGATTTGATTTGAATAAGTGCTGTTTGTGTTTGAGGCACTGCCTCACGTATTTGATAATTTTCCAGTTAAATCACAGCTTTGTGTTTAAGCATTAGGACTCCTCACATATGCACTTAACGCAGCACATGCTGACTCTGCAAAGAATGAGGGAATGTAGCTGTCTGCTTCTGAAGCGCAGCAAAAATCCCAAACCTCCAGGCAAAAATATAGTCCGCCATCACGGATGAGTGAATAAAACATGACTAGGCGTGCTGCTGTCTAATAACAGCACCCCCTCTTGTACCTGAGCCATTTGGCAACTATTACAATATATATTAATTAAAGAGTGACACATCATAGCTTTAATTTGGTTACATTTAATGTGTAGACACCCATGAAACCCATGTAGCAGCAAAGAGTTATTCCATAACCAGTTTCACTGTATTCTGTTTCTTAAAATTAATAAGACAAAAAAACACAGCTTGTCATGTTACAGAGAAACTGGAAAGCACACACTCCATTGTTCTCCCATGAAGACACTAATGTGGTGGAAAACCTACTGAGCTTTACAAACTGACACTCAAGACTCCTTCCATAAATGTTAAATACATGTCTACATCCAGAAAACCTCAACAAATCAATGATTATACACAATTTACTTTGGTAAATAACATGGATTTTTTTTATTTGTTTATTAGGTTTGGTATGTGGAGCAGCCACCATACAAGTCGCTGTGTATAAGCGATATAGAAACTGTATCGCATAATTAGAATGAGCGCTTTAATCTAAATCTGTCATTTATGTTACAGCTGGAACTAATGTCAGAGATGTGCTGTTATAGACGATTAAACCACACCACTTTATTTAAGAATTCGAATAAATATTAGTCACCGCCTTCTCGGCCAATCAGAGTCAAGACTTCAAAAGCACACAAGTTTAAGTGTTCATGTCCGTCAGCCGTCTTTGTCCATATTAACAGGACGCATTCTAGGAAACCCGAACTGGTCTGACATCAGAAATAAGATAATTATGGGTTATGTTTAGTATTACGGTTTATGAGTCTGGAACTGCCTATATGTTTTTTTTATTTTCAGTTCAGGTGTGTCCTCGTTGGTGAAAGCCAAGTTCTGAGTCAGCCTTCAAGACTTAAAATTGTCGTATCGTCTTACACAATCCATTAGCAAGCTATTACAAAGTCACTGAAGACTCTCCAGCGTGGTCTGAAGCCTAATCACTCAGCAACTGTGGAGGTATCGTTGCTCATATGACGTGAGTCATGATGCTGTAAGCAGTCTCCAGTCAGGGGCGTAATAGCCAGCAGGGTTGACTCAGCTGTACACCATGTTTCTTTGTCTAGACTGGAATTCCCCATCCATACACAGTATATCTGATGCAGCAACTGAACACAAAAATATTCTAATTAAAAAACTGAAGTTAAAGTGCAGAACATTTATGTAGCTGATTAGTGGAAATGAGTCAAATGTGACTAGAACCTTCCAATGAATCCCAGATCATTATAAATGCATGTTAAAATCTAATGTGTTTCTGGGAAGCTGGGCATGAAAAACTAGCAATCCATTTCTAGTGAGCTCAGTGTGGTCAGATAACTGTGTTTAGGTTGATGGCAGTTGAAGAAGAACATGTCACCTGTCCAGTTTTGGCGAGTCTGTTCCCATTCTCGCCTGACATTCTTTTTTTTGGCTGAAAAGATTGTAGCCTGATATGGTCTTGATCTCAAGGTCTGATGTGTTGTGTGTCGTGAGATGTGTTTCTGCTCACCACAGCTGAAAAGATTATTTGCTTATTTGAGTTACTATAGCCTATCTATAGTAATCGTCTATATAAATCTATATTCCTTCAGCTCAAGCCAGTCTGACCATTCTCCTCAGACCTCTCAAATCTACTAGGTGTTTCTGCTTATACTTTTTTTTTTTACCCGTTCTGTGTAGACTGTTGTGTGTGTGAAAATCCCAGGAGATCAACATTTTTTGAAATTCTCAAGCATTCCCATCTAACACCAACAACCATGTCATGATCATAGTCACTGCGTTACATTTTCCCACAATCATTTGTTTGATGTGAACAATAGCTGAGGCTCTTGACCTGTATCTGCATGAGTTTGTTCCTTGTGCTGCTGTCACGTGATTGTCTGGTTGGATATTTCCATGAATGGGCAGGTGTAACGGTGTTCCTAATAAACACTAGACAGAAAATGTACGAGTTCCTGTTATCACAGCTGTAAAGAGTTATTTCATAACCAGCTTCACTGTATTCTGTATCTTAAAATTAATCAGGCAAAAAAACACAGCTTGTCATGTTACAGAGAAACTGGAAAGTACACACTCCGCTGTTCTCCCATGAAGACTCTCATGTGGTGGAAAACCTACTGAGCTTTACAAAGCACTGACATTCGAGACTCCTTCCATAAATGTTAAATAAACGTCTCTATACAGAAAACATCAACATATCAATGATTATACACAATTTACTTTGGTAAATAACATGTTTTCTTAATCTGTTTGTTATTAGGTTTAGTAGGTTTGGTATGTGGAGCAGCCACCATACAAGTCGCTGTGTATAAGCCGTATAGAAACAGTATCGTATAATTACAATAAGCACTTTAATATAAACTTGTTTATGTTAAAGCTTGTGTTAAGCTAGTGTGCTTATTTAGATATAGCTCAGGAAAAATCAAATCAGACTTGACACAATCTTGTCTAGATACTTTGATTGAGTAATGAAGTTACTCAAGTCTACTGAAGTTCATGTCTCTGGTTGTGACTATGGTTCCTTGAAGCGGAAAGACTTGAAATATACACACACACACACACACACACACACATACAGAACAGCAGCACTTAGCATGGATCACATATAACAGCAGCTCTTTTGTGTGGTCTTTTTACCTTAATCTCTCTCATGTGTTTGCACAGGACTTTGAATACCTGCTATTGGACAAAACAGGAACAGGAGTTCTTTCATGGCTTTGTACCAGCCCGCTGTTTGTCTGCATGCTTCATGCTTCCTGTCAGGATTTATATTTTAAATACAGTTGGGAATTAAGTCGAACATTTTTTTCTGATGAGATTTACACACAAGCTACATATGCTTAGGCAAGCAAACATCTACTTTACTAGAGGGCTGAAAACTATCGCCGCACTCATTATGTATGGTATGCAGAGAACTAAACTAAAATTGTATGAACAAAAGCACACACGTGGGAAGATTTCTTGTGAACTGCTCTGCCATCATTTCACGAATTGCTAGCAGGCTGTCTACTGGCACCACCCATATTCCCCAAAATATGCTTCTGTTTCCTCATGCTGAGACACACACAGCCTTGAACACTTATACACATGACTGCAGACACCACTTTACACACTCTCATAAATCCCCCCACTCCACCCAAACAGACATACACATGTGCGCTCACCCACCTACTGGGAGACAGGGCTGGAATAACAAGCATATTGTTGGACAAAGGGGAGTAGGGCAGCGTATTTGCGTCACAGCTTAGCGTACAGTAAACGTTAGTAACCTAAACACATCCAGCGAGGTATGGTAATGGTTTCAAGTTAAGGACAAAACACTATCTGTAAAATCAGTATGCTCAGTCTTACTTGTGTGCTTATGTGTTGATATCCATACACATTTAGTCAATTATACAGAGCAGGATATTTAATCAGAAGTAAAGCAGAGCTTCATCACAGGTTGCATGAGCTTTACTTGTTTAATAGTAATTGCTAAACACAGTGATTTCAGCCTTTCATCTCAACAAGCAGCACATTTCTCTCTGTGTGTTTGATGGTGTGAAATCTGTGCATCCATACATCAGTTTTATTGACTTAAAAATCAACAGTTTAACTGATGAGTCAAGAAAATGAGACATGAGAAGAAAAGAATAGTAAAAGGGAGAGCATACTGGTGTAATTAGTGGAAAATTAGAGTCAGTCATGACTTCCTGCATCAACTTCCTGGGTTTTTATCCGCATACATTTCTATCACAAATGCTTTGGGGCGTGGGCTGAATGAATCCTTTATTACAGAAATTCCATGACTTCTCTCTCTTTCTCTCTCTCTTTCACACACACATACACAGACAGAAAGAGAGAGAGAGAGAGAGATTCTAGGAATATTCAGCATTTCCTGCTCTCTAGAAATCACATTATAGCTAATTGCATATCTTGCATGCTGTAGAATGACACTCCAAATGGCAGTGCTACTCAGTAAGCATCTTCAAGGTTAACGTAGACACACTTGCAAAAATAACGCTGCACATTAGCTATGTGTTTGTTTAATTGTGTGTGTAATAGTAACGTTTTATTTTACACTCTTCTGTGCAGTCTCAACATGTATAACTACGTGTAAGAAGATAGCCCCGCCCCCTGTCCCTCCCCGCAATTCCAACTCCAAGCCCTTCATTTCAGTGACTGTGCAGAGCAGCACCGAATCGGCGCAGGACGGTTACCTGGACAACCACGAACGCAAGAGCCACACCAACGGCAGCTCGTCGGACAGCAGCCTGACAAAAGGGTCACGGAATCACGCGTCTGTGCTTGGACCTCGCGAGCCACAGGTTCCGGCAGCTGTGGTACTTTCACCCAACTCTTCTCGCGAGCTGCAGAATGAGCAGGTGAAGGCAGGAGGAGCAACAGACGAGCCTAGGACGGAGCCCATACCCCGTCGCAAACTTTCCTCTATTGGAATACAGGTGGGTGCAAGTTTCGGGCAAGACTTTTGTCCCTGCAAGCATTTGAAAACACATTGAGAAGTGCAAAATAGAGTTGGAAGGCTTAATCACAGGTTGATATTGTGGCTTTGTGACTGATATCTGTGGGGTTTTTTTGTTTGTTTGTTTGTTTGTGTTGTTTTTTATTTATTGCATGTTTGTTTTGATTTCCTTTTTTATCTTGAATACCTTATTAGTTTTTTTGTGTTGATGTAAAACACTGAACTCTTTATATTCACAAAAAACTTTCTGCATGTTGTGTTCCTTTAAACTTTTTCTAAATTTTGTCTGACTGAGCGACATTTGGAACAAATGAATCTTGCTAAATCCTACACTCTTTGCTGAAATAATAGGTGGACAGCATCCAGGAAATTCAGAACCGAGTCGAGACGCCACCGCCATTGGCCAGATTCCAGTCGATTGGAGTGCAGGTGGAGGACGGCTGGAGGTGAGTACTTCCTGTCTCGCTGTTTTCTCTTCTTTCCACTTCCTGCAATACAGTGACATCATATTTTATTTATGTCTTTCAAAAGGAAGAAAAGGATATCTATTTGTGTAAGATAATATTTAACCAGTATTAGCCCATGAATATAAATAATAAAAATATTTTTGCTCCACAGACAAGCCATGCTGTCTATCATTGCATATAAAGATAACTATGTATGCCTGCCTATTAAATTCTTCTTACTTCCTGCCAGATATATCGCTGTCTGTTGTAATAGTAGGTCCTTAAATCCAGCACTTTATAGTCTGCGTTTCAAAGCTGTGTTTGTTCTGTGCATAGGCTACATTTCAGATAAAACAGGCTTCTGGAGTTTTTTTGTCTAGAACAAAATATTTAAAAGGACAAGAATTAATATTATGCATAAGTATTACTATTAAAGGTGATCTTAGTTAAATTTACTAATGTCTGTTTTGTTGTTCTCTTCTACTCCCAGACTCAGCCGCTCCAGTAGTATGGCATCAAAGCAGGAAACTGACTCAGACACACAAGATCTCTCTCTTAATTCTGTCACCAGTGTTACATCCAACAACACTTCCAGACCCGCTGAGAAGAAAGTCATGGTCAACAGCGCTAGCCAATCCGTGGACTTCCACGCTCAAATCTCTCTTGACAATGGTAGTCACGATGATGATGTTGTGACAACCAGCGGTCCTTCCCGCCAGCTCTTGACTAATCGCTCGACAACAAGAAGCAGCTCTTCCTCGTTTTCAGAGAGTTTAGACCCCGCCCTCGACCCCTCCTCTCTGCCTCCACCTGAACCCTGGTTGGAGAGTGGCAACGGGACTGGGAATGGAGGCCCTACACACACGTCTTCAGGTGGCATGTCAGCATGCCGGAGAGATGGGCATTGGTTCCTGAAGCTGCTGCAGGCGGAGACCGCACGGATGGAAGGATGGTGCAAACAGATGGAAGAGGAGACCAAAGAGCACCAGCTCTCTGAGGAGGGTAAGAGAGAATTGATGTGCATTTGTTTGCGTGCTCAGTTAGACTGCAAAGATGTGGGGCGGGGGGGACTTTAAAGTGTGTGTGTATGTATATGTATATGTATGTATGTATATGAGTACTTTAAATGTCTCACATTTTGCACTAAACAAAAATGACAACTTATTTATATGGTGTGGTACCTCAGCATAAAAGTCTTTCAGCAAAAATATACACCACAGTACCATCTGGTGGATTTCCATATAGATCAGGTTGCAACCACTAAAGGCATCAAATAAAGTGTCAAATGTTCCACAGTTCATTTTTTTTTTTTAGCTGTTTTATCAATGAGGTATTAATGTACACTACATTTCACTGAATTTTTCCATGCTGAAGGTGTGCAAAGTACCACAGTTGAGACCCAGCTCAAGACATCTAAAAACAATCTGCAACTTATTGGTAAATTTTTGATTAGCTAGTAGATGTGAAGATAAGAATTTGGTGTCAATAATGAATTTTTATTGGCTGGTTGTTGTAATTAAATAAGAGTAAGAGAAATAAAACAGAAAGGAGGACAAAGACAAAATCTTTTTTTTTTTGCTCTGGGATTAGTGGAAGATTTCATGTTCAGTCTTTATAGAACAGCACTACTTTTACATTAAACACAGTTATAACATAGTTATACAGCTTCTCTTATTATAGAAGAGTCTGAATCCAGATGGGACAGAGTTACACATTTTCTCTGGTTCTAGACTAAACAGACAAAGTTGTGATATATGCATTTATGGCAAGTGTTTTAGAAGGTATGTGGTGTACAATGGGGATTTGTTGTTGATAAATGTGTTTTTCTCACTATCTGTGTTTGCAGTGCTGGGTAAAGTGCGCAGTGCAGTGGGCAGTGCTCAGCTCCTTATGTCTCAAAAGTTTCAGCAATTCAGAGGGTTATGTGAACAAAATTTGGTGAGTTTTTTTTTTTTCTTCTTCTTCTCTTTCTCTCTCTGTCTCTCACCCTTACACACACACACACACACACCCACACATGCACAAATAACCTGAAAAAGAATTATCATGGTATAAGCACGTACAACTGTACTAATGTTTTACACATAGCCAGAAATTATTATAATCCATACAGTTGAAGAATAATCAGAAAATATCAGCGAGAATCAAGGGGAAGGTGTACAGGACAGTGGTGAGACCGGCCATGCTGTATGGTTTAGAGACAGTGTCACTGAGGAAGAGACAGGAGTCAGAGCTCGAGGTAGCAGAGCTGAAGATGTTGAGGTTCTCTTTGGGAGTGACAAGATTGGACAGGATTAGGAATGAGTACATCAGAGGGACAGCTCATGTTGGATGTTTGGGGGACAAAGTTAGGGAGGCCAGATTAAGATGGTTTGGACATGTTCAGAGGAGGGACAGTGAGTATATTGGTAGGAGAATGTTGGACATGGGGCTGCCAGGCAGGAGGCAAAGAGGAAGGCCAAAGAGGAGGTATATGGATGGAATAAATGAGGATATGAAGCTAGTGAGGGGCAAGGGTTGAGGATGCAGAAGATAGGGATAGGTGGAGAGAGATGATTCGCTGTGGCGACCCCTGAAGGGAAAAGCCGAAAGAAGAAGAAGAAGACAGTTGAAGAATAATACCCACTGCCATTAATTATCTATTTAGTAATCTGTTTTCTAACATCACAGTATTACATTTACAGCATTTGGCAGATTCCTTTATTCAGAGCAACATACAAAAGTGCTTTGAAATCTCTATCAATAAATGTATGAATCCTGGTATGCTAGATCATAGACTAAGAATACCATGAATCTAAAATTCTGTTGGGAGGAAATATAGCACAATTTTTTTTATTTTTTTTTTTTTAATTATTAACTCTTTAATTAACTTTTTATTAACTCAATCAGCTTATTAGAAAGGCAGGTATGGCCAAAGTTCAAACATTTATAGACGTACTGTTGAAGTAATGATTTGTTATCAATTTGAGATTGAAGCACAAGGTACAGTGCCTATGTTTGCATGCATAACAATACATAATAATCTGTGAAAATTATAGCCGCTAGTGCATTCAACTCAAAAAAATGTAATGTAAACCTACTAATAAATGATCGGATCAGACGTGCAACTACTGGATATAATTTTAAAAATCTGATTAGACATTTTCATAAGCTGTATTTTTTATTTTGTTTTATTTGCATTTTTTATGGATTTTTTTATATCATGTTTCTTTTGTTTTATTATTGTTTCTGCTTATAGTACTTCCCTTTGATTCTTATTTTATTTTTTATTGTCATTTGTCTTATATCCATTATGTGCATGTGTGACATACTTGCTATAAGGAAATAAATTTTGCTTTACCTAGTTTAGAAGATTAGTTGGTTTGAGCAGGCATCCAGCTGATACTTTCAAAGAGGAAAGACACAAATTTTCCGATGTGCTTCTTTTTAAGGACATGTAGTGGGCTTTTTGCTAAGACTGAAATGATCTATGACTTCTTAAAACTCAAGTGACACAAATTGAACTTTACCCAACAGGCAGACACGATCTCAGCTTCTTGGAACACTGCCATGACGCTTGTTGAAAGATTTTTATTTTTGTGGTAATACTCCCACTAATACCCCCAATGCCTGTGTATATATTTAATGTGATATGCTAATAATTTTTTTTTAAGGGTTTACCAACAGAGTGCGCATATAAACAATTAAGAATTAATTGATTTGGATTGATTTCATTTCAGTGCAAATTTCCTTGAATATAAACTTAGCCACTGCTTTACAAGGCGATTATATATTTATATGTATATATTTATGTGATTATATATGTATAGGACACATTGTAGACAATTAATGTTGTGGAAATGTGAAACAAGTTAGTTTGTGTTATCACAGTTGTACCCTCACCAGCCTTACTTTTTCTCTCACCCTTAATATGAATAAACAAAAAAAAAATGCAATGTGCCATGTTACATCTGTGCTGAAAACTTAGTTACAGCTAAATAGGCATGTCTGAGATTTGCCTTACAGTCAGCACTACATTTATCACATTTGTCAGTTACCCTTATCCAGGGCAATTAACATTTATTTCATTT
This sequence comes from Hemibagrus guttatus, assembly GCA_033459395.1. Classification (NCBI taxonomy): domain Eukaryota; kingdom Metazoa; phylum Chordata; class Actinopteri; order Siluriformes; family Bagridae; genus Hemibagrus; species Hemibagrus guttatus. The sequence goes on from JAUCMX010000001.1 coordinate 16,835,130, forward strand.
ACACAACTGAGCTGTGAACAGTGCTGAGATTTGAACTTATGACCTTCTGATCAATGGCCAGCATCTTAACCACTGAACTGCGATAAATGACCGATCAGACTGTAGAATTCTAGAGTACAGACACAGTGATGTGTGATACACTGGGGTAGACAGCGTAACACACAGGAATTTTTGTGTTTCTTCCAAATTCTCCTGTTTACACCCACCTCCTAAAAACATGCCTGTAAGTGGATGGTGAATCGCCCAGTGGGACTGTAGCCTCATTCATACTCAGTGTTGCACTGCCCTCTAGTGTACAAAGAACTTAAGACATCTGATAAATTTAAAAACATGCCATTTAACATTCATTCATCCTTCTACAGTAAGCTCTTTATCCTGGTCAGGGTTGCTGTGGAACTGGAATCAACCCTAGGAACACTGAGAGCAAAGTGAGACTGGGGCATCAGTCCAACTTTGTGCATCACACCCATTAGCACATTCATATACGATTTAGAGTGATTTAAAATAGCCTGTCCACCTGCATGTGTGTTTTTGTGAGGTGGGAGGAATGTGAACCAGAGTGAATATATCCCATTTTACCCCACATGATTTAAATGTAATTCTAATTAAGCTGCAACATTTTTTTTTTTTTTATTCTTTTTTTCTTTGCCTTTCTCCTGTAGAATGTGAACGCTAACCCGAGGCCTACAGCTCAGGACTTGGCAGGATTCTGGGACCTTCTGCAGCTGTCAATAGAAGATATTAGCCTCAAGTTTGATGAGCTCTACCAACTCAAAGCCAATGACTGGAAACTGGACCGAGAGTCTCCAGACAAACAGGTACAGGTTATTGAGAGAAGTCAAGTAGCTATGCTGATTTTAAATACTTTTTTCTATAGTGAGGGCCCGGCATCACTGCTTAAATGTAGCTCATAAATAGTCAAACTATTTTATTATCCAATCCATGGATAAGCAGTGCTAAGCATGTCATGAACTGTCATTTCATGAAAATTTCTAATATAAGCACAGTGACTCAAGTGTACTGGCTATTAACAATTCGTTTGCATTACTTTTTACTTACTAATTTTTTTGTTGTTGTTTCCAGCTATGTTTGCACAAGTGCAGTAGAATTACATTAAATTAACTGGGCTAAAAACTTATCTGAAATTGAACACAGTCACTTTAAATAATAATGATCAGCTTATTAATGTGTATGTAAATCCAATTATTGTAAACTTTGCATCTCTAGAAGAATCAGAAGCAGGCTCCACCCGTGCCAAAGAAGCCTGGGAAAAGCAAGGCAGTACTGAACCGGGAGAAAAGCAGTGAGACGGCAGATAAACAGAGGCAGGAAGCCCGCAAGAGACTGATGGCAGCCAAGAGAGCACAGTCGGTCAAACAGAACTCGGCCACTGAGAGCTCGGACAACATTGAGATCTACGTCCCTGAAGCCCAGACACGCCTCTGAGAGAAGAAAAATGAAGAAACAGGCCCACAGCTCACCCATGTGGGGAGGGGAAGAATGAAGGGAAGAGAAGACAAGTGAGAAGACATTCGAGCGCTTCACAGATCTGCTCTAATATCAAATGCAAATTGCTCTTTATTTCGGTGGCAGCCTAAAATCGAGAAAAGTGAATGTGGGAAATGTGGACAGGCCACACAAAGAGCTTCTCTTTTCAGAGACTGCCAAGGAAAACCTCACAAAGACATTATTATTATTATTATTATTATTATTATTATTATTATTATTACTGATAATTATATCACCTAAAGTCTATATCAGACTGTTTTAAATGTTCTATTATCTTGGATAAGAGATTTAATCTATGTGGACTAAGGTAGCCACATTTGGATTTTTTGCCTTTCATCACCCCATCCAGTAGAAAATCCTCCTCTAAAGTTTCCATACACATACTTGCTAGGAGGATGCCTTCTTATGTGTGCCCTCTCTGAAATACTCGTCTTCCTGTTTACTAATTTGGTCTATTGATTTCAGCCTCTAGTGCAAGCTATAGAAATTGTTTCTTTGAGACAAACAGTAACAGATAAACAAAAGCCTGTTAGAGTGGAAAAGAGCGGTGTAGGCCACTTTATTTCACCCAGCTGGTTTTCACTCCTGCTTTGACTTTTCCTTCATAGTAAACTTTCATACCATTTTATCGGGTGCTTGCCTAATGTTAATGCACATTGCACTCCGTTTTAAAGGAGCAATAAGTTCGATTCTCTTTACAAATGTAATTAGAAAGCATAAGCAAAATAAAAATCACTAATTAGTATTAAATGTAGGAGGTGGATTTTGAAGAAAGTATTGCCTAGTGGAATATCTTGTAAAATCGTGATCATGTAATTAACAGTGATCCAATATTGTGTGACTGAATTACAGCAGGTAAAATACCACTTATTGTCCCTTTAATTATTTTTTTTCTCCCCAATTCGCATTTTAATACAGAAAGTAATGAGAGAAAGGATAAATTCCACATGTCTCTTGCTTTGCCGTTAGAAATGTCACTGTCATACTGAAGGTAAAAGCTCAGTTCTTTCAGGAATGTAGCGCTCTCATTGTAGCTCACAGGTAGGGCCTCATCATCACACACCAAAAACCCACTGCCAGTATTTTTTTTTTTACTGTATGAAGATATCTGCTCATGAAACATATGTGATTAATGAAATCAATCTAAAATGCTGACCGTCATTTTATTTAATCATATTTAGTAATTCTGGATCTGTATAACAGTTCAAAGTTAAAACAATCCTAAGGAAGACTATGCAGTGACGGCATCTCTCTGTGGTCATTTGGGTCCTACATCCTGTGAGCTGTCCTGAGAAAGTGAAGGCATTTATTCTGCATCTCACAATCTGTTTTTTTGTTTGTTTGTTTGTTTTTTAATTCTCCTTCATTTACTTTATCTTGTTATTTATCCTCATTGAACTTAACTGTCTGTTTAAAGAAGAATCATTAAATTCTGTTATTTTATATGGATTTGTTAGGTGTCATTTCAGACTTCTTACTGGTCTATCTAATGAGGACAGGATTTCAAAGAGGTGCTTTTCATTGAACTTATCTACTTTGTACCAGACTAGTCTTATAACAAAACTCTACTTGCAAGCTGCATTCAGTTTCTTTAGTACTGGGTAATTTATCCAAGTTGTTTTACAGGCAGTTAATTGTGACTCTTTAGTTATTAGTCTAGCACTGTTGTGTTTAAAGCACACTGACATTCCTAAGGAGTAATGTGAGTTCATTTGGGTCATGGGCAACAGGAAGCTGATAACACTTTTGTAACAAAATAGCTTCAGGCTTCAACACACAGTGCGACATGCTTTATTTTTGTCATGAATTTAAAGGACTAAAGGAAATTTACATCCACATATGCTCAAACTAGATATGAATCCTAAGCAATGCAAAAAGAATTCTTTTATTTGACACCCTCCATTTAAAAAGGGACATATGTGCATGACATATGTGCATGACATATGTGCATTTTAACTAGAAAAGGCCCATCCATTGGCCCACCTGCTTTCTTTAAACAGACCCACACACACAAACACTCTGTACGGTGAAATGGTTGAGTGATTGGCTCCCTTTGTCTGCAGTGTTGTGTGTTAGCCAAGCCAGTGATGGCTCCCTTTGCTGTTTGCAGTAATGGTGTGAATGGGATCTCCTCTCTCTCTCTCTCTCTCTCCCTCTCCGCCGCTTCTCTCCATTTGGCTCGGGGGTGAGTCGTTAACGCCTGTGGCTTTGTGTGCTGATGGCCTACAGCTTATCCCTCCACAGGATTTAAAGACATGTCTGACAAATCCCTGTAGAACTACTTCACCAACCCCACTTCTAAATCAGGTAAATTGGGGTTTCAAGTCGGTCAGTGAAGTATGCTTATTCTGAAAGTCTGAAATCAGCTAAGTAGAGTCGTGCTCTCTGCAGGTTGGAACAAATCGTGTTGGAAACGAGGCATTTGTATGAATCATTGTTGCTTTTCTGCTGTCTTCTTATTACACAATGGCAAAGACAGCTGGTTGTCCGATTGTAATTTGCAAAATGAATTCTAAAGAATAGTCCAGAAATGGTTATAACAAAGGACATAAAGTTTAAACATGAGTCATGGCCAGTATATAGAATTATCAGCACTCGTTTAAGCACATTAGCTGTGTCTGAGCTTGTTACATGAATTCAGAAAATTTTACACAGAGTAAAACATTACAGAAAATGTATACACAGAAATTAGGTATTGGACAATTACAAGATTCTATCTTAGATTTTAAAAATGAAGCAACATGAATCACAGCTACAAGGCTTTTAAATACATTAGTGTCTGTCACACTGCAGCCAGGAAGAGGAAGACAATGTAAACATAAAGAGACAAACAGTTTCTTTGAAGGTCTCAGATTTCCCTCTTTATCTTGCAGATCCATGTTTTCCTCATGTTCACTACATTTCAGTTTGTTCTAATAACATTTTTCTGCTTATTGAATTTGTCTTTGATTATATAATGTATTTCAGTTTCCAGCTTTGCAAAATTCTTTTCTCGGTCCTTTCTCACATGAAGTAGAAATGTTCTTAGATCTTGCATCTGTTCCTTGTTTTCATGTACTCTAGTCTGACTGTATTTTACTTTGCAAGTCTGTTTTCTTGATCTCGTATGCGGGCTTCTCGTAGGATTACAGTGGCCCAATACACTACATGTCTTAAGTGATGCTGTGTGTTTAAAAACTGGGAATCAGCAGTTGGACAGCAGAAAAAACCCCACATGTGGAATTGCGGGACAATATTTTGAAACAACTTTCAAATGAGAGACACTCTAGAGGGACCTCCGGTATCTGCCCTGCACACACTGCGTAGGTTCTAAAGTTTTTAATATACCTCTTAAGTAACTGATGTGCAGCACAATTTTCGTAGGCTACAGCCAAGCTGGGTTAAGGAGAACCCAAATGGTGACCCTGTACTGACCTGCAACCTGCACTTGGCCATAAGTGTACACTTCTACCTGGTTTTTAAAAGCCTAACCTGCAAAAAAAAAAAAAAAAAAAAAAAAAAAGGAAAAGAACTAGGCTTGCTCTCAATACCTTGTCTTACTCTGGCTAAGTTTCACTTTTAAATCCATTTGGTTATTCTACAGGGGCTATGTAAAGGGTCAAGGAGAACTCATTCAATGCAAGCGTCTGTAGCAAAAAACGAGATAATTATTCTAATAATTGATATTTTATGAGACAAGCACATATTTTACTGACTAGGATTTGTTAGATATATCTAATGCTATATCAATTTTAGGCTGTGTATGTCAGGGTCTTTTGTTTTAGTACAAAATACAATAAAATGAACTTAAGATAACCAAAATATGTGTATTGGCTTCTTCTTTTTGCTCTATGCTTCAGTGCAAAGCTCTGTGTGCACAGAGTTTGTATGTTTTCACTTCTCCCCGTGCTGCAGGGGTTTCCAAAAATCCAAAGTCCAAAGACATGTAGGCTGATTGACCTCTCTAAATTGTGCATAGTGTGTGAATGAGTGTTTAAGTGTATGCATTTGTGTCCTGTGATGGGTTGGCACCCTGTCCAGCTTGTCCCCCATCTTGTGCCCTGTGTCCCCTGGAATAAGCTCCAGGTTCCCTGTGACCCTGACCTTGTGAAGCTGTACAAAAATGAATGAATGTAAACACACACACACACTTCTTACAGTACAGGTCTACACCTGACTATTAACTTGATCATATCTTCTTAATTGTTTCCAGTTTGCAATTTATATAGCCACAGTGAGGTACTGTGAATTAGTAGTGCTTCCTGATTTTAAACCTTTAGCCCTTTAAACCTTTATTTTTTTACCTTCTCTTAGGCTTTCTGAATTGCAATTAAACAGGTTTGACAAGTCAGCTGTACTGATTGTTGAATCAGAGAATTTAAAAATAATCTCTGTTAAATAGCCATTAGAGTGTGAATTTTACCATTTCTGTGTTGCTAGATTGGGTAGTTTTACCATATTTTTTTAGAGTGTTTTATTGTCAATTCAAGCTGTGTATAAGTACATAGGAGAACAAAATAACGTTCTTCAAGGCATTGGGGCATTATATTACAGAAAAGTGATGACATGCAAGATAATCGCCACATAACATCCAGTTCAAACCAGAAAATATTATAGTGCAACTTGGGACAAGATAATATGCTGAGCAAGTTAACCTAGATACAAGACAGTAAGTACAATACAACAGCTGGAACAGCTACTGGCTTGGGAATATGAAGCATACAGAATATATAGCAATCACATTAGGTGTTTAGCTTTGCAAAGACTTTAGAGTGGGGAGTATTTATTCTGTAGGAGTTGGGGTTGGGGGTGGGTTGAGGCTCGGACTGTAACTCTGTTAAGCTACCACTTCATTCTGGTCACTGTGCATACAACGCATTCCTGCATGTGAAAGAAAAAACAGACTACAGGGGAGAGAGGTTCAACCTGCCAATGGACCCCTAGTGGACTGTCTGGTATTGCAGGGAGGCCTACATTAAATATTAGTTTTACTGTGAAGTAGTCGTCAAAAGTACGCAAAGAAATGAAATGAAACGATTAGCTGAGCTGGGTGACATCCACAGTGCTGATCCAGGAACATTTAAATAATCAGTCAAAAATAATGATCAGTTAGTTCAGATGAACATCAGTGATACAGCTGTGTAGCTTGTGTAGGTCTGTTTATCAGAATCAGCTACTGTGCTGAAGTTTTGGTAATGGCATCGTTTTAAAAAGTTGGTGTTGTGCTGTACCTGTGCTCTAGGTGAGTTCACAAGAACAAATTTTCTCTTACACACACACACACACACACACACACACACACACACACACACACACACTTCTCCTTTTATACCTCTCTGAAACACCCCAGCTTGAATTAAAATAGACCTACAAGAAGTTATCATCAGCAAACATTTCTCTATTCATCTAAACACTACACGTTTTTGCAGTAGACTTTTTAAATATTATTAAACTATTCAGTATTATGGATTGTAAATATATAAAGGTAGGTTTGTGGTAGACTGGATCAGTCTGAATGAAGGCACAGCTTTGCTACATTACAATATCAACGCACTTCAAGAAAAAAATAAACTATTTAACAAGTTTTATGCCAAGATTAAGTGTAGAAATGTAACAGAGAACGAAAGTTAGGGAGAAAATATTCATATTCAGCCAGAGATATTTTTATTATATTATTTATTTAATATTTAACCATATTAATGGAGTAACTTTAATAATGTTATACATTTGAAACCCTTTGTAGTGATTGTGTGTGTGCCTCAGCTGGACTGCTCATTAGTCCCTGATGATGTGGAGGTGTATGAAGCTTGGATCCGTGGCCTCTGATTGGCTGATGGGGCTGATGGGGGCGGGGTGAAGTGCTCTGTCACTGACACAGTGCTGGCGGAGAACGGCATTGCAGGTAAATCGGGACGCGTTTGTCAACACCATTTTTTTTCCTGCTTTCATTAACATGTGCGAGAAATGAAGCGGACTCGATAAGAGACAGTAACGTCGCGCTGGGTTTGAGTTTTTGGGGTACAAAAAAAACAACTGCGGACGGCAAAAACACCTCGCCTTGGTTCAGAAGAAGCTCCCGTTGTGTCAGCGCTTTGTGGGAGCACGCTTTTCTTCTCCGAGGAACTTCGAAAGCTGTGGATTTTTTTTTTTAAATCCTGAAACCCTATCCAACAAAGGATGAAATCTGTCAAAAGAGGTAAACTGAATTTTATGCTACATTTACTCACATTTGTTCTTTCTTCGTCGTCGAAGGATATTTAAGTTGGCGCGAATGTACATTTGAAGAGGAATGTGTCTTTTTGTTAAGAGTCAATGCGGCGTGTGTTTGTGTTTGAATGTGGACGGATGGCTAGCTGGCTAAGCTAACTGCCTGCCTGAGAGCTGAGCATGGTGTCCATCTGCTGCTGTCCTGAGGAACAGTTAGACGTGTTATGAGGTAGCGAGTGTGTTCAGTCTTTTAAGCGTCCCTCATCGGGAAAGTAATGTATTTTTTGAGAGGCTTTATGGTGTCTGTCTTTCACTGTTCCCTTTGTGTCGTATGATTGATCTGAATTTGACGTGTGGTGTTAGATTATGAAAATATAGGCTACATTGTAGGCAGAAGTTTAGACAGCTAGCTGGTTTAGCACATTGAGTCAGTGGGGAATTCCAGTTTCAGGGTTTGGATACTGGACGTTGTTAATAACGGTGACAAACTGCCAGCATTTGTTGCATGCCTGGAAAAGTTTGGCGTCACTGGCGGCCCGCGTGTTTTACGCGCTTTTGTCAGTCTAAACAATTTGCTACGGATTTTCGCACGGTGCTACACAAGGGTTCAAATCGCTAGTATATTAGATAATTGTTGGCCCAGGCATGTTGGTGAGGATAACCCATTTCGGTGTAAGCCCTTTTGGTGTGTGTGTGTGTGTGTGTGCGTGTCTAACCACGCTAAATAAAGCGGTTTGACAGATCAGTGCTATAACTCAATTCAGCCACCAGATCAAGATCATTCCTCTCATTTCTCCCCGAGTTAGTTATTTTCGGGTTTTTTTTTTTTTTTTTTTTTTTTAATCCGCTTTTACCAGAAGGTAACGGCAGTGTGCGCATGTCTGCACGTCAGCAAGGCCAGTTTATATACAGATATTTGTCGTCGCCACAGGCGGCAGTTTCATTTTATTTACAGTCACCGGTTGTTGGATAATAAAGTGAGACTGACGCCTGTCTCTAACGGTTACATCAGTGTAGCAGCTAGCTAACTCTAGCATGTCCGGGGAGGGGGGTTGTCAGCTTTGGAAGGGTAAAGGAGCACTAAAAGCCGTCCTTCCTCGAGATGGATACCACACACACACACACACTAAAGCCCCTCAGTACTTGAGATGGATAGTGCGCGCACACACACACACACACACACGCACACACACTCTCCTTTGTTGGGGAGGAACGCAAGAACTGCCACATTTCTGTCTGCTCCTGCGGGCTTCGGGTTACACTGAGAAACACAGGAGCCACTCTAGCACATTTCTGCGCCATTGTTCTCCCACTAAACCTTTCTTTCACTGCTAATATCCAGCGTTCAGAAAACATCATAAAACTACACGGGCAAGCCTGTGCCTAGTTCACTGGTATTTTTATTCCGAGGTGCTAGCTAAAACATGCCCAGCACTACGTGAAGTTTAGGTCACTCAGTGGAGATCGTTTGCTCGACGTCGAGCGGGACATTTCATAGCCGACATGTCAACAAGTACCTCAAGACGTTTAAGGGGTTATTTTCCTCTTTTTACTGCCGTGAATGTTGACGTACAAGCAGTTGGACATGCTAATTTTACTTAGCTTTCTGTTTCCACCCGTGGGCGACTTTTCAATGAATTTAGTAGCCCTGTGAACAAAAGCCTCTCAGAGGTGTAAAAAAAACAAACCTCTGCACTGTTGTAAAGACTTTCAATTATTCTTTTTATATATATATATTTCAGTTTAGGCTACAGTCATACATTGTTTGTATGTATGTGTATATATATATATATATATATATATATATATATATATATATATATATATATATATATATATATATATATATATATATATATATATATATATATATATATATATATATATATATATATATATATATAATACATACATACATACATACATACATACATACATACATACATACAATGTATGACTGTAGCCTAAACTGGGCAGCTCTGGAGTTTGGGAAAGTGTGGAAAGGTTCAGCATGTTTGTAGCTTGGTGTGGTGAATGGAGCGGAAGCGTAGGGGGATGAAAGGGAGGAAATTAAAGAGTGGAGAGATTCACTCCTACTGCTCATCTGAAGAGAACTTGCCTTGACTTAGCTAATCATTATCTCAGCCCTCAGGATGTCTGCTCCAGGCTTTTGTGAGAACCCTTATCTCGTACGATTCTGTTCCAGACATTAGGATAGTTTTAACTTTTTTCCATTTGGGTTTAAAGCCTAAATCATTTAGGAAATTGTCACACAAAGGAAGTCTCATAATCTATAATGAAGCTTCTGATGACAGAATTGGACGTGTTACTATATCTCAGCCCAGATTTTCTTTGGAATATGATTAAAGAAAGTAGCCATGTTTACAAAATACAAGGTGTTATTTAACCAAGGACAGGCTGGCAACATGTTTTCGGGGTAGGGTTACAATTCTCAATTAAATAGCGGTTGCAATTTTTGGCTTTGACTAGAGATCAACATTCTTTGATTTAGCAACTAATAACGTGTGGGCTGTTTTTTCTTTTGCTCTTATGTTACAGTGGTGGTGTGTGCTAGCAACATTTTCCTAGCAGCTGTCTGTGAATGACAGCTCATCTGCATTTTGAATGACCGATTTACTGCCCATTTGTATTACAATAGCCCAGTCCTGAACAAAATAACTGCTATTTAGAGCAACACTTTTTTTAAAAGCCTCTTGTGTGTGAAAATCAGTCTTGATAAACACGCCGCCTAATATCTCACTGGCAGGTTTTGAGTCAGATGACGTGCAGCCGTGACTCACCCACCCAATTCATTTTCCACTTCACTCACAGCTTAGTTTTTTGGCATTGTCCCCCCCTTCCCCCTGTGGACTCGCTGCATGTCGGGTCTGTATGTGTGGTCATCTGGTACCACGTGTAAAGTCAGTTTTGGTGCTGTTTTATGTAATGGCTGCTTGAGCACAGATTCTGCAGAATCAGCCCTGATCTTGAAATTGCAGTGACTAGTTATTTTTGAACCGTCCTATTTCAGACTACTCTATGTTTTGGGCCTCACACAGTTAGACCCAACTTGCAATGATGTACTTGAAGTGTGAGCTTTCCATTGCCAGTAATGTGTGCTTTTAGCTCTTCATATTACCATGCTCTTCCTTTAAATGTATTCCCACCAACCATCTATCCATTGAAATGTAAAGCAGATCTTCTCCAAGGGAGGTTAGGCCTTTGTATGCAGATGTGAATTTGATTCACTGTTTTGTCTTGTTTTAACATGATTCGTATGTAAAGTATATGCTGTATATGTGCTGCTTTTAAAAATGCTAAAAAAAAACCAAAACTAAATCGCCTAATCTTTCTCAGCAAATTTTAATGCCAGATGTTTTTATTTTAGACTAATGATGCCTACTGTTACCTTGATTCCCACAGCGTTTGAAGAGGAAACAGAGTTTTCTGCCATGTCAGACAGTGATCCCTGTGAGGACGATGCTTACCCACTCAATCTTTCCACCGGTGCCCGTGGAGCTTCTGCTAAGCGTCGCCGTCGGGGGAACCTGCCTAAAGAGTCTGTTCAGATTCTGAGGAGCTGGCTATATGAGCACCGTTTTAATGCCTATCCTTCTGAGCAGGAGAAGCTTAGTCTGTCAGGACAGACCAATCTCTCCATCTCGCAGGTAAACTTTGTAATCTATTTCTCAAGGATCTTATATTAATCTTTTTCATATTTGTGTCCTGATCTAGGTTATTTCCCCAATATTCCTAGTGTAATAGCAGTAATTATAATAAGCAGATAAATAGGCATTTAGCAAATGTTACACACCCAGATTTATTTTCAGAAACAGCCCATAAAAACATGGTGTGTTGTCTCAGCCATGTTCTGTCCTTGGTTGTGAGTCAGGAGCAGTGGTGTTGTCAGTGTGCAGGAATGCAGGCTCTGAGGCCTTTCTATTGTGGCTTTGCATTTTTTTCCCTCCAAACTCCATTACAGCCAGCTGTTTGAAAACCTGCAGTTTGCAGTCTGTGCACTAGAGGGCACACACATGCACAAGGCTCTGTGTTATGCAGCAATGAGCTCTTTATAGTCGTTTTTCAACTGATCAGACAACACATCTAAACAGGTTTACTTTCATTATCATAAGGACAGAAACGTGAAAATGGAACCAAAGAATGTGGTTTGGGTATGTCATTCCAGTGACGAGTGAAATTTCACCCGCAATATATATTGTTTGATAAGTGCTGGGTGTACATGCAAGGCTTGTATCTGTAATCATAAGTAATGGGGGGGGGGGGTTGTATTGGTCTTCAGTATCTGCACATGCTTTAGTTTTGGTATTCTCTTTGGCTCATTCTTGTATGAATGGGAGGCTGTGAAAAACTAGTGTGCTGGGGCAAATTGTTTTTGTGCTAGAACACCATTTGTAACCATCGTAACTGTTTTTCTTCATGTTCTCTGGTTTCTGTGATGCCCCAGGGAAAAAAACAAATTTGCATTCAACAAATCCACAAAAGAAGGTTCCTCTATTTGCCTGTCAATTAGTTTGCCTGACAATCCAGAAATCTTAATCTCTGACGCAAGCATTAATGTTTTCTAACTGTAGAGATCCACATGCATATGTCCTTTGGGTGTAGAATTGGGGGTAATTGTACATTTACATTTATGGCATTTCGGCAGACGCCCTTATCCAGAGCGACTTGCATTTCTCATTTTGTACAGCTGAGTAATTGAGTTAGGGGCCTTTCTCAGGGGCCCAGCAGAGGCGGCTTGGTGGACCTGGTATCCAGGGTGCATTTAGGTGAATTTTCAGAAAAAAATTGACTATTTAATGCTGTCTGTTTCAGATCTGTAACTGGTTTATCAATGCACGGCGACGGCTGCTCCCCGACCTGCTTAGGAAGGATGGAAAGGACCCGACTCAGTTCACAATCTCCCGCCGTGCCAGCAAATCTGACAGCCGGTCAGTTGGCTCCGCCTCCCCCGAACATTCCACCCCTCCGCTAGTCCCTGCAACTCGCCCTTCTGTTATCCGCCCTGCCCCCACATTGGACCTGAGCATGCTGGGTAATACAGCGACCGCCATCTTGACCGGTGCTGGCTGCTTAGTGGGATCGGGTCTCACAGGGCGAGACAGTGGAGTCCAGACCCTCATGCAGGTAGACACTCGCGGCCTGATCAAGAAAGAAAGTGTGAATGGATGTCCGAGTCTAACTACTATTCCAGGCTCTTCTAGCAGCCCAAGCCTGGGAACGATGAGTCCTACTGTGGTGCTGTTCAACACACCGCCCCCTACACCCCCAGAGCTCTGCCCACATGACTTCAGCGACCTCAAGCTGCTCGTCGATGCAGCTCTACAGAGAGCAGCAGAGCAGGAAAACCAGAAACAGAAAGAGCAGCCTTCAGCTAGAGTGCCCTGTTCTGTACCTATATCTGCTTCAGCAACAGAGGCTCCAAGAAAGAACACAGAGAAGGAAAAGAGCTGCGAAAGCCTAAGTTCCAGCATCAAATCTGACTCTGCTCCAAGCCCTCAGGAGAAGGCCATTCTTCCAGTCTCTGTCCCTGTGTTAAATGCTTCTGCTCTTCCTGTCAGTGAAGCAGGCATTAGCCTGCCAGTGGTTCAACAAAGAGTTGCTGGAGCAATGAATTTTCAGCCAAATGGTGTATGGAGTGTGGTCAGACCAGCTAGCCCACCTCCAGTCAGTGTCACACATACCTGGAGTTCACAGCACACACTCCATGCTGTCAGAGAAGCAGTCAACTGAGAAAATCTAAGTCATGTGTATGCATTTATGAAGGACAAAAAGCAACATCTGAGAAAAGGACATTCCACACAACCAAACCGTGAATGCTACACCTCTCTGCTCTGGGTTCTTGTTTGGCTGAGGTTGTCCATGACTCTTATTTACGTGGGAGAAGACAGATAGTCATGTGGCTGCAATGTCACCATCGCCTTGACAGTCTCCAGTTGTCATGGATGGGACCTGACGGTTGCCAGACAACCAGCTAGAAACGGAACATTTCACCCGATGGTTCAGATAACTCAGTTTGTAGGCCATACACTAAGTTTACTTTTTATTGACACAAAGGATGTGTTTTTAAGCAGCAAGTCTTTTAAAATTTTAAAAGACTTTTTCATTCTTTTCACTACATGAAAATTATTTTGGGTCCTCTATCATTTCAGCTCAACACCAACTGAAAACATATGATGAGCCTCAGCTTAAAAGGGAAGCAAATCTTGTGGGTTTAAAATCATGAACTGGGCATTTCCAATTACGCCCCAAACATTGAACATTCCACACAAATCCTGGCTGAGTTGTGATGTTTCTCAGTTCGTATCTAACTGATAGGCGAAACATTTCTGGTTTATTTGCTTTTAGGACTGCCCTTAGAAGTTACACAAGTGGCCTTGCTCAGTTTTTGCCTTAGATATTGGTTGTTGTAGCATTAGGCAATATTTCAAAGACATCATATCACAATACTTGATGTTTACATGATACATGGTTTGTTTAAGAGAAAGTTCAGTTTGAAACACAGTACACTAGTGAAACAATACACCCATATTACCCTCAGAAGAGTGTATTGTGATATGATGTAACTTAAGATCTACCAGATATACTGTTGTATGCTCTAATGTCATGGCTTAGGGCTAGATAAGTAGACTATTATGTAGCATGGCTAACTATTTTGTGTATGACTCCTGAATGCTCGTTGTGAACCAGCATGCTATGCGGAATGATTCGCTGGTGGGGAAGATGTTAGTGTGCAGACAGGGCCTTGGACTTAATCCTGCTGAGTCTAGGAGCTACACTTTTTAGTTCAAAAACCCCTGGCATGCTGCAGCCTTGTTTGTTTGATACCTCATTCCAGTGGCCAAAAACCACTGCAAATGGGACCATGACTTCCAAATATCATCTTTCTTTTCTGTGTTTGTGTGGTCACTCATACATTCTGCACTTTATTTCCAAGTCTGTATGTTGCCAGTACTTCAAATCTTTAACAGCAGCCTTTTTTATTGCTCAAACTTATCATCTTTTGCCTCCTCGAGCATTGTCTCAGTGTGGTAAGGTCTAAGGATGAGGGAGAGGAGACAGACGGTTGGGGGAAATTGATTGCACTGTAGATAGCATAGCTCAGCCTGATCGTTCCTCTGCAGTGACATGGCATGAGACAGCAGCAGAGCTGCCATTGATTTCCTGAGAAACGCTCTCTCCCATCCCAGACAAGCTTTAACTTCTTTTGCTGAATGAAATGTGGAGCTTTTACGGCGCTTTAGGGGTGCACAGTGTCAAGTATTTCCATATGAGAGGTGTGTGTGTGTGTCAGAGAGAGACTGGCAGATTGTGTGTGAGAGCAGGATTAAGGTATAGGTTACATGGATCAATGTGCTGAAGGTGGAGAGCAGACACTATCAGGTTTTTTTTTTTTCAGATTCACCAGTAGTGTTTTCATATCCTTATCAGCTCGTGCTGTTAGCTTGTTCTTAGGGTTTAAATGTTATTTTGTGAGCTGAGGAATACATTTATTCTGCAACGCACCTTTCACAATGCTGGTATAAAAATGGTGCACAGCTGTGTTCACTATAGTGAAGACATTGAGTATAATGGCCTTGTTGACATAAGATCAGTTTCAGAGCAGGACTGTGTGCCTATGAATGTGAAAGATCGCTGTATTACGGTGCTGGCATTTTTTAGTTTAACCTTTCGAGCATTATGATAGGGGTCGTTTTTTTTTTTTTTTTAATTGTGTTTTAGTTCATGTTTCTTACTGATTTTATTGTAGTTGTTGTCACACATTTTATGTTAGTCCATGTTATTTTCCATGCCCAAGTTCCATGAAACTTTTATGTACCATTTTCTCTCTCTTTATTTTATTCTCGATGTTTTTGTGGCTGAATGAGTTGTAGTCACTGTATTCAATGCACACCATCCTAGTTTACCTCCAGTGGTGCCATTTGTCTTACTCCCCCAGTTGTTTTATATCCAATTTATAACTTATGTATTTGTGAAAACGCTGAAATTTTGCAAATATCGTAATCAGCTAACCTGTTTCGTCTGCTTATTTTATGGTCACGGTTCTGTTTAAGTAAGGTGACCTCTAATCTGGGCTCTGTGTCCTGTTTTGGAGATCAGCTCTCATTTTCTGTAATATTGTAACAATGTATTCTTATTTTTTAATTATTATTATTATTATTATTATTATTATTATTATTATCTGATTGCGTTCAGTCTCAGGTTAAGTCAGTTGTTCCTCTTAGCATAGATTTCAGCCACTGTGGAGAAATGCAAGAGTATTAGGGGTCAGTAATGTGCTTTAGACCAGTGTTGAAGATGTTTTTGTAGCCCAGCATAGGCTTACTGGACAGGAGAAATTGGCATAATGATATGAAAACTCTGTTAAAACCGGTGTACCACTACATTAAAAACCACTGTGAGCTTTCCGTTAGTTACTGGGTTCCTGGAACAACATTGGGTACTGGATGTATACGTATATTTTTCAGAGATGCTCTATTTTTTCACTTCTGTAGAATGACTGATGTTGATATTCTAGATACCGTGTCTATTTAGTTGAGAAGGGGTCTTGTAGATATAAAGCGCATGTCTATCGGGTCTGTTTTTTTTTTATGTATATTAAATGTGTAGCGCTCTCTCTGTCCCTCTACATATGACCAAATACTTTTAAGATGGATATGAATAGTATTTGTTTCTTACATTTCCTATCAGTGTATCAAGTTAGAAAAAAAAAGTATGGACAGTAATCTTGGCATTTGTGCCTTACCTGAGAACAAGAGAATCTTCCCAGCTTTTATAGAAATCTTTGGACTAGTCTGTGCAATATCTGCCTTAAACTTGTGATGTGTCCTCCTTCTTTTTGTACATTTCAGAGAAATAAAGTACAATTTTCATATAAGTTGAGTGTGTTTCTACAAAGCTTTGCTTATCACTGTGCTTGAGGGGAATTAATGGTGGTGTGTAAGTATCACTGATAGTTCCATAATAAACAACAGTTGTGCCAAATGTTTTATAATGAGGAATCAGATTTTATTGAATAAAATAATTAACTGTCTCCCATTAAAAGATGAAGTGATATTAAATATGTTAATGTGATGCAAGCGTTGCTCATTGGTCCAATGACAGTCTGATGTGTTAAGTAGACAAAAAAAAAAGTTAGGCAAGGAACCACCTTATGTCTGACTGTTACAACACTGAATCTGGAGACTTTTTCCAAAAATGCTACATCACCGTCTTAACTTTGTGCCTCTTACAGGAAATGCTTAAACACACTTAATCCATTTTTAAAATTGGGCTCAATTAAGAAAGCACTTTTATGAGGCATAACCCCTGGGCAGGTATTGTGGAGAGTAATGTTAGGTGTATTAATGAAGATTTTGATCACTGTGAATAGAGCAAAAAATTTTCCCTGAAGAAAGAGATAATGAAGAAAAGATTTCTTCTAAACAAGCCAGTGTTTCTATCAGTTTAATCTGACCATGCCACAGTGGTTTCCCTCTGAATTATGAAACAATGTTCTGTGTAACAATCTTTTTGCTGAGATGTTTACTTTATATTAGCTAAACTTCACAGTAACCAAGTCAACTTGAAAATCTGCAGAATAAAACAAGGACACTATTCAGAGCACTGTATTAATCTTTAAGGCACATGGGCATGTGAAGAGGAAAAAAATAACGAGGTATACAATAATCACAATTTAATCTACACAAGTGCAAGTAGCCTATAATTAAAAGGACACTTTTTTTTTTTTGTATTTTCGTGTGGTTATACTGTAATACAATCGTGTTTCATGCGCTTTTTACTTTACGACAATGTGTCATTTGTTTGTCTTTTGTTCTCCCTTTATGAACACATTTAGTGTAAGTAAAATGCACTCTGCTGCCAGGCTGAGAGTCTCTCTAAAGCTTTACATGTCATCCTTGTCCTTCGCCCCGTGTTTGAGGATGCGAGTGAATTCGGCATAGTTGAAGTTGCCTTTCTTGTCGATGGGAGCCTCTCGGAAGAGCTCGTCCACTTCCTCATCAGTGAAGCGATCCCCCATAGTGGTCAACAGCTCTCTCAGGTGATCTTCATGGATCACACCTGCCCAGAGGAAGCGAAGGTGTTCGAGTCCGAGCCAGAGAATGTTTCAGCATAAGTGTAATGAAATTACATATTTCACATTAAAAATTCAACACATTCAGCAATTTCACATTCAAAATATAAAGTTAAAGCATTGTAAAACATATTCACAGGACTAGAAAATTATTCAAAATGTTTTAGGAAGTATATTTTATAAATTGCAAACATTTTATGGAAAGATTGTAAGTACTTTAGAAATAGACAAGAATAATTGCAAATATAATTTTTTATAATTTATTTTAAATAATTATTTAATTTTTTTTAAATAATAAAAACTCTGGGGAGTGGATGTGTGCTTTACTGCCTTTTTCAGATTTATTGAATCCAAAAACAAATTACAGAAATTAAATTACAGACATTGCATTCCTGACTGTTGTAAAGGTTATAAAATGCAGTATTTGGCTCACCAGATCCCTCCTCATCAAAGCAAGCAAAGGCATTCCTGATCACATCCTCAGGGTCTGTTCCATTTAGACGCTCTCCGAACATGGTGAGGAACATGGTGAAGTTGATGGGACCTGGAGCTTCGCTCATCATGCCCTCCAGGTAGTCGTCAGACGGGTTCTTACCTGCACACATGCACAAGACAGAAGCAAGTCTATTATTTTACTATAGTAAGCATAATCCTGACAAATGTTTTGGTCCCACAAGCAAGTAAAAATGTAGTAACTGCTTTTGTAGTAATGATGATGAGTTTAGGAAATTCCACATTCTTTCACAGGCCACAAACATTATACTTATAATGGTATGATGGTGTTTTTTCTTTTGCTGACATACCCAGTGAGGCTAACATATCATGTAGATCCTCCTTGTCGATGAATCCGTCCCTGTTCTGGTCAATCATATTGAAGGCCTCCTTGAACTCCTGGATCTGGGACTGGTCGAACATAGCAAAGACGTTAGAAGTGGCCCTCTGCGGCCTCTTCTTTGTGGACTTCCCCTTGGCTCGTTTGCTGGACATGATGATGGCTGACTGAACCTGTGGATGAGGTGAAGCTATAATGTAACTGGCCATTTACAGTCAAACAGTAGAGCTTCATTGTTTATTCTAAATATACTTTAGTGTGTAGTTATTATAAGGAAAAATCCATGTTTAATGACATGCATATTAACGTGTGATCTTCAGTGATGTCCAAGAGTTCTATTTCATTCAGAATGAAATACAGAGTTGATTTTTTTTAGTTGAAACTTTTTTTCATTATTTACTGTTTTATTTTCCTTTTTTTTCATGAGATATTGGTCAATATTCACTTTGGTTAAAGCTTTCCTACATTACCCTCAATGCCATTTGACTACCAGCTGATAGCAGTGCTCACTTAATGTCTATCTAAAGGGCCTGAAAATGGTTCGTAAGAAAAGCTTTTTTTTATGTGCAAACAGCGAAACCTGAAAATTAACCCTTACATTTGAGGTTATATTCAAAATATGTTCTTCTAATTGCATTAGCAGTGCAATCACACATACTTCAATATAAGGGGTGGAGGTTTCCTTTAATGACACAAATGTCAGTATTGCTTTTCTGATTGATGGGATCATGGGAAAGGAAACATTTGGGTGGCGTCATCCTGTCACACCAAGGCTTCTGCCTCTCTCTGATTGCCGCCTCATTTAGCCGTGGTATAATACAAAAGCCAGGAGAGCTGACATGCAGCCACAGCTCTTTCCCACATTTGAGGCAGTTAAGATGCCTGTAAATTCTTCAAGCATGTAACTAGGCCAAGCCTGCTCTGCATGTCTGTGTGTGTATGCATGCAGGCAATCCAGTAACTATATGCTTGATCTCACTTGAGAAGAGAAGCTTTTTTGGTTTTTTTCCTCAATAAAGACACACCCAGGTTCGAAGCTCAATTTTCCTTTGTATATTAGTTAGCCATATTATTTTGTTTTTTAAAATTATGCTTGGTTTGCTTTGGTTTGGTTTTGTCAGATCTTGTCTTACTCTGCATATGACTCTCCCACTATGTATAGGTTGGGTGTTAACAACTGGCAAATACAGAAAAGCTTTCAGACTCAAAAGACTAAATAAATCCCTGCCTACTGACATTAATCATTAGACATGCATTCCTCTAACCATGTATCACACTCTCTAACTCATTCAAAACTACAGTGCTCCTTTGCATCTTCTGAACGTCTCTTCCCTCTCCCCTGTGAGACCTCATTTCCTGTGTGAATTTCAGTCCAAGGATCATGTTTCAGCTTCATGTCACAAAAATAACTCCTCACTGAATCAATACTGCAACAATATGCACAGAGCAGTGCCGCCTGTCAGGGTTGCTGTTTTCTGCTGTAAACTGTAATGAGGTGCAGTTCATGTTGTTAGCATTCTACCAGCTTAGATTCTGTCCTATTACACACTTGGATGTCCTTGTTTTAATCTGGATATAGTGTCAGTATGTCATAAAATCTTTAGAGGCAGGGGTGGGCTATCAGTGACTCATAATATAAGAGAAGGCCATGAGCTCCACACAGGATAATGCAGTGTCTAGCACACTGTGAATGATGATGCGGTCATTTCTATTTATGCTGATGAGCATCTGATAAATAAGATCAACAACAACGTAGCTATTTCATAGACATTAACAATTAAAATGAACATGATCCAAACTAGAAATCATTTCATTTTTTTCTGTCATTTTCAGTTCCAAACATTGATGAACAGCCTTCATTAGATGTCAGATGCTGAATAAAATGAACCGATTCTTGTAAATGCCAATTGGATCTAAGCCTCATGTGATGTGCAAAATTTCCTGGGGTGTTCAAAACTGTCTTTTTTTATTAAAAGATTATAGTGGTGGAAACTGCAAACTGACAGCTGATTTTTAAGCTTCTGCTCAGTTAAAAATAAACTCTCCATGTGCTTTTTCCTGTCATAACGCGTGGACTATTTTTTTTATATCATGACACAATCTGGCTCATTGCTCACTACCCAGTTTGTTTTTGGGTGTGTAGCAGGAGTAGGGGGAGCTCCCAGGAAGCTGCAAATAAACCCATAAAACAGTGAAATGACAACTCTGTATCTTTTTCTATTTTACACGTTCACAGTAATCCTACCAAGACCTCCACAACTGCTAAAGGCTGCTCTTTTATATAAAAGCTCCTAGTTTATTATCACTGGCCTAGACAAAATTCTAAACTATACTATATGTGTATACTGAACTATATAAAGGCTCAGCTTTGCCTGTATGATTTTTAACTAGCTAATTGTTTTTTGTTTTTTCAGTAGATGATCTGAAACTTTTCTTTTATTCTCTTTGGAGTTACAAGTGCATTTGCTCTAGGAAACTGCTCCTTCGCTCTCTTCTCTCAATCCCAGGCCTCTCCATATTGTCTTACAACACACAAGACCACTTTTGTCTTAACCTCTGACCTCAGGTGACAGAAGCATGATTAGGAATAACATACTTCAGGCTACACTCTGCCTGCGGGTTCCAGCCAAATTCCCACACAAAGTCACTAAAAACAAACATCTTCACAGTAGGAGGCAGACAGTGAGGAATCCATCAGTCTTGTTAAAAGCATATTTGAGAACAGCTGTGTCTTTACGCACTGAAGATTTTATTACTGATAACTGTTTAATGACCTCACAACATCTTAATGTTATTCCTACCAGCCTATTACTGTTGCTAACAATCCCACGCACTTACAATCAGAAGTGTGGGACACACATTCATTAAATAGAGTATTAGTTACACAGGCAAATCCTGAGCCCAGCTCACTCTAAAGGCACCAAATTCCAGCACGGTTATGTTATGCGTGCTGTGACTGATCCCAGACCAGCTTGGTCTATGCACATAACAGAACATACATCAACATCTCCATCTGTTCACTCCAGCCAACAGCAGCAACAGATGCAGAGGAGTGCAAACCAAAGTCTAAGACAAAAAAACAAAACAAAAGCAAAAAGAAACTCCCTGCTCACCTTGACTTCAGGTGATGAAGTGAACGGCCGACTAAGCTTTGTCTGTGGGAGAGAGGGATGGAGGCAGTTACTCTGTACAAAAGTTTGTTTAAAGCATCAGCTTAGTAATACAGCCCTCCTATTTCTCTCCTGGCCAATCAGGAGTCCTGATTTTCCCACAAGGGGCAGGGCCTAAACAGGGATTTAGCCATATAAGGCAAAAAAATGTGCAGCTGCGGCCTGCCTCTTGGCTTGAACTCTGCAGAATGGGATACACACTGGAATGGGGCCGAAATGACAGAAACACAGATAAGGATGGCTGCCTTATTTAGAAAAAAGGACAAGTCTGTCTGTGTGTGTGTGTGTGTGTGTGTGTGTGTGTGTGTGTGTGTGTGTGTGTGTGTGTGTGTGTGTGTGTGTGTGTGTGTGTGTGTGTGGGAAGGTTTACACAGGATGGACAGAGAATACACTAAAGGTTGTATACTACAGTTTATATCACAACGACACAGCTGCCATGAGCAGTGAAACACTCCTTAAGAAGGCAGAGGCTGTACATATGAGCATAAATGTATGGAAGTGATGTCCTCCATGCCATATTTGTTGTACTGCATTTCAGTAAATTCATACTCTTTCTATATGAGTACCTTGATGAAGCCCAGTAATGCTTTCATGTATGATTAATGCTTAACTTTTCTTTCTTTCTTTCTTTCTTTCTCTCTCTCTCTCTCTCTCTCTCTCTCTCGCTCTCTCTCTCTCTTTTCTCTCGCTCTCTCTCTCTCTTTTCTCTCTCTCTCTCTCTCTCTTTTCTCTCTCTCTCTCTCTCTCTTTTCTCTCTCTCTCTCTCTCTCTCTCTCTCTCTCTCTCTCTCTCTCTCTCTCTCTTTTCTCTCTCTCTCTCTCTCTCTCTCTCTCTCTCTCTTTTCTCTCTCTTTCTTTCTTTCTTTCTTTCTTTCTTTCTTTCATGTATGATTAATGCTTAACTTTCTCTCTCTCTTTTTGTTTCTCTCTCTCTCTCTCTCTTTCTTTTTCTTTCTTTCTTTCTTTCTTTCTTTCTTTCATGTATGATTAATGCTTAACTTTCTCTCTCTCTTTTTGTTTCTCTCTCTCTCTCTCTTTCTTTCTTTCTTTCTTTCTTTCTTTCTTGTATGATTAATGCTTAACTCTCTCTCTCTCTCTCTCTCTCTCTCTCTCTCTCTCTCTCTCTCTCTCTCTCTCTCTCTCTCTCTCTCTCTCTCTCTCTCTCTCTCTCGTCGTTTCTTTTGCCCTAACAGGCTTTTTACAACTGCTTCATTTTCACTATCCTTATCTTACTATCAAATACAAACAGTGTGAAGCCTGGGTGACGTTACGTAATAGCAATGTTGTGCATTAGGGTAATCAGATATTCCTACTGAGTTTAATGAGATGTGTTCATAATAAAGGGAGAAACTTTTGCTTACAATGGGTTAAACAATTGTGTGAATGGGTCAATGGGATAAAATGACAGAAAAAGGAACTAGATTCACAGTTGGTGCTTCGTGAAAGTAAAACAAAATCCAGAATTATACACTTAGACAGAATTTCCCAGTACATTGTGGCATTTAAAGAAGGAAAGGAGAGGGGAAAAAAGGGGGGGGGGGGTGTACAGAAGTACACAGGTATATGTGTGAGGTAGGGGGTGATGCATACTTTTTCAATATGTAGGTCAGGACCAAATATGAGGACATTTGGGGATCGGCCATTAGGAGAACTTCTTTTTACACACACACACACACACACAGAGTTTGGTTACTAAGGTTCTCATTAGGGATTGGTTAAAGTCTAATAATAGATATGATTAATGCCTTTAAAAATGATGTGTGTATGTGTGTAAGGATGTTGACCATCGCATGGGCCGAGATCATGTTTCTATTTCAGTTTATAAGAGTTAATACCGGTCCTCTAATTTGATTGGACAAGCGGCGTTCCAACTGTGCTGCTATTTAGTACAACGGCACAGAGACATTTCACTGTTTGTATCACTCCGCGTGTCCGTTCACACAAATGTACGAATACATGCAGCTCTACTGCTAGTAATATAGTTTGTTGCTACACTTACTTATAGTTACTACACGCAACAATTTTCCCCAGCTGTGGCTTCTTTTTTAATTCGAATATCATAAACAAACAAACAAACAAATAAATAAAAACAAAAACTCTATATTGTGTCTACCGTGTCATTTACTTGTTGTTCTATCACAGAACCACAATGCTCTGTAGAAAAAAAATATGAATGCCTATTAGAAATAAAAGTAAAATAAAAAATGAAATATGTATGTATTTAATAAAATCACAGTCCTAGCCAAACTGTAAGTCTAATGAATTTGTGAATGAATTTGAATGAATTTGAGTGAATGAGAGGCGCAGAGCTGTAGATAGTCTATGATAGTCAGGCTGACTCTTGCCCCCTCTAGCGGTCTTTATCAGAACTGAACACAGCTGCAATAAAAACAATAGCCTGCGAGGATGGGCGGGTCTTTATAAATAGCGCACACCGATTGGCTGAATCTGTGATTGACATGTTTGCCGAGTCACCGCCTTGAAAATACTTTAGCGTCCGGAAGTTTAATAGGACGGGTTCTCCTACAGTCACCACTGGGTAAGGTAAGAGCAAAGGGAGAGTTATAAAAAAAAAATCCGGGAGCAATAATACAAGCGTTAATGCTTCTACATATATTTAACCTTAAATATAATTCACAATACATAACAGAACATATTCTCGTTTATCTGTCATTAACCTTATTATTATTATTTGGTGATGTCATGATGTCCCAAGACACAGCGATGAGCTAACTTACTAAACTGGCCATGTTTGCAGTCTCTGAGCTTTTATACTTTAGTTTGAACGAAGTTGTTTGTTTCGGGGTGTGGACGTGGATTTTAACTATTTAACTACATACACGTATTTAACTATTACTAAGTAGATCCACGCCTTCTAGTGTACTAAACGTAGCCAGTATGGAGCAGTTTAACGTGTGAGGTGAGCCAGTGCTGTTTGTTCCGCAATGAACACGTACATTAGTTTTCACACGCCACTAGAGTTAACATTACTTCTTAAAAGTATTTTCAAAACTAGGCAAGTCGACAACTGCCTAGTATGTCTAAGTACTGATATGATAAAAAAAAAATTGTAAAGAAAAAAAAAATCATTTCGGGTTTGCAGTTATAGGAAAGTAATCAGTGACAAGGACGTGAGATCCGTCTCAAGTCAGGTCAAGATGCTTTTATTGTCATTTCAACCATACATAGCTGACGCAGTACATAGTGAAAGGACCCTGGTGCTACATAAAACAACATATACACTGATCAGGCATAACATTATGTCCACCTGCCTAATATTGTGTTGGTCCCCCTTGCACTGTGTATTCTGACATCTTTCTATCAGAACCAGCATTAGCTTCTTCAGCAGTTTGAGCAACAGTAGCTCGTCTGTTGGATCGGAGCACACGGGCCAGCCTTCACTCCCAACGTGTATCAGTGAGCCTTGGCCGCCGATGACCCTGTCACCGGTTCACGACTTCACCACTGTTCCTTCCTTGGACCACTTTTGATAGATACTGACCACTGCAGCCCGGGAACACCCCACAAGAGCTGTAGTTTTGGAGATGCTCTGATCCAGTTGTCTAGCCATCACAATTTGGCCCTTTGTCAAACTTGCTCAAATCCTTACACTTGCCCATTTTTCCTGCTTCTAACACATCAACTTTGAGGACAAAATGTTCACTTGCTGCCTAATATATCCCACCCACTAACAGGTGCCGTGATGAGGAGATAATCAGTGTTATTCACTTCACCTCTCACTGCTCATAATGTTATGCCTGATCAGTGTATCTAGAAAATAAAACAACACAGAGCTAAGGACAGAACGTAATTGTCCTTGCTACATAATGTGTAACAGTTAAAGGGCAAACAGACAACACAAAACAGCACAGGACACAGCACCGAAAATTGTGTAACACAAGAAATGTAAACAAGTGGTTTCTTATAACTTATATGCTTGTAAACATACAGTGGTGTGAAAAAGTGTTGGTGTCCTGATTTCTTATTGTTTTGCATGTTTGTCACACTTTAATGTTTCAGATAATCAAACACATTTAAATATTAGTCAAAGATAACACAAGTAAACACATCATGCAGTTTTTAAATGAAGGTTTTTATTATTAAGGGAAAACAAAATCCAAAACTACATGGCCCTGTGTGAAAAAGTATTTGCCCCCTAAGCCTAATAACTGGTTGGGCCACCCTTAGCAGCAACAACTGCAATCAAGCGTTTTCCATAACTTGCAATGAGTCTGTTACAGCGCTGTGGAGGAATTTTGGCCCACTCATCTTTTGTAATTCAGCCACATTGGAGGGTTTTCGAGCATGAACCACCTTTTTAAGGTCATGCCACAGCATCTCAATCGGATTGAGGTCAGGACTTTGACTAGGCCACTCCAAAGTCTTCATTTTGTTTTTCTTTTGTTTTTCTTCAGCCATTCAGAGGTCGACTTGCTGGTGTGTTTTGGATCATGAACCACCAATTCTGCAAAGATGAGTGGGCCAAAATTCCTCCACAGTGCTGTAACAGACTCATTGCAAGTTATGGAAAACGCTTGATTGCAGTTGTTGCTGCTAAGGGTGACCCAACCAGTTATTAGGCTTAGGGGGCAAATACTTTTTCACACAGGGCCATTTTGTTTTCCCTTAATAATAAAAACCTTCATTTAAAAACTGCATTGATGTGTTTACTTGTGTTATGTTTGACTAATATTTAAATGTGTTTGATTATCTGAAACATTAAAGTGTGAGAGACAATATGAAGTTGATTGTTCTTTTCTACTAACCGCATGACCTGAAGTTCATCATATGCCACAGTAAATTGTTTAAATTAAACATGTCATATTTTTATCAGCTTATAGTTGCATTCATTGTTGTGGAACATCCAAAAAACATGTTCCCAAAGTAATTCCCGCACAAGGCATATTTATTTATTTATTTATTTATTTAAAGTTGGGAAAAAACAGCAAGCAACAGCAAACCTTTCCGTGTCCCAAAACCTAATGGGACATCTGGCACTACTGTGGTATAAATGTGCTGTATCAGTAGGAGAAATAGGACTGAATGATATATAGATTTTGGCTGAAATGGTTGAAAGGAAAATAAAAAGAATGGCTGTATAAACTCACCATCCACTTTATTAGGAACACCACAATGATGCGGTTATCCAAGTTGTGTGGGAACAACACAATGCATACAGTCATGCAGAGACGGGTCAAAAACCTCAGTTAATGTTCACACCAAAAATCAGAATGGGGAAAACGTGACTTTAATCATGGCATGGTTCTTGGTACCAGATGGGCTTGCTTGTGTATCTCAGACACCAATGATCTCCTGTGAATCTGACTGAACCAGTCACTAAAGTTTACACTAGAATGGAACACTGAGTGGTTGACAGTTCTGTGCTGGGAAATGCCTTGCTGATGAGCGAGATTAGAGGAAAATAGTTGAAGATTAGAAAAGAAGAGTCTTTTTTTCCCCACTCTTCAGCTGATCCTGTGCCCATGATAACCTCAGATTCTTGTTCTTGGAAAGACAGGAGCAGAATCTGTTGTGGTCTTCTGTTGATGTAGCTCATCCGTCTCAAGATTTGATGTTTTGTGTGTTCTAAGATGCTTTTCTGCTCACCACGGTTGTAAAGAGTGCTTATTTGAGAGAGACTTCCCGTCAGTTTACAATAATTTGGTCATTCTCATTTGATCTCTCTCATCACCAAGGTGTTTCAGCCTGCAGACCCGCTACACACAGGATGTTGTTTTCCACACCATTCTGTATCGCAGGGATAACCTTTTCCCCATTCTGATGTTTGATTTAAATATTGGGTGAACAGTGTAAGAAGTCGATGGATGGATGGATGGATAGTAGCAGCTATCTGTCTGTAGGGCTACTATCTATTATGAGCTTGTCACTAATATGCTAGATAGTAGCATTTTGATGAACTGTAATCTGGCCCCTGTTTAAAAACAAAAAAAGGACCCTCCTAGTGTACACTGTAAAAAGAAAACCATGTTAGACTGAATAAAAAGTCATGATTTTAACTTTTGAGCGATGATAATAGTTTTCCACATCTGTGTGAATATTTATTTATTTTTATCCTTATTATTATTTTTTATTTGGCAGCATGCCCGTGGTTAGTTCTCTATTATACGCATGCACTTGTGCAATCAGGCCTCACCCTGCTTATGAAGAAACACTGGGCTGAGTGAAAAGAATGGCTGAGTCTGTCACAAACGGTTGGCCTAAATGACAGGTGCAGCAGCTGTGTGTGTGTGTTAGTGTGTGTGCGCCTGCAGACATCTGTGATTAAAAATTGGGCCAGCATATATTTGCATGTATGTTCTCTTTGTTCATGAGGAAGAAAGTGTGTGTGTGTGTGTGTGTGTGTGTGTGTGTGTGTGTGTGTGTGTGTGTGTGTAAGAGAGAGAGAAATGTGAGAGAATGAGTTTGAGCAAGAGTGCGATTGATCCATCTAAAAGTGTAGAGTGTGTGTGTGTGTGTGTGTGTGTGTGTGTGTGTGTGTGTGTGTGTTTGGGTACGTGTGTGTGTGTGTGTTTGGGTACGTGTGTGTGCGCGTAGAGCGGATAATAGAGGCTGAATGCGCTAGGTCTCTCTCATATTGTCATTATCAGCAGTATCACTGTTCTGTCAGTTCCACATACTGACGTTACACCAGTACCATTGGCCTTCCCGCAAAAAGCCACAGATCTAGAGGAGAGCTGAGAGAACGAGGCCCTGTATTTATATCACCACTTCATAAACCAGATACTCTATACACTCGGTATTCAGACTGACAGATTGGAAGAGAGACAGGGAGAGAGGTTTAATGTGACACAGATTTGGGGATGAAGGTAATATTAGCCCCTGGATGGCACCTGCAGTGTGGAGGGTATCAGACGTTGTAGGGAAGGGACATCTCCATCCCTCACTATGGGTAAGAGGTCACTTAAAGGTGTGTGTGTGTGTGTGTGTGTGTGTGTGTGTGTGTGTATATACGGAGACTTTTTGACATCATCGGGAGTTTCCCTGCTTTAAGTGTTGTTAGTTCATTTTTTTAGTCATTGCCATACAAAACAAAAAAAATCGTCCAAGCAGTTTTGTACCTATCTGTGTAGATTTCAGTTTCACATGTACTCCATATGTCTGTGGGTTTTCCTCAGGGTTCTTGGGTTTTCTCCCACTGTTGGAAAGCATAACAGTTAAAACCATAGACTGGCTAAGATAAATTGCTTCTATGCATGAATGAGAGTGCGTGTGTGTGTGTGTGTGTGTGTGTGTGTGTGTGTGTGTGTGTGTGTGTGGTGTCCTGCAACAGATTTGCATCCCATCTAGGGTGTATTCCTGCCTTTCTTGGGATAGTCCCTGACCATGATAAATTAGTTAATGACAGGGAGTGAGTGAGGGTGATTTGTACCAATTAGTCTTTTTTTTATTTTGTCAAATTTTTCAACATACTTGCTTTTACAGTGTATTTTATTTGACACCAAGCCTTCTTGCCTCATGCGTTTTCTTAACGTTTACTCGTCTGTGTAGGTCATGTGACTCCATGTAATTGCGCATCTTTGTTCTACATACTTTTTGATAGGTTTGTGGAACACGGCCAAAGCCACATTGCGGCAAGGCCTTGCCGTTAAGTTCTTGCACAATCTTTTAAAAAGCTGTCATTAAAACGAAAGCACAAATAGAAATTTCTAGTACAAATCGAAAAAATAAACAGAAGTTGCTGTTCATCCATTTTATCAGTATAAATATTATGCTTGTTTCCTACCATGCGTGATCACGGACCAGACTTTGATCTGTTTGTGGCCTCTCACTTGATTAGTCATTGACTCTGAATCCAAAGGTTACCGTCATGTTCCATGTTAAGCTTCTTAAGCATCACTGGTCGCTTGGGAATTGGTGAAGATTGATACAGTAGAACAGTCAAGCCTTTTTTCTAGTGTACAATTTTCTTTCTAATTCTTTGTTTCTGCTGTTTGTGCTAGCTTTATTTATTTTATTTGTGTTGGATCATTTAGACAGTCTCTGTCTCCTTTTCTCAGGCCCAGACCATGAACTACGTTGGCCAGTTGGCAGAGACAGTCTTTGTAACTGTAAAGGAGCTTTATCGTGGACTAAACCCCGCTACACTCACCGGTGGGATTGATGTCATCGTCGTGCGTCAGCCAGACGGCAGTCTCCAGTGCTCGCCTTTCCATGTGCGCTTTGGAAAACTGGGAGTTCTTCGCTCCAAGGAGAAAGTGGTAAGGGACAGGGCAGCGTTGATTTCAAGTGTGTGATGGTGTAGGCTGATAAGTGGATCTGAAATGTATAAATAATGGTACACCATTACTTTACTTTATATTGGTATAAACCTGAGGAATAAAGATATCTCAAGGTGTGGGTCTCATAAAAATGATTCTATATGAGAGAGAGAGAGAGACAGCGAGAGAGACAGAGACCCAGAGAGAGAGAGCGCGACAGACATAGCGAGAGAGAGACAGAGAGAAGTTACCAACTATTTAAAACATACTCTAGCTGTTTATAAACTTCCATTGTAGTATTTTATGGTATTTAAAATCATCTGTTATGAAATTGCTCCATTGTAAAGAGTGTACAGTGGGGCAAAAAAGTATTTAGTCAGCCACCAATTGTGCAAGTTCTCCCACTTAAAAAGATGAGAGAGGCCTGTAATTTTCATCATAGGTACACTTCAACTATGAGAGACAGAATGAGAAAAAAAAATCCAGAAAATCACATTGTCTGATTTTTAAAGAATTTATTTGCAAGTTATGGTGGAAAATAAGTATTTGGTCAATGACAAAAGTTCATCTCAATACTTTGTTATATACCCTTTGTTGGCAATGACAGAGGTCAAACGTTTTCTGTAAGTCGCCACAAGGTTTTTACACACTGTTGCTAGTAGTTTGGCCCATTCCTCCATGCAGATCTCCTCTAGAGCAGTGATGTTTTGGGGCTGTCTCTGGGAAACACGGATTTTCAACTCCCTCCAAAGATTTTCCATGGGGTTGAGATCTGGAGACTGGCTAGGCCACTCCAGGACCTTGAAATGCTTTTTAAGAAGCCACTCCTTCGTTGCCCGGGCGGTGTGTTTGGGATCATTGTCATGCTGAAACACCCAGCCACGTTTCATCTTCAATGCCCTTGCTGATGGAAGGAGGTTTTTACTCAAAATCTCACGATACATGGCCCCATTCATTCTTTCCTTTACACGGATCAGTCGTCCTGGTCCCTTTGCAGAAAAACAGCCCCAAAGCATGATGTTTCCACCCCCATGCTTCACAGTAGGTATGGTGTTCTTTGGATGCAACTCAGCATTCTTTCTCCTCCAAACACGACAAGTTGAGTTTTTACCAAAAAGTTCTATTTTGGTTTCATCTGACCATATGACATTCTCCCAATCCTCTTCTGGATCATCCAAATACTCTCTAGCAAACTTCAGACGGGCCCGGACATGTACTGGCTTAAGCAGGGGGACACGTCTGGCACTGCAGGATTTGAGTCCCTGGCGGCGTAGTGTGTTACTGATGGTAGCCTTTGTTACTTTGGTCCCAGCTCTCTGCAGGTCATTCACTAGGTCCCCCCGTGTGGTTCTGGGATTTTTGCTCACCGTTCTTGTGATCATTTTGACCCCACGGGGTGAGATCTTGCCTGGAGCCCCAGATTGAGGGAGATTATCAGTGGTCTTGTATGTCTTCCATTTTCTAATAATTGCTCCCACAGTTGATTTCTTCACACCAAGCTGCTTACCTATTGCAGATTCAGTCTTCCCAGCCTGGTGCAGGTCTACAATTTTGTTTCTGGTGTCCTTTGACAGCTCTTTGGTCTTGGCCATAGTGGAGTTTGGAGTCTGACTGTTTGAGGGTGTGGACAGGTGTCTTTTATACTGATAACGAGTTCAAACAGGTGCCATTAATACAGGTAATGAGTGGAGGACAGAGGAGCCTCTTAAAGAAGAAGTTACAGGTCTGTGAGAGCCAGAAATCTTGCTTTTTTGTAGGTTTGTTTTGTAGGTTTGTTGCAAATAAATTCTTTAAAAATCAGACAATGTGATTTTCTAGATTTTTTTTCTCATTCTGTCTCTCATAGTTGAAGTGTACCTATGATGAAAATTACAGGCCTCTCTCATCTTTTTAAGTGGGAGAACTTGCACAATTGGTGGCTGACTAAATACTTTTTTGCCCCACTGTATATAATATCCACCAGTCAAATGATCATGTCATTCCATGTCAAGTGGTTGGGGTTTTCAGTCACAGGTCAGATGCATTTAGTGGTGTACTAAAAAGCACCTCAAATGTGAACTTGAGCTGCCATTTGACATCAGCTGTCTTGACATCAGCATTATTGCCTGTGCTTCTGTAATAGCCCCCATGCAACTAGTTACTAAGTAAAGAAGATATTAACCTATGGGTAACCTTGTTGCTTTGAAAGCTGTGGTTTATCCTGCTGTCTTGATTTTATTATTATAATGTAATTTGTATAACATATGGCATGTCAGCTTTTGGTACATGGATAAATAGTTAATGCTTTCGGCTGCTCCCTGTTCGGGGTCGGCACAGCAGACCAACTGGTCCGCACATCAACTTGGCAAATGTTTTACGCCGGATGCCCTTCCTGACGCAACCCTCCCATTTTTCCGGGCTTGGGACCGGCACTGCATCCAGTGGCTGGGGTTGAGGCATTGGCTGGGAATCGAACCCGGGCCTTCCACATGATGGGCGAGAAACCTACCACTGAGCCACCAATGCCCCTTGGTACATGGATAAATAAAAGCTATAAATGCTGTCTCTGGTGCTATGTGAGTTCTTCATATTGGTGGCATACTGGATTCTTGCTGAACACACCAGTCCAACTTGTATGCATGGAGACTAGACTGAATGAAAAATTTTATATTACTTGCTAGTATAAATATTACTTGATTTTTCATAATTAATAGACCACCATATCTACCTCATATGTACCTAAAATAAACTCGCTATCTACCTAATGTCAGAGAAAAACTCATTTTATATGTTGTACTCAGTAAAACTAAATGCTGAAAATAGCTTGTGTAGTTTATCCTTTATCTGATACATGTTTATTTCCAGGTGGATATTGAGATAAATGGGGAGCCAGTTGACCTGCACATGAAGCTTGGGGACAATGGAGAAGCATTCTTTGTGGAAGAGAATGAAAACTTGGAGGTATTAAGGAAGTGTCAGTGACCATACAGTGTGGTGTTTAGAAAGTCTGTTAAAAATACTTGCAGAATTGTAAGAATCCTATTTACTACAAGCTGTAATTAATCTAGAATATATTGTTTATCTGTCAGGCAGAAGTGCCAGCCCACCTTTGCACCTCACCCATCCCCATGGAGGTTCCAGAGGTTTCAGAAGTGGCCGAGTCTCGCGCCAGCACCCCCTCATCTTCGTCAACCCGGCGGAAAAAACGGCGCAAGAAACGTACCCGATCTGACGTACACCTCCATGAGGATGTTATCTCCTCCTCAGAGGAGAGAGAGACCCCAGAACAGGATGTCCTGAAAGACGAGTCTATGTTCATGGCGAGGTTAGAGCTTTCTTTCAGCTTGTGAAATACTATAATAAGCTTTGGTTGTGAGCATACAGCTCAGTTTATGTCGGTTTAAAAGGAACACATGCTTATTCATGGAATTTTCCACTCAGTCATTTATGTGGCAACAGCACAGTGCTTACAATCATGCAGATTCTGGTCAAGAGCTTCAGTTCACAACCAGCCAGCAGAATGAGGAAAGAATGTGATCTGAGCTCAAACCAGTCTGGCTATTCTCCTCTGACCTCTATCATTAAAAAGGCCATGCCATGGTAGAAGTCACTTAGATCACACTGAGTTCTCTTCTTCCTTTTCAACTTCATCTGATGAGCGTTATTTTAAGTCAAAAGTTATGTTCATACAATGATGGTGTCGCGAACACTGCAGTATTAACCACTTCATATTTAGAAGTGGATTATTTTGTGCTGAACACAGATGAGTGGAGTAATTCACACAGTTAACAATCTCAGTGTGATTATACTAAATATAAGCACGCTTGGAACACCACTCAGCTAATCAAAGACCAGACCAGAACTGATTGTTCTATATATGGAGTTATGGCATATCCAAGTTATATTTTCATTTTGTTCTGCTTTGTGAATATTTCAGGTTGGTGTATGGTCTGAATGAATCAGCTATTGAGGGGTTTTTTTGTGTATGTGTGTTTCTGTAGTAAGTCTGTGTATTACTCTCTGTCTGAGGAACCAGATATGCTTGGGTCTCAGGCAGGAGACTTGCATCCTTACTCTGATGGAGAGTGTTCACCTTATGAAAGGTAATAATATGAATCACAGAGCCTCTCACTCAATGAACAAATCTGAACATATGTTTAGTATTTATTATCTATGCTTACCTATGCTGCCTATATTGCACTGAATCTCTAGTTTCTCCTTGCATTATGTCATTTGAATGAGTGTGCTTTACATGATGTTTAGTGTATTTTGTAGGATTTAGCAAGTCTCTAACTCTCTAACTCCATTCAAGTTCATGGGTAAACCATGAACTTGAATGAGGATAGAAGCAGTACTTTATATTGTTCCCATTTTTCCATCTACCTGTTTCACTCTCTTCTTCACAGCCTGTTCTATAGTCGACCCTCCTCTCCTAAGAGTGACTCTGAGCTGTTGGTAAAGCCTCAGGAAACATCAGGGCCTCAGATGCAGTGGAATTGGGGTGGATTTCCCAAGGTGATATGCTTTCTTCCTAGAAAACATCCATCATTTCTTTTTCTGTCCCAGCAAATCAAACCTTATCTGATGTTCTGTGTTATGCCTGCAGGTGTGTCCATCAGAGCGAGGAAGCACAGAGTGTCTCTGCAGCCCCCCCCCTCTCGTTACACCCTCTGAGCGCTCCCACTTCCGCACCATCCAACGGCAGGCCTCATTCAACATGGATCCTTCCGACCCCTTGACCACTGTAACTGTATTGAGACCAGAACCTTGGATTCTTGAACCTAGAGTTTCCCACTCTACCCCAAACACTGACGCTTCCTCTCCCACAGACCAGGCTTCCTCACTTGCACCACCCAACATGAAGCCTGCAGTGGGCTCTGAGCAGCAGAACACTTCAGAACTGGAGGCCCTGAGTGGCCTGAATGATAGTATGGCTAACACAGTTAGCACATGTGGCACAAACTGTGACACTAGAACTGCAAATCAAGATAGCACCGCAAGTACATCTATCGCTAATAGGGTAGTCAGTGTTATTAGTGACGTTAGTAAAAAGCCTACCATCTCGGTTTGCTCTGAATACCATGCAAGCCCTGTTAGTGTATTGGATACAGCTGACACAAGTAGCATGGCTCCATCGGAAGCGTTAGCTACCCCTGTCGAAAAAATCAGTGCTATTACCGAGATAGCTCAACACACTACTGCAGAAATGGGATCTTTGGTAGAGAGAGACAGTGGTGTTGAAGCATTGACAGAAGGATTTGCAGAGAAGGAAGGAGAGGTGGCCCAGGAGGGTGAGGCTACAAATCAAGAAGCAAAGAGTGTTGGAGTTATAGAACATGTGGAGTCTATTAAATTAGAGGAGAAGTCTGGCTACTACCAGTCAACGAAAGCAGCAGAATCCTTGGAAAAGAGAAAAGGTTGGTTTTAATCCCAGGCCCTGATTGCGCCACACACGATTGAGCTTTGTAGTTCTCATTTATGTTTTGTTGACTCACATGATTCTCTTCCCACCATATCTTTTGTACAGGCAAACGCAGTCAGCATGTGGGGCCAGCAGATATCTATCTGGACGATTTGTCCAAACTTGACCCTGAGGTGGTTGCACTTTATTTTCCCAAAAGGTGTGACTTTTAATTTTCTTATGTTTTATCATGTGAAATGGCCTAAGCCATTAGACTAGACTACACTACACTAACGGACACCTTACTTTGTAGCAAACAGACTATACGTAATACCTGTATGTACAGTATGCGTGTGTATTATAGTTGTTCTGTGTATATCAGTACAAGACTCATATTACATATAGAACATACTGTACCAGTGAAATATAACAAGCACCGAAACTAAAATCTATAGTATTCTTGGTTTGGAGTAATAAAACAGTATTTAATCATTAGATAGAATTTTACCTGATGTATATTGTTTGTATTAATGCATTAAAGATGACAAATGTACTTGATGACAAATGTCTTTTTTCTCTCTCTCACTATCCAGTGAAGGTGAATTTCCTTCTCAGGGTGATGCTGAGCTGGGTACAGTCCCACCCATACAGTCCCCACAGTTAGGCCAACAGCCTCCTCAGTCTCTCAGCACTGCCAATGTGGACAGTGGAACTGAGTATCTATCAGACTCTACCACTGACACTCTGGACGTTACCATGTCTCTCTGTGGAACTGAGGGATACAACAGGAAGATCAAGAAAGGTAGAGAAAGTGTGAACACTAATTAAAAAATTAGTTTCCAGTGTAGCTTTGTAATCTTACAATATGTGCACACTGAACACCAAGTCTTAATCTGATATTTTGCACTGTTTTGCACCTCAAGTCAGTATTTTTACACCAAGTGAAGTTTGTGCTGGCTGTAAATAATAGTCCACCAGTCTGTTCTGTACTATATTCTTCCCAAAAAACAAGCATGATAAGCTATGTGTAATGATATCCCAGTTCAGAAGGTTTCCTTGTCAACTGTCAGTGAGCAACTGTATTAAAAGATCAAAATAACATCTCTGCAGTTTGGTAAATCTTCTGTATAGATAGCAAGGTGACAGAAATAAAAAAAAAAAAAAGATATATATATATATGAAACTGAAACGCTCATGATTCAAAGATTCATTTCTAAACGTCATTGTAGACAGACCTGCTTCTTATGCAGCAAATATCTGGTGATCAGTGGTTATTATTTGTGGCTTTTGCAGTGTACGTGTGGATTTTATTGTGCTTTTCTATGTTGCAGAAAAGTTTGAAGAGCACATTGTCACGTATCAAGACTTTGTCAACAACCCTGGAATTATTGACGACCCTAACCTTGTCATCTGCATCAACTCAAAGTTAGTGCTGTTGGACCAGAAGAGCATCTAGTTGTTGTTGTTTTTTTTATTATTATCATTTAGATCACTCTTGCTGCTAAGCATAATTAAATAATATATTCTTTCAGTTATTTAGCAGTCCATTTCTGTTAATCTCTTTTCAGTTATTACAACTGGGCAGCTGCTGCTCCGATGATTCTGTCAATGCAAGCTTTTCAAAAGAATTTGCCAAAGGTACAAAGCCCATTATTATTTGTTTAGGCCATGAGGTCCTGCTTCTTGATCAATATTTAAATTTTAACCTTTTATCTTCATGTAGATTACAGTTGAGCAGCTGGTAAAAGATAAGATGCCTAAGAAGTCTGGTCGCTGGTGGTTTTCCTGGCGAAGGAAAGACTTGGAAAATAATCAGGTATATTTTGTGCTTTAATTAGAATTTGTGTGGTTGGCATGGCGATGCAGAAGTTATCGTTGCCAGGTTACTGTCCATGCGGAGTTTTGCATATTCTCCCACTTTCCTGTTCATTTCCACTGGGTTCTCTGGTTTTCTCTCAAAAACATGTGACTAATTTGGTTAGCTATTCTAAATAGCCCCTATGAATGCGCATGTGATGGACTCTATCCCTATGTAGGATGTATTAACACCGTGAAGCCTTTCTTCCCAGGCTATGCTTCAGATCCACTGCGACAGGATGAAGGAGTTAATGAAGATGAATGAATGAAAAATGAATGCATTACAATTTGAGAAGACTAGTCAGAGTCAGTGCGTTATAAAAATATGGCATGATGTACTACACTGAATTTATTTATATTAGACATTATATGGTCAAAGGTTTGTCATCACTTGTCTAATCACACCCATGTGCTTGTTGAATATCCTATTCCAGATTTAGTTGTTTAGCTTTTAGAATATTCTGCCCTCTTCTGAGAAGGCTTTCAACTAGATTTTGGAACATGGCTGTGGGAATTTATGCTCATTTAGCCACAAGAGCATTAGTGAGGTCAGGGACTGATGTCTGTTGTGGAGGCCTGCATTCCGGTTCATCCCATAATTGTTCAGTAGGGTTCAGAAGGACACTCGACGACTTCAAAAATCCAGCATTTCCAAAACATGTTTTCATGAACCTTGCTGTGCACATTGTCATGCTGGAATGTTTAGGCCCCTCAGTTCCAGTGAAGGGAAATTGTAATGATACCGCATACAAAGATATTTAATACAATTCTGTACTTCAATGCTTTTGGCAACAGTTTGGGGATGAACAACATGCGAGTGTGATCGTCAGGTGTCCACAAACTTTTGGCCATATAGTGTATGCCTCTTCTTCTGCTTTTATCAACAGTTTAGTACAGTAATGCACATTTTA
This sequence comes from Hemibagrus guttatus, assembly GCA_033459395.1. Classification (NCBI taxonomy): domain Eukaryota; kingdom Metazoa; phylum Chordata; class Actinopteri; order Siluriformes; family Bagridae; genus Hemibagrus; species Hemibagrus guttatus. The sequence goes on from JAUCMX010000001.1 coordinate 16,873,286, forward strand.
CCACAACTATGTCCAAATACCATAGTACATGAAAGTCGCAGTATATTACCCAAAGCTGAAAAAAGTCAAATTTGAGGAACAGAGAGTATTGCTACAGTTTTCAGTCTCAGGTTTCACAGGTTGATTTTACTTTTTTTCTAGCCAAACATAAAGCCTGACTCTGAAGAACAACAACTTGAGGCATCATCTTCTATTCCTATACCTCCCACAATAACGTAAGATTTTGTGTTTACATACACGAGTGATTTTTGTCCAATCATTGAGGGATTTTCAATCTTAATTTTTAAGTGCAACAATGCCACAGCCTTACAAATAAGGTAATTATTCACAAAAATCATTTTCTGCCACCTGCATTAAGTTTGGTGGTTTTCGTATAGAGGATTTTCTGTGCTTTGTCAATGTGACAATGTATGTGCCTTTTTTTGGTCCAGCTGTTATCAGTCAGGTTCTAGTGCCAAGACATGCTGCAAATTACTTACTACAACTTTTTTTTTACGTCGCTTTTTGAATATGTTTTCTTGAACTGGGCTTGTGCAGGAATCACTCTGCTCAGCTCTCCAGTGATGATGATGGTACGGAGTCTAACAGGCAGGCAAGTGTAACAGAAGTCACGAGCACTGCACAGTGTCTGAATCAGATATATCGCAAATCCCTCCGCCTCACCTCCCAACAGATAGTAAGTATCTCTGTTCCTCTATGTACACTGTACATATGCTTTACTCTTTTAGTTCATTAGACTCTGTTGGTTGTTGTGTTACATGTTCAACAGTTTGTTAAAAGCCTGCAAGTGTATAAACCTGTTATATTGTGTGTGTGTTAGGAGTGTCTCAATTTAAGGGAGGGAGCTAACAAGATTGTATTCAGTGTGACCACTCAGTACCAGGGCACTTGCCGTTGTGAAGCTGCTATCTATCTGTGGAACTGGGATGATAAAGTTATAATCTCTGATATTGATGGAACCATCACCAAGTAAGTAAATGTGTATTATACTTGTGGTTACATATATATATATTTTGATTTCATGGAAGGACCATATTTGTTCTGAGGTGATGCTGATCAATCTGTGTTAATGACAGGTCAGATGCGCTAGGTCATATTCTGCCACAGCTGGGCAAAGACTGGACACACCAAGGCATCGCCAAACTTTACAACAAAATACATGAGTAAGAGATACACACTCACACTGACTCAGTGTCTTATAGTCTGCTACTCTATAGACTGCTACACACTGTAGACTGCAGTCAGCACAGATTACTGTGAACCATATGCACTCGTATTAATATAAAATAATCACATTATTGTAAAGGTACATATCCGGAATATATTTTTCACATAGGAGAAGAATGAATTTGGCTTCATTAGTTTTATGCTGAAGATAGAAGGCTAATGTTGCTAACAGATAAGGGAATCCTGTGTGTGCATATACTCGTCCACTTTATTAGGAACAGCTGTATACCTGCTCGTTCATGCAATTGTATAATCAGACAGTCGTGTGTCAGAAGTGCATGAAGTCCTACAGATACAGATAAACAGCTTAATGTGTGTAATGATCACATCAACCATCAGAATGGGGAAAAATGTGATCTCTTTGATTGTGGCATCATTTTTGGTGCCAGACGGACTAGTTTGAGAATTTATTTAGATTTATGTAAATTGCAGGTTTATATCACACACACTTGTCTCAAATCTCAGTAATGTCACCTATGATGAAAATGTAAAAAAATGTGTAATCATATGCTGTGGCCTTCCACTAAACTATTACTATTATCAGTGCTATTAATACCAAGGTTAGTAAAAGTGTTTTGTGTCTTTTCTTGAGGAATGGCTACAAGTTCCTGTACTGTTCAGCTCGTGCTATAGGAATGGCAAACATCACCAAGGGCTACCTGCAGTGGGTCAATGATAAAGGCATTGTCCTGCCTAAAGGACCTGTACTACTTGCTCCCAGCAGCTTATTCTCAGCTTTACACAGGTATAACAACGCACAAATTTTAATATATAATGCACCATTTTTTTTGTGGTGTACAAATGTTATCAATTAGAACATTTTGTACTTCTATTTTCACAGGGAGGTAATTGAGAAGAAGCCAGAGGTCTTTAAAATTGCATGCCTGACTGACATTACAGACCTTTTCAGTCCACACAGACAACCATTCTACGCTGCCTTTGGCAACAGGACCAATGTAAGCCTTATGCCAGCAGTGGAGATGAAGCCATTATAGTGTTATAGCTAGTTTTGTTTTCCTGAAAGAATAACAGATTTGTGTGTGTGTGTGTGTGTGTGTGTGTGTGTGTGTGTGTAGGATGCCTTTGCTTATAAGAAAGTTGGCGTACCTGAAACTCGGATCTTCACTGTGAACCCTAAAGGGGAGCTCATACAGGAGATCAGCAAAAGCCACAAGTCCTCGTAAGAAAGATACATGCAGACACTATAGGATTGGCACCAGCAATAAATTATTATAATTGTTGTTATTATTGCTATTATTTATTTGGAATCTTGGGTTTTTCCTAGGTATTCTCACTTGAGTGAACTGGTAGAACACGTCTTCCCTCTCCTCTGTGTAGGCCGGCCTGCTTCCTTGGATTACCCAGAATTCAGTAACTTTTCTTTCTGGAGAGAGCCCTTGGCACCACTTGACCTCTCCTCACTCTAGACTTCCACAATTATTTCCATGTATTTAAGAATTTTCCTGCTTCACTTTACCTTTACTATGACACTAAAGAGCTGAATGTAATAAAAAGTGTATGCTGGATCAGTTCAATCTTTAACTAACCTAAAATTAAATACTGTATAGGTTTTGGCTCATCTGCTAAAACAGAGAAAGGTGTGTTCAGAAAAGCCAAAGATCATCATTTGGTATCAAATAAATCCAGTGTTTTGTTGTATACAACTTTTTTCTATTAGTTTTACAGCATTATAAATATATTGTTTTGAGAAATGCAGTGCATCTAAAACTGTTTCTGTTCTCTTAAAGGTTATTCTTTCCATCTTAAGGAAAGATATTGTGAATATAGTTCTATCTCACCACTTTCCACTACACCTTTAAGATCTAAATCTATGCAGTGAGCTTTGTTGAGAGAAACACAATTCTTAAGGATGTGATAAGGCATCCCGTGTCAAATTGGATATTTTGCTGAATTTTGTATGCCTGTGTGAATTAAATTTCTGTGCTGCTTCAGACTCATCTCACAGCAAAAATATCATGCAAAATTGTTGAAATAGTTTTGAGAAAAAAGTTGGGTTTTTTTTTTCAATAGCGCTAAAGCTCTAATCATACATATTTATGTATTTATTTATTTTTATTCCATTGTTTTAAAGATTTGTTGCAAGAAGGTATTGGGATACTGCAATTTCTTTTTTTAATGTTTTTTGAATAAATAAATTCATATCAAATTCTTCCTACTTTACTCATGGATATTAACCAGAACTAAAACCTAGTGGATCTACTAACCTGCTGTAACACGGCATGCCACTATGACTCAAGAAATGTCACTATGAATGTCACTAATAGTACATTTCGTTAGGATTCACTGTAAATAATAATTTAACTCCATGTACTATATCCTGCTATCTTTCTGCGTAAGCTACAATCATGTCAAAAATATCTCAGAGAATTATCAGAGGAGCAGTTTCAACAGTTGAGGTAGTCACAGTAGGGGTTGTTGATGTTTGTAGTGTGTAAAGTGTATTGTTTGGAATCTCTTCTTTCAGGTTTGAATGATTGATGTTTGCTTTGTGGATATAAGATGTGTATTTACTGTAGAAGTGTTGTGTTGTCACAATGGGTTTTTTTTTTTACTTGGACAGAGTGGATATGTGAACAGCAAACATTAAATGCAACTTTGATTATTTTTTTAACCACTCCCTTTTTGATTCATGACTTTGAAAAAGGAATCTTTTATTTATTTATTTTTTGGGATCAGTATTTTATGTATTTATTTGGTTTATTACACATCAGGAACATGTATCACGGTCCAATGAACTATATACAAATAGATGCCATGAAGCTGTCCTCTTGTAAAAAAGAAATAGGAAAGTAAAAATGAAAATAAAGTCAGAAAGAAAAGCATAGTAAGGATGTCATTTTTTATCTAACATCAGAAACGTTTGACCAGCTTTGAATAGTGTTGTTCTTTGCGCCGTTGAGCCTGGCAGTGGTGCCTTCCAGCAAGACAATGTCTCTAAGTTAAGATAGCCAAGTGAAAGTTGCAGGAGTGGATGGCTCTATACAAAACTTCAAAATAGTCTTTTTGGGAGCAGTACCTGCTGAAAGAGGCCACAGCCATCAGGGAATACCGTTTCCATGAAAGGGTGTACATGATCTGCAACAATGCTTAGGTGAGTGGTACATGTCAAAGTAACATCCACATAGATGACAGGACCCAAGGTTTCCCAGCAGAACATTGCCCAGAGCATGACACTGTCTCTGCTGGCTTGCCTTCTTCCTATAGTGCATCCTGGTACCATGTGTTCCCCAGGTTAGCGATGCATACACCAGGCCATCCATTTGATTTAAAAGAAAACGTGATTCATCAGACCAGGCAACCTTCTTCCATTGCTCCGTGGTCCAGTTCTGATGCTCATGTGCCTGTGTTCATGACCACTTTTGATAGATACTGACCACTGCTGATCAGGAACACCCCACAATAGCTGCAGTTTTAGAGATGCTCTGATCCAGTTGTCTAGTCATCACAATTCATCCCTTGTCACACTCGCTCAAATCCTTATGCTTGCCCATTTTTCCTGCTTCTAACACATCAACTTTGAGGACAAAATATTCACTTGCTGCCTAATATATCCCACCCACTAACAGGTGCCATGATGAGGAGGTGATCAGTGTTATTCACCTCCCACTGCTCATAATGTTATACCTGATTGGTGTAATGGGGGGGGGGGGGGGGGGGGGGGGGGTATTGATAATAATGAGGTGTAATGAGGGGGATAGGCCCTATTGATATTTTTATAATGAATCATCTGATGTGCAAGATTCATAGATGCAGTAAAACATCTGGACCATAGCACATCCCAGTCAGGTTGAGCAAGCCCTTCCCTTTCCCAGCAGAGGGTAGCTGGAATGAAAGTGTACTGCAGTGAAAGGATCTTGGGAACTAACCCAGAGCTCGGGAATTTTTTGTAACAGTGTTTTTGCTGTTATTTGACACCAGTGACCAGGATTTGAGCGGTGTAAGTTTCGTTTTGTGTGGAAGTGGACTCTTGACCTAGTCGGTGTTTATTTAATGACGGTCCACACGCTTAATACATTGCAGACGGATATGAATAGCAAACAGGGAGATGAATGATGTTGTCCATGACAGCTTACCCATAATGCGTGCTGTGTGCACGTCAGCCCTGGAAAAGGTAAGTACTCGAGCTGTGGCTTAAATCATGCAGCACTAGGCTAATGTAATCCAGCAGGAGGAATTTAAAGATTTAACCAAGGTACTAACTACAAGTAACGTAATTTAATACACTTATTATTGAATATTTATTTAAAAATATGTGACGAGAGATTGGGAAGCTGTAGTCACAGGAAAAGGAAATTTACTGACTGCATGAAAGGGAGCAAACGGTTTGAAACTTTCTATAGCAGCTATAAAGTCGGTTTTATGAACAAAGTCCACGTAAAACACTATTAACATGACTAAGCTGCTGTTTATCATCATTTGTAAACTTCCGTTAAATATGTCACAAACGGTTTCCCTCCTTTTATTTACTGCTTTCACTATTGAGAAAATGTAGCCTGTTAGCCAATAGATTGGAGGAAGTCGAATATTCTGTTATTAATATACACAATTAGGCAACTTCTTCAACACGTGATAATGACACTTAATGTTTCTTTTTTTAACTTCTATGAAACGCTTTAGACTGATGAATTTCAGACATTATCTGATTTACATGGATTGATCCTGAGTTGTGGATGTTCTTCCTGTGTCCATGTGAGTTTCCTCCACTTCTCTAGTTTTCTCCTGTGACACCAAGTTCATTATAGGATACACTAAATTGCTGTGAAAGTGTGAGAGAATATACACCGATCAGGCATAACTTTATGACCAGGTGGCACAGTTGAAGTGAATAACGCTGATTATCTCCTCATCATGGCACCTGTTAGTGGGTGGGATATATTAGGCAGCAAGTGAACATTTTGTCCTCAAAGTTGATGTGTTAGAAGCAGGAAAAATGGGCAAGCGTAAGGATTTGACGAAGGCCAAATTGTGATGGCTAGACGACTGGATCAGAGCATCTCCAAAACTGCAGCTCTTGTGGAGTGTTCCTGGTCTGCAGTGGTCAGTATCTATCAAAAGTATCCTTTAAGTCCTGTAGCCCGACCTCACAACTTACAGGACTTAAAGGACCTGATGCTAACATCTTGGTGCCAGTTACCACATCACACCTTCAGGGATCTAGTGGACTCCATGCCTCGACGGGTCAGGGCTGTTTTGGCATCAAAAGAGGGACCAACACAATATTAGGCAGGTGGTCATAATGTTATGCCTTGATCTGTGTATCTGTGCTCCCTATTACAGACTGCTATCCCATCCAGGATGTGTAAATTGCTGTTTTCTGCTTGGGTGCTGGATCCACCACATTCCTGCCTATGATTAAACGGTTACAAAAAAATGAATGAAGCTTTATTTTGCTTTTTTTTTCTTCTTGTATATGTGCAGATCAAGTGTTTGGCAAAGAGATGGCTTCAAATTTTTCTGAGAATCCTGTGGAACAGGAGCATAGTTGCTGCATTTGTCTCCATCACTTTTCCAGTCCTATAATGCTTCCTTGTGGACATTCATTCTGCCTCACATGTCTGGAGAAAAAGCAAGAGCTTTAAGGAAGGTTTATCTGACAATCACTGTCCAATTTGCAGAGCAGAGTACCAGAATTCTGAATTTGCACTGAGGAACCTTAAACTGGAACATACAATTGGAAATTACAAGGCAAACGTTCATAAAACCAGCCGAAGTTGCACCTCAGAGAGAGGTCGAAGTAGAAGTGATGGAAAGAAAAGATAAGCCATCTTGTTCTACACAAGGAGAAGCTGAATGTATAGCACTGTGCTACACTGGTAAAGATGTTGCTGATCCTTCAGATTGTATTGAAATTGAGTTATCCGATGAGCTAAGCAAATACAGATCTCGATTAACTCCTGTCATGATGGATATCCAAGCCAAGATTGAGCTTGTGGATGATCTGCTGGCCAAGGCAAAGGAAAAAGAAGCAGCAGTCAAGACAATAAGCACAGACTTGAAAGCAGAAGTGAAGACGGTTCTGGAGGAGATGGTGGAGCTTCTGAGGAGCTACAGTACAGCAGGAATGGAGTTTCTAGAGGCCCAGTTAAAGCCTAGAGAAGAGGTGTTGGAGACCAGTGTTCAAACACTCTCAGACCTCCACAGGCAGCTTAAGGAAACAGAGCTACAGGTTAACACCTTGTTGGAAGAGCAAGATGAGGCTAGAATTTGTAGAGAGATCCCAGAGGTTGAGAAACATGCTGCAATCCTGATTGTTGAACCTCAGAAAGTTGGAGCAAATGCTGAAAATGAGGCAAACATCAACATGAGCCACATGTGTGAGGAAATGGAACACCGCAATTCTGACCTCCGTCTCAAACTTGGAGCTGCCCAACGCCGTTTACGAAATATTCTCAACCCCTCTGAGGTGGCATTTGACTCTGAGACTTTGCATCCTTGCCTGGTGCTGTCTGAGGATCGTAAAACGGTGTCCTTCAGTGTTGTCAAACAACCATATCCAGCTGGACCACAGAGGTTCACCAATTACTTTCAGGCTCTAAGTTCCCAAAGTTTCTCCAAAGGAGAACACTGCTGGATTCTGCAAGCTGAAGGTTGCCCATGGGTTTTGGGGCTGTGCTATGGAGGGCTACCCCGCTCTGGTTCTGAAAGTGGTCTAGAAAGCAGAAGTGAAGCTTGGTGCCTAATGTGGTACGATAATCTCCTTAGAGCATATGAAGAAGGAAGAGAAACCCCGCTCAAACGTACCCCTTTTTTCCAGAAGCTGGAGATTCGCCTTAGCTTCAGCAAAAATTGTGTAACATTTTCTAGCATAAGCAATGTTACTGGAGCTAAAACTCATCTCCATACCTTTAATGTAAACTTCACTGAGCCTGTCTATTTGGCTGTGAGAATGATGTCTGGTCAGCCAAAAGCTCGAATAACGTTGTGCGTGTAATGTTAAATCCGCCTCAAAGCATCAGCTTCTCCAGGTCTGTAGAATTTCACGTTCTCCTTGTCTGCACAATAATTATTATTGTGAATTTGTAAAATTAAGAAAAAAGTCTCATGCCATGAAAACTGTTTAGTTCTTGCATCTACAATTTTTAAAAATAAAATCTGATTCTTCCTCTTATAAGGTGTGTCGAATTTCATTCGTTCATTGTCTATCACTTATCCGATCTATTCTCGGGTCAAGGGGAGCCTGTGCATATCTCAGGCATCATTGGGCATCAAGGCAGGATACACCCTGGACGGGCACACACACTACAGACAATTTAGAGACACAAATCAACCTACAATGCATGTCTTTGGACCGGGGGAGGAAACCCCGGAGGCACGGGGAGAACATGCAAACTCCACACACATGGCAGAGGCAGGAATCCGAACCCCCAACCCTGGAGGTGTGAGGCAAACGTGCTAACCACCAAGCCACCGTGCCCCCCAGTGTCAAAGTTCATCCGTCTTTAAATTGTTTTCTGACATTGACTTACGACAAATCATGCACTTCTCACCGCATCATTACACTACACAGTTTTACCTTCAGTATTTAGAAGCTGAATTTTTGTAGACTACGAATGTCTTAAACTGTCTTTAACAGTTACTAAATAATTACTGGATCATTGGAAAAAAACAAAAAATTCAACATTTTTTTTAAGTTAAAGGGCAAAAAAACATTGCCTTCCATCACCCATTTATTTTCGAATTACAGTAAATCACTCAAATAGCCTAGATTTAAATAGTATAACACTGTAATATAACAAATAACATGAAGTTGGATATAGAGTTTTAAATGAAACCTGGCACATGTGCATATTCATTGCCTTTACAAATTTAATAGTATTAATAATAAATGCATACACAAGGGCTATGCAAAATAAGGGAAAGTCCAGGGCAGCAATCCTCCTTATTACTTTACATCTGCTTTGGAAGAATTGTAAAAAATTTTTTGCAATTTAATGATCCCAGTGCTAGAGCAGTTCTACTGCATTATAACAGTAAGTTCCCTTTGTGAGACCTCATTTATACATTTACATTTGAACAGCTTTTAAAGATTTTTTAAACCCTTAAAAATATTAACTTAATTTTTTAAGCTTGACAGTTAAAAGCCACATTTCTGATGGACCTTTGACAGACCGAATGTTATCATTTAACATTAATCATTGTCATTAATCACTTCTGAAAACATTCATGAAGAGAGAAATTTAAAATCAACACTTTAGGTTCAGGTTTGCCTTCATGACAAATATTTAGTAACAAACAAGAGTTCAACTGATGATAATATCCACAATCAGCAACTCAGTAACACAGAACAGGTCAGGGTCATACAAAGTGATATCAAGATTAAAAAAAAAACAAAGTACAAATCCAGAGAATAGTTTAAAGTGGCAGGCAGAGATTGAGAAACAGTAAAGCTCTGTATAACTCAACAGATTAACAAAGAAGTAAGGGAAGGGTCAGAAACAATCACTCAGCATTTACCTGCTTAGTAACAACTGACATGATGCGCAACATGAGTATCCATGTGCTTATATATTGTGGGAACAGGAAGTGAAAATCACAATGATGAGTCCTTAAGTCCCTGAATTCTAGGGAGGATGCCCTCTGGTGGCATTGAGGTCAAATATGAAACATTCCCATAAACACACTCCTGAACCTTGTGCAAACCTTCCTAGAAGATTTGAAGATGTTATAGCTGCAAAGGATGGGCCAACTCTATATTACATTTATGTGAGTGTAAAAGCAGATGTCCCAAAACTTTTGGGCAATATAGTGTATGTCTTGCTGTGCAGTTTGTAATTAGACTGCACAGAGAGCTTAGTCTATCTATTTTAGTTTCTCCTCCAAAGGCATTTTGAGGGGAAAAGGATAGTAAAGTAGACACTGATTGCATTTATTACACCTATAGCTGTAAAATGATGTATTACAGAGGTGTCAGTGTAATCACCGGACATAACCATCACTGATAGGCTGAATCCATCTACAGTGTGGCAAGAAATAAATCAGTACTGTCTTTACATTTTCATACCATTTCATTTTTATAGCCACTCATAGTGCTCTTGGTTCCACAGAAATCCAAAATAATCTGCCTTAACATGCTTGTGGGACAGCTTGAGAGCTGCGATTTGATTCTGATTGTTACCATATTTCTTTTGAAATTGGAGGTCAGGGATGGAGCATGTAGTAGGACTTGACTAATTTCCACAGTAACCAATAGCATTGATGATATTGGCTACTAGTGTAAATGAAGCTTGTACAAATGCTAATTTGCCCAATGTGTCTTTGTCATGTTAAGTGTCCTTGAGCAAAGCAACCACTATGCATCTGATTGGTACCAGGCTATGAATGAATGCAGACACAAAAACATGTAATCTCCGACCACCTTTTCAAGGCACAGTGGGTTGTTTGGAAAGAGAATATCAGGTACAACCACAACTATATTTGCAACCTATATTGATTTGCAGTGACTGTAGAGGGGCAGGGCAAATGTGTGCTAAGGAGCATCTAATTGGATGCAAACTAGACAAGTACAGGGTGAATCATCAAGATTTTTTTTTTTCACACTTTTCCTGTAAAACAAACAAATTAATAAGTTCCTGTAAATAAAATTAAATTTTTAAAAATATTTTTAGTTATTTTTATTTATTTATTTATTTATTTATTGGCGTGGGGACAATTTAGAGATTAGTTAAGCGTTCTTTAACCGCACACAGAAAAAGCTTTAAAACATCACTTTTGATTTCATGGGGCCTTTAGTTTACAGTTGTTAACAACATATAATTGAAGGATAATAAAATTAATATTGGAAGTAAAACTGAAACATTGTGCTGATGTTTTTTTTTTTTTTTTAATCTCTGAATGACAGGGGATTTTAGTTTTTCTAACCTACTAATAACTGCTGAGGGTGAATCTTAGAGAGGGTTTTTGTGATATATATATATGCTGTATTATCGCAGATCTGGCAACCCGGTGCTGTCAGTTCTTCCCAGTGCTGCGTTGGCTAACACATAAACAGCTTCTACCTGTTTCATGTCGGTTATCGTGCTGCTGCTGGTATCGGCTGTAAACATCAGCACAGAAGGAAGAAAGGCTGCTATGTTGCTTGCTTATAACATAACTGAGTCTGTGCAATACATATTTTCCTGATCGTAAATCAATTCAAGTTAAGGTAAGTCAGATTCTTTACAGAGTAGCGGCTAATAATTAGCATAGCTTACTACGCTACTAGCTGTACAGCATTTAGCAGTAAATATACAAGTTGGGCACTGGTTAGCTTGGATATTTAGCTTAGTTGAATACACAGCTGGTAAAGAATAGATACAGACAGATGAAAACTCTAATGTTATGATATTCCACCATGTATATTTTGCTGCTATACCAAGTGACCGGTGTTGGTTGTTGTGGTGAGATTTGAGCACAAGCTAACGATAGCTGCATTACTCACTGTTATGTAAACATCACGGGTTTGGGGAAGAAACAGAAACTTTAGCTTTGGTAGACAGCTACAGTGACGACCATCAACACTGAGGTCATTTATGCAGTATAGTTTGGTTTAATCTTCGAAGGTCATCAATAAACCTGGGAGTAAGCTGACAGTTATGCAATATTAGCCAGAGAGCTAAAGTTAAAGGAGGAACTCAATAGTTTTATCTCCCTGGCATGAACTATGATCTTAAGTAACGTAGTGTGAGTTAAACTGGAACTGAGTTAGTCTCACAAGATATAGCTAATATACATTAGTATTTATATTTTGCGTTTTATATTTTACATTCCTTATGTTTTCTAATTTGATTTAAATTATTTATAGGTCTAGAAAAAGTATTTGGTCCCCAAGATATTTCCTAAAATACGATTGGGTTTTTGCACAGAGTTTTGACCTCAGATCTCAGACTGTGAGCCAGGCCTTCTCATCCAACATCAGTGCCTGACCTCACAAATGTGCTTCTAGAGGAACGCTCAAAAATTCCAATAAACACACTCCTAAACCTTGTGGAAAGCCTTCCCAGAAGAGGTAAAGCTGTGATAGCTGCAAAGGGCAGGCCAATCCCATAATACATTCATGTTAATGTAAAGGCAGACGTCCCAGTTTTGGCCTGGCTCGCAGTGTCCACTCTAATTCATCCCAAAGGTGTTCTGTCAGGTTGAGGTCAGGACTCTGTGAAGTTCCTCCACACCAAACTCGCTCATCCATGTCTTTATGGACCTATGGATCTATGCTACTTTGTTTGAGACTAGATTGTTAATTCACATGGACTTCCTTGTACAATGTGTGATTAAACGTGTGTTAGCGTGTGAATGCAGGATGCTGGACGAAGTGTCGGAGACGGTGAGCTGGGTTGTGCAGCGAGGTAATGGCACGCTACCTCCGGCTATAGAGAACACATCAGTTCTGCCCACGTGGCCGTCTCAAGCCAACATCAGCCAACCACACAGCTGCCTGCGGGTGCTTTACGAGGATATCGGCTCCTCCAGGTATGTTTGTCCTACCACAGCTGGAATAAACCCTGGGGTCACATCTGTGCTCAGTGTAAGCTGTTAGATGATTGAAAACTCTGGTTATATGTGTGATTGCTGTTGCTGTCAGTGCAGGGATTCTGATCAGTTAATTGTTGTTATTATTGAAAAGCTGTCTTTTTGTTTACATATGGAAACAGAATATCAGTTTTCTATTTCACCAAATCTAATTCCATATTACATAAACCATATGGTATTTTAATGGTCTAACTATAGCTGTTTTATTGTCGGTCTCGAGGCAAATGAAGTGCAGCGTGTATTGTATTAGTGTTTGTGATTTACGGGAAGGTTTTACTTCCCATTTCTTTGTGTCTTTCGCTGGAAAGTTCGCTGTTTTATTGGAAGTTCCCATTGTGTTTGAAAGATAGACTTTCAGTTTTGCTTGTGTTATCTTATTTGTTACTGATATTATACTAATAGAATTTTCCAGATACTGTGTGACATTCAGTTGGAGAGGCATTGGTGGCTCAGTGGTAGGTTACTCGCCTATCATGCGAAAGGCCCGGGTTCGATTCCAGCCAATGCCTCAACCCCAGCCACTGGATGCAGTGCCGGTCCCAAGCCCGGAAAAATGGGAGGGTTGCGTCAGGAAGGGCATCCGGCGTAAAACATTTGCCAAGTTGTTGTGCGGACCAGTTGGTCCGCTGTGGCGACCCCGAACAGGGAGCAGCCGAAAGCAACTTCTACTGTGTGACATTCAGTTGCATTCATGATTTCTGTAATGAAATTCTGTGTTGACTTTTAGATTAAACTAATTTCATCAACATTTCAGTCATCTTGCTTTATCTCTCGTTTAAGATAGTGATGCAACAGCGCTTTACTCCTGTTTTTGTAAATAGGTTCTAGTAGTCATGCAGTTTTGATTAAATTAAACCGCTGCTGCTTAATCTTGCCTCAGGGTGCGCTTTTGGGACCTGTTGCTTCTGGTGCCAAATGTAGCCTTCCTTGCATTCCTGATGTGGAAGCTTCCATCAGCTCGTGCCAAGATTCGCCTTACCTCCAGCCCCATCTTTATCACGTTTTACATTCTGGTGAGCTGATCTGTTTACCTGCAGCACTATTCTGAGGACAGTTTGACATTTAGGGGAAATTTAAACTAAGCCCTGACATGTTCCTACTGTCAAAATGACAACCTGAGTCTTTTATTCTGTTTATTACCTGACTGTCTCATACTTTTGCTGTAGGTGTTTGTAGTGGCAGTTGTCGGAATCACTCGAGCTATTGTCTCCATGACTGTGAGTGCATCCAGTGCAGCTATAATCATTGACAAGGTAAAGAAAATACACACATCTCCTCAGTAGGGACTCGACTTTTTCCAGGAAACACAGCACATGCCTCTGTAGAAACTCATTTCAGAACTACAGCGACACGGCTCTTAAGATGGAGCAAATCAGACATTTATGCTGATGTCACTTATAGCTCTTTTACACTGGACAGAGTGGTCAGTAATCCATGATCGTGTCACTGTTTAGTCACTTTTTCCATTCCCATGTGAACTACACTGTAACTAATGGTCCGTGACTGACAGCTAGAAATAGTGCAGAGAATTGAGATGTCAAACACTGGCAAGCAAGTCAGACAACCATTATTTTGCAAAAACACTAGCTCGAGTCACTTTTCTACTGAACACAATGACACAGTAATCTTCTTTAGTAGAAGCTGATACTTGAAACAGCCTGTCCGTTCTCTGTTGATTTTTCCGATTAACAAGGCGTTTCCGTCTGCAGAGCTGCTGCTCGCTGGATGTTTTTTCTTTATTGCCCAATTCTGAGTAAACTCCAGGGACTTTTGTGTGTGAAAATCCCAGGAGATCTCCAGGCAGTTCTCCAGAAATACTCAAAGCAGCCCATCTGGAATCAACAATCAAAATCACTAAGATCATATTTTTATCCCCAGATTGCTGTTGATGTGAACATTACACAAAGCTTCTGGGCCGTATCTGCATGATTTCATGCACTGACACACGACTGGCTGATTAAATAACTGCACAAATGCGTGTGCCTAAAACTATTTCACTGCTTATGATGCTATATGCTGTTTATAACATTACTGCAAATAAGCTAACTTGATAGAAGATGTGTAGTAACATGTATAAAAAAAACCAAACAGATGCTGTTACACTAATCACATTGTTATGCTAAAGGGGAAAACCAATGTGCTGTTTCTAACCCAAAGCCATCTTTAGACTCATGTAATGCTAATTAAGGAACACATCCTTTTCTCTTTTTTGTACTTTCACTTCTCTTTGCTTCACAGAGATAGAGTCTAAAACTTTCCACACCTGAGATTTGGCTATGCTTTGTTTTTTTATTGCTGTTTGTATAGTAATAAAATCTGATAAGAGCTGTATACTGCCTCCAGGTGCTGTGGGAGATCACACGCTTCTTCCTGTTGACCATCGAGCTCAGCGTTGTCATATTAGGACTGGCTTTCGGTAGGCTGGGAAAACTGGGGGGATTTATAGGCACATGGCTGAATCTGTGTCTGAGATTTCGAGTTTTTTAGTAACTCCTAATGCTTTGATTTGTGTTAAATGAAAACATTTTGGTTGTGTAACTGACCTTTTTCTCTATGGACTGATGATGTATCTTGTGCTTTATTGCGGTAGGTCATTTGGAGAGCAAATCGAGCATCAAAAGGGTGTTGGCCATAACTGCAGTGTTAGCACTGGCTTACTCAATTACACAGGCAAGCATGAGGACTCACAAATCAGAAGCAGTTAATGAAGATGTTATCAGCCATTTAAAAAATGTATATTTGTTGAATAAACATATGAATGCTTAACAGGGTACACTGGAGATTCTGTACCCAGATCAGCATCTCTCAGCTGATGATTTCAATATCTACGGTCACGGAGGGCGACATTTCTGGTTGGCCAGCTCCTGCTTCTTCTTCCTGGTAACAGATTACAGCTTGTGCTAACTAAAAAATTGTGTGACTGAGATTGAAAGAGATTGTGTCATTGTGTGATGTGAGATTCTCATTTGAAGTTTTTATTAATGTTGTAATACGTTATAGTTACGTTTCTGTAGTAACATATTTAAAGAATATGTGTAAAGAATGATATGGAGATAATTAATGATATTTTCCATCTGGTGACATCTATTTTTGTCCAAGTGTACAGAGTTACAGCGCTTTCTAACAGTCAGATGTTTTCTGACAAAGTTCTTCAGGACAGAGGGCTATGCAGTATCTCTGTAACAGCACAAACTGCGCTATTGTTTATTATTAATTTCAAAAGAGAGAAAACAGAAGCTGGTGCTAGGAGTAACGTAGGTTATAAAAGGAACTAACTTATTCAGTCATTCCTCAGCATTAAACAGAACCACAAATAGATCAAACTTCTGTCATCAGCTGTTGGGAAATCATCAGCCTCTTGTATAAGAGGAACAACTCTTTTTAGCATGCGCTTTTATTGGAAAAATGATAACCTCAGGGTTGTAGTGTAACACCAGTGTACTACAAAGCACTTTTTGTCTTGGCCTTCTTCAGATGCTCTGATTTATACAGCAAGGTGAAATAAGTCTAATCTTTTTTCCATTAGTGTGAAACAAGGTTGTAAACAACTTCCAGCCTGTAGTCGGGTACAGTGCCAAACCACAGCAACACTTAGGGGAAAGGGGGAGGGAAGGAAGGAAAGAAGAACAAAAGAATGAATGGAGGAATCAAGGAAAGAAAGAATGAATGAAAGAAAGAATGAGCAAATGAAATAATCAAGGAAAGACAGAACGAATGAAAGAAAGAATGAGCAAATGAAATAATCAAGGAAAGACAGAACAAACGAACGAATGAATAGAAAAAGAAAGAACAAATGAAAGAAAGGAAGAACGAACAAAAGAAAGAAAGAAAGAATGAACAAATGAAAGACTTCAAGGAAAGACAGCACGAAAGAAAAAAAAAACAAAAGAATGAAAGAATTGAGAAAAGGCAGAATCAAAGAAAGAAGGAAAGAACCAACGAACGAACGAATGAAAGAAAGAAAGAATGAACAAATGAAAGAAAGAACAAACAAAGAATTAAGGAAAGGCAGAATGATTGAAAGAAAGAAACAATAGAAAGAAAGAATTAACGAATGAAAGAACGAACGAAAGAAAGGAATGGATGAAAGAAAGAAAGAAAGGAATGGATGAAAGAAAGAAAGAACAAATGGAAAAACAAACCTGAGTACACATGGGAGTGCTACAGAGTGTTTTGATTTTTTATGCAGATTTTAGGACGGGTTTTTGCCTGAAAATGATGGTATTTGTGTTGCTTTTTTTCTTTTTCTACAGGTTTATTCTCTGATTGTTATTCTGCCCAAAACCCCCATCAGAGAAAGAATATCATTACCATGTGAGTGAAGCTTTCATTTTTTGTTCACCCTTTATCCATAACACTGATCATTACACTTTAATAACTAAGATGATAAAGTATTTATTAGTCTGTCTCATCTCATCTCTCTCTTTAGCTAAGAGGAGTTTTTACTTGTATGCTGCCATTCTGTCAGTGCTGAATATGGTGCAGGGTCTGGGTAGTGCTCTGCTCTGTGCTGATATCATAGAAGGCCTGTGGTAAGACCTCATTCACTAACAAACACTAAATTAGTTGAGGTTTGGAATTTATTCAGTTCTGACTTAAGCATGTGTTTGTTCCCAGCTGTGTTGATGTCACCACATTCCTCTATTTCTCCATGTTTGCTCCTCTCATCTACGTAACGTTCCTCAAAGGATTATTTGGGTAAGTAAGTTGCATTTATTCATGTGTGTGCATCAGAGGGTATGTCTGACATCAAGCCGTGATCCAGCAGGACTATATCATTTCTTTTAAATAACTTCAACTCTGCCTTTAGTCCTTTAACATTCCTTTCTAAATCTTCAGATAGTTTACAGCTACTGTCAATTTATTAACATACTCCATTGTCCAGTAGTTGCCCAGTGGTATAAATTAAATTGGCTCTATCTACCAATGCTGAGGCTTTCCTTTCTTACACAAAGTTCCTGGTTCAGCTAGGAATCTAAAGAACAACATGTATGTTTTATCATTTCACTACATTCACACTAGACAAAGACATAGCGACAAGCAACCATTAAAAAAAGTAAGTGCGTGACATGAAGCTGCATTTTCACAATGCAGTCTCAATTTGAATTGAGAGTTTCTAAGATATGCGGCAGATAAAACTTCTCGATTACAGACAAACAAACAAAAAACTCTGAAGGAAGTATAAAAGAAAAATCGCTGGTTCTTTTGGTGAGTGTACATAGCTAGTATTTTTGTTTGACTCTGCTAATGTGTCAGTAATGTTAGTACAAAACCTTGCACCCATTGTATAATTCACACTGAAATTAGTGTGGTATTTTATTTGTGTTTAAAATATTGTGCTATTTATATAGACTATATTGCCTATGTAGTTTTGGGACACCCTTCCAAATCATTGAATTCAGGTGTTGTTTTTCAGGGGTTGGGCTTGGCCCCTTAGTTCCAGTGAAAGGAACTCTTAATGCTTCAGCATACCAAGACATTTTAGACAATTTCACAAAGCAAGGTCCATAAAGACATGGAGTCCTGACCTCAACCTGATAGAACACCTTTGGGATGAATTAGAGTGGAGACTGTGAGCCAGACCTTCTCATCCAACATCAGTGCTTGACCTCACAAATTCACTTCTAGTGAAATGGTCAAAAATTCCAATAAACACACTCCTAAACCTTGTGGAAAGCCTTCCCAGAAGAGTTGAAGCTGTTATAGCTGCAAAGGGCGGCCCAACTCCATATTACATTCCCAGTTTTGGCCTGGCTCGCAGTCTCCGCTCTAATTCATATCAAAGGTGTTCTATCAGGTTGAGGTCAGGACTCTTGTGAAGTTCCTCCACACCAAACTCACTCATCCATGTCTTTATGGACCTTGCTTTGTGCACTGGTGCGCAGTCATGTTGGAACAGGAAGGGGTCATCCCCAAACTGTTCATACAAAACTGGGAGCATGAAATTGTCTAAAATGATATTAGTGTATCTAAACATTGTGGTATAATAAAATATTTTTTAAATATCAAAATATTTTTTGAATATCAGTCTAGGCAGCATGTCTAATCTACAACTATAACAAATCAACTTTGCATTATTTTAATAATCTGCATTTTTCTCTTCCTTTTTCCTTCCAAATGTCTGCACTGACAGATCAGAGCCCAAGATTTTGTTCTCCTACAAGACTCAGATAGATGAGCCAGATGAGCCTGATGTGCACCTGCCTCACACTTCCTCCGCCGGTCTGGGCAGCAGGAAAGAGCTGGAGCACAGTTCCTACTCCAGCACACAGATAGACACTTCAGGGGCTTATCTGGATGACGTGGTGTCTGGCCCCTTTGGAACTGGACACAGCATCAACAGCATCGACAGTGACCGCTGGAGAGCCATCAATGCCTAGAGGAGGGAACAAGACGGACGGGAGAATAAAAGGACTGGCTAAATTTGACCAATTAATGACTGGCTCTCACTCAATGAACTGCATTCCCTTTAACACAATGAATAGGCTTTGGATTTGAGCTCAGCTTGCATGACAGCTCAGTATATCACAGGTTTTTTTGTTTTTTTTAATTAGTGCTTTTTAAATACTCCTGTACACTTTGAGTTGTAGCACCAGTGCTTTACGATGCCTGTGCAGCCCCTAGAGTATAACTGAAGGAGTACTCAGTCGCTCAGACGGCTTGGTAGCAATTGAGCTCAGCTGAATGACGAGCTGCAGAATGGGTATTGCAAAATACTGTGCACTGAGTTGTGACCTTTTTCTTTCTTTCTTTTTTTCCTTTTTTTTTTAGTCTTGGAAATAGACACATTTAGCTATACTGTGCTAATCTGTGCTTGGATCCACTGTTTCTGTGCTCGCTTCTGTGTTCACTTCTATTTTTATTTATTTTAGTGATTATGCTACTTTTATTTTACCCTGTTCCATTATCATTCCATTTTTCCATTTAAGAAACAAACCAGACAAGTAATCATTTCAGGGTTTTTGGTCCATCTTGGTATTTCTATGGCTTTAACAACAAAATATATATATATTTGAGTTTTAAAACTTTTTGTATTCAACAGTGAAATCATTGTTGAACTCCAGAGTCTTTAACATGCACTGCATATTTTACATCTAAATAAGAAGGATTTATTAATGGGTGATGGCAATACCAGATCATTTATGTTCCTAAATTGAAAAGTGGTCAGAGTTATATGGGTTTTTTTTTCAGTATGTTCTGGATGAATGAGTGAATTTCATGCCTTTGCTTAATGCACAATACCTGCATTATCAAGAGTAAGTACCAAGATGGTAAACTGAGCATAATTGAATGCACACACTTAACACTTAAGAGCCTTTTAAAACCAGGTTCTGCTTATCAGTTACTAAAAAGACTTCCAGTAGAAATCTCCCTTGAAGGCCAGAGCACAGTAATACTACATCAAATATTACATATAAAAAGCTGGATTGTCTCCACAAAATGCTGTCATACAGTATTCATGAAAAGGTTATTTTTCCATGTATGTACATAGTTGTGAAAGTATTGTATATTTTCCTGCCTGTAGTCCTGTAGCCTGTTTACTGTGGCAGTGCACGTTGCACCTCATTGCATCCTACACCTGAACGCTGGTTTTGTAAGATGGTGACTAAAATTAGTCATTAAAACTCTGTGACAACAATGTGTGAAATCTGGCCATTTATTATCCAGCA
Organism: Hemibagrus guttatus; assembly: GCA_033459395.1. Lineage (NCBI taxonomy): Eukaryota > Metazoa > Chordata > Actinopteri > Siluriformes > Bagridae > Hemibagrus > Hemibagrus guttatus. The sequence continues at coordinate 16,893,709 of JAUCMX010000001.1, forward strand.
CTATTTTGAATCCAGCACACAAGCTTTAGTGAATTTCAATGAATTTCACCATCTCAACATCAACTGGTTACAAATTGAACAAAAAGCAGCCAGAAGTAACTGATACTGGCCATCCCCAAGGGGTCATCCCCAAACTGTTCCCTCAAAGTTGGGAGCATGAAATTGTCCAAAATGTCTTGGTATGCTGAAGCATTAAGAGTTCCTTTCACTGGAAATAAGGGGCCAAGCCCAACCCCTGAAGAAAAGCCCCACACCATAACTGCCCTCCAAAAAACATTACACTTGGCACAATGCTGTCAGGCAAGTACCATTCTTCTGGCAACTGCCAAACCCAGGCTCGTCCATCAGATTGCCAGACAGAGAAGTGTGATTCATCACTCCAGAGAACGTCTACACTTCTCTAGAGTCCAGTGGCAGTGTGTTTTACACCACTGCATCCGATGCTTTGCATTGCACTTGGTGGTGTAAAGCTTGGATGCACCTGCTCAGCCATGAAAACCCATTCGGAGCTCTCTACTTACTGTTCTTGAGCTAATCTGAAAATCACACGAAGTTTGGAGGTCTGTAGCTATTGACTCGGCAGAAAGTTGGTGACTTCTGCGCACTGTGCGTCTCAGCATGTGTTGACCCCACTCTGTGATTTTACATGGCCTACCACTTCATAGCTGAGTTTCTGTTGTTCCCAATTGCGTCCACTTTGTTATAATACCACGAACAGTTGACGTGGAATATTTAATAGTGAATAAATTTCACAAATGGACTTATTGCACAGGTGGTAACCTATCAAGGTACCAGGCTTGAATTCACTGAGCTCCTGAGAGCGACTCATTCTTTCACAAATGTTTGTAGAAGCAGTCTACAAGCCTAGGTGCTTGATTTTATACACCTGTGACTGTGGAAGTGATTAGAACACCTGAATTCAATGATTTGTCCTTTCCAGGCATACAGGTCACTCACTAGCCACTGAGTGTTCATTTATGTAATTATATAATCAGCCAATCATGTGGCAGCAGTGCAAAGCATGCAGTCATAAAGAGGTTATTGTTATATTCAAGAAGTACACATGTACTTTGTATATATCACTGCTGGGTTACTAATGTGTCAGCTACATGAGCTATACCTCTGTGCTGTGCTCCCTCCATTGGCTCCCAGTATCTGGCTGCATCAGATTTCAAACACTGATGCTTGCTTACAAAGCCAAAAGTGGACCAACAACTTCTTACCTTAAAACTCTCAACTTTCTCTGCAGTGCATCTCGCTCCCTCAGCTCTTCCTGCACTGCTTGAATCTCTCAGGGTACAAGGTATGCTTGCATCAAGACTCTTTTTTGTTCTGGCACCTACAGTATATACAGGTGCATCTCAATAAATTAGAATGTCATGGAAAAGTTAATTTATTTCAGTAATTCAACTCAAACTGTGAAACTCATGTATTAAATAAATTCAATGCACACAGACTGAAGTAGTTTAAGTCTTTGGTTCTTTTAATTGTGATGATTCTCAACAAATTAGAATACTTCATAAGACCAGTAAAAAAAAACATTTTTAGTGAATCATTGGCCTTCTGGAAAGTATGTTCATTCACTGTACATGTACTCAATACTTGGTAGGGGCTCCTTTTGCTTTAATTACTGCCTCAATTCGGCATGGCATGGAGGTGATCAGTTTGTGGCAATGCTGAGGTGGTATGGAAAAGCCCAGGGTTCTTTGACAGTGGCCTTCAGCTCATCTGCATTTTTTGGTCTCTTGTTTCTCATTTTCCTCTTGACAATACCCCATAGATTCTCTATGGGGTTCAGGTCTGGTGAGTTTGCTGGCCAGTCAAGCACAACAACACCATGGTCTTTTAACCAACTTTGTGCTTTTGGCAGTGTGTGCAGGTGCCAAATGCTGCTGGAAAATGAAATCAGCATCTTCAAAAAGCTGGTCAGCAGAAGGAAGCATGAAGTGCTCCAAAATCTCTTGGTAAATGGGTGCAGTGACTTTTTCAAAAAACACAATGGACCAACACCAGCAGATGACATTGCACCCCAAATCATCACAGACTGTGGAAACTTAACACTGGACTTCAAGCAACTTGGGCTATGAGCTTCTCCACCCTTCCTCCAGACTCTAGGACCTTGGTTTCCAAATGAAATACAAAACTTGCTCTCATCTGAAAAGAGGACTTTGGACCACTGGGCAACAGTCCAGTTCTTCTTCTCCTTATCCCAGGTAAGATGCCTCTGACGTTGTCTGTGGTTCAGGAGTGGCTTAACAAGAGGAATACAACAACTGTAGCCAAATTCCTTGACACGTCTGTGTGTGCTGGGTCTTGATGCCTTGACCCCAGCCTCAGACCATTCCTTGTGAAGTTCACTCAAATTCTTGAATGGATTTTGCTTGACAATCCTCATAAGGCTGCAGGTTCTCTCGGTTGGTTGTGCATCTTTTTCTTCCACACTTTTTTTCCCTTTCCCCTCAACTTTCTGTTAACATGCTTGGATACAGCACTCTGTGAACAGCCAGCTTCTTTGGCAATGAATGTTTGTGGCTTACCCTCCTTGTGAAGGGTGTCAATGATTGTCTTCTGGACAACTGTCAGATCAGCAGTCTTCCCCATGATTGTGTAGCCTAGTGAACACTGAGAGACCATTTTTTAAGGCTCAGGAAAACTTTGCAGGTGTTTTGAGTTGATTAGCTGATTGGCATGTCACCATATTCTAATTTGTTGAGATAGTGAATTGGTGGGTTTTTGTTAAATGTGAGCCAACATCATCACAATTAAAAGAACCAAAGACTTAAACTACTTCAGTCTGTGTGCACTGAATTTATTTAATACACGAGTTTCACAATTTGAGTTGAATTACTGAAATAAATGAACTTTTCCACCACATTCTAAGTTATTGAGATGCACCTGTAGTTGAATGAACTTCCTCTAGATCAGAAGGTCAGAACAGGTGAAGACTTAGCTCTCCTTGAAATACTTAAACTAGAACTTATTTTTGTATTGTTTAAAAAATTTGTTTCTGTGTGCTACATTTCCTCCCAGCAGAGTTTTAGACAGAATCCTTAGTGTGTGACATAGATAGATAGATACACTGATCAGGCATAACATTATGAGCAGTGAGAGGTGAAGTGAATAACACTGATTATCTCATCATGGCACCTGTTAGTGGGTGGGATATATTAGGCAGCAAGTGAACATTTTGTCCTCAAAGTTGATGTGTTAGAAACAGGAAAAATGGGCAAGTGTAAGGATTTGAGCGAGTTTGACAAGGGCCAAATTGTGATGGCTAGACAACTGGATCAGAGCATCTCCAAAACTGTAGCTCTTGTGAGATGCTCCCGGGCTGCAGTGGTCAGTATCTATCAAAAGTGGTCCAAGGAAGGATCAGTGGTGACCCGGCAACAGGGTCATGGGTGGCCAAGGCCCATTGATGCACGTAGGGAGCGAAGACTGGCCCGTGTGATCCGATCCAAAAGACGAGCTACTGTTGCTCAAATTGCTGAAGAAGTTAATGCTGGTTCTGATAGAAAGGTGACAGAATACACAGTTCATGACGGGTCAGGGCTGTTTTGGCAGCAAAAGGGGGACCAACACAATATTAGGTGGACATAATGTTATGCCTGATCAGTGTATGTTACACAGTAGCATAGTCTATAAGGCTCAGCAGTGACTGTGAGTAGATAGTACAGACACCAGCAAGTTCTGTGCAAACCAGTATTGAGACTTCAAAGCACTTTTGTATGTCGCTCTGGATTAGGCCACCTGCCAAAAATTTAAATATGTTTTATATATAAATATGTCTGTTATCGCCTACATGAATCAGCAATCTATATTTGAAAGAAATCAGCCTCAAATTTTCTTAACAGGAATAATTTTATGTAAATGCCAAAATATTTAATGCGTTTATTTTTGAACGACAGGCTAGCTCAGCTTTGCTAACTTTTTCATAGCCATGTCTAAGTTGACAGCTTGGATGAGTCTCTTGGAGTCCTGCTTCTCACTACACTTCCCATAGTGCACCGCAGCGCCACGTGACGTCGAGGATAACATGTCATTGGGTTAGTATTGTTTAATCCGCCTATGCGAACGCAGAAGAGTGTCCCGTGTCGGAAAGTCACCCCTACTGTTTCAGCAAACTGTTAACATTACAGTAGGTCTGAATATTTATTCCTATCAGAGGACATGGGAGGCACAGAAAGTACGGGGAGGAAGGTATCTTTTGGTCTGAACGAAGAGGACAACGTTACTGTTTTGCAAGGAATTAAGGTGAACGCAGGAATTATTGCCTTTAAATTCAAAGACATTTAGCAAGCTAATATGCTGTTAATATGGCTAATGTGATGGCTATCATAGCCGCTGTGTCTATTCTCCTAGCCTTATTGTTTTTAGCTTAGCATGCAGCTTTAGCATTACGCCAGGTATGAGGTAATGAGCGAGCTTTCTTCGCAGCAGAGACGTGAACTCGGTCTGTTTAATCGCTTCAGTGTAAAGCTGTACCATAGAAAAAACGGTGCAGGCTAGCTGCTATAATAAGTCAACGCGTCCGCCATGTTGGAAGGGGCTAGATTCAGTAGTGATCGTAAGCCAGTACAAGGATACGGGTCTACATGGTTGTAATTTTCATTACATGTCACTTAATTTTGAGCCCCTCAGAAGTTGTTTCTTTTGGTACTATAACATCCAAATGCTAGAGAGTGCACAGAAAAAATACTTAGTTGACGAATCGGAATGAGATTTGAAAACGTGGAAATTTGCCCTCTTCAAGATGGCGATGGTTATTACATTTCTGGTTAAGTTACAGTATAACTATAGTTGCTTCTGCTTTAGCATGTAATGCTGTTGAAGGCAGACTGTTATTTTATTGACTATTTTTTTAAGCATTAGTGATGGCCATTGTATGTATTTAGTTTAATGTAAGGTCAGAGGAGATAGACGTAATGAACAGTGTGAAGATTTGGTGTTTGAGGGGGAAAAGTGAAATGCAATACACAGACGCTATTACAGTACATTTACTGCTGTTCACTTGTAACATGTGGACAACCTGCTACACTAAAATCCTACACATTGCCAAAAATTCTGGGACACCAAAATGGAATTCCAAATTGGAGTTCAGGTGTTCCAATCACTTCCACAGCCACAGGTGTATAAATTCAAGCACCTAGGCTTGTAGACTGCTTCTACAAACATTTGTGAAAGAATGGGTTGCTCTCAGGAGCTCGTTGAATTCAAGCCTGGTACTGTGATAGGTTACCACCTGTACAATAAGTCCATTTGTGAAATTTCCTCACTATTAAATAGATAGAGAGATACAACTTTGTCATTGCAAAGTACAGGTACATAGCACCGAAATGCCATTTAGCATCTACCAGAAGTGCAAATAGTAGAAATTGTGCAGAAAAAAAAAACGTGCAGATAAATATGTACGTCGATAAATAAGGCTATGTCAGAATGTGCATAGAGAAGTATGTGCAAGTTGTATTTACAGCAGATAAAGTGTTAAGTGTAATTATATATTGTGCAGAAATGTGTGCATTATATACATTGTATGTACAACAGTAACAGAGATAATATACAGGTTATATACAGATGATAGATAGATAAACTAGGTGTAATCTATGAAATTAACAATATGTACATTATAATTATATTATACAGAGAAAATATTATAGTTACTATTATATTATAGCAGAATGTACAGGGTGTAGCAGAACTGCAAGGAGGTGAAGTGTAGCGAGACATGAGTGACCTAGCGGTGTAGTGTAGAGTTCAGAAGATTTATGTTTGTAGGGAAAAAACTGGCGCTGAACCTGCTGGTTCTAGTGCGGATGGACCTGTATCTCCTCCTGGATGGAAGGAGGTTGAACAGTTTGTGACTAGGGTGGGAGGAGTCCTTGATGATTTTGTGTGCTCTGTGCAGACGTCTGCTGTGGTGAAGAGACTCAATGGCAGGTAGTTGGGTGCCGATGATGCGTTCGGCGGTTTTCACAACCCTTTGCAGTGATTTCCTTTCACACATTGTAGAGCTGCTGTACCACACTGTGATGGAGCTCATCAAGATGCTCTCAATAATGCAGCGCTAAAAGTTTGTCAGGATCTTGGGGTATAGGTGAACTTTTTTTTTTTTTTAGTCTTCTCAGGAAGTAAAGACGCTGTTGCACCTTCCGAACCAGAGTTGAGGTGTTCTGATGCCAAGACAGATCTTCAGAGATGTGGAGGCCCAGGAACTTAAAGCTGGAGACACGCTCTACTTCAGACCTGTTGATGTAGATAGAGGAGTGTCTACTACTGTTAGATTTCTGGTCCACAATGAGCTCTTTGGTCTTTGTGGCATTGAGGGAGAGGTTCATGGAACACCATGCTGACAGGCTTTGAATCTCCTCCCTGTAGGCCAATTGATCGTTGTTGCTGATTCGGCCAACAACTGGTATCATCTGCATATTTGTTGAAGATGATGGAGTTACGCCGCGGAACACAGTCATGGGTGAACAGGGAGTAGAGCAGTGGGCTAAGCACACAGTCTTGTGGGATGCTGGTGTTCAGGATGAAGGTTGAGGATATGTGATTACCAAACCTTACAGACTGAGGTCTGTTTGTTAGGAAGTGCATAATCCAATTGCATAAGGATGTGCAGATACCCAGGTCACTGAGCTTAGCGATCAGTTTACTAGGGACGACTGTATTAAAAGCAGAGCTGAAGTCAATGAACAACAGCCGAATGTATGTATTGTTGGTGTCCAGGTGGGTGAGAGTTAGATGAATAGCAGTGGAAATGGCATCCTCTGTTGACCTAAATATTCCATGTCAACTGTTAGTGGTATTATAACAAAGTGGACGCAATTGAGAACAACAGAAACTCAGCCACGAAGTGGTAGGCCACGTAAAATCACAGAGTGGGGTCTGCCCATGCTGAGGCGTACAGTGCGCAGAAGTCACCAACTTTCTGCAGAGTCAATAGCTACAGACCTCCAAACTTCGTGTGACTTTCAGATTAGCTCAAGAACAGTAAGTAGAGAGCTTTGAATGGGTTTTCATGGCCGAGCAGGTGCATCCAAGCTTTACACCACCAAGTGCAATGTTGGGTTCTGCCCCTTAGTTACAGTGAAAGGAACTCTTAAGCATACCAAGATATTTGAGCCAATTTCATGCTCCTAACTTTGTGGGAACAGTTTGGAGATGGTCCCTTCCTGTTCCAACATGACTGCACACCAGTGCACAAAGCAAGACCCATAAAGACATGGATGAGTGAGTTTGGTGTGGAGGAACTTCAGAGTCCTGACCTCAACCTGATAGAACACCTTTGGGATGAATTAGAGCGGAGACTGTGAGCCAGACCTTCTCGTCCAGCATCAGTGCCTGACCTCACAAATGTACTTCAATGTTAATTTTGACAGCCATTTTTGATTTAGTCTTAGTCTTTATCTTCAGACGAAAATGGTTATTAGTCTTAGTCACATTTTAGTAATTTTTGTCTTTTATAGTTTTAGTCTAGTGTGAGTTGACGAAAAGTCATTGCATTTTTGTTCATTTTAGTCATTAGTTTTAGTCAAACTGCAGTTACCAGCTTTAATGTTGTTAATATTCTATATACATTTAGACAGAAATAGTCATAATTTTTCTCTCTTTAGACCAATAAAGCTTATGAGAAATTTGAATCAAGATAACAAGCTATATTGACACTGCACTCTTAACACTTGTGCAGCTCTACATATCCCTTTTTCTTAGCTGGATATCAGCCTGCTGTGCTGCACTTGCTCATTTATAAGGTAGGATCATACATTAAGGATAGGTAAAAGTGCTCTATAGTTCAAGTATCAAGTAAAAAATGTTTTCTTTAGCTGTTATGGAAAAACTGCATTTATTTTCTGAAACTTCAAATAAATGTGCAATAAACAGACAGATGTTCAAAAGCAGCTGAACATATATTACTAACATACCTTTGTCAGCTATTTGTCTGCTATTTGGAAGGAAAATAAAAAATTTTAATGAAATCTGTCAACTCAGATATGGGAGTGTCAACTTCTCCAGAATGTAAATAAGGAAAAAAATCAGGGCAAAATCATGTAGTGTATTCCAGCCTTAAGCATACATACATGGCCAATAACTTAAACAACTTCCACATCCATCTGTCATTTTAGAAACAGCTTGCTATCTGCATGCTATTAAGTTAGTTCAACAAATAGGCTATGATCTAAATAATCTTGCTACAGCATGTGATACAGATTTCATTAGAAACAGAGCTGAATGCTGCAGAAAAGCCGAACTGTTGTACAATATATAATGAAGCATTGTACATTTATGAAAGTCTGGCTCAGTGCTATGCAATAAGGCTAGCTAACTGACGTTAGTTAACAGAAAGCAAAAACGTAAAACTTGCTAGTGAATTTCCCTGTGGACACATCCAGTAACACTGAGCAAACATTAAGAAAAAGTACTTAAATAAGACTAAATAGTTGACTTTCCGTGACAGCAGGGTAGCAGGGTGATGCTCCTTCAGATGCCTCTTAATATTTGTGTTATTCTTTCCGTCTATTTTATAGCCACAGGGCTTCTCTCCGTTTTCTGTGACAGTGCCCAATGTCTTTTCTTTTTTTTTTTTTTTTTTAGAGGAATTATAACAGAAATGCTTCCATATATCAGTTCTTTGTTTTCTTCCTAAAGCTTCGGGTGCTGAAGCCACTGCAGCTTGCCAGGCCAGTTGGGGTTTATTTATCCTACCCGCTAATTGTCTGAGATGGACACGCCCCTCCAGTGGCCATCATCCAGTCCAGTGACAGGGACGGACATGTTGAAAGACAGTGAGCCGATACAAAGATCATTTATTTTGAATGTCCGATACTCCTAAAAAAAGCATTTTAGTCCAGTCTTGTTAACAGAGAAACATCTTAAATTTCGTCATAGTTTTTATCATCAGATATTAGTTTCATCTCGTCTTAGTCACAGAAAAAATGGTCGTTAACGAATATTTTTGTCATCGTCTTTGTTAACGAAATTAACACTGACATGCTTCTAGTGGAATGGTCAAAATTTCCCATAAACACACTCCTACACCTTGTGGAAAGCCTTCCCAGAAGAGTTGAAGCTGTTCTAGCTGCAAAGGGTGGGCCAACTATTAATGTATTAAACCCTATGGATTAAGAACGGGATGTCATTAAAGTACATGTGCATGTAAAGGCAGACATCCCAAAACCTTTGGCAATATAGTGTATACTCTTATGTTGCTTTGTCCCTTCACTTAAAAACAACCTTTTAAACGGTTGTTATTACTTTATGTCAAAAGTGAATGTAATTCCCTGTTATATTATTGCATTTCACTTTTGTCGCTGTGTTGCACTTATTCCACACTGAAATGCAATCATTGTCAGTTACAGCGCAAAGCTGAATTCAGGGATGTGGAAAAGGGAAAAACGGCCTGGATATATAATTGCATAATCCAAGTAAATTGTTACTGGTTTCTTCATTCCATTTCTGTTATTTGTTTATTGTTTGTTTTGTTAGTGTTAATATTGTGGCACAGCGGGTCTGCCTCACAGCTCCTGGGTTTGATCCTGAGCACGATTTACTGCCTGTGCATGTTCTCCACGTGTCTGCTTTCCTCCCACCTACCAAAACATACCAGTGTGTGGATTGGCTTAAATTCATCGCTACTAGGTGTGAATGTGTTTGTATTGTGTATTCCTGCTTCTCACCCAGTGTTACCAGGATAGGCTCCAGATCCAGAGAGAATGAGAGATTATATGAGTAAAAAGTGTCAGGAGTCAAATTAGCTCATTTCTTTCACTTCTATCTGGCACAGAATCTTCTTCATAGGATTCTGCCTCTCCTGTTCAGCATGCATTTAACTTATCTTTGGTTTTTACAATTGTTTTTGTTTGGTCTTGCCAATTCGCACCCCTCTATCACACAGCAGCTACCACCTGAGGAGGATGGGGCAAGCCTGTGCTTCCTTCAAGACATGAAGTAAAGCTCTGCAGTTTTTCAAACTGCTGCTCATTTTATTATTATTGCAGTTTACAAATAAATAAATAAACAAACAAATAAATAAATAAAAGACACGTATCTCTTTTGTGAATCTCTATTTTTACGTTTTCTGGATTTCACAGGTGGTGCTACATTTTTATTCCTCACTACAGTTCTCCGAAAATGTAATATTGTATGTTTTCGGTGTACTGATGGTTATATTCCTGATCCCTTTGATCATCGATCATAACTTGACTGTACACACCACACTTCTTGAGAGTTTGAGCTTGTTTAATTGATTCACTGAATGATTCGGTCTTCTGCAGTAGCTGCTTTATAGTGATGAGTGTCACAGTCGAGCTAGAGCCTATTCCTGGAACACTGGACACGAGACAGGAATGCACCCTGTATGGGATACTGGTTCACCTCAGGGCATTACACACACATATAGTCACACACTCATTCCCACTTTGAAGTAAACAATCCACCTACAGGCCAAATACTTGTTTTTAGAGGTGAAAACATGCAAAACTTATATTGAAGAAAGTAATCGTGCAGGTTGGTTTAAGCCACAAGAGCCAGTTATAGATAATTATAGCTAATATTAATATAATCCCATTAAAGGGTTTTACCTGTTTAAAAAGTACAAGCAGTAAATCAGTACCTATAGCTATAGCAATAAAAATAGAACCAAATAATGTATGATTAAGAAAGAAAAAGACAGCAGAAGACCAAAATTTGGTTATGAATAAGACAAGTGGCCAATCAAAGCAGTATATTATGGTTACATTAATGCAGTTAATCCATATAATTGTACAGTATGATAAATCGTGAAAAGGAAAACAAACAATTAATACAAACAAAAAATGAAGAGTAAATGACTGAATGATGAAAAGAGTGTTAATAGAAAACATGAATTAGGACAATTACACCAATAATAAACACTAAATTAGTATATAAATGAGTAAAATGATTAATCAAAACTATATAAGACAAAAAAGCAAGTTAGTGCAGTTTAGAAGTGTCTCTCATTAACACTGATGTTAATTAAAAGCAAGTGTATGCCATGAGCTGAATGAGAAAGTGTGCAGTAGCCGCACAGCCTCATTCTGTCATTCTGTCAGAGCGGGATTTTATAACAGAAAGCCACTATCTGCTTGTTTTGTTTAGTTTCTGAAACACGTCGGTGTAGCAGGCTGTCACTTGAGAATTTGAGTAGAGAAAGGAAGAGGTTTTAAAGGGTTATCTGTAACACTTTTGAACAGATCCATTAAAAAGTCTGAAAATTGATTCTAAAATTCCCCGTGTAGCCAATACAATTGAGCAAGAGCTGGCGTGACGCAGACTTCCTCTTGTTTTGCTCAAGACTTTCTTCATCAACTAATCTATCAAATAGATTTTTGGAGAGACCTACATAGAGAGATTAAAGTAATCGAGTCAGTGATTAATGACAGGGATGTCCTGCCAGAGACGACAAAGGGCCATACTGTAAGTCAGTGAACCAGTGGCTTTATTAACATTATTAAACATGATCACATTCATACACTTGCATTGTGTAGTCCTGTACGGCCTTGTGTAGACTGCAGTCTCGTGCAGTCTCATGCAGTCTTGTGCACTGTAGTCTTGTGTAGGCCTATGCAGTCTCGTTCAGTCTCATGTAGTCCTGTGAAATACTCTATAGACTGTAGTCTCGTGTGGTCTCGTGCAGTCCTGTGCAGTCTCGTGCAGTCCTGTGCAGTCTCATGCAGTCCTGTGCAGTCTCATGCAGTCCTGTGCAGTCTCATGCAGTCCTGTGCAGTCCTGTGCAGATTCATGCAGTCCTGTGCAGTCTCGTGCAGTCCTGTGCAGTCTCATGCAGTCCTGTGCAGTCTCATGCAGTCCTGTGCAGTCTTGTGTAGTCCTGAATATACATTAACCTTCTCCAGTTGCTTTGTCCTGATTTAACGAGCAAATATGTCTACATGATGAGCATCTAAAGCAAATGCTATAGTACATACAGCGTTTAAAGGTAACTTTAAAGGTTTACTGCTGATGGAGTGAGCAGGAACTTTTAGTTTAGGAGAACGTTCAGAGTTTGACTTTTTTTCTCCCCTTAGTTAGAGGTTGAAAGTAACATTATTCCAGGGTCACTGGGCATGAAGCAGATGCACACTGGATGTGATCCCAGTACATTGCATCAGACACACACACACACACACACTTTTATGCACTTGCTCACACGTAGGAGAAATTTGGAGAAGCCAGTCCACATATCAGCATGCTTTTGGGAAGAAGCCGGAGGAGTGCAGTGCCTCCACATGACCGTATCACTCAGGATCATGACAGCTCAGGGTTGGATCGGAGAACCTGGAGCCATGAGGCAATAACGCTGCCCAAATAATGAATACAAACAAGACAGTGATTTATCCTAGAAAAAGAAAGAAATAACAGCTAAACTGCAGAAATACGACACTAAAGGCAAGTATAAGGTGAAAAAGGTGACCCGGTGGTACACTGGGTATTCCTCCTCCCACAAATCAGTAGGTGGATTAGCTTTGCTAGATTGCTCCTGTGTGGTTGTGCTGTACTGTGATAGACTGAGGTATATTTCCACCTCAAGCCTCTCTCAGGATAGGCTCTGGATACACCGCAACCCTGAGCAGGATAAAGCTGAATGAATGAATTATTGAATGTAAGATGAAATGAATGTGAGCCTCTTTCTATCATGTAATAAATTGTTTTAGTATTTTCATAAATCTTATTACTTAATTAAAATTGGACTGGCCAACGGGTGAGAGTTACTGGGGCTCAGTAATTGAATTGGCAGTACAATTGGCTGTTCTCACATAGACTAGACTAAGAGCAGTCCTGTGTGTGTGTGTGTGTGTGTGTGTGTGTGTGTGTTTTTTTTGACAGTTGTCTGAAGATGTTCGTCAAAGGATGCGGGAGACGAGTGAGTCTTCAGAAAAACCCCAGTCCACCAAAGCAGAGAGTCGTAAGCCTGACTCAGGTATTCACCTCCACCTCACTCCAGACCCTGCTTTTTTTCTGTGTATTCATCTCATTTCTCATCATTTCACTCTAATGCTTTTACTGTACGTCTGTGTGTCAGACACCCGTCTGTATGAAGCAGGTTCTGTTGTGAGAAGATTCTCTTCTTCTGTGCCATTTACTCATAAAACAACAGTGATGAAGAGTGTGGTGCTTCTGTTTTTTCATGTAATGCACTCATGGCATGTTTTACAGCTCCAGGGGGACATTCTTCAGCTGGGATGCCAGAGGAACTAAGAAAACGGTCAGTGATATTTATTTGCCCCAAGAGTGACCTGTGTTTGTGTGTGTGTGTGTCTGTGTGTCTGTCTCTTTGTGTGTGTCTGTGTGTGTGTCTGTCTGTGTGAATGTGTGTCTGTGTCTGTTTGTGTGTGTGTGTCTGTCTGTCTGTGTGTGTGTGTCTGTCTCTTTCTGTGTGTGTGTGTGTCTGTCTCTGTCTGTGTGTGTGTATATGTCTGTCTGTATGTGTCTGTGTGTCTGTCTCTGTCTGTGTGTGTTTGTGTGCGTGTGTGTCTGTGTCTGTGTGTCTGTCTCTTTGTGTGTGTCTGTGTGTGTCTGTCTGTGTGAATGTGTGTCTGTGTCTGTCTGTCTGTGTGTGTGTGTGTGTGTGTCTGTCTGTGTGTGTGTGTGTGTGTGTATATGTCTGTGTGTATGTGTCTGTGTGTGTGTCTGTCTCTGTCTGTGTGTGTGTGTGTGTCTGTGTGTCTGTGTGTGTGTCTGTCTGTGTGAATGTGTGTGTGTCTGTCTGTCTGTTGGGGTGTGTCTGTCTGTGTGTGTATATGTCTGTGTGTCAGTGTGTGTGTGTGTCTGTCTCTGTCTGTGTGTCAGTGTGTGTGTGTGTGTTTGTCTGTCTGTTGGGGTGTGTGTGTGTGTATGTCTATCTGTATGTATGTGTCTGTCTGCGTATGTGTGTCTGTGTGTGTGATTGTCTGTGTGTGGGTCTGTGTGTGTGTGTATATGTGTGTGTGTTTGAAGCATGAACAGGCTCTGGACTGGTATGATGTGTCCTGCAGCAGTTTAGGTTGGTTAGATGTTGTGTGTTAGTCTGTAGTGGTTTGATCTCAGCTGTGACAGAATCTAGCAGAGATCGCCGGTAATATAAAAGCAAAGCAGCAATAGATAGATCATTCGTCGATCATATTAAAATCTCCCAGGCATGCTTTGCTTCTTTTGAAATAATTGCCATTATATTTTAATTTTCTGCTTCAGTTTGCTGCTCGACGCTGATATTCCCTGGTGTGGAAAAACGTGTGCCTCAGTTGTCAGTCGTTGAATCTTCTACCTGCTTTGCAGTGCCGTCAGCATGTCTTCTCCACTCATTATCAGATAATTGATTCAGGTCATGTTAAGTAAAAATTAGGCCTTTTTCCCTCTTGCAAATGTTCTATTTCCACACTGAAATGATAGAAATTCAGATGTAAAACCTAGCAGTTTTACTAAAAGTGTGTGTAGCAGTCTGGGAAAACTCACATGCGTCTGTAGCTACATTCTGGCAAACAGCCAGAAAAAAAAGGACAGGAACATATGCTTTAGCTGGTTGTACTGTAACTGATATAGCTGTTTCTTGTTTTCCTGAAGAAATCTTATAAACATATTTCACATAAACTACATGAAATTTACTTCTTAAATAAGAGCACTTTTTTTAATCAAATGCAAAACAGTTGGTCTGTTTAAAGATGTTTAAGACTTTGCTAGTTATGTGTGCTTTCCTCACACAGTGAATATAATTTTTTCCCTATTAAGTAATTTCCCCATTTTTACTTTTGGTGTAACCAAATACACTATATGGCCAAAGGTGTGTAGACACCTGACTATTACACCCATATGTGCTTGTTGAACATCTCATTCCACGTGTAGTCCCCCTTAGCTGTTATAATAACCTCCACTGTTCTGGGAATTAGTGAGGAACAGTGAATGATATTGGGTGAGAAGTCCTGGGCCACAGTCAGTTTTCCAGTTCATCTCAAAGGTGTTCAGTGGGGTTGAGGTCAGGGCTCTGTGGAGGACACGAGTTTTTCCACTTCAACTTTTACAAAAAACATGTTTTCATGTTTGTCATGCTGGATCATGTATGGGCCCCTTAGTACCAGTGAAGAGAAATCTTATGCTACAGTGTACAAAGACATTCTATACAATTGCGTGCTTAAAACCTAAGTGTAACAGTTTGGCGGAGGCTTACATTAGGGTATAATGATCAGATGTCCACATACTTTTGGCATACAGCATATAAAAAAAATAAAAAGCTTCTGAACACTGTCTCTTGCTGTCTCACATTCTATTTACACCGATCAGGCATAACATTATGAGCAGTGAGAGGTGAAGTGAATAACGCTGATTATCTCCTCATCATGGCACCTGTTAGTGGGTGGGATATATTAGGCAGCAAGTGAACATTTTGTCCTCAAAGTTGATGTGTTAGAAGCAGGAAAAATGGGCAAGTGTAAGGATTTGAGCAAGTTTGACAAGGGACGAATTGTGATGACTAGACAACTGGATCAGAGCATCTCCAAAACTGCAGCTCTTGTGGGGTGTTCCCGGTCTGCAGTGGTCAGTATCTATCAAAAGTGGTCCAAGGAAGGAACAGTGGTGAACCGGCAACAGGGTCATGGGCGGTCAAGGCTCACCGATGCATGTGGGGAGGGAAGGCTGGCCCGTGTGATCTGATCCAACAGACGAGCTACTGTTGCTCAAATTGCTGAAGAAGTTAATGCTGGTTCTGATGGAAAGATGTCAGAATACACAGTTCATGACGGGTCAGGGCTGTTTTGGCAGCAAAAAGGGGACCAACACAATATTAGGTGGACATAATGTTATGCCTGATCGGTGTATGTTACACAGTAGCATAGTCTATAAGGCTCAGCAGTGACTGGGAGTAGATAGTACAGATAGATACAGATTTGACTGTATTTTTTTCATATTATTGTTTGACATGCAAAATCACTGTCTTCACTAACAACTAAGAAACTGTAGCCATCTATTTGTTAGGCTTCTGTAGACATGCCATGGAACCTGAAAAGCACTAATTATGATCACTGAGTGTTAATCTAATGTAATGGATGTAGGAAATCTGGAGTATAATTTCTCTGTGGACTGTGCCTGTTTAAAAGTTTGGACCTAACCATAATGCAGTAAATCCTGTCTGTGCATTTTATAGAGTCCCTAGTGGAAAATGACTGACTCCTATTTGAAACGTGCTCAGTTTCCTGAAATCCTGCACCAGCGTTACTACATCTCTGAATAAAAAAAAAGCTTGGATCTCACTTCTAGTTAGTAATGTGTCCCAGTAGTCCTGTAACAGAGAGACCTGCAATACAGAGGCCATGCAGTAAACAATTAGCACACAAAGAGGGCAACCAGGCAAATGTTGTTTAGACATAAGATATTGTTTCTGTTTAACCTTTCTATGCTGTAAGGTGTTCAGTCCCACTGCATAGCTGTGCAAAAATAAATATGAATAAATCCTCCCAATTAGATTTTGAAACTAACAGCACTCTTACGCTGTGTTCCCAAGTCTTGATATGGTATCCAAATGATATGGTATAGCATGGGTTACATCTAGGGTAATTGGCTAGACCAATTAAATGTTATAGTATCAGTATACAGTTCTCTTTGTTGGAGCTGAGCCAGGTAGATTGATGAAGCATGTCCAATAGATTTCAGGATTAGTTCCCAGAACCTTGAGAACCTTGAAGTGTGTTGCTATCCCATGTAGAATTTTACTCTGTAATGAAGTGGTTGTGTGGGGTGTGTGTGTGTTTGTGTGTGTGTGTGTGTGTGGGCTGCAGGTTCGAGCTGGAGCAGGCTCTGCTGCGGGAGGAGTTGGCACGTATCACCCGCAGAGAGAAAGCGTCTGTGGGAGACGATGTGAACCCTGCTGTTCTCCAAGAAAGAGTCAGAGCCGAAGAGGAGCAGAAGAATGTGCAGAACTTGGTAAGACAGACACGCATACACACAGCTCACTTTGTTTGAACCAAGTTAAAAATACATGAGAACATCCTCCAGTGGTCAGCCAAGCTCGCGAGGCTTTCTTTTGCTGTTTTTTTCTTCTCCTTATCTGTCTGTCTGTCTGCCTGTTTTTCTGTCTTTCAATGTGCATCTGTGTTTCTCTGCCCACTGAAAATTGATTTGCTTCATGTTGTTGTTCTCTGCCTGGTGTTTTAAGTGAGCGTAATGGTTATTGAGTGCAGGACATTTCTTCCTATCCTCGAGTTTGCCCGCTATAATGGTGCAGGATTGTAATGAGGCTATTCACGGCGGTTGATTACATTAGCTTGCTCATCCACAGACAGGGCTGTCAATACTAGTTAATGTTTACATTTGGAGCAGAACTGCTGCTCATGTGGTCATATTATCTGCTGCTGAGACATTTCCGTCCATGATCAACTGTAACAGAGAAACTTTGGGACCAGCTTGAAGCCTGATCAGATTGCCTCAGTGTTCCTGTTGCATGGCCTGGGTGTGTCACTCTCCTTTCTACTTACCACTAGATGGCAGCAGAAGTATTACATTTCCCCCCCCACATTGTTCTTCCGAGTGGTGGAATGTAAAGGAGTGGTCCATAACTGCAAAACTGTATGTACATCATGCAACTGGAATTTATATTGGGTTGGATCAGAGATTACACTGTACTGAATAAACAGGCAGGCCAAATGTGGAACTAAATACAGGATTGGCTTTCGTTTCAAATTACACAGTGATATTTAGTAGGTTTCCTTTCAGGATTGAATGAAGAGAGGATGAGGGATAGGCTAGGGCACGGTTCACGGCACCCTTCGCATCAACTGCTGATATTACATAATATTTAGCATTAAACTTTACTGCTGGATCTTTGCTCAGACAAAAAAAACCCCATATGAATAGAACAAAAAGGAACCAGTGGCTTCTTGACATCCTATCAAGCTGAGAAGCTTGAATTGCACGCACACAAAAAAGCCATTAAATCCATACAAATATCTAGAATACAACAAAGTTGTGGACAACAATCGATCAGGGACAACAAAGACAACACTGAAATTTTTCTCTGAGGTTGTCATGGTTACAGGCGATATTCAAGGCTGTCACGACAGGGGAACTGACTCTGTTTACCTGTCTTCACAGGCAGTGCTCTTTCCACCTCTTCCTGCCTGCTGTAGTGTAGCAATACAACACAGTTTCAGTTACCTTTATTAGTATGCTAAATATAGTGGTCACTTCCAAACCCTGACTGTATGAAGCTGTTGGACAGGAGACTATAGTAAGAAGCCAGTGATGTTCTTGCTAAAAATTACTGATTAAAAAAATGCTATGTTGCAGCAGCATAAGGCTTTCCTTTTTTAAATCCAGGGCAGGCTCACCTCCTGAGAGGTAATCTAGCTACCTGGTGGTCTTTGAATGTCACAGGTATTTTGCTTACCTCTTATTTTAGCCTCATTTCTCATTAACTGTCTTGTGTTAGGATGCGAGATGATTTCCACTCATCTTCTTTCCACAACTATAAGGGTATGAATTTTAACTAGAGGTGGTACAATACTACCGATTGTACTCTACTAAATTCAATATTATTTATAAAGCACTTAGCAATATACATTTACATACAGCAGATTTACAGAAATCCAGTGGCAGTGGCAAGAAAAAGCTCCCTGAGACTACATGAGAAAGAGCCTTTGAGAGGAAGCAGACTCTATCCTCCTCAAGGGGAACACTAGATACTGGGATTATGAATCATCCCTGTTCTGCAATTATATACTAAACGCTAAGCCAATCTGTACTAAGTAAAAGATCATCATAAGGTATGTTTACAAAGTAATCCAGTAGGATTCGGACTGATGGCTCAATCAGATTGAAAAGATTTCATGAAAGCACGTCAATTGTTCAGAATTTTGATCGGGTTGAAAGGGAGGGTGTATATCTGAAATAATAAGATATAACTCCACTTCTCTGAAAAAATAGCCCTGTAAACGAATATTTGAATCAGATTGCAATGCTTATGATATAATATAATATATATATATATATATATATAAACAATACTTTATGGACTATGCAATAATCAGATTGAATTCATTCAGACTGATGAAAATAGGTGCATGTAAACATCCCTAGTGGCTTTATGATTGCAGCAGCAGTTGGTAGGTAAGTCTACAGTATCCAGGTGAGATTATTCACTAGAGGACAGGTGAGACACAAACTCTTCCAGTATTTAAGATATTCTAATTGAATATGTTTTATTCACATATTTCTGTAGTTCTGCTGCCAGGTAGTTGAGGTATTATGTTTTCAGTAGAGGTGGTTACATGTTTGTAGGATTTATATGGAATTATATAAATCATTTGCAATCATCATGTAACCAGCAAATGAACAGGATCAGTTCTGGAATTGATCTAAACAGGTTCAAGGTCACTGCAAGGTCAAATGTCTGGAATAGTGTTTCATAAATAGCTTCTTTCATGTTTGTCACATAGAGATGTTATTACACGTTCTTATACGGGCACTCAAAGCCCGTTTTTGGCTCTCTAAAGTTTTTTGATGATCTGTCCATCTGCGGCCAGTAGGAAATCCTTGTTGGTCCAATATTTCAGAAATAAGTGCTTATATGTAGGATTTGTGTGGACTTATCCCTGATACCACCAGATGAACTGATTTATTCAGATAAGCTATTTACAAAATCACAGGTGCAAATGTGTGGACACCAGCCAATTTCAAATATTAAGAGCAATCAGATTTAAGCATTGAACATTGGTGTAATATTTAATAAAGTCAAAATGTATGCAGTATGGGGAAAACACTACTGTCTGAAGTTTCCCATGAAAATACATACACAATATTGCCAAAAGTTTTGGGACACCCTCCAAATCATTGAATTCAGGTGTTGTTTTTCAGGGGTTAGGTTTGGCCCCTTATTTCCAGTGAAAAGAACTCTTAATGCTTCAGCATACCAAGACATTTTGGACAATTTCATGCTCCCGACATTGTGAGAACAGTTTGGGGATGATCACTTCCTGTTCCAACATGACTGCATAGCAGTGCACAAGGCAAGACCCATAAAGACATGGATGAGCGAGTTTGGTGTGGAGGAACTGGACTGGCCTGCACAGAGTCCTGACCTCAACCTGATAGAACTCCTTTGGGATGAATTAGAGCGGAGAATGAATTACTGCGAACCAGACCTTCTCATCCAACATCAGTACCTGACCTCACAAATGTGCTTCTAGAGGAATGATCAAAAATTCCCATAAACACACTCCTAAACCTTGTGGAAAACCTTCCCAGAAGAGGTGAAGCTGTTATAGCCGCAAAGGGCGGGCCAACTCCATATTAAATTTATGTGAATGTAAAGGCAGACGTCCCAAAACTTTTGGCAATATAGTGTATAGTATCATAGCATATTAGCTTGTTAAATCTGATTCATTCTAGAATTTTCTGCTGATATTTCTGTTACACAGATATCAATGATGTCATCTTTAAATTGAACTTTAATTTTAAACTGGTGTTTAGATCGATTTTACAGGCAAAATCCACCAAAGCACTACATTAAACCGGTAGAAGATATAAATGTCTTGAGCAAATTCCTACCTCAGCCAGAATCCCGTATAAACCTATCATCATAAGATTCTGTTGAAAGTGAAATGTAGTGTGACTTAAAGATTCTCTTTCCACTCTACCTAATCTCTCTCTTTTCACTTTCTCGCACACCTTACGTCACGTTTCCACTCGTATCCAATTTTTCTGTGTTTTGCAGATTTCCCCTTGCTCCTTTCAGTTTGAAATGTTTCCACTTTTATCCATCTTCCTTTATTCTTGTGTTTCTCTCTTCAGCCTTCTATATGAGAATGAGGAATGAGAGTCTGGGGTTTAAGTTTGCATATTTATGTAACACATTGCATAGTTTATGTAATGTATAAGTATAGACCTTTATGATTGGCATTAAATGCAGTGATTCCGTACAAGAAGTGGCCTAAACAGCAAACACACAAAAATTGACCAAGAAACAATGGTGTAAAGACAGACAGAAACAGAGGGGAAGACGGAAATAGAGACAGAGCAAAGGGTAAGGTGTTGATGAGATTTAAATGCATGCAAAGAGAAGGATTTTGCCATGCCCACCGATGCTTCACTTGTTAGCTGTGAGTCAGAGAGAGAGAGATTGCTCCGGGCAAGAGACAGAGAACTGAGAACGTGCTGCCTATCAACTGCAGAAATTCCACAGAGAGACAGAGCGAGAGAGACAGAGACGGAGACAAGCACCCAGACCAAGTGGAGAAATAATTCTACAGAAACTTTACAATGCTGTTAAAATTCTGTATTGCATCAGGACTCACTGGTTTTCTCCTCGCTCTGCTCCATCTCTCGGTCTCTCTCTCTCTCTCTCTCTCTCTCTCTCTCTCTCTCTCTCTCTCCTCTCTCTTTCTGTCTCTCTCTCTCTCTCTCTCTCTTTCTGTGTCTGTGTCTCTCTCATTGTCTCTTCAGTGAAGGTAGTCTAGACTGTGAGCTGAACAGCCTACCTGAGGTAACTTCCTGTTCTCTGTCTCTAAAACACACATGCTGTGATAGCACTAGTATCAGTCAGTACATTTTCACAGTCCTTCAACTGAACTTCTCCAGGTGTCTTAAAGGCACACGCACCTGCAGCTGCTGTATATAGAGGTACATAAATGTCTTAAGCAATATGGTAATACTGCTGCTAATGTTCTGGTAGTTTCTCTCTCTCTCTCTCTCTCTCTCTCTCTCTCTCTCTCTCTCCCCCCTCCTATGTGTTGATATGGCTTTAGCACCGCAAAATGAACGTGTAAGTAACACTTGCTGCATATCTGTGTGCTGAAATCTCAAATGCTATTAGATTTAATGTTATATTGTAATACTGCTAATCCTTTCACTAGAATCGCTGTGGGATTTTTTTTACCGTGGATGATAAGCCTAGCCGGTCTGCGTCTGCCGAAGAATCTCTTTCGTGCAGATTACATTATGTTCTGCTATTTATTAGAGCAGAGAAAGCTGGGGATCTGCCCTTTTAATCATGAAGGGATAACTCAGTCGCTCCATTTAACCCTTTTATTTTCTTCATGATGAATTTCACACAACCCAGCAGCTATATTAGCACAATAATACCAAATTAGCACCTAACCCAACCTCATCCTCTTTTCTTCTTTTCTCTCTCTTTCTTTTTTCCCCCACCCTTTGTATCTTTTCCCAATATCTCCTTCCTTTTTTTTTGTTTCTGGCTCTATTCCTCTCCTCTTTTTTCTCCCTTGTTGTCCTCTTACACTTCAATATCCCTCTTTTTTTCCTCTGTCCCATTTTTTTATCCTCTCAACCT
The DNA here is from genome assembly GCA_033459395.1 of Hemibagrus guttatus. NCBI lineage: Eukaryota > Metazoa > Chordata > Actinopteri > Siluriformes > Bagridae > Hemibagrus > Hemibagrus guttatus. Next base: position 16,915,976 of record JAUCMX010000001.1, read on the forward strand.
CCCCTCCCCTTGCTTTTTCACAGCAGCCAGCTGAGCTGAACGCTTGGGTAAGCAGAAGCTGCTCCCTGTTAATCTTACTTTTCTCTCTCTTTATTCAAATGGCGTGTTTTCATTGTGCATTATAACAGAATGGAAGTGTGAGCGTGTGTATACACACACACACACACAGACACACGTACACTCACACACAGATGACACCTCCATCACAACACTTTTGGAGCTATTCAGCTAGAAAATTGCACATCATCTGCGTAGTAGAGTGAATGGAACCTTCCTGCCAACAAACACTAACTGAATGAAGAAAAATGAGCAGTATGATTACACTGTATGTAATTATGTGTGCATCTGTAAGCTAATGTGTGTGTGTGTGTGTGTGTGTGTGTGTGTGTGTGTGTGTGTGTGTGGCCTCTAAAAGCAAGCCCATTGTGTGCCATTTCATTTATGTGTCATACCAGGTGGACAGGTGTAATGTCTTCACATATTTTCACTGCATAAGTTAAGGGTGAGCATCAGGGGGAAAAAAAGATAAAGAAAAAGGAGAAATGTGGTCCAGAATAAGGATTAGATCTAATTTGGCCCTGTCATCCTGGGCCCCTGTTCTAATTCTCCCCCAGACAAGAATTATGCACTCACTCTGTCTCACTTACAGGGTGCATGGTTTAACTTCTCCAAACAAGAAAGCTTCTCTCTCTCTCTCTCTCTCTCTCTCTCTCTCTCTCTCTCTCTCTATTTTATCTCTCTCCGTAGAATTGTCTTTTCCGCCCATGTTCAGGTTATCCATTTTAATCATTTCTCTTCTTCTTTTTTTCTTCCTTCCTGCTCTGCCTTTGCATGCTGCAAAGCGCTTTGTGTGCTTAATGGCTTTTTAAAGGCAGCTTCAGTCATTGTGTGTGTCTCTTTCTCTCTCAGGTACATCTACGTTCGTACTTTAGCTGCGCACCATGTAGGATGGCAGTTCCACGTAAATGCACAGAGCATGTAGTTTATTTCTGTATCGGTTCTGCTGTGAGATCAGATTCACTTGCGCACACTGCTTACTCCATGAGCCTTCAGATCAACTGTGACCGTAACATGTCTGCTAACGTCTCACCTATTGCGCTACAAAAATACTATTCATCACCTGCAAGGCCCCAAACATGGTCCTCAAGCCTCTTTCACACTACATTTGATTTGCTAGTTGAACTGTCCAAATATTGGTGAGGAAGTTGTATTAATTTCAAGTCTGGACTGAGTGACATTGCAGAACATTGCAGGAAGTCATGCGGAGTGAAAGGTGCAAGCAGGAATTTGAGGTAGTAATTAGAGCCGGGGCACAAGATCACGTTGGAATTCTGAAAAGCTCCATGGACTACAACTCTGTTTAAATGGAAAATGTCAGCAGAAGTGAGATTACACACTTGTAAGTGTCTTTATCTACGTCTCATTGGCTCGCTCTCTTTCTCTCTTTCTCTTTCTCTCACTGTCTCTCCAAGGCCAAGCAACTAGCGAGGAAAGATGCCGAACTGAAGCATCTGGCTGCATTCTACAAAGAGCAACTGCAGATCATGGAGAATAAGGTAACGTGTGCGCGCACACACGCGCACACACACACACACACACACACACACACACAGATCAGGGGTGTAACCAGCCTACATAAAGGGGAGGATTTGTTTTTCCAAAATGAGCCTTTTCATTACAAGCACGTTGTCACAAAGGTGAGGCGAAATATGCATTCAGCGATCGTATTTTATTAAAGTTTTTAACTCATTCTGCATTCCTGAAGCCGAAATGATAAACAAGAAGAGAGTCAACAACCAGTACCAGACTACTAATTCTATCCAATAGGTAGAAACAAGGAAACAGGCGATAACAAAAGAAGGAACACGCTAATGATACAGCTTGAAATTGCACGCTGCAGGAATGTCAAGACGGTGCAGGAAAGGGCTAGTCTAACAGAACTTGCATACATTACGCTGCAAAACAAGTGAAGCTAATAGAAACTAATAGGTGTGGTGGTGCGCTAAAAACAGCCAGGACCTTTGAACAGCATGGATCTGGATTTTATCCTGATTTTACTCTAGTAAAAAATCAGAAATTTTATAGCAGCATTTATGCAAATGAGCTCATTCCATATGAACCTCCAGTTTTGTTCCTTGTATTTTTAGGTGCTTTATGATTTAAGATGGCTGTCACGTCAAAAATCGGGATTGTTAGCAAACATTGCCAAGTTCAACACTCATAAACCACATGCGTCACTCATTAAATACAGTAATCTTCGTCTGTTCTGCTTAGTTAGTGATCGCTGACTCTGTGTATTCCTGCTATATTTCAGATCGCACAGTATTTGCACTTTTTGATGTTGTATGCCATTCTTGAGCAAGCAGCACGTCATTCCCATGTATACGAGCTGTATGGAGGACTGACTATAAAAACATTTGACTTGAATTTACCCACTTGTTGCCAAAAGGAGTTTGGCGAGACAAACACTCTTACACTGGAACATTTTGGCTAAAATGAATTTCAGACCTCCTGAAGTGGTTTGAGTGATCAGAATTAAATGCAGCACGGTTGCATTTTTCATTTTATTATGTACACGATTTCTGTCTGGATATAATCCTGCTCCTAAAGATGTGTGACATGACAAAGTACAGTCTTGTATGATTGAGCTGGTGAGCTAACCACCTGTCAACAGCTAATATAGAGCTCCTGAACTAGCAAGCAAACTGTTTTTGAAATCTCTCACCTCCCCCATGATCGTAAGCTGGTAATACAGAACAGCTGCTTTATACTGTGGGGAAAATAAATCTAACCGGCTAAGTTTTCCTTTCTGCTGCTCTCTGTGACCTGGCATGTGGTCAATGTTCTTTATGCTGTCTGCTAGTTTTTAACAACATCACCACAGAAACCAAATCACCTGACTCTACATACTTGTAATAATAATCGGTTCTTTGCTCGTGTTTTCTTTTAACGATTCATTGTATGGAATGATAAAAAAACAAAGCTATTTTAGTCGCTAAATCATACTCGTACATTGGTACATAAGCGCAACATACTTGCTTACGTTCTTATATCCTTCATGTGCCTACAAATGTAAACGCACGTGTAGAAACACGAGAAAGTCTTGCTTTATTTCTAATTTGACACCTAATAACATAATCAACATTCTGCATCCTACATCCTGTTTTAATATCCTTGCCCTAAATGTGATGTAGAAAAGAGTTGGGTATAATAAGTCATGATACCTGAAGACATTTTTTGCAATAAACCAATGTTTCTTAACAACTGTGTGAAACATTTTTTAGCTATTAAAACTGAAAAAGAGGAAATGGAGGGCAAACTGTTTGAAATTCTTACCATTTTAAAGATTCTTCATGAAATTTTAACATCAAGTAACCGGTTTCCAGCCAGAGTTTGTTTATTTATTTATTTTTGTATTTATTTATTTATTTATTTATTATTTATATTTAGGTAAAAATCACTTATTGGAAGATGGTGAGCTCAAATCACAGCACCACCAAGCTGCCACTATTGGGCCCTTGAGCAAGACCCTCAACCTTCAACTGTTCAGTTGTATAAATGTAATAAATATAAGTTGTTCTTTTTAACCTTTTTAAATTACCACACAAACGTGTAGATGGAAAAGATTTTAGAAGATAAGCTTTTATCTGTGTACCAGCTTGTTTTTGTGACGGGGACATTCGTAACAGTGCAAGAGTTCATTTTAATATTCTGTATTGCTATGCTGGAAGCCAGGCTATAGGAGCTGTGCTCGAGGATCTACTTTGTAATTATATCTTGCCAAGCTACAGGCTGCTCAACTGATACAGTAGCAAGCTACCAGATACAGAAAAAAGGTATGAAGCTACTTGAAGAAACTGAGGAAAATTCACAGTGAAAATCTACAGTGTTTACTGTATTGTGCCGTTATGTTATAGCACAAATTAATGCGCACATCTTATACAGAGTGAGCTTTTAAAGGAGATTTTATTTTTCTGTTTAGAAACGAGTCTTTGTAAGAAGCAGCTAACTGAAAAACAGCAACGATGCCAAAAAAGCAATGGACTGCTTGTTTCCTGAAAAGTCTAGCTACATTTATTAAGGTTTAAGGGTCACGAGAGTACAGGAATCAGTATAAAACCCATATGAATTATGGGTATTTGCTCCAATATGGATAATTGTTATATAATAATGTTTGATGCTTTTTTGAGGTTATGTTCTGTTGAGTTATTTTGATAATTCACTGGTTCATCATATTAATGCAACAGACAATACTCGATCTTGATCGCTATCCCTATCACTTATTGACTTAAGCTAGGTAATCAAGAACAATAACAACAAAAATATAGCAGTGATGTATAACTTTAAACCAGTCTTACATGTTATCAATATTCTCATTTTCAGTGCCACCGAGACTCTTTCATGCTCACGATCATTGATAAATGCAGCCATGGATGTTTGATTGTCTTTTTTCATCCTCTTTAGCTGCAATGAGACACTGTTTTTCAGTCCTTCCAGGAATTCCAGGATTTTCTTTCTTTGTATTTCGTGGTTGTTTCGGCCAAAGGTGTTTGATTTTTCTGCAGCTTTTTTAAAATTGTGAAATTTGTTTGTGGCAAACTACTTGAATTGGCAAAACTACAAGCACAGGATTCTTCTTTTAAACTCCTACCAGTGATAACAGACAGTTAATTTCTTTCTAATGTAGCTGTACTCAGGTTTGCTGCACGTGAATGAAAGACAGCAGGTCTTGCCCCAAATCTGCAGAAAATCTGCTGTAATTTTGAAAAATCGCAAGCTCCTTTAAATATCATAGAGTTTGCTTGATTTTGTGTTATTTTCCAAGATCACAGAATCATAGAATCCCTCCAGGATTCTGCTTATTCTCCAGACAGGTCCATGTGAACTGATGTGCACCTCTGTGCTTTCTAGACTGATTAAAAATATCGAACAGGGTTTGACCACATTGATTTGTTTGATTCGAATAATATTGATTTGGTTAGGGGAAAAAGAAAAGGTAGACTAGTGCTTTTGTCATGCTCCACTGCTACTTGGTGAAACAAGTAGCTGGTTACTGCAGAAGCATCATTATTTTGTGTAAATAGTAGTGGAAATACTCCAACGCTGAGTTACAGGATAATCTTATCTAACTATTTATGACGTCATGTTCACAATATTATAACCCGGCCGTACATCCTTTTGGTAGTTAACCATTTGTGTTAAAATGGCTATATATTTTAAATAAATATTATGTGCCATCTTATGTATGTTGCTGATAACAGGTATTCATGTTTTATATGTGTGTAGAGAAGCTTGCACTCATCCACCACTTTATAATGAAGACCTGTACACCTGCTCCTTCATGCAATTATCCATATCCGTTGCATAAAATCAAGCAGATAAAGGTCAATATACAAGATGCATGTACAAACATCAGCATAGAGGAGAAAATGTAACCTCAGTGACATGGGTGTTGGTGCCAGACAAGCTGGGTTTTTTTTTCTCCAAACCACTGATCTGCTGGGATTTTACACACAACAATCTCTAGAGATTACACCGAATGTTGCCAAAAAACAAAAAAAATAGAGAAGGCTTTTTTTTCAGAGTTCAGAAGAGAATGGTTGCACTACTTTGAGCTGAGAGAAAGGCTACAGTAACTCGGATAACCACTCTGTACAGTTGTGGTGGTTTGAGAATATGTTACACAACATGTTGAACCTTGAGGTGGACTTGCTAAAACAGGAGAAATCCACATCGGGTTTCACTCCTCTCAGTCAAGTGCAGGTATCTGAAAGTACTGTAGAGCTTAACTAAGCTGGACATATGAAGATTGGAAAAACAGTGCTTGGCCTTTTCCAATCTATCTGGATAATTGCATGAATGTGCAGGTGTATAGTCATTCCTGATAAAGTGGTCAGTGAGTGCGTATGTATAGAGAGAGAAGAAAAAGCCATGATGACAGATTACATGGTGTCTTCTGAGGATGTAGTAAAATTTCCCATATATTCAGAGAGACTAATATCTTAGCCATCCAAGCTTGTGAGTAAAAGTCTTTTTTTCTTTTAAATGATCATTTATTACTTTTCTGCCCTATGGCTCTCAGTGCCATGGCCTGGGTTTGATTCTAAGGCTGTTAACCAATCCAGCCACTGAGGGGTTAACTCTTAGTGCCAGTCCCAAGCCCAGATAAAACAGGAGAGTTGCATCAGGAAGGGCATCCTGTGTAAAACCTGTGCCAGAATCAAATATGCGGATCGGATGATCCTCTGTGGCGACCCTGAACATTGAACAGCCGAAGGACAACAGCAACACCAACTCTTCTGCCCTTCCTTACCATTATCCAGCTGTTTGGATTTGATGAGGCACTGCTTCACCAGTGCTTAAAAAACACTGCATAGCGGCACTCCTCCAAGGAGAAATGTTTAAGAAGACCTTTTTAGACTGGCCTGACCGGTGTGTTTTCTATTTGGTTGCGTTTGTACATGTGCGGCTGTGCGAAAGCCGGTTGTGGACGTAATCCAATTTGCTCCACTTTGAGGTGCTGTGCTTATCAGTCTTGCTTTACAGAGCGCGGTCCTCGAATAAATACAACCGGAGTCCGAGATGGCGAGAGATGACTCCTGTTGTGCTTTCAAGAAATTAGGGCTACATAGTGTTTAATGAGTCAGCGGCTGAAAGCCACCGCAGTGATGTTGTTACGAAAGCACCCTTTCAGCGACTCTGAGTAAAAGCTCTGACCTTGAGCTGAAGATGTACTTTGTCAACACCCACGTCCTTCGTGCCACTATGAACTTGAAGCGAGAGAGCGAACTGCAGCAGGAGGGAGCGGTGGAGAGAGAAAAAAAGAAATCAAGTTAGAGAATGTAAAATAAAAGTGATGCTGTCAGTGCTGGAAGTGGCGAAGGGTCCCTGTGCCAGCGTTACTTCTGGGTCCTATAAATTCGCCTCTCCAATTTAAATCTAGACTGGAATGCGCACACTTTCAAACACTGACAAACAAACAGTACATACTAGCTACTTTTACATGAAGGATATTAATCTGTTAATAATCAGCCTGATGGATTAGTTAGAAAAAGAATTCATATAGATACCATGGCAGGAATCCAGTAAAGCCATAGAGGACAAGCTGAATGAAATTTCTTCTGGATAGAATGAACTTCTTTTTTGGTTTTTTTTGGTCTTTATTGGTTTTCTTTTTTCCATTGTCTTTACCATTTATCCGATCTATTCTCGGGTCACGGGGAGCCTGTGTCTATCATGGGCGTCATCGGGCATCAAGGCAGGATACACCCTGGACAGAGTGCCAACCCATCACAGGGCACACACACACTCTCATTCACTCACGCAATCGCACACTACGGACAATTTAGAGATGCCAATCAACCTACAATGCATGTCTTTGGACCGGGGGAGGAAACCGGAGTACCCGGAGGAAACCCCTGAGGCACGGGGAGAACACGCAAACTCCACACACACGGCGGAAGCGGGAATCGAACCCTCAACCCTGGAGGTGTGAGGCAAATTGTGCTAACCACCAAGCCACCGTGCCCCCCCGGTTTTCTTATTAATGTAATATAATATATCTTTTAAATAGTTGAGGGTATCAGAACCGTGGACATGCTCTGTGTATGTGCAGTTGAGACTTCAGAAGCTTATATGCTTTGTATTGGTCAGGGCTGCAGTGTATGAGAGTGAGAGGCGGGAATACACCCTGGATGGGATGCCAGTCCATCACAGAGCATCAAGCACATGCATGTTAACACACTCATTCACACCTAGGGGCAGTTTAAAATCAGGTAGAGTGTACACAGAAACTCCACATGGACAACTAACCCAAGCTTTGGATAGAACCAGGGACCCTGGAGCTGTGAGGCAGCATTGCCCGTCACCACAATCTGGGGGGGGGGGGAAACCCTCTTTCTGTTAAATTCTATTAAAAGATAGGTGTGAGGTTGGATTCATAGTTGAATGGAAAAAAGGGATATTTCTTTGCAGCTATCCCCAGATAATGGCTTTTAATGTTTTTTAATATGAGAAGATAAGTAATGAATAATGTGTGCATGTTGTCAAGCAAATATCAAATACCAGGCAACTTTCCTGCAGTCACAAATACTTCTTGCTGTCCTTTTAATAAAGCTGAAACAGAAATCATTTAAAACTTGTTAAGAACACAGCAGCTAAAAAGCTGTGATTAAACAGCTACAAAGCTGAGCACTCTGACTGGACTGGAGCTCCTCTCTGTTGCCTCGGTAACGCTGCCTCACGCTTGGCGTATGCGTGTATGATGTGGATATAACCAGCCATTGTTTACTGACTGTCCAGTTTATGATGCATATAAAACATTTTACTCACAATCCTCAATCCCAATGAATTCATTTCAGTTTCTAAAAATATTTCTATGCAAATACATCCATAGAAAAACAACTGTAACAAAGATAGATAGGATGAGATACCAGACAACATACCACAGTAATCACAGCTGTGCAGGTTTTAGATCAGAAGTCTTTAAATAAACAACACGGACAAATGATGGTAGTAACACCTACTACAGGAGATGACATGTTTTTGCTATGGCCATTGAGCACAAAACCTAGTTACTGAATAACAAAGAGGCTTCATTTGAACAAAGTAGTAATGCATTTCCTCTACCAGGAATAATATTTTTCTCACATGCAATATTATTAATATTTATAACGATCAACACGGAAAAGGAGAGCAATCAGCACAAATGATTTCCACTATAAACATGGCCTAACACTTCCTACAGCAATTACTAAATAATTCACAGAGATTAAAATTATGACATTAATTACTTTTTAACACCACAATACCTAAATAGCAAGCTAATGGTCAGCTTTGGAAAAACAAAACAAAAAAAGCACAGCTCTATGAGCTCTGTAAACTATGGTTGTGCTAGCTAACTAGCAAGTGCATGACTAGCTAACCTTCTATTTCTGGTATCCAAGCTTACTAACCTCGCATTCAGGTCGTCAGCGTGATTCTTGGCAGTTTTGTTCATTCTTCTTTGCGCTTTTCGGTATGTTTCATATGGTGCTGAGACTACCTGTCATCTGTAAAGAAAACATGGAAATGATGGATGATGGAAAACCTGTAGAATTTGTTAGAAAAAATATCCTTGAGTCACTGAACTGCCAAGAAAACATTGTTCATTTTCTCCTTGTTTTGTGATATAGGCATGAATGATTTTCAAACTGATGCATTGATATTAACCTTAACAAACACAGTGCTTTGCGTGTATCAATTACTCTTGCTTTACACTCACGTTATTTCCAAAAAATGCTAACATGGGCTTTAAGTGTTTCATTTCCATTTCAGTGGTGCAGCGTGTTAGTCCCTTTACTCCTTCATTAATCTTCATTTATAACGTCGAACACCCCTAATGCTGTGATTTTTACATAAAATATTGACTTGATAGATATAGCTGAGGCATTTGCCTAGTTATAATTGTATTAGTTAGAAATCACAGGATAAAATTGACGTTGCACATAAACCCGTTCCCTAAAAATCCCAACATAAGCGCAGTGGAAAAAAAGACCAGAGATTAGTTCAGCTTATGGCCATCCTTCTGTAATGTGTCTTTCTTCTGCCAGCTTGAGAGCCGGTTAGCTGTTAAACATTATATGAAGCTGAGTTCTTTTCCTCTGTATACGTCTGTGTAAATATTGTACACACAGATGCAGTGTGAGGTGGTGTATTCACTATATACCAGTGCTAGTTTATTGTGCTGAGACTGAAGAGAAAAGCAGGAGAAAATGGCTGCAACTAAACTGCCATTAAATGTATGCTACCCCTGCTATTCTTATTTCTCCTTCTACTACCTCCCCAGCTACTAGTACTCATACCCTTACTCCTACTCCTATTTCTACTATTACTACATCTACTGATTATTATTAATGCTAATAATGTAATTAATAATTACTCCTAATATGTCTACTCCTACTGTTACTATAACTATTACTCCTTCTTCTTGTGTTATTATTATAATTACTACTACTATTAATAATATTAATACTAATATTATGTTATATTAATACTTCCTTTTATTACCAGTACTGCTACTCCTCCTATTGTCACTATTTATACTACCTTTAGTAGAATTTCTGCATTTACTACTGGTACTTATTCTATTACTACTATTAATACCACAATTATACTATAATTACTATTGCTATTACTACTCCTATTACAGCTGCTCCTGCTAATTCTACTATTACTATTACTACTGTCTGTAGTCCTATTATTACTGTTAATACTATTATTACTTCTATTAATGCCACTATTAATACTATAATTACAATCGCTATTATTCTCCTATAAGCTGCTACTACTGTTATTGATACCATTACAGCTCCTGTTATTACTTTTACTGCTGCTACTCCTTTTTATATCATTAATACTGCTATTACTTCTGCCTATACTCTATTACTATTATGACTATTATTAATATTTCTAATACTGCTCCTTCTACTATTATTCATACTACTATTGCTAATATTTACACTGTTAGTGCTACTATTACTGGTACTCCTACTGCTAATGTTTATTACTATTATTATTATTATTATTATAAAAAATGTATTCTATGGCATTATTTTTTGGAAGGTTTGAATGTATAGATATGTGTAGTCTTTTTGTCTGTGTTGATTTTTAAGGACAAATGTCTTTAATAAACTATGTTTCAGGATAGAATAATGCATATAAAAATTTGAGCTGCTTGTAGGCAGGCTTCTTTGACAGATATGCGGCAACCAATATAACAATATATCTGCTGATATTTTCCTGCTTTCTTTGAAGCCATGAATGTAATATGTTTCATTGTTTTTGATGGAGTAGGATTTTATTGTAGTCAGTGTTAGCCTTCACTTAATTCCTGAGAGACAGAGGGTGCGAGCTTGTCCTGAAGTGTGTTTTGCAGTACTAGAGTGAAATGGAGCAGAGATATTGGCTGCTGAGAGTCACCAGGGCTGCCGCTCTATTTGCGCAGTGAATGAGCTTCGACTTGCGCAGCTGAATTGTTTCGGCTTTATTTCTTTTCTTCTTTTTTTTTTATCCCCTCTCTCTGCTTCATTCCTCCGCACCTTCATAACTGCTGTTCCCGTGCTCCCTTATCACCCTGTGGCATTCTGGGTATTTAACATGTGAGTAAACCATTTAAACGCTACAGTTAGCATTACGGAGAGAGAGAGAGAGAGAGATTGGAACTAGAAACAAGAATGACCCCAGCATTTCTACTCAAAAGACAGTGAATCCTCCTTTTTTCTTAAGTTATGCAGCAATTAAGCCTAAATTCAGTGGTTCAGAATATTTTTCTTTTTCCCCCCTTTTGGAGTGTAACGTTTTACTTTACTGCAGTAGAGGTTACACATTGGACCAATAATTCCAATTTTTTTTTTTGTGGTACTTTCTCTTTTATATCGCAGTTTGACATGATTTGTGGTTGTGCAATTCTCTACAGTCCTGCAAAAAAGCTTCATCTCTTCTCTCCCATACACACATATAACTCATAGCTTTGTGAAGGTACATAACATTTTGACAGCAGCTTTTCTCTGAATTTGAGTCCACTTAGACCCAGACAGACACCCTCTGGTCTATTTACCTCAGCACACTCTGCATTCTGTACCAGCACATGCGAACACACACACACACACACAGACACACACACACACACAGACAGACACTCAGTTAACCACTCTCAATCCCTCATTTGCACTTTCACTCAGTCATAGTTACACATGAAGACGCATGCATACGCACACACAATACAGGTGCGAACGCTGATACACTCCCCTGCTTACACAACCAAACAGAAACATATGAAAAGACACTTTTTTTTTTTAAAGTCTTTCATTTTCTCTCTCTTTCCATCCCTCGCTCTATTGAGGCGAGCCCTTTAATCTCCTCTCAGTTGATGCGTGTGTGTCGCGCAGTTGTGTATGTGTGCGCTTTTGCAAAAAGTGTTTTGATCGACAGCTCAAACACAGGCTTTTTAAGATTCAGCGTACACACACTAATCCGGCACTCTCTTTGTTAAGTTCTGCCATAGAGAGTAATCCTGAGTGAGCTGCAGATATACACACACACACACAGACACACACTCATAGACACACACATACTTAATCTTACTGGTCTCCTCTGTGCCATCACTGTGTTTCCAAAAAGAGGTGTGTGTGCATGTGTGTGTGTGTGTGTGTGTGTCCATGCATTCATGTACTTGTCACCACTTTTCAAATCGCTGTCTTAAGCACTTGCGCGTTTGTAAGCAGCGGTAATCAAAACAGCCTCAAAGGCTTATCTCTGGAGGAGGAGGCTTTGGGCGACGGGTTGTCGCAGTGATATCCAACCCAGCAAGAGAGACTTTACCTGGGCAAGAGAAGTGAAGGACTACCCCTCTAACCCTCCACCTCTATCCATACCCTCAGTTTAAGCTCCAAATCCGCAGCGCTCCTCTCCATTGCCCATTCATTTATTCCTAAGCTTCTGGGAGAGATAGCGTTATGCTCTCATTCCTTATTCCACTTTTGTGAATAGCATTGTGTGTTTTTATTTTATCTGACACAAACATTGTGGAAAGCTTTGGGTGAAGGTACCTCAAACAGACCTAACCACTTCATATGCACTGACAACATTTAATTAAAGAGATGCACAGGCAATACGCAACAGTAGGCTTTGTGGTACGTATGATATTGTAGTCTTGAGAGTGCAGAAAACGTATACAGAAACATAAGCAGCTTCAAAGGTGCAGGTTTTTGACTTTAATTACAAAGAACAGAGCCGCATTGGAGAGAGCCAGGGTCAAGAGGAAGATGGATAGAAGTAGGAGGAGAGAAATATATAAAGGAGTACATACCGTGGAAGTGGAATTTTTTTTTTAATAGTTTTTTTCATATTTCTTCCCTCCAAGACTAAAAGGTCAGAGTGGAGGATTACAGGAGCTCAGTGAGCGTGACATGTTAAAATGAACATCCTCCTGTTGAGAGTTCTAGGATTTTAATGGTGAGATTTTGCATGATGGCTTCTGATTCCAACACTTTTCCCACTCTCTTTCTGCAATTATTCATTTCCGTCCATTGCTCTTTCCGTATTCCGACTGGGAATAATGGCTGTAATTATCCTGCCAAATGAAACCGCCCCAGCCGTTTGAACCCTCGTTTGGGATTACCAACGAGATTGAGATTTTAATGCCACTGTGCTAAATGATTTGTGGCACACTGACTCTAATTGTTTTATATGCCGCTTGGGACTAAGTCATGGTGAAGCTTTTGTAAATTAAAAATTTAAATCTGTTTAAATTATGATAACTAAAGCTTCTTATCTTAACAGAATGTCTGATTATAGCATTAATATCTCTAAACAGAGATGTTTATTTGTTTGTACTGGATTATGAGCATATAAATAACTAGATGTTATATGAATAAAATAGCATTGATGTTTTTTTGTTTTGTTTTTTTCATTTATATAATCAGCTCCAGAATTATTGGCTGTCTTGGTAAACATGGGTAAAAAAAAAAAAGTCTTTGTGATTAATTGGCTTAATCTTACAATGGAAATATGAGGGAACTTGTTCCAGATATTTCTGCAATGATCACAGTTGGGGATTTTGAGAACATGGTAGCATTTTGGGGTCACCAAGTCTCCAATTAGTCTCCAGTTAAACGCCCCCTCCATGCCAACAATATGTTTCAAAGGTGTGTCAGAAGAAAGCATTTTCTTTCATCTATCCACAAAAGTAAATGCCTGGAGTTTGCTAGATAGCAAAGATTAGAGTGTTTTCAGAAGCAGACACCCAAGGTGGATTTGGTGTAAGAAGAAGCATGGTTCTACAGAACCCTAATCCCAAATGTTAAGTATGGCTGAGGATCTGTGATGATGTGGGGCTCCTGTTTTTCCTCCTGGGAACATTGTTAGGATACATAGACTTATGGAAAGAACAAGGATACATTAATTGAAAATCTGGCTTCATCTGCCAAGAAGCTACAACTGGGTCATGGTTAGATCTTCAAGCAAGACAGTGATGTAAAACGTGTTAGAATCCACTAAAAATGGTTCAGTGAATATAGAATGAAGCTTGAAAGCCAAACCCAGTTCTCTGACCTGAACCTAAATTGTAAACTTATAGGGTGAGGTTTTCTCCACCAGAGAAGGCCCCAATCTCTGATGGATCTGAAGACATCATGACAACATCTCTCTGTTTTCCCCAGGCATTATAGTAGAAGACTCGGTGCTCATATGCTGGTAAAGGGAGGTTTCACAAAGTACCAAATGCCAGGGTGCCAATAATTGTGATCCACATAGTTTCAATTAAGAAACATGATATTTTGAGGTCATTAATTAAAAATGATTCAGAACAACCTGTACGATGCTCTAGTCTTTATATCTTAGTCCATCTTTCTTTCAGACAAAATCCATTTTGTCTGTTTTTCGCTCCCCTCTGCATCATTCTCACTTCATCCTCTCTCTCTCTCTCTCTCTCTCTCTCTCTCTCTCCCCTTTTCTCTCTGTCTCACCCTTTCTCTCAATAATTGCAGTTTGAATGCCACTGCTTGTCTCACTGAATAAAATTTAACTGCGCCTCACAAAGTCTGTTCCACCAAACTGATGAGCTGATGGAGGTGTAAATGCACTTTAATGGCTTTGTTTAACCATGGCCTTCTGCATCAGAGAAACGTAGCCTCCTCTGCCATCAAGACGGGAGAGGCATCACTGCCAAAACATCTAAAAAAGTTATATTAATAACCATAACTTGTACATTAGAAATTTGATCGAGCATCTAGGAAACAAAACAAGTGAAATTGATTTTTTTCTTCTTCTAATAGAATAAAGAGTACTACCAGCAGACAGCCCAGATGTACAATGAGGCAGCAACTCAAGCTTGTACCAACATCAAGTAAGTACATTAAGAACTCTTACCCAGTCTTGTGGAATACATGGAGACACTTGTTTCCGAACTTGGGCTAGGGTTAGCCTTGTTGCTGCTCTTACTCCCATACAAGTTTATATAGAGCAGAGAAATTGCTAAACTGTTCCAGGCACAGGGATGGAAACCACTAATCTAAGATTAATTATGTTTATTAACAAGCATTACATTATTGTTATTTTAATTACATTTTAATTGTAGTTTCAGGCATAGTGCAGTAGTAGCTCAGTAGAGTTCAAAACCCAGCACTACTAAGCTGCTACTGCTGGGCCCTTCAGTAAGGCCCTTAATCTTCAGCTGCTCAGTTATAGGAATGAGATGCATGTAACTTGCTTTGGATGAGTTTGCACTTCTTTTTGGGAATTTACCTTTACACGTATCTAGAATAATGCTGTTCAAAACCTTTACACTAGTTTAGAATAAGTACATACCCAACCTTAATATTTAAAACTCGCAGTTCTAACCTTTATATTTATAATATTTATAATAATGACATAGAAAAAATCTTGTAACGAGAAAAAACAGCATTCACAACCATTACACTCGTAATCTTGACTAAAGATAAATAGTGCTTTACTCTCATAATCTAGAATAAAATAAATAATAACCTTAATATCCTTTTTAATTAATCTGGAATATGTGTTCTAAAAGCTAGGGGTGTTACTATACACTACTTGACTTGATATATATATATATATATATATATATATATATCGTATATATAATGTGCACCGCTTTGCTGGTAAGTGTAGCTTGACTTTTCAGTGTTTGTTCTTGGAAAGTTCACCACGGAGCACACATGCATGTCTGATTTGCTGTTTCAAAACTAGCTGATTTAAAAAATGCAACGCTGGCAACCCTCAAGGTGTAAATCTCAAGGGGTGTGGGGGGTGCTTGAAACATGGAGCACTTGATTTCACATTTTTCTGTAAGCTAAAGTCACGCAGCCAAAAGCACAAGTGTTATGTTTCTTTAAAGCCCTGTAGCCTCTTCTGAGTCGAGGTAAAAAGGAAGTTTCAGTGGTGGGAGGGTGGGCTTGATTAAGTTTAAAGGTTTATTACACCTCATGTAGAATAAACGCTATTTTATGGCAAATAGCCGACTTTGTTACGCAGTCTGTTGGAAGTATGGTTCGATATGCAAACATATTGAGATCGATATGATATGCTGTCATTGCGGCGCTAGTAAGAACCCTTACGCTTATAATCTATAATAAGTCGACTAAGAATCCTTACACTTATAATCTATAATAAGTGCACTAAGAACCCTTGCACTCATGATTCACGAGGCACATCTGAGCAGAGAAATGAAGACGATGCCCTTTGATGAGAATTTTAATTAACACTGACATAAATGTCTGCTGTAGCCAGATGTTCAGTGAAGTTCTGAGTGCGTTTCCTCTGAGGATCTTTCTTCTCTTCTTCCTCATGTCTTTTGCTTTGCTTTTCTTCCCTCTCCCACACTCACACACTCAACATTAAAGGGCATTTGATTGAAATGACATTTGAAGTAGCAATCAGTCAAACTGAGAATGAGCTAAGACGATAAACTGAGAACTAGCTAACACTTTCTAAATGTGTTGGTTGCTATGACATTCCTTGAAAAATTCTCTATATTTGTAACTCTGTGTGTGTGCGTTTGTGTGGTCGTGTGTTTGTGTGTGCAAGCTGTGTGTGTAGCACAATAGTTTCCTGGTCAGTAGAGAGATGGATAACTGAAGCCAATTAGGCTGCACATACTCTGCTCTCTCTTTGCACCAGCACATTCATTACAGCAGACAGGGCTGTCCATTTCACACATGCACACACGGATATGAAAGTGCTTTTCGCCCTTTTCTTTTTCTCAGCCTCCACACTGGACGTCATTTTTACTCTCCGTCTCTCCATCTTTGTCCAAGCTGTTGTCTCTCCTGGTTTTTTCTATTTTTATTT
This sequence comes from Hemibagrus guttatus, assembly GCA_033459395.1. Classification (NCBI taxonomy): domain Eukaryota; kingdom Metazoa; phylum Chordata; class Actinopteri; order Siluriformes; family Bagridae; genus Hemibagrus; species Hemibagrus guttatus. The sequence goes on from JAUCMX010000001.1 coordinate 16,932,821, forward strand.
TATTTTTTTTATCTGTTGTGCTTCCTTTGTCCAACTCTGTCCCTGATATCTTCATCCACTGTCCAGCCACTCAGATAGCGTGAGAGAATAATGAATGACGCCCTTCATCAGGGTGTGGCATTGCTTATCTTGTGTCAAGGCGCAGCTGGTCGCAGTAAGCCTGTTGTATCAGCTCAGACTCTAATCAAGTCTCTCTGTGCCAATAGCGAATGAATGGTGTATTTATCAAATCTAGCAGGTATCTGCTCTCTCAGTCTCACCACCTGCCCGACTGGACAGGCTACAGTGAATGTGGAAAAACATCAGAGAAATATGGAGTGGTGTAGCAATGTGTGACAGGCCTTTATAAAAAGCTGTGCATGGTGCATATGAGCTGCTTTAAAGGCTTAGGGTGCCCAGGTGGTGGCTTATGGAGCAAAGAACAGTTTGTCTATGTACTGACTGATGCATGTGAGGTGCCCTAAAGGCCACATGTTCAGCACATAAGCTGCCCTAAAGACTGGGGATGATGCATCTAGGTTGTCTAAAACCTTGCTATGGCTCAGTTTAGTTTGTAGCATCTAAGAGGCCCTGTAGGCTGAGTGCGGCACATGATAGCTGTTTGATTCAAATAAGCTGATATAAAGGCTGAGACATGATATACTTGTACTGCCCTTAAGGCTGCATGTGAGGTGCCTAAGCTGTCCTAAGGGCTGGGGGCGATATACTTTCAGCCATGAACTCTTGGTTTGAACACCTGATGCATATGGCAGACAAAATTGGATATACTTGGATTTTCCATAATGCGAAGTTCACAGTATAGACTCATTCACTATCAATGAATGATCTATGGCTCTGATCTATTTTTGTAGGGACATTGAATTTACATTTTTACGCCCCTGAGTGTGATGCTGAATAAAATTATATGTGATTGGTTACTATACATGTCAGTCAGATGCCCTCCTAGGTGGTCCTTGGCCAGTAAAAGCTGCTACACTATATTGCCAAAAGTTTTGGGACACCCCTCTAAATCATTGAAATCAGGGGTTGGGCTCAGCCCCTTAGTTCCAGTGAAAGGAACTCTTAATGCTTCAGCATACCAAGACATTTTGGATTTTATGCTCCCAACTTTGTGGGAACAGTTTGGGGATGCCCCCTGCCTATTCCAACATGACTGCGCACCAATGAACAAAGCACGGTCCATAAAGACATGGTTGATCGAGTTTGGTGTGGAGGAACTTCACAAAATCCTGACCTCAACCCGATAAAACACAATTGGGATGAATTAGAGCAGAGACTGCGAGCTAGGCCTTCTCGTCCAAAATCAGTGCCTGACTTCACAAATGCGCTTCTAGTGAAATGGTCAAAAACTCCCCTAAACACACTCCTAAACCTTGTGGAAAGCCTTCCCAGCTCCATATTACATTCATGTGTATGTAAAGGAAGACATCCCAGTTTTGGACTGGCTCAGAGTCTCTGCTCTAATTCATCTCAAAGGTGTTCTATCAACAACACCTGAATTCAATGATTTCGAGGGGTGTCCCAAAACGTTTGGCAATATATTGTATGTAGTCTAGATATCTGGCTATGTGAGACATGGGGTGATGTGACTTATGTGCTGCCTTAAAACTTGGATGTAGTGCACATGAACTGCCTAGTTTACATAAGCTGCCCTAAAGGCAGTACGCAAGCGTATATGGGTTTTCACTAGGATGAATGCAGTCGATATTTTATGTTCATTCATTTAGCACTTCAGCAATATTCGCTATGTCTGATGATATTTAATTCTCTTCTGATCAGCAGGGCGAGCAGGCATACTAACTCTAGCAGTATTTAGCCAACTCATTTCCCCTCAAGTCCAAATCAAGCGTACAAGCCTTATTGATTTAAAAATGAAGCCTTTTAAGAAGAAGTGTTTGGGTGTGTTGCCGTGACATCCATTTAAACAAACTCACTTTTTGCAGGTAATGTAAGGAAAAAGTTAACCAAAGAGAAAATAGAGAAACGTGTCAGTAAAAGAAAGTTCAGCTAAAAAGTGCACTCAGAATTTCATTCTAAACTAAATTTTGGATGCCATTGAAAACCGCAGTGCTGCATTGCATTGTGGATTGTGCAGTTCAGCTTATATCCACTGTCTCAGATAGCAAAACTGGTCTGTTATTACTTGCATTTGAGCTTGTTGAAAGCTCTTCTCTTTTTTTTTTTTTAAAGAGTTTTTAGTTTGATGTTATTCTTAGTCCATGATCTAGCGAACCACCATCAGGATGAATTTACTGAGAGAGACGTCAAAGCACTTCTATAAGTTGCTTTGTATAATAGCGTCTGCCAAATGCTGTAAACGTAAACGTACAAATAAATCCTCAATCAATACGCTGGCACCTGAATTGTTAAACACATCACAAGCTTCATGTTTAATGCGTTTCAGGGTGGAGTTTTCCTCTAATATTATACCTCCACCAAATTGGGTTGCACCACTATGAATGGTAAAATAGGATTTTGAGAAGCATTAAATGAAATTTGGGTAACAAGCCTAGTTGTGTAACAACCCCGACTGTCTGCACAGACATGTTTATTTCTGAAAAGCAATATCTGGATGAGCAGAGCTACTCAGACTGCTTTAAAGAGTTGCAGTAGGCTGTAGTTTGAAACTGTTATATCATGTAAAAGAAACAATTACTCACAAAGCTAACTTACATTACATGTCACAGTCTGAGTCTCATAAAACTGACGCAAAGTCGAGATTCTAGTCATAGATGAGCATGTCTTAACTATAGTTACAAGCCTTAACATCTTTGTCTTAAGTCTATGCTAAAGATTCGAGTACTGCATCAATCCTCTATATTGGACTGTTGCAACAGAGTATTATTATCTCTGTATTTGTACTCCATAACATATTTGTAGGTTTACATTGTTTTTCTGCTTTTTCATTCAGGCCGAAGAACACGGTTCCCATTTGTTCAGAGATGCAGTCTAAGGTGCTGAACTGTTTTCAAGAGAACAGACATCAGACTCTGCTGTGTTCCAGCCTGGCAAAGGAATATATGAACTGCATTAATTCAGCCAAGAAGGTGAGTATGTGTGTGTGTGTGTGTGTGTGTGTGTGTGTGTGTGTGAGAGAGAGAGAGAGACCCCCCCCCCCCCCCCAAATTGTCCCCACAAGGATAGATATATCTGACAGGTTTAACATTATGGGGACTTTTGGCTGTTTCCCACAATAAAATGTTAATTATTTATTCATTTATTTAAAAAACCAAAGCTTTTATTTACATAAAAAACTAAAAGGGCAAAAATGTTTGGTTAATAAATTTGAGGTTAGATGTAAAGTTATATGGAATCCTCAGAAAGTGTGTGTGTGTTAGGGGTAACATTTATATACATATTTATACATATTTGTACTTATTTATATTTAAAATTGATGCTTTTGCCTCATTTCTATGGTGGCTTTTTCCTGCTAAAGTAAAAACCATTTTTGTGCTAATGTGCGAGAGGATATTTGGGCATCGTGAAACATGTTTTGCTAATTTTCACTCAGGATATTAAAATGCAGTGGCTTGTATTATCGTGTGTCTGTGTGTTCAATGCATAAAGCCTTTTATCTGTGTGTACAACACAAAGCTTCTTTTAATACAGACTCACTCATGCATTTTGCAGAACGAAAGGGAACAACAGCTTTCATTAAAGACAGTCTGTGTGTGTGTGTGCGTGTGCACGCACTTATTACACACATCTCAAAGAGTGTGCGGGTAAGCGGTCGAGCCCTTGAGCTCTAATGCTGGCGTGTGGTGTGGCATGATGCCAGCTAGACTGTGTAGGCTGCCAGCAGCTCCCAAACACCAAGAGTCCAATGGTAAAAAGAAACCGGAACATCAGAGCCTAGTCCTAAACAGAAACCACAACATTGACTAATCTGAAGCAAATTGGTTCACCACTCATCTGTCAGTTAGTCATCATAGTCCAGTCCGAGTCTTCAACGGAAACTGTGACTGCTGTATAAAGACCACAAACCTTACATGAAGGTCTTACAAAAATCTCCAAATTACCAGAGCCTGCTCTTTAGAGACACGACAGCTCCCATACTGCAAATGAGCTCTAAAATATCATACTGTGATGTTAAAGAGTAACCAAAACACCAGTGAAAATGCTAAATACAGACCAGAACATTAGAGTGCAGGTCTGAAGGCAGACTAGAACATCAGAATGTTGACACTAGTATCACAATAAAGACACTAGTATACCAGTGAGACCAGAACACCAGTATAGTGATAAAGATGTATAAAGATAAAACACCATCATCTGGTGGCACAGAAAGACCAAGACACTAGTATAGTGCTAAAAAGAGACCAGAATTTCAGAGTTTAATGCTAAAGAGAGACCAGAACACTAGAGTGTAGAAATAAAGAGAGACTGGAACAACAGATTGTAGCAATAAAAAGAGAGACCAGAACACCAGAGTGTAGAGCTAACGAGAGACCAGAACACCAGAGTGTAGTGCTAAAAAGTGACCAGAACACCAGAGTGTAGTGCTAAAAAGTGACCAGAACACCAGAGTGTAGTGCTAAAGAGAGACCAGAACACCAGAGTGTAGTGCTAAAGAGAGACCAGAACACCAGAGTGTAGTGCTAAAAAGCAACCAGAAGACCAGAGTGTAGTGCTAAAGAGAGACCAGAACACCAGAGTGTAGTGCTAAAGAGAGACCAGAACACCAGAGTGTAGATCTAAAAAAGAGACTAGAACACCAGAGTGTAGATATAAAGAAGAGACAGGAACACCGGAGTGTTGAGATGGAGAGACCAGAACACCAGAGTGTAGAAATAAAGAGACACCGGGAACACTGGAGTGTAGCAAAAAGAGAGACCAGAACACTGGATTGTAGTGATAAAGAGAGACTGGGACACCGGAGAAGAGCGATAAAGAGAGACCGGAACACCAGATTGTAGCGAAAAAGAGAGGCCGGAACACAAGAGTGTAGTGCTAAAGAGAGACCTGAACACCAGAGTATAGTGCTAAAGAGAGACCAGAACACCAGAGTGTAAATCTAAAGAAGAGACAGGAACACCGGAGTGTAGATCTAAAGAAGAGACAGGAACACTGGAGTGGGGAGATGGAGAGACCGGAACACCGGAGTGTAGTGATAAAGAGAGACTGGAACACCAGATTGTAGCGAAAAAGAGAGACCGGAACACCAGAGTGTAACGCTAATGAGAGACCATATTACTGTTGTAAAGGCAATAGCTTTAAACTAATACTGTAGATGGTTTAGAACACCAGTGTAATTCTGTAGAGAGATCAGGGATCTTATTAAAATTTCTTGAAGCTGAAAGTAGCCTCAACTGATCAATTAGTACTTTATACATACTGCTTTAGAACACCTAAGCATAGTGGTCGAGTTAAACTTGTATAAACTATTTGAAAATGACTTCTAAAGCAAGCTTAGATTAGATGTCTGCTTAAGACTGAAAAGCTGAGCATAAAAATGTGTTAGAAATGATGAGAGCAGCTTGATTTCCTCCTAGTAAGGTTTAAACATGAAGTATGATAGTCATATCGCCTTAAATAGATCGACCTCACTCCATTACTGTAATATACAGTATTGAATACACACTCGACAAGTGGCCAGTTCTTGACAAGTTGCTTAGAACACCAAAGAAACCAATAATGTTGTTTCATAAAGACCCTGACAAATGAATGATGAATGGTTGATGACGGACATGTTTAAGTTATCAAGGCATTGTGCAGATTAGCATACAAATGCAGGACACCAAATTTCAGCTTGATTAAACGGTTCTTTGGAAGCAGATTGCTTTAAACTTAGCCCAATGGATGATCACAACCCAACCTTTGCATATATTCTCAGACTCCTGAGCTTTGCTTCATGTTTATCTGTAGGACTTTGGTTCCTATGATTATGAGCTAAAAGGTAAAATGTTGCAGTGCTAACATCATGCCAGCTGGACTCTCTTAGCAGAGTATAGGGCAAGTTTCAGTGATCCTGTGCCCATTGTAGTAGCCTTGGATTCATGGTTTTGGCTGGTAGGAGTGGACCCTGATGTGGTCTTCTGCTGTTGTAGCTCATTCATCTCAATGTTCACTAGATTCTCTGTTTAGATTGGTTTTATTTAAGGTAACGTAGACTTCCTGTCAGCTCGAACCAGTCTGTCCATTCTCCTCTGACCCCTCTCATTAGCACAGCATTTCCACCCACAACTGAATCTTCCTGAACAATTGTTTGTTTTTCACACCATTCTGTCTAAACTCTAGGGTCTGTTGTGCATGGACGTATTCAGACCAACTAATCTGACACGAACAATCACCCCGAGGTCGAAGTCACTGAGGTCACATTTTGACATGATTTAATTTATTTCGCTTCTGCCTCATGATTGGCTGATTGTATTTATTGGAAAAAGCGTGCATGTTTTCTTGTTAAAGTAACTTATTTTTTTAACTGATATATCTATCAGATATATTTTAGCTCATAAAATTGTGTTTAAAGATTTCATTCAGGAGTATTACAAACATTCTTTTAGATAAAATTTGATTACAGGCTGAAGTGATTAGGGACACGTAGATGTTTACTACGACACTGTACTTAAATAACTTAATCAAAGGGTGCTATTGACTATATGAAAAAATCACACTTGGCTTAGACATCTTTAACACTGTTTTTACTGCTGTTTGTATGTTGCAAATGTTACAGAAATGGTTTTGCAGGTAGACAGCCTAGGCGAGGTTAAAAGGAAAAAAATGAATGATTATAAAGCATTTCTATGCCATTTTCTTGAAAAACTCTTGTGTTGGTTTTTTTCCTTGCATTCTCGCTCTTGAGATCCAATGAACGGAACAGCCCGATGACCACACGTAGTGTCCGATGTGCTCAATCAGCCGTTAATACAGTGTTTTTTATAGCTGAAGATTTTTCATTACTAATTAAATCTGGAATTAAAAATGAGAAATTTGTCATAACCAGAACTGCCTTTATGAGCTCTACATTATCAATCATTCGCTGTTCCGAGCTTAGAAGAGCCTTTTATTACTCATAATAGTCTGAGACGCTTCTGAAGCACTCCTAAATACTTGATCATTTAGGAGTTCCTTCTTATTCTAAGGTCTAGGTTTTGTGGCACCTAAGAATGACTTTATAAATCCTGGCTCACTGTGTCAGAATCTGTTGCTACTCGAATATTATGACACCCCGACATCAGAGGAAGAGCTAGTTTAACCCAGGGTCATAGTCCTGAAAACATTGAAGGAGCATTGGATATTTGCAAAGAGAGACTAGCCTCCCATCTGCAACTCAGGCTGGTCTAGTAATGGTGCCAAAAAGAGGCTAGTTACAGACACACAGGCATTATTGTTATTGTGATAAGCTATGGAGCGTTCTTTTTTTCCTTGGAAAAAGAGGAAGAGGTGTCATTAAGTGAGTGAGCACAATAAAAAGAGAAGCAGTGCTAAAAAAGACAAGCAGAAGCATAAACACTGAAATGTAATGTGTCTGTGACATTTCCCTTGGCATATTGGGCATATATTTCATGCATATGTGTGGGTGCCTGCCTAGTGATTTTACTCATATATTTAGTGAGGCTGACAGGCATTGTTTAAACCATCCTCTTTATAAGCTGTTGAAATGTTAAGTCTGTCCATGTGAGGCACACAGTCTGTGACATTATCTCACTGTATTATCTCTTCTGGGCTGCCATACGTCCCTCTGCCTTTCTTGTCTTAAGGGTATTTCATCGTGCCTTTCCACTCTGAGCTGCTATAGTGCAGTTTTTTTTATACACCGGATGCTGCTGTTGTGCTCACTTTTAATTTAAATCCCAGGACCAAAGAGAAATGTCAATCCAATGAAGTGTCCCTTATTTTTGTTCGCTTGTTCATCTTTCTTTTATCATTCTGCCTCTGTCGGTCTTTTGATCTTCCTCTCATTCACTCTTGCCCTCTCCACTTCTCTGACTGCTGGGTGATTTTTTTTATTCTGTTTGCTTTGCGTTGTGGGAATGGCCTTTATAAAATGAGCAGGCTTGTTGGGACACGTAGCTGCATGTGAAGCAAATTGTTTGACCAGTTGTCTGTCAGGTAGACATCTTCATTCAGTTCCAGTGACATTAACAGCCGTCATCGCCGTATGAAGACCACAAACCATCTCACACATGGATCCAAAAGCCTAGAGCCTGAACTTTAGGTAGGGAGAATGAGTAAGAGAGAAAGACTTAGAGGAAAAGTTACGTAAAAAAAACAAAAAAAACAACAGAAGAATAATCTGGTGTCAGTGTAGAACGGGGTGATATGACGATGTGATTTTGATATGATAAACTGCTTCACGTCACATTTTTTTGAAAATATTGTAGGTATTGTCAGTATTTTTAAAACATTAACTGATTCACATTAGGCTTTATTTATCAACCTGGATACAAATACATTTATTAGTAAATTGTTCTAAGGAGCAATTACACAAGATATGCAGTATTTCTGAAAATTAGTTTTTCATTTCTTATTAATGACCTGAAAGAAAGAAATCCTAGCTGAAATACTAAGACTAGCTGATCAGTTAGGACAGATACAATTTTTCATTTTAACAGTAGGAAAATGTTAATGGCTGCGTCTCAATCAGCTCCTTAGTTCAGTAGTCAGGACACTGATCAGGATTTGACTATTTTAAGGGCTGTCTCTCTAAGTCGCAAAATCCTTCCAGTGTAATAGAATTTCCTCTCCCTAAAAAAATCCCTCAGTGCGCGGCAAAAAACAAGGAGCTTCTATGTTCTCTTAGGGGAAATGACGTCATATATTCTATTTGTCATAAAGCCTTTTAGCTTGAATAAACAGCAGGCGATCTCTCGGTCAGCTTTAGCTCACATTATGCTTAACAGGTTCTCCTTCAACATTTAGTTGCTTGTAGCTCACATCTATCGACAAAATCAACTAAATATTTTGTAAATCTCTTGAAATTTTCGTTTAGTTTGTATATTTAAAAAAAAAAAATTTTACTAAATGTTTCATGCAAATTCTTTTCTTTTTGTAGATGATGCTTTAATCATTAAACACTTAATCATTTTCATGCATATTGTATTGCAGCGTTACTGGTTTCCAGCCACATGATTATTGCAGCTTTGAATGCATTAAATTAATTCACCTCTCCTTCTGAATGGTCCAGCTGTACTCCAAAAGGTTTAGATGTGATTAAAAACCTGTTTAGACAGGATATATGTGATCATTTCCTCTGTATGACCGTTTTTGTGTTCTGCAGAGAAACCAGTCTGTGGTGTGGTTATTCACAGAGGTCTAGTATTCTCTGCAACTCCTGCCGATATAATGAATTATATCTAGCTCATTTTGACTGAAATGATCGTTTAAGCGCTGTAGGTGTTTTAAATAAATCTCTTAGGTGTTAGGAACTAAAGGGCAACTATGAAGCTGATGCATAGTCATTACATGGCCATTAATTTTGAATTAAGGAATGTTGTACAAATGCAGCTTGGTCCTGTGTGCACTTATGTGGTGCTGTCCCTTAATATCAAAATATCTAGACACACCAGTGAGAGGAACAGAAGGAATAAGAGCTTGAGGAAGCAGGAGAAAGATGGAAGAGGGAGAGCTTTTTGGAATAATCTTACACAGAGGTGCTGGCTGGCAAAGTGGCACTGATATGAGGAAGACAATAAAATACACACACCTGCTTGCGTTTTCTGTCTTTTTCGCAGTGTGCATGCAGTCTTTCACTTTCTGTCTCCTCCTGACAAACACACACACACACACACACACATTCGCTCCATTGGAGTGCTTGATCAGTGTCGTTATAACACAGCATTATTACCCCTCCCACTGAACGGATGACATACCCGCACAGCGCTGCTTACTGATAACGCGCCTTCAACATCTCCGTAGCTACTGCAGAGAGCCTCTAGACAGGCAATAAGTAACAAACACACACACACACACACTCCGCTCAGACAGCAGAATCAGATGAAGCCACTGTTTTTGTCTTTCTTTCAAAGAAATCACATTGTGGTTATCACACTAAATGTGATAAAGCACCAATTCCCATTAGTATCCCTTTAATCAAGAGTGCATCTTCCCTTGCCTCTCACTTCCTGCCATTTTCACTGACAAGGTACCTTATTCTGGAACCATTCCACACTTCTCCACTGCAAAAGAGTAGTTGTAATGAAAATAGATGATGCTGTGAAAAGTTGGCACAAGATTCTTGCAGGATTAGTGTGTGAAAAAACTGTAAACGTTATAGTGAAGTTTATTCTGTACAAGCTTTATGCTGGGGATCATTCTGGCACAGTGGGGGTAGCGTTACCGCCTCCTGGCTCCACAGCATCAGGTTTGAGCTCAGGTTATTATGCATGTGCATGTTTTAAGCATGTTTTCCTGGGTTTCCTTCAGGTTTCCCAAAAACCTGTGTGTACCTGAACTGTCTAGATATATGCGAGATATAAATCAGTGAATGTGTTGCAACAGCAAAAGCTTTCACCCAATCATCAGGAGATTACAAGTTCAAATCTAGGAGCTAAGTTAGCAAAATTGTTAGTGCTTTCTGGGTAGGAGGGACAGCCTTCTCTCTCTTCCTTGTTTTTTATTTTGTTTTTTTTTCTTAGCAGAAGAGGTGAAGTCGATCCTGGATGCAACGTCAACTTTTACCATGTGGCGTTTAACTGACAGCATTTAAAGAATCCATTTCTTTCTTTTTTTGCTGTTCTTTTAAACTCACCGTTATCTCTATTTAGACTGTGTCTAAAAGAAAAAAAAGGCATCTGCTCAAAGACTATATGAACATCACCCCCTTACGCGAGCCTTCTTCAAACTGTAAACACAAAGTTGGACACACACAATTGTATGGCATCTTTGTATGCTGTAGGATTAAGATTTCCTTTCACTGGAACTAAGAGGCCGAAACCTGTTCCAGCATGACACTGCCCCTGTGCACTAAACAAGCTCAATGAAGACATGCTTTGCCAAAGTTGGAGTGGAAGAACTCGAGAGGCATGCCCAGAGCCCTGACCTCAATGTTCACACAGCCATTCACACTTTTTTTTTTTGGCAATTTTGTGTAGCCACTACACCTACTGGCATGTGTGGAAACCGGAGAACCCGGAGGAGAGAAGACATGGAGAACTTGCCAAACTCAGCACAGACTGTAACACGGAGTCAAGATCAAACCGGCTACCCTAGGGCTGTAACTGCACCACTCAGCTCACTGCACCATCGTGCTGCCTCCATATCCTGTAGTGCTGGATAAATTATTTTCATAGGACAGCACTTCTTCTCCAGCCTAGTTCATACATTACACACCTTACACAAGGACCATGTTTAATATGTAATTAATAAACATTCATTCATTCATTGTCTACCGCTTATCCGGACTATTCTCGGGTCGCGGGGAGCCTGTGCCTATCTCAGGCGTCATTGGGCATCAAGGCAGGATACACCCTGGACAGAGTGCCAACCCATCGCAGGGCGCACACACACACACACACTCTCATGCAATCACACACTACAGACAATTTAGAGATGCCAATCAACCTACAATGCATGTCTTTGGATTGGGGGAGGAAACCCCTGAGGCACGGGGAGAACATGCAAACTCCACACACACAGCGGAGGCGGGAATCGAACCCCCAACCCTGGAGGTGTGAGGCAAACGTGCTAACCACTAAGCCCCGTAATAAACATTTCAGTTAGAGGAAATGAATCAACACTGTGCTAGTAGTGTGATGCAGCCTGACCTGACCTGGGGACTGTTGCCATGCCAAAACTGGTCATTTTTTTCCACCAACAATTACAATTCTCTCTTTATTAAAGAACAGCATTTCCCTCTCTCTTCCTTTTAATAAGAAAAAAACATGCAAGTTGTCATGTAATTGAGAAACCCCAAAGCCTTCGATCCTGAAAACTAACAAAAACACAGAGGAACAGCCTAGCCTAACGTCTCCTAACAGAACATGACACTATATAAACAATTACGGGGTTTTCTGTTTAGTTAAAAAAATATTTTCAAATCCATTTATTATTAGGCTTCATGTGGAGTGTCCACCAAACAGGTCTCTCCGAATTAGCTGTTACTATAGAAACAATAACGTATGAAGACGAGTGCATTAGTATAAGCCTGTGATTTGCCCTGCGGCCATCACTACATAGCCATGCTATTATAGAAAATGAACACCACCTGACCAGTCAGAATCAAGAATTTAACAGCGCTGGGGTTTAATATGTATTACAGTGTAGAATTTTGTGTGTGTTTCTCTTGTAGATTCCAATAACTATTTTAAGAGAAGTGCTCAGAGAGCAGTGTATGGTAAGGAAGAGAGTTATGAATGTTAACAGCTGGCTGTTTTTCCTTTGCAGAACATACTGGTCAACCATGGATCGTGAAGACGAAGGTGATGATGACGGGGAGCATGAGGAATACGAGCGACACCATAATTCACCACTAAAATCCAACAGTATAGTTTTTAACGTGCACGTATGAGAGCGATTGTGGAGGACTGCAAGCATTCCTGCAAACACTTTCTTTTGTTTATGTATATATATTAAAGAAATGTTCATGCGCGTGACAGAATTCCCTCTTCAGCTGTGGAATGGGAGGATATTATCTTGGTGCACGTGTGTGTGTGTGTGTGTGTGTGTGTGTGTGTGTTTGCAGAGATGTTGATTTGCTGGGATATAGTTGTCTTGACGGTGGCACATCTCACACAATAAAACATCTGCAACACCAGTCACTCCAGTGCGAGCATTCAGACTCTGTCCTGCTATTTTGGTCGGTCCTCTCTCTCTCTCTCTCTCTCTCTCTCTCTCTCTCTCTCTCTCTCTCTCTCTCTCTCATATATATACACATTCACATTCAGCCTGTATATACTATGGCAGATGCCTAATGTCTTTACTATACATGTGATATCTGTGACAAATACTATTATTTTCTTTGAATCAGAGGGCTAACACACACACTCATGCATGTATACCCATACAGTGTTTTGCGTGATCATACTGTGGACTGACACTCTCTCTCTCTCTCTCTCTCTCTCTCTCTCTCTCTCTCATCTCCAAAGCCAATTATCTTCTGGAATCCTTAATGAACACGCAAAGGTCTGTTCCGCAGTAACCTTGAACACACTATCATCTTACGATGTCTCTCACTCTGTCATTCTCTCCCTCTCGAACACACTCTTCGTCTCACTTGGTTGCTTTTTTCCCCTCTCCCTCTCTCTCTCTCTCTCTCTCTCTCTCTCTCTCTCTCTCTCTCTCTCTCTCTCTCTCTCTCTTCTATTTCTGAGTTCTGCATCTCTCCTCTGTCTAAGGAATGTTCTCCTGTGTAAGAATTTTCAGGTAGCTCCTACAAGCCTTGACACCTCTCGTCATTGTGTGGCGGATGTTGCCATGGTAACAGCGGAGTGTGTGCGTTGTCAGGAGTGGGGTTCAGAGGAAGTGCGATAACCTTTAGCCTCGAAAGTGCAGCTCTCTCACAGTCACCGATTCTTTTTATTAAATGCTGCTTTCTCCTCTCGCTCTCTCTACCTTTCGAAGGTGCCGTCTCTCTTTGTGCCTGCGTTTGGCAGCGAGAGTTTCTCCGATCCGTTTTTTGACCCCAATAAGTCGTGCTTTGCTATGGAGGATTGAATCTCTCCCCATCATAAATGAGAGGAATTGGCCCTTTAGTCCCCTTATGCAGCACCTCCATCTTCTACCAAGTGATGTAGAGAGGAAGCCGTGGCACCGTCGCAGCATGGCGAACACAGCCTTGACCACTAATACAGCTCCATAAAGGCAAAACAAGGAGCTGTCCTTTAACAGTATTAACATAGATTTGTTTTGAACATGTGAGATAAGGCTTACGCTGTACATCTTATTCTTATGGCTGGAAACACTGAAGGCATGAAAGGCAATTTCCTACATTAACTGTTAAGCATTATTATATTTTTGTCAGTTCTTTTAGCACTTCATTCAGTTTCTCCCAGAAGCTGCTATTGATTTTGATAATACAAAAGTAGACTCCTGTAATGAACATTTACACCTCCGTGCTGACTTCTTCCCCATTTGTCTGCATGATCTTGGCATTTTCACAGTAGCTCCAACACGTTCATTATATTTCTTAAGCTCAGCATGAGCGGAGGGCTGGCTAGGAAATCATTTTATCTACACAGCACCGTCTGCATGTAAGTGCACAGTGACATAATTAATATCCTTGATCCATTATTCTGACAATCTTTACTTTAAGATCATCTCTGAAGTTTAATTTCATATCCAGTGTGCTGGATGGAGCCAAAATCAACAAGAACCGTGCAGCCAATTACTTACGGCCTGCACTGTAACTAATTAAGCTACATTAACACATGCTGCTTAATGATGCTTGGTTAATGTTTCGACTGATTTACGAAGATCTCAGGCACTGAACATAAATGTAAATGCGCAGGTCTTTCATGCAGCTCTGAGAGGTGGCCTTCGTGAGCCGTCGTCATGGTAACGGTGGCGCGTCTGATTGGCGAAGACAGCTGGAAGGTAACGGGTCAAAAAATGGGATCTCGCTTTTCTCAATGTGCTTTATTGATCTCCCATTGCACAAAATTACCGCAGCTGCGCGTGTGTGTGATTGTGGGACAGTGTCGAATAGTGATTTGAAAGTGCAGCGGAAATGCATGTGCTGCATGCTGATGCCTCTCAGGCTGTCTCTCTCTTCCTCTCTGCCTCTCTCTGTGCGTGTTGTTGGTTTTACAGTCGTGACCATTCAGTTCTTCTCTTAATAAACCTACCCTTGACAACGTCAGAGGATTCCAAGACGGGGGATGAATGTCGAAACCAGTTTCCTGGAAACAGCTGGTCTATGTATGCACCAGTGATGGCAACATGATGTACTTAATCAGTATGTGAAGGGGAGGTGAGTAGTGAGGTCACAACATAAATATAACACAACCCCCGCTAATCAAGATACTGAGAAGGTGTAGTGCATCCAGGGTTTTTTAACATGAAAGATCTCATCATGAATAAAGCATATGAAAGTCATGAAATTCACATCTGCTGTTACATGAATTTCAACATGAAGGAAAGGAACACGGTGGGTGCATCACTAAGGCTGGTGAGCTACTGCCAGTGGAATTGGCCCTTGAAGAAAAGGACAATTCTCTCTCTCTCTCTTTCTCTCACCATGCAGACTACAGATAACACTTTCTGCCTGAGGGAAAGCAAAGCTCTGAAGTGGAGGACTTATCGTTACATCCTTCTATCAGATAAGCCTGAAGAGAGGGAGACACAGCGAGAGTGTGTGAGAGAAAGGAAAAAGCAGTGAGAGAAAGATGAAAGAAGGAAGGTGCTAAATAACTAAGCATAGCTACAGGTGTGTTTTCATCACATTGCTGCTGCATAAACCAATGCAGAATTGATCCACTCATGTCTCTTACCTGGGCAAAACAAGTACCACTCTGATTAAACTCATATTAACCAGTTTTAATTAAGGATTTTTTACCTGAAGCTGTATCGTCTGCGGATGGTGGATATTGCCACACATGCATGTGTTCATACCGAGGAGCCAGCAGGTGTGTGAGAATGTCAGTAATGAGTGTACCAGCTCACGGCTTAGAGCTGTGAGGCATGTGCCTACAGGCAGGGTGACTATATGCCAATCACTGTGTGTGTCTGTGTGTGTGTGTGTGTGTGCGTGTGCGTGTGCATGTGTGTAGAGGTTGTATAAACATTTCAGGTGCACATCTTGTTTTCTAAGTGCCACTTGACATGGCTCAGGCTATTTGCGACATTGATAGTCACTCTGGACCTGCGCTGCTGTCGGATATGAAAACAGAACCCACACCATATTATAAAGGATCACACCAAAGGAGAGCCAGAGCTATTAGAAGGGTCGGGGGGGAAAGGGATAAAGAATATGTAAAAGTACTAGAGTATTTCGAAGCTCGATGTGGAGCCCCCACTCTACCCTGCAATTAAATAAACAGGAGAAGTGGCCCATGTGGAAAGTGAAGATGAAATGTATTTTTGCTAACACTGGTGAAGAAAGAGGCAAGATCTCAAAGGAAGCTGTCATCAAGGTTATAGTGAAAACTATAAAAACCCAAGAGAGGAGAGGCTTGAGAGCGAGAGAGAGAGAGAGAGAGAGAGAGAGAGAGAGAGAGAGAGAGAGAGAGAGAGAGAGAGAGAGAGAGAGAGATGCAAAGCTAAATGTGTCACACAGTTATTCCAAGTATTTTTGCTTTTACTGAGATGTTAAACGACTGGGTCTCTCAGCACCTTCTAACAGATCAGAAGGACTCTTTGATTCTGTTTGACGATTATGAAAACCATAATAGTCTTCTGCACAGAATCTGAAGTGGCTAAAACACGTTTGAACTGAGAAGGAACGCTGACCTTCATGGACACGGAGGTTCACCCTGAAGCAATTTAATGCCGAAGAGAACACTGAGATTGATCACCGGTCCTGAGAAAACAGTAGGTCTGAGATTAAAATCCTTCTTTTTATTAGCTATCTGAGGGAACTAAACTGTTCAAACTGGATGCTGCAGCTTGATTTGAAGCCTGTTTGAGGCTATAAAAAAAACTCATTATAAAAAAAAAAATCCCTGGATTGATCATGTCATGAGAAAACATTGTCTTTTGTAAAAAACTGACAGCAGCTTTTTGAGAGGATGTTTTAGTCGATGTTGTGAGAATGAAAATTCTAAGAGTGTCGTTCTGATTTGTATTCATATTCAAGGGGATTGTGCATTTTTTGGGTAGAAACTCTGAATTTCCCACCCATGTGGAAATGATAAAGCATTATATTTGGGAAATTGCATGTTTGAATCCTGACATTGTCATAACCATTTCAGTCCAAGAGATCATAATTGGCCGTGCTCTCTGAGTGGGAAGGATGGCATTACTTTCTTCCCTATCAATTAGAATGACACTAGCCGATCACACGTGTCTGCCTTATGGCACTATATGAGCAGCAGTTTGAAATGCCATGATGTCCCAGAAGAAGCACTTGTTAGCGCTCGCCATCTTGGATTGGTAGTTGCCATGCAGTAGACGTGAACGGATCAGTGGGTGGAAATTAGCCTTGGCTAATTTAGAAGAAAAAATACAGCAAGATCAGGAAATCTGAAAAAAAAATCTGATTGTTATTATTGTTGTAATCAAATTTATACATAAAAAAATGGTTAGTAATTAATGTAAGACATGGCAGTTGCCTAGGGTTTATATATAATTTATAATTTAGATAGAATTTCAAATGATCTTTACCAGTTGATTGCTGATACTTTTACAAGTATTTTTTTATCTGAAATATTTTTAAAATATGCATTTCTTTATACAAATGATTCTCCATCTAATTAAATCTGCCTAAATTTGCATACTTAATCAAACCAAAAATCTTGTCTTTGGATGATGTTTGAATTAAATGATTTCACTGTGAGATGCTCTCAAGAGGCTTTTACAGAGCAGTGTGTTGGAAAATCACTCGTTTATTGTTTAACCAAGAAAACACCAGAATAAAAATCCAACAATTAATAACATTTTGGGGAAATTCCTCTGTAATGTTTTTCTAAACAGAGAAAGAAATTAACATGTAAATTTCATGAAAGCAGATCTTCTAGAAACTGAGAGGTTCTGATTATAGAAAAAAAAGATTTTTAATGTTTTTCCACTCTAGCACGTTTCATAAAGTTAATAAAAGAAATTGACATGTACATCCTAATGCTGCAATAACTGACATGCAGTGCTAGCCAAGTTGCTATAATGAAAATAATTTAATTAAATATTTTTACACTATAGTATACACCAATCAAGCATAACATTATGACCGCCTGCCTAATATTGTGTTGCTCCCCCTTTTGCTGCCAAAACAGCCCTGACCCCTGAAGGTGTGCTGTGGTATCTGGCACCAAGATGTTAGCAGCAGCAGATCCTTTAAGTCCTATAAGTTGTGAAGTGAAGCCTCCATGGATTGGACTTGTTTGTCCAGCACATCCCACAGATGCTCGATTGGATTGAGATCTGGGGAATTTGGAGGCCAGGTCAACACCTCAAACTCAGTGTTCATCAAACCATTCCTGAACCATTTTTGCTTTGCGGCACGGCGCATTATCCAGCTGAATGAGGCCACAATCATCAGAGAATACCATTTCTATGAAAGGGTGTACATAGTCTGCAACAATGCTTAGGTAGGTGGTACGTGTCACAGTAACATCCACATGAATGACCGGACCCAAGGTTTCCCAGCAGAACATTGCCTAAAGAATGACACTGCCTCCACCAGCTTGCCTTCTTCCCATAGTGCATCCTGGTACCATGTGTTCCCCTGGTAAGCGATGCACTTGCTGCCTAATATACCCCACCCACTGACAGGTGCCATGATGAGGAGATAATCAGTGGGCATAGGTACATGTGGTGCAGTTTTATGAAAACATTCGCAGGTACATTTTAATGAGTATCACAGAGAATCTGTTACAGTTCTTCTGCTGACTTTGTTACAGTTGCAGATTTTCTTCATTATGTTTTTTTTTTTTTTTTTTTTTTTTTACTGAACTTTCTTTACTGACAAACCAAAATTTTTCCTCTAACATTTGGTTTACTGACTCAGTAATGCAGAAGTCATAAAATAAATAACCCATTACAGAATTTGTGTAAAAACATTCAGGTGTCTAAGACTAATGGCTGTGTATGTCTACTCTTGGTTTTTTGGAGCTTGTGAAAGCTGCAAAAACAACCATTTCTATACTGCAAAAAGAGAGGAAATCATTTCAGAGCCATTGCACAAGCATTAGGCAGAGCCAATATAGCAATTTGGAACATCCTGAAAAAGAAAGAAACCACTGGTGTACTAACAACCAGACACAGAAAAGGTCGGCCAAGAAAAATAACAGCAGTTGATGACAGAAACATTGTGACATTCCAGATTGTTGTATTGGCTCTGACCAATGCTTGTGCAATGGCTCTGGTTAATTTTTCTTCTGTTCTTTTTCAACATGGCTTGCTTTTCTCCCATAGACAGCTCTCTGGTCTTCATGTTGCTTTCTCCTTTTCATTCATTCATTGTCTATCGCTTATCCGATCTATTCTCGGGTCACGGGGAGCCTGTGCCTCTCAGGCGTCATTGGGCATCAAGGCAGGATACACTCTGCAGTGCCAACCCATCGCAGGGCACACACACACACTCTCATTCACTCATACAATCACACACTCTACGGACAATTTACAGATGCCAATCAACCTATCACACATGTTTTTGGACCAGGGGAGGAAACCGGAGTACCCGGAGGAAACCCCTGAGGCACGGGGAGAACATGCAAACTGCACACACACGTGGGGAGGTGGGAATCGAACCCCCAACCCTGGAGGTGTGAGGCTAACCACTAAGCCACCGTGCCTCAAACCCAGAGTGGACATTCAGAGCTATTAATTATTTAAACAATCAGTCTAACGGCACAAAACGGGTGGGTTCTAACAAAAAAGGTGGCAGGTTGGAAGTTAAGATTTAAACTCTGATCGATCCTCTCAAATTCATCTTTTAATCTTAAATCCAAATGGATGCGGAATATCGCAAAAACAAAAGATTTAGTCTTTGTGACTGTTCCAATAGTTTTGGAGGGGACACATGGATAGACAGACAGATAGATGGATGGATGGATGGATGGATGGATGGACTGATCGATAGAAAGATAAATGATGGATGGATAGACAGACAGATAGATAGATAGATAGATAGATAGTTAGATAGATAGATAGATAGATAGATAGATAGATAGATAGATAGATAGATAGATAGATAGATAGATATCATTTGTTTCTTACAGCTAAATTGTCATTTTCAGAGTTTTAAAAGCTCTAGAACTGGATGTTTCAGAGCAGTTTAGAGAGAAGGTAAGAGACTGGTTAACCATGGTGGGCTCTTCCTGAGAGCTGAGAGCTGGGCTTGCTGACTGTCTCAGAGTAACAAGTGAATCTCTTAACAAGAGGCTTACAGATTGAGAGGTGTCTTACTCCTGAGCAGGAATGAAGTCATACACTAAATCAGCAGGATAAAGTGTATGAGCTGAGTGGCATTATGGAGATCTTGTTGCCATTGAGATTCAGATTTATATATATATATATATATTTTAAATACAGCTGTATGGTTGGTGTTCAGGATCCTCAGTCTCAGCAGCGCTACATGCTCCAACATAGCAATACTCAGTGACCTCTCCATGTTACCATCTACCTACAACCTGTTTCTCATTGTGAAACATAATGTCATCTCCCTCGTCACAATTTCATGTTTTGTGTGTCTTTTACAAATGTAGCTGGATTGCTTAAACAGATCATGTGTCTTAAATGAATATGAATAGAGATATGAACAATAGGAAGTGTATTCAGTGGGATTGTGTTTACTGTTTTTTTTTTTTTTATTATTATTTGTGAGCTTGCCAGAAAGCTTCAGACTAGGTGTAGCTCCCACAGGACAGAACAAAAAAAGTTACACAACATTGCCAGGTTTTTATCAAAATTTCCAACCCCACAAGAAGTCAGATACGGCACAGATATCGAGACCCAAATGTTCAGGCAAATAGTAGAAGGCAGACATAGATTTCAAATTTTTTGTAGAAAGCAATCTAAGATTGTTGCACTTTCCTGATTTGCAGAATACTGTATATTTGCAACATGCTGACATTCTTAGTGTAACCTGGCAATCCTGCTCACAGATGTTTAAAAAAGAAATGTAAAACATTCATCAACGTGATACTAATAGGAGATACACTGTTTAACTGATCATCTAAACTAGTTACACCTGAAACCATTTTTCTGGCATATTTCTGTACAAACAAAAGAAATACGCTTTCAGATGTTGAGGCATCACTCCACACATCTCATGCAGACCACGCACTGTGCACAGGGCACCATATCTCTGTGGGGCTCTCCAAAAATAATCATTTAATTAGTCTAAAAAAATTTGAACTTGTAAGTTCATTTGTGTGTGTGTGTGTGTGTGTGTGTGTGTGTGTGTGGTTTTTTGGTGTTCTTAAATGATCATTTTCCATCATTATTAAAAGAAAATCTTCTGGGGAAAATCATACAGGCAGTATAATGAAATACCCCATTTTGGACTGCGAGTACATCCAAGTGTTAGAATATATTCTCACAGTGTGTCCAGATTTTCTCCTTTTTTTGGATTGTAACAAACCACAACACTGATAAAAAATCTGATCAAATGCTGTTCAATGGCTATTATTGTCACGTGTAAATAAAAGTTTCTTGAATTGGGAAAGATATTGTTGTTTTAAAACATAGATACTCAATCACACTAGACAGAAGGTCCACATGGTGTCTGGTTCAGTAGTTGAATAAATTTAGCTTTTGCAAGTTACTATTTTCTGTTCTAATTTATATATTAAAAATGACATCTTTTTTTATTTGTTTGTTTGTTTATTCTTTGTTTGTTTATTGTTCTGTTTGTTTTGGTTTGCACAGTCCTTCCACGTCATGGGGGTCATCAAATAGAATCAAGCAGTAGTCAATTAACATGTGGAAAACATTACATAACAAACAGGCATAACATTATGAGCAGTGAGAGTTGAAGTGAATAACACTGATTATCTCCTCATCATGGCACCTGTTAGTGGGTGGGATATATTAGGCAGCAAGTGAACATTTTGTCCTCAAAGTTGATGTGTTAGAAGCAGGAAAAATGGGCAAGTGTAAGGATTTGAGCGAGTTTGACAAGGGACGAATTATGATGGCTAGATGACCGGATCAGAGCATCTCCAAACTGTAGCTCTTGTGAGGTGTTCCCGGTCTGCAGTGGTCAGTATCTATCAAAAGTGGAAGGAACAGTGGTGAACCGGTGACAGGGTCATGGGTGGCCAAAGGGCATTGATGTACGTGGGGAGTGAAGGCTGGCCCGTGTGATCTGATCCAACAGACGAGCTACTGTTGCTCAAAAAGTTAATGCTGGTTCTGATAGAAAGGTGTCAGAATACACAATGCATGGCGGGTCAGGGCTGTTTTGGCAGCAAAAGGGCGACCATCACAATATTAGGCTGGTGGTCATAATGTTATGCCTGATCAGTGTATTTATTTTTAATAAAGCTATGTCAATGGCTATGCTCCTTTTGCAATTGATCAGATAAGTTACTATTTCCAGAATTTTGTAAAATGATATGTTATGCTGCATTTCCCTCTCATGAAGTCTAGAGGATTACATGTGTAGAGGATCTGTGGTTGTACATGCATGCAAGTTTCTAAGATGTCAGGAGAGGAAAAATAAAAGGTAAAAAGCACTCTAAGTGTAAGCAGTATAACATTAGAGTAAGTGTGAGTATGGGTTTTGTGTGTGTGTGTGTGTGTGTGTGTGTGTGTGTGTGTGTGTGTGTGTGTGTCCTTCTTAAACAGTTTGTCCTGGCCCAGGCAGTATACATGTGGGCCAGTGTGTGTAATCAGCAGGAAAGTGTTATATTTCATGTAGTACTGGGTGTAAACTAGGGGTGTCACTGTGTGAGTCAATCTGGAACATTCCATTAGCTGTTTTTTTCTCAATTCATCTTCCTTTTGCTCCTTATCCGAGAGGGTGAGATTACATGTTTATGATCCACACACTTGTATGATCATGCTTTATTCTATGAATGTGTGTTAGCATGTTACTTATATCTTGGAGGGGACAAACCTACTGGAATATTTGACAGTTTGAGAAACAAAAAACAAAACAAACAAACAAAACAAAAGTTAAAAGCACCGAAAGGTTTCCTTTTGTTTAGATAAGGTTCAGGTTAAAGATAGGTGTAGGATTAGCATTAATGAATTATGAGCTGCATTATTAATTATTTCATTGGAAAGTGGAGAGTAAAACATGTGTGTGTGTGTGTGTGTGTGTGTGTGTGTGTGTGTGTGTGTGTGTCTCATCAGCTGCTAAATGCAGTGGCACAGCACATCGCTCATACATAGTCGAGTGAAATCGTACAGAGATTTTGGGAATCAGACACAGCCACCTTTAATCCGTTTGATGAAATATCACATAATCAGAGCTAATCTGATTTAATCAAAAGACGATTATCTTTTTAATCTACTGTATAACCAGATGGCAGTAAATTAGATTACAATTGATTAGATAAAAAATCCTGCTTTTAAGCTCAGATTCACACTGCAGGGTTTGGAATATGAGTTCATTGGCACTGAATGTATTTGCATAAGAATATATGTATAAAGCCCTAAGTGTATGTGCATGTGTGTGAATTCTGCCACCGCCCCAGAGCTATGACCTCGTGTTTTGTTTTGGTGTTTTCACTCACCTTCAGGTCATAACTACTGAGAAGTGCGACATATTTGTCTTCTGTAATGCTCAGTGTGATTGTGGAAATAGGGAATGATTTTGTGCAGGTTTCCTCTGAGGATAAGAAGAGGTGAGAGAAGGCTCACATTAAGGGTGAGATAAAACGCAGGAGTATTCTGTTTCAAGTGACAGGAATCTCTTGTTAAAGTTGACACCTTGGCTGACACGCCTTCTGGTGCAAGGTATTCTATAGCTGTGAGTTTAGGTGCTAAGTATGGACCGCAAACCACTAACACACCCAGCGACTGAGTGAGCACAAGAGACATCTGGAGAAGAGAGGAGCAAGCAGGTGGACTCTCAAGAGGACATTTGATCTGCACACTCACAGTAACACCTGTATTTCTTTGTGTGTGTGTGTGTGTGTGTGTGTGTTTTATGTACCACCTGTTAGGAACTGGGATCGTCCAATATCTAATCACACAATCTTTTCTCTGTGGGTTTGTATGGATCAAAAAAATTCTACTTCAATCACTTTCCTTTGACTTCCTCACCTTACATTTACATACATCCCATGACAAAATCCAACTACTTTACTGTGATATATTCTCTAGTAACTGCATAAAACTACCTGATTATACACTGCTCAAAAATATTAAAGGAACACTTAAATCACACATTGGAATTTGATGAACAAAATATACAAATTGAAAATATTTACTTTATACATTGTGTAATTTGTTGAGAATAGAATGTGAGGATGGTCAATGGAAACCAAAATCACCAACCCACTGAGGGCTGGATCCAAAATCACACTGAAAATCAAAGTAAAAATTGAAATTGCAGGCTGATCCAACTTGCATCAATTTCATCATAACACCTCATAATGTAAGCCAATAGTGTGTATAGCACGCACGTGCCTGTAACATCTGTGGTTTTCTGGGGGATCTCCTCCCAGGCCTGGATCAGGACATCACTGAGCTTCAGCTTCTTGGAGGCTTCAGATATGCTCTGATACATAACGTCACAAAGGTTCTCAGTTGGATTCAGGTCTGGGGACCAATCAATGACATCAATGTCTTCATCATCCAGAAAGTGCCTACACACTCTGGCCACATGAGGCCGGGTATTGTCACGCACCAGGAGGATCCCAGCGACCACTGCACCAGCGTAATGCCTCTGAGAATTTCATCCTGTTATTTCAAGTGGAGGTCTGTGCCACTCTCAAAGGATATAACTATATACACCCTTTTATAATGGGGCATGTGACTGTGCTCCATATTCACCAGTCACATTCAAATTCAATCATGTTCAAAAGTAATTATCGTGCAACTCTCATCAATTCAGTGATTCTGATTAACACTAAATAAAGATCAGCTGTTTCTGTAGGGTTTTCTTGGTTTCCTCCTACTGCTGAAGCCATGGTCTTCAAATAGCTGGTACTGGGTCTGATTGTGGAAAGGTTTTGATCAGGAGAGGGGTACAGCAGAATTTCCATAACATTAGATGTGCCAAGACACACAGTGAAGGCCACCATCAACAACAGAAAATGGCACATCATAGTGACATTAACAAGAACAGGACAGACCTCCAAAATTGACAAAAAGACAAGAAGAATCAGTATCAGGGAGGCTGTCAGAGGAGCAACGGCAACATTAAAGGAGCTGCTGGAAAATCTGGCAAGTTCTGTTCACTCCCTGCAAGCGACATCTCTCAAATTAAGAAGCATTTTCTTATGAACAAAAAATCATGCCTGCCTACATTTTGCCAAAGCCATGTGGCAAAAAATGTGTTGTTGTCTAAAGAGATTTGTTGTCTAAAGAACTTTTTGGACATAATTCAAAAAGATATAAAAAAGAAATGTATCACCCAAAGAACACCATACCCAGAGTGAAGCATGATGCTGGCAGCATCATGCTATGGGGCTGCTTCTCTTCACCTGGCACTGAGGCAGTGGTCAAGATAGAGGAAATTATGGAGCCATAATTCCATACATCAATCTGTTTTACACAACAACTTGCGAATTTAAGAGGGGTGTGTAGATTCAGGTTCAGCCTACAAACAGTTTTTCCAATTTCCCCTGCCCTTGATCTTCCATACATGATGAGAGTCCATGATGGCTGTGGATTATGCTAATATGATTTCCTTTTTTAAAACATCCTCCTGTCACTTCCCAGCAGAGCTGCCAGTCCATCAAGCCCACACAGACCATGCATTGTATACAGTGCAGCAGACCTCTGCTGTGTTCTCCAAAAGAAATCATTTCATTATTAAAAATATATAACCTGTATGTTAATTGCATGTTTTTCCAGTCACTCTTCATCATTCTTACATTATATAGGCATTATAATTAATGTGTTGTTCTATACTGTGTTAATGAAAATTAACTTCTTTTTCCAGAAGCTCTGTGTTTTCAAAACACACTTAGGCCACAGATGCAGATACATATACACTATATGGTCAAAATATTGTGGACACCTGACCATTACATCAATATGTGTGGCTCCCCCAAACTACTGCAGCAGGTAAAACCACACAGTTGTCTAGAATGCTTTTGTACAGCTTTTAAGATTTCCCTTTAGTGGAAGTTGGGCCCAAATCGAGCTCCACACAGACATGGTACATTTGCATTAGTGTGGAAGAACTTGAGTGGCCATGACCTCAACTGAAAACCTTTTGGATAAACCGGTATGTGTCCCAGGGCTTCTTAAACATCACTAATACTCTTGTGGCATCCTGTTCCAAAATCTAGTGGTAAGCCTTTCCAGAAAAATGGAGGCTGTTATTGCAGCAGCTAAGGAACGGGATGCTCAACAAGCAGATATGGGTATGATGGTCAGGTGTCCACATACCTTTGGCTATACAGAATATAAGGAGCATGATACAGATAGCGATGTGGCATTGTGTTACACCTCTATTCATAGCTACTTAATATTAGCTCAGCTAGGTACTGCATTAGATGGCTCAATAGGGTAGCTATGAGCACAAAGTACAGAGAGTCCTCACTCAAATGTACCAACGGCTCAACACGTATTTGCACAGTGACATGATTTTTGCCATGTTTGCCACGTTGTTATCACCACAATAAATCTGAAATGAAGCAATCAAGACATGATTGAAGTGTAGACTTTCAGCTGTAATTCAAGGGGTTTTTCAAAAATAGTACATTAAGCATTTAGGAATTACAGCCTTTTTTACATAGTCCCTCCATTTACACAGGCTCGAAAGTAATTGGACAATTGACTACTAAGCTGTTTCATGGTCAAATGTGTCTTGTTTACTGAATCTAAGTATTGGAATTGCATTTGGTAGAAGGACTTGCATGGTAACATTCAAGAAGAAAAGATCCAGATAAGATTTTGCTCGAAATCATCTAAAAAGAAAAATGCCTGCCCAGTTCTGGAACAAGACTCTGTCACCACTTAAAACCAAGACTAACATGAATCTGAATGATGGGAAGAGAATGGAGAAGGAAAATTCAACACATATCAAATACAGATCTTTTATCTCCTTAATTTGTCATAAAATAACGAGGCCACATCTGACCATGAAATTGCCCAGTTACTCTGGAGCATGTAAAAATGGAGGGACTGTGTAAAAAATGCCTATAATTCCTAAACAATGAATGCACTATTTTTGTTCAACCTTCTGAATAAAACTGGCAAGTCTACACTTCAGTTATGTCTTGATTGCTTCTTTACAAATTCACAGTGGCAGTATACAGAGGCAAAATGACAAAAATCCTGTAACCTACCACATACTTATGGTTTCGACTTTATTAAGAAGGTGGAAATGTAATATTATGAAGAATTTTGTTTGAACTTTACTATGAAACTCCATAATAGCTTTGAAGCCAACTGATGTGTCGGGGAGGAATTTTCCAATAACTTCCGAGTGAAAAAGGCATGAGGGACGCATTTATGATATCAAATAACTGTGAATCCTTAAAAGAATAGTTGATTTAGGAACATTTGCTTGTTAAATAAATCTCACACATTACATACATCAATAAATTCATGATTAGAAATGAATCATATGAAATAAAACGTCGTTCTCTGGCTCAGCAATTATAATAAGTCAAACATTAAGAATGAGAGGTACTCTGGATAGTTTGGCACTAGCTTAGCACCAATGTTCTGGTGCGACAGTGTTACGGTGGCCTGAGGGGGCCATTAGGGACGGCTGTCATTCCTCCTGATGAGTTCAGGTTGGAGCAGAGTTCGTACTTTGCCGCCAGATGAAAAGCGAGGAAAAGACATTAACCTGTGGCCCCCAGCACTGCTTATGAACGTGTATATGAGTGTGATCACCTGTCGCTTTTTCTCTGAGTGGGAACGTGTCTGTGTGGGTGTGTGACAGAGAGAGAGAGAGAGAGAGAGAGAGAGAGAGAGAGAGAGAGAGAGAGAGAGAGAGAGAGTTTGTCCTTCTTCTAACTCTTTGGTGGTTATGATTACACAGCCTGAGGGCTGTACACACATCTAACTCACTGTATGCACATCTAACTCACTTCACACACCTGAGCAACTTGATACATCTCTTCCCATATCATTTTAGGAAGGTGTTCAGAGATTAAGTCATTCTCACAGTGCTAGTGCTCCTCACCTCCTTCAGGTAGAGGGCTCATGTGTGTTTTCTACCTCAGGCACAGCTCACCTTTTCTGAGTAAACCCTACCCTCTATAGCTAGAATAGCCCAAGGGAAATCAGGCTCGTTTTCCCTGACTTCATCCCAAAATTAATCCTCCCTAATAGGACAGGAGAGCCCTAAAGAGCTGATCAGAGAAATGGAAGATTATTAAAGCGTTATAGACCTTGACTGTTTGTCATTTTTGTGAGGTGTGTTTGCTGGTGTGTGTTCATTGCTACCTCTCAGAAGAGTAGGATAAAGAGGCGATAGATGACAGTATACTAAACTATGCTTATATCCAGAGATACATACAGTGTGTGTGTGTGTGTGTGTGTGTGTGTGTGTGTGTGTGTGTGTGTGTGTGTGTGTGAAAAGATGCAGAGAGAGAGTGCAGATTGGTGTAATGTCTTGCCTCATTGGGGATGTGATGTGTCGGCAAGCAGATGATGAGTATTAATGAGCAACCTTTCTGTGTGTGTGTGTGTGTGTGTGTGTGTGTGTGTGTGTGTGTGTGTGTGTGTGTGAGCGTGCACGCTTTCTTCAGCATGCGAATAAGGGCTGGTGAAGTTCATCAGTATGACTGTCTTGTAGCTCTGATCAGATCAAAGGCATGTTTCTTTTCATCATTACCCCAGCTCTCGCACTGCACTCGCTTCCTTTCTACCACTCAATTACCAGCTTTCTATTTTAGCATTCCATTTTTCACGCTTTTTCCCCCCTGCCCTCCTTCCTGCTTGATTGATTGTTCACAACATACTCATCCTGATTTTCCGTTTTGCTTGCATACAAGTGTGCATTAGATGCCCTGGTTCTCCTGATCTCAGATACTCAGATACTTTGTCTTGCGATCTCACAGGGCCGCTCCTCGTTTCACATCCTTTTCATATTTTATCAACACACCCTAAGAATTTCTCCAGCACTACTTCATCCTCAGCCCTGACATGTTTATTTCACACAGTAATTTGGCATGGTGTCTGCACAGTGTTGGAAGTTCGTAATGACGGCCCCTGCGCCAACGTTACTTCGGGGTCCTACCCACCCGCCTCTCTAAATTAAATACACAATTGGAAAGTGCGTCTGTTCCTGTACCCTGACAATTTCAGAAGCAGTGAAGCAACACATAAACAGCAGTAGAATGCGAATAATGCGACAGCTTCATTTCACAAACCAACTACAACAGACCATAATAATGACCTAGACAATAAACATGCACAGCTAGACATGCTCTTATCAGATCAGCAGGCTTTAAATAAACAACATTTGTAGGCTTATGGAATGATTTCACAAACGGACAAAACGTGGTAGTGACATCAGCGACACAAAGACGGGAAGACGACACAAATCACTCTAGACTTTAAAAAACATTTTTTTTTAAATCCTTTTGGTATTAAATCCTTGAGCAGGCTTGTCAAGAAAATGCACTGGAGCAGATTTGCCATGTTCTTTTCAGAAACTGAGGGAGGTGAAACTCTCACGTTAAAAAATCTTATTTAGGATTAAACATATGACAAGCTTTAGTGTGTTATAAATTATAAGAGCCTATCATATTCCATATGTAGATGCAGATAATGCAGCACGGCTATGGGAAGGGTGTGGGTGTGTGTAGCGTTGGAGGCGGTCCATTTCTACTTTCTCTATTTCTTAATGACGGTAAAGTTGTAGGCGCTTCTGTGCCTTTTTCTGTTATGTAATGACATTTTTGGGGAAAAATCAAACACTTCATTATTCAGGATAACATCAAAAATGTAGCTCTTTAAAACTAGCATGTAGAAAGAAATACATACTGTAACTGGTGTGTTATTATAGTCTCACACACTGTAACTGGTGTGTTATTATAGTCTCACACACTGTAACTGGTGTGTTATTATAGTCTCACACACTGTAACTGGTGTTATTATAGTCTCTCATACTGTAACTGGTGTGTTATTATAGTCTCACACACTGTAACTGGTGTGTTATTATAGTCTCACATACTGTAACTGGTGTTATTATAGTCTCTCACACTGTAACTGGTGTGTTATTATAGTCTCACACACTGTAACTGGTGTGTTATTATAGTCTCACACACTGTAACTGGTGTGTTATTATAGTCTCACACACTGTAACTGGTGTTATTATAGTCTCTCATACTGTAACTGGTGTGTTATTATAGTCTCACATACTGTAACTGGTGTGTTATTATAGTCTCACACACTGTAACTGGTGTGTTATTATAGTCTCACATACTGTAACTGGTGTTATTATAGTCTCTCACACTGTAACTGGTGTGTTATTATAGTCTCACACACTGTAACTGGTGTGTTATTATAGTCTCTCATACTGTAACTGGTGTGTTATTATAGTCTCACACACTGTAACTGGTGTTATTATAGTCTCTCATACTGTAACTGGTGTGTTATTATAGTCTCACATACTGTAACTGGTGTTATTATAGTCTCTCACACTGTAACTGGTGTGTTATTATAGTCTCTCACACTGTAACTGGTGTGTTATTATAGTCTCACATACTGTAACTGGTGTTATTATAGTCTCTCACACTGTAACTGGTGTGTTATTATAGTCTCTCACACTGTAACTGGTGTGTTATTATAGTCTCTCACACTGTAACTGGTGTGTTATTATAGTCTCACACACTGTAACTGGTGTTATTATAGTCTCACACACTGTAACTGGTGTTATTATAGTCTCTCATACTGTAACTGGTGTGTTATTATAGTCTCACATACTGTAACTGGTGTTATTATAGTCTCTCACACTGTAACTGGTGTGTTATTATAGTCTCTCATACTGTAACTGGTGTGTTATTATAGTCTCTCACACTGTAACTGGTGTGTTATTATAGTCTCACACACTGTAACTGGTGTTATTATAGTCTCACACACTGTAACTGGTGTTATTATAGTCTCACACACTGTAACTGGTGTGTTATTATAGTCTCACACACTGTAACTGGTGTGTTATTATAGTCTCACACACTGTAACTGGGGTGTTATTATAGTCTCTCATACTGTAACTGGTGTGTTATTATAGTCTCACACACTGTAACTGGTGTGTTATTATAGTCTCTCATACTGTAACTGGTGTGTTATTATAGTCTCACACACTGTAACTGGTGTGTTATTATAGTCTCACACACTGTAACTGGTGTGTTATTATAGTCTCACACACTGTAACTGGGTGTTATTATAGTCTCACACACTGTAACTGGTGTTTTTTATAGTCTCTCATACTGTAACTGGTGTGTTATTATAGTCTCACACACTGTAACTGGTGTTATTATAGTCTCACACACTGTAACTGGTGTTATTATAGTCTCACACACTGTAACTGGTGTTATTATAGTCTCACATACTGTAACTGGTGTTATTATAGTCTCACACACTGTAACTGGTGTTATTATAGTCTCACACACTGTAACTGGTGTTATTATAGTCTCACATACTGTAACTGGTGTTATTATAGTCTCACACACTGTAACTGGTGTTATTATAGTCTCCATACTGTAACTGGTGTGTTATTATAGTCTCACACACTGTAACTGGTGTTATTATAGTCTCACACACTGTAACTGGTGTGTTATTATAGTCTCACACACTGTAACTGGTGTTTTTTATAGTCTCACACACTGTAACTGGTGTGTTATTATAGTCTCTCATACTGTAACTGGTGTGTTATTATAGTCTCACATACTGTAACTGGTGGTTATTATAGTCTCACACACTGTAACTGGTGTTATTATAGTCTCACATACTGTAACTGGTGTTATTATAGTCTCTCATACTGTAACTGGTGTTATTATAGTCTCACACACTGTAACTGGTGTTATTATAGTCTCACACACTGTAACTGGTGTTATTTGTCTCACACACTGTAACTGGTGTTATAGTCTCACACACTGTAACTGGTGTTATTATAGTCTCACACACTGTAACTGGTGTTATAGTCTCACACACTGTAACTGGTGTTATAGTCTCACACACTGTAACTGGTGTTATTATAGTCTCACACACTGTAACTGGTGTTATTATAGTCTCACACACTGTAACTGGTGTGTTATTATAGTCTCACATACTGTAACTGGTGTTATTATAGTCTCACACACTGTAACTGGTGTTATTATAGTCTCACACACTGTAACTGGGTGTTATTATAGTCTCACACACTGTAACTGGTGTTATTATAGTCTCACACACTGTAACTGGTGTGTTATTATAGTCTCACATACTGTAACTGGGGTGTTATTATAGTCTCACACACTGTAACTGGTGTTATTATAGTCTCACACACTGTAACTGGTGTTATTATAGTCTCACACACTGTAACTGGTGTTATTATAGTCTCACACACTGTAACTGGTGTTATTATAGTCTCACACACTGTAACTGGTGTGTTATTATAGTCTCACATACTGTAACTGGTGTGTTATTATAGTCTCACATACTGTAACTGGTGTTATTATAGTCTCACACACTGTAACTGGTGTTATTATAGTCTCACACACTGTAACTGGTGTTATTATAGTCTCACACACTGTAACTGGTGTTATTATAGTCTCCACACTGTAACTGGTGTTATTATAGTCTCACACACTGTAACTGGTGTGTTTTTATAGTCTCACATACTGTAACTGGTGTTATTATAGTCTCACACACTGTAACTGGTGTTATTATAGTCTCACACACTGTAACTGGTGTTATTATAGTCTCTCATACTGTAACTGGTGTGTTATTATAGTCTCACACACTGTAACTGGTGTGTTATTATAGTCTCACATACTGTAACTGGTGTGTTATTATAGTCTCACATACTGTAACTGGTGTGTTATTATAGTCTCACATACTGTAACTGGTGTTATTATAGTCTCACACACTGTAACTGGTGTTATTATAGTCTCACACACTGTAACTGGTGTGTTATTATAGTCTCACACACTGTAACTGGTGTTATTATAGTCTCACACACTGTAACTGGGGTGTTATTATAGTCTCACATACTGTAACTGGTGTGTTATTATAGTCTCACACACTGTAACTGGGTGTTATTATAGTCTCACACACTGTAACTGGTGTGTTATTATAGTCTCACACACTGTAACTGGTGTTATTATAGTCTCACACACTGTAACTGGTGTGTTATTATAGTCTCACAACTGTAACTGGTGTTATTATAGTCTCACACACTGTAACTGGTGTTATTATAGTCTCACACACTGTAACTGGGTGTTATTATAGTCTCACACACTGTAACTGGTGTGTTATTATAGTCTCACACACTGTAACTGGTGTGTTATTATAGTCTCACATACTGTAACTGGTGTTATTATAGTCTCACACACTGTAACTGGTGTTATTATAGTCTCACACACTGTAACTGGTGTGTTATTATAGTCTCACACACTGTAACTGGTGTTATTATAGTCTCACACACTGTAACTGGTGTGTTATTATAGTCTCACATACTGTAACTGGTGTGTTATTATAGTCTCACATACTGTAACTGGTGTTATTATAGTCTCACACACTGTAACTGGTGTTATTATAGTCTCACACACTGTAACTGGTGTTATTATAGTCTCACAACTGTAACTGGTGTGTTATTATAGTCTCACAACTGTAACTGGGTGTTATTATAGTCTCACACACTGTAACTGGTGTTATTATAGTCTCACACACTGTAACTGGTGTTATTATAGTCTCACACACTGTAACTGGGTGTTATTATAGTCTCACAACTGTAACTGGTGTTATTATAGTCTCCAACTGTAACTGGTGTTATTATAGTCTCACACACTGTAACTGGTGTTATTATAGTCTCACAACTGTAACTGGTGTTATTATAGTCTCCAACTGTAACTGGTGTGTTATTATAGTCTCACAACTGTAACTGGTGTTATTATAGTCTCACAACTGTAACTGGTGTTATTATAGTCTCACACACTGTAACTGGTGTTATTATAGTCTCCATACTGTAACTGGTGTTATTATAGTCTCACACACTGTAACTGGGTGTTATTATAGTCTCACACACTGTAACTGGTGTTATTATAGTCTCCATACTGTAACTGGTGTTATTATAGTCTCACACACTGTAACTGGGTGTTATTATAGTCTCACAACTGTAATGGGTGTTATTATAGTCTCACACACTGTAACTGGTGTTATTATAGTCTCCAACTGTAACTGGTGTTATTATAGTCTCACACACTGTAACTGGTGTTATTATAGTCTCCAACTGTAACTGGTGTTATTATAGTCTCACACACTGTAACTGGGTGTTATTATAGTCTCACAACTGTAATGGTGTTATTATAGTCTCCAACTGTAACTGGTGTTTATTATAGTCTCCAACTGTAACTGGGTGTTATTAAGTCTCACACACTGTAACTGGTGTTATTATAGTCTCACAACTGTAACTGGTGTTATTATAGTCTCACACACTGTAACTGGTGTTATTATAGTCTCCAACTGTAACTGGTGTTATTATAGTCTCACACACTGTAACTGGTGTGTTATTATAGTCTCACAACTGTAACTGGTGTTATTATAGTCTCCAACTGTAACTGGTGTTATTATAGTCTCACAACTGTAACTGGTGTTATTATAGTCTCACACACTGTAACTGGGTGTTATTATAGTCTCACAACTGTAACTGGTGTGTTATTATAGTCTCACAACTGTAATGGTGTGTTATTATAGTCTCCAACTGTAACTGGGTGTTATTATAGTCTCACAACTGTAACTGGGTGTTATTATAGTCTCACACACTGTAACTGGGTGTTATTATAGTCTCCATACTGTAACTGGTGTTATTATAGTCTCCAACTGTAACTGGTGTTTTTTATAGTCTCACACACTGTAATGGTGTTATTATAGTCTCCAACTGTAACTGGGTGTTATTATAGTCTCACAACTGTAACTGGGTGTTATTATAGTCTCCAACTGTAACTGGGTGTTATTATAGTCTCCAACTGTAACTGGTGTGTTATTAAAGTCTCACACACTGTAACTGGTGTTATTATAGTCTCCAACTGTAACTGGTGTTATTATAGTCTCACACACTGTAACTGGTGTTATTATAGTCTCCAACTGTAACTGGTGTTATTATAGTCTCACACACTGTAACTGGGTGTTATTATAGTCTCACACACTGTAACTGGTGTTATTATAGTCTCTCATACTGTAACTGGGTGTTATTATAGTCTCACACACTGTAACTGGTGGTTTTTATAGTCTCACAACTGTAACTGGTGTTATTATAGTCTCTCAACTGTAACTGGGTGTTATTATAGTCTCACACACTGTAACTGGTGTGTTATTATAGTCTCACAACTGTAATGGGTGTTATTATAGTCTCACACACTGTAACTGGTGTTATTATAGTCTCCATACTGTAACTGGTGTGTTTTTATAGTCTCACACACTGTAACTGGGTGTTATTATAGTCTCACAACTGTAACTGGTGTTATTATAGTCTCCACACTGTAACTGGGTGTTATTATAGTCTCACACACTGTAACTGGGTGTTATTATAGTCTCTCATACTGTAACTGGGTGTTATTATAGTCTCACACACTGTAACTGGTGTTATTATAGTCTCCAACTGTAACTGGGTGTTATTATAGTCTCCATACTGTAACTGGTGTTATTATAGTCTCCACACTGTAACTGGTGTGTTATTATAGTCTCCACACTGTAACTGGGTGTTATTATAGTCTCACAACTGTAACTGGTGTTATTATAGTCTCTCAACTGTAACTGGGTGTTATTATAGTCTCCACACTGTAACTGGTGTGTTATTATAGTCTCCACACTGTAACTGGTGTGTTATTATAGTCTCACACACTGTAACTGGTGTTATTATAGTCTCACACACTGTAACTGGTGTTATTATAGTCTCCAACTGTAACTGGGTGTTATTATAGTCTCCATACTGTAACTGGTGTTATTATAGTCTCCAAAAACTGTAACTGGGTGTTATTATAGTCTCTCATACTGTAACTGGTGTGTTATTATAGTCTCCACACTGTAACTGGGTGTTATTATAGTCTCACACACTGTAACTGGTGTTATTATAGTCTCACACACTGTAACTGGTGTTATTATAGTCTCCAACTGTAACTGGGTGTTATTATAGTCTCACACACTGTAACTGGGTGTTATTATAGTCTCACACACTGTAACTGGGTGTTATTATAGTCTCTCATACTGTAACTGGGTGTTATTATAGTCTCACACACTGTAACTGGGTGTTATTATAGTCTCTCATACTGTAACTGGTGTGTTATTATAGTCTCACACACTGTAACTGGGGTGTTATTATAGTCTCACACACTGTAACTGGGTGTTATTATAGTCTCACACACTGTAACTGGTGTTATTATAGTCTCACACACTGTAACTGGGGTTATTATAGTCTCCATACTGTAACTGGGTGTTATTATAGTCTCACACACTGTAACTGGTGTTATTATAGTCTCACACACTGTAACTGGTGTTATTATAGTCTCCAACTGTAACTGGTGTTATTATAGTCTCACAACTGTAACTGGTGTTATTATAGTCTCACACACTGTAACTGGTGTTATTATAGTCTCACACACTGTAACTGGTGTTATTATAGTCTCACAACTGTAACTGGTGTTATTATAGTCTCCAACTGTAACTGGTGTTATTATAGTCTCCAACTGTAACTGGTGTGTTATTATAGTCTCACACACTGTAACTGGTGTTATTATAGTCTCCAACTGTAACTGGTGTGTTATTATAGTCTCACACACTGTAACTGGTGTTATTATAGTCTCACACACTGTAACTGGTGTGTTATTATAGTCTCTCATACTGTAACTGGGTGTTATTATAGTCTCACAACTGTAACTGGTGTGTTATTATAGTCTCACACACTGTAACTGGTGTTATTATAGTCTCCATACTGTAACTGGTGTTATTATAGTCTCCAACTGTAACTGGTGTTATTATAGTCTCACACACTGTAACTGGTGTTATTATAGTCTCACACACTGTAACTGGTGTTATAGTCTCACACACTGTAACTGGTGTTATAGTCTCACAACTGTAACTGGTGTTATTATAGTCTCACACACTGTAACTGGTGTTTTTTAGTCTCACAACTGTAACTGGTGTTATAGTCTCACACACTGTAACTGGTGTTATTATAGTCTCCAACTGTAACTGGTGTTATTATAGTCTCACACACTGTAACTGGGTGTTATTATAGTCTCACAACTGTAACTGGTGTTATTATAGTCTCACACACTGTAACTGGTGTTATTATAGTCTCCAACTGTAACTGGGTGTTATTATAGTCTCACACACTGTAACTGGTGTTATTATAGTCTCACAACTGTAACTGGGTGTTATTATAGTCTCACAACTGTAACTGGTGTGTTATTATAGTCTCACAACTGTAACTGGTGTTATTATAGTCTCACACACTGTAACTGGTGTTATTATAGTCTCACACACTGTAACTGGTGTTATTATAGTCTCCAACTGTAACTGGTGTTATTATAGTCTCACACACTGTAACTGGTGTGTTATTATAGTCTCACAACTGTAACTGGGTGTTATTATAGTCTCACAACTGTAACTGGTGTTATTATAGTCTCAACACTGTAACTGGTGTTATTATAGTCTCCAACTGTAACTGGTGTTATTATAGTCTCACACACTGTAACTGGTGTTATTATAGTCTCACACACTGTAACTGGTGTTATTATAGTCTCAACACTGTAACTGGGTGTTATTATAGTCTCCATACTGTAACTGGTGTTATTATAGTCTCACACACTGTAACTGGTGTTATTATAGTCTCACACACTGTAACTGGTGTTATTATAGTCTCTCATACTGTAACTGGGTGTTATTATAGTCTCACACACTGTAACTGGGTGTTATTATAGTCTCCATACTGTAACTGGGTGTTATTATAGTCTCACAACTGTAACTGGTGTGTTATTATAGTCTCACATACTGTAACTGGTGTTATTATAGTCTCACACACTGTAACTGGTGTTATTATAGTCTCACACACTGTAACTGGGTGTTATTATAGTCTCCAACTGTAACTGGTGTTATTATAGTCTCACAACTGTAACTGGTGTGTTATTATAGTCTCACATACTGTAACTGGGTGTTATTATAGTCTCACAACTGTAACTGGTGTTATTATAGTCTCACACACTGTAACTGGGTGTTATTATAGTCTCACACACTGTAACTGGTGTTATTTTAGTCTCACACACTGTAACTGGGTGTTATTATAGTCTCCAACTGTAACTGGTGTTATTATAGTCTCACAACTGTAACTGGTGTTATTATAGTCTCACAACTGTAACTGGTGTGTTATTATAGTCTCCAACTGTAACTGGGTGTTATTATAGTCTCACACACTGTAATTGGGTGTTATTATAGTCTCTCATACTGTAACTGGTGTGTTATTATAGTCTCACATACTGTAACTGGTGTGTTATTATAGTCTCACAATTTTAACTGGGTGTTATTATAGTCTCACAACTGTAACTGGGTGTTATTATAGTCTCACACACTGTAACTGGTGTGTTATTATAGTCTCACAACTGTAACTGGTGTTATTATAGTCTCACACACTGTAACTGGGTGTTATTATAGTCTCACATACTGTAACTGGTGTGTTATTATAGTCTCACAACTGTAACTGGGTGTTATTATAGTCTCACAACTGTAACTGGTGTTATTATAGTCTCACAACTGTAACTGGTGTGTTATTATAGTCTCCAACTGTAACTGGGTGTTTTTTAGTCTCACACACTGTAATTGGGTGTTATTATAGTCTCTCATACTGTAACTGGGTGTTATTATAGTCTCACAACTGTAACTGGGTGTTATTATAGTCTCACACACTGTAACTGGGTGTTATTTAGTCTCACACACTGTAACTGGGTGTTATTATAGTCTCCAACTGTAACTGGTGTGTTATTATAGTCTCACACACTGTAACTGGGTGTTATTATAGTCTCACACACTGTAACTGGGTGTTATTATAGTCTCACACACTGTAACTGGGTGTTATTATAGTCTCCATACTGTAACTGGTGTGTTATTATAGTCTCACAACTGTAACTGGTGTGTTATTATAGTCTCCAACTGTAACTGGGTGTTATTATAGTCTCACAACTGTAACTGGTGTGTTATTATAGTCTCCAACTGTAACTGGGTGTTATTATAGTCTCCAACTGTAACTGGTGTTATTATAGTCTCCAACTGTAACTGGGTGTTATTATAGTCTCCATACTGTAACTGGTGTGTTATTATAGTCTCACACACTGTAACTGGGTGTTATTATAGTCTCACACACTGTAACTGGGTGTTATTATAGTCTCCAACTGTAACTGGTGTTATTATAGTCTCACACACTGTAACTGGTGTTATTATAGTCTCCAACTGTAACTGGTGTTATTATAGTCTCCAACTGTAACTGGGTGTTATTATAGTCTCCAACTGTAACTGGTGTTATTATAGTCTCCAACTGTAACTGGTGTGTTATTATAGTCTCCAACTGTAACTGGTGTTATTATAGTCTCACACACTGTAACTGGTGTTATAGTCTCACACACTGTAACTGGTGTTATTATAGTCTCCAACTGTAACTGGGTGTTATTATAGTCTCACA
This sequence comes from Hemibagrus guttatus, assembly GCA_033459395.1. NCBI lineage: Eukaryota > Metazoa > Chordata > Actinopteri > Siluriformes > Bagridae > Hemibagrus > Hemibagrus guttatus. The sequence continues at coordinate 16,972,308 of JAUCMX010000001.1, forward strand.
TACTGTAACTGGTGTGTTATTATAGTCTCACACACTGTAACTGGTGTTATTATAGTCTCCAACTGTAACTGGTGTGTTATTATAGTCTCACAACTGTAACTGGTGTGTTATTTAGTCTCCAACTGTAACTGGTGTTATTATAGTCTCCATACTGTAACTGGGTGTTATTATAGTCTCCAACTGTAATGGTGTGTTATTATAGTCTCACACACTGTAACTGGGTGTTATTATAGTCTCACACACTGTAACTGGTGTTATTATAGTCTCACACACTGTAACTGGTGTGTTATTATAGTCTCCATACTGTAACTGGTGTGTTATTATAGTCTCACATACTGTAACTGGGTGTTATTATAGTCTCACAACTGTAACTGGTGTTATTATAGTCTCCAACTGTAACTGGGTGTTATTATAGTCTCCATACTGTAACTGGTGTGTTATTATAGTCTCACACACTGTAACTGGGTGTTATTATAGTCTCACACACTGTAACTGGGTGTTATTATAGTCTCACACACTGTAACTGGTGTTATTATAGTCTCACAACTGTAACTGGTGTTATTATAGTCTCCATACTGTAACTGGTGTGTTATTATAGTCTCACACACTGTAACTGGGTGTTATTATAGTCTCCATACTGTAACTGGTGTGTTATTATAGTCTCCATACTGTAACTGGTGTGTTATTATAGTCTCACACACTGTAACTGGGTGTTATTATAGTCTCACAACTGTAACTGGTGTGTTATTATAGTCTCACAACTGTAACTGGGTGTTATTATAGTCTCCATACTGTAACTGGTGTTATTTTAGTCTCACAACTGTAACTGGTGTGTTATTATAGTCTCCAACTGTAACTGGTGTTATTATAGTCTCACAACTGTAACTGGTGTTATTATAGTCTCCAACTGTAACTGGTGTTATTATAGTCTCCACACTGTAACTGGTGTTATTATAGTCTACAACTGTAACTGGGTGTTATTATAGTCTCCAACTGTAACTGGTGTGTTATTATAGTCTCCATACTGTAACTGGGTGTTATTATAGTCTCCACACTGTAACTGGTGTGTTATTATAGTCTCACAACTGTAACTGGGTGTTATTATAGTCTCACACACTGTAACTGGTGTGTTATTATAGTCTCCAACTGTAACTGGTGTTATTATAGTCTCACACACTGTAACTGGGTGTTATTATAGTCTCACACACTGTAACTGGGTGTTATTATAGTCTCACACACTGTAACTGGGTGTTATTATAGTCTCACACACTGTAACTGGTGTGTTATTATAGTCTCACATACTGTAACTGGGTGTTATTATAGTCTCACACACTGTAACTGGGTGTTATTATAGTCTCCAACTGTAACTGGGTGTTATTATAGTCTCACACACTGTAACTGGTGTGTTATTATAGTCTCTCATACTGTAACTGGTGTTATTATAGTCTCACACTACTGTAACTGGTTGTTATTATAGCTCTCACATACTGTAACTGGTGTGTTATTATAGTCAACACTAACTGTTATAGTCTCACATACTGTAACTGGTGTGTTATTATAGTCTCACACACTGTAACTGGTGTGTTATTATAGTCTCACATACTGTAACTGTGTGTTATTATAGTCTCACATACTGTAACTGGTGTGTTATTATAGTCTCACACACTGTAACTGGTGTGTTATTATAGTCTCACACACTGTAACTGGTGTTATTATAGTCTCACATACTGTAACTGGTGTTATTATAGTCTCACATACTGTAACTGGTGTGTTATTATAGTCTCACATACTGTAACTGGTGTTATTATAGTCTCACATACTGTAACTGGTGTGTTATTATAGTCTCACACACTGTAACTGGTGTGTTATTATAGTCTCACATACTGTAACTGGTGTGTTATTATAGTCTCACACACTGTAACTGGTGTGTTATTATAGTCTCACACACTGTAACTGGTGTTATTATAGTCTCACATACTGTAACTGGTGTGTTATTATAGTCTCACATACTGTAACTGGTGTGTTATTATAGTCTCACATACTGTAACTGGTGTGTTATTATAGTCTCACACACTGTAACTGGTGTTATTATAGTCTCTCATACTGTAACTGGTGTGTTATTATAGTCTCACACACTGTAACTGGTGTTATTATAGTCTCACATACTGTAACTGGTGTGTTATTATAGTCCTCACACACTGTAACTGGTGTTATTATAGTCTCACATACTGTAACTGGTGTGTTATTATAGTCTCTCATACTGTAACTGGTGTGTTATTATAGTCTCACACACTGTAACTGGTGTGTTATTATAGTCTCTCATACTGTAACTGGTGTGTTATTATAGTCTCACATACTGTAACTGGTGTGTTATTATAGTCTCACACACTGTAACTGGTGTTATTATAGTCTCACATACTGTAACTGGTGTGTTATTATAGTCTCACATACTGTAACTGGTGTGTTATTATAGTCTCACACACTGTAACTGGTGTTATTATAGTCTCACATACTGTAACTGGTGTGTTATTATAGTCTCACACACTGTAACTGGTGTTATTATAGTCTCACACACTGTAACTGGTGTTATTATAGTCTCACACACTGTAACTGGTGTGTTATTATAGTCTCACACACTGTAACTGGTGTTATTATAGTCTCACACACTGTAACTGGTGTTATTATAGTCTCACATACTGTAACTGGTGTTATTATAGTCTCACATACTGTAACTGGTGTGTTATTATAGTCTCACACACTGTAACTGGTGTGTTATTATAGTCTCACATACTGTAACTGGTGTGTTATTATAGTCTCACACACTGTAACTGGTGTGTTATTATAGTCTCACACACTGTAACTGGTGTTATTATAGTCTCACATACTGTAACTGGTGTGTTATTATAGTCTCACACACTGTAACTGGTGTGTTATTATAGTCTCACATACTGTAACTGGTGTGTTATTATAGTCTCACACACTGTAACTGGTGTGTTATTATAGTCTCACATACTGTAACTGGTGTGTTATTATAGTCTCACACACTGTAACTGGTGTGTTATTATAGTCGCACACAATGTAACTGGTGTGTTATTATAGTCTCACACACTGTAACTGGTGTGTTATTATAGTCTCACATACTGTAACTGGTGTGTTATTATAGTCTCACACACTGTAACTGGTGTTATTATAGTCTCACATACTGTAACTGGTGTGTTATTATAGTCTCACACACTGTAACTGGTGTGTTATTATAGTCTCACATACTGTAACTGGTGTTATTATAGTCTCACACACTGTAACTGGTGTGTTATTATAGTCTCTCATACTGTAACTGGAATTATTTTGTGATATTGCAGTGTCCTGTTTATTATCTTTTAAAAATATTTAGTAGAACAGAGTCATCCAGTATGTAGCTTCAGTGCTCACTTTATCACCCTCCTAAAAAAATATCTACAAATACTCCAGTTGCATGATGTTTTTTTCACATGCAATATCAGCAATGTTCATTATAATTAGACCAACAGCATTTTAGGTATCAATAAATTATTCCAGTCCAAAACAATGACTTCTGCACATTACTTACTATTGTGCCATAGCTTTTTTCAAATCTTTAACTACACAGGTCAGTAATCACTGTGAACGCTACTGTGCCAGCTAACAGCATGTGCTAGCAATATGAAAACAAAATATACAAGGTTTAATTAATTGAGCTTTAATTATTTAGACAAGATTTAATTTCATTTCATTCTTTGATTAAGTTCATTTTAAAGGCATAAAAGGAACATGAAGTATGACAAAAATCTGTTGGATATTGTTTTTAATAGTTGATAGTTGGTTCCCACTCACTTGTTCATTCTCCCCATTGCACAGAAGGTCGAAGGCTATCACGTCCTTCCTTTGAGACATGTGAAGCCACCGAATTTTTTCAAGCTGCTGCTGGTGCAGCATTACAGGACAGCTGAATGCACTTGGAGAAAAGCGCTAACTGCCCTGTTCTATATACATGAGCACACAGATGGCCAAAATTCGGCTAGTGCTACTCTAATTGACAGGGGAGATAGTAATGCCATCCATCCTACTCATAGAACAGGGCCAATTATGTTCTCTAGGTCTCCTGACCACAGATGGCTACGGGGTTCAGATTTATTTGGTTTTGATGGTTTATATACTGTATATATAAAAGGTGGAGTTACAGGGCTTACATTTAGAATCGTGTGTGAGTAAGGTAAAGATTTTGGTTCTGTAGTTCTGCCATTGTTTCTAGTGAGATGTTTTCACAAATATTAGTAATTTGCACCAAAGATTACTAATGTGTGATGAGAAATCACACCTTGTACTGTCCAGGATTAGTTACTGGATGAAACTGTTCTTGAAACAATAGACTAATGGCTTCTCTTTGGCTTTATGAGACTATTTTCACACTCACAGGTCTGAAAAGCATTGTGTTATATCACACACAACATTGGGTCTAAATGAAAACTCGGCCCAGTTCAGACTTTTGTTAAATTGAGATGTACATTTTGAGGAAATTCTATTCTCCTTTTTATTATTATTATTATTATTATTATTATTATTATTATTATTATTATTATTATTATTATTATTATTATCCATGCAAATACAGAACTGTCCTACTTTTGATACACATTAGAGAGAAACTGAACACTAGGGTCATGTAGGACACTAGCTGTACACTTTAATGTCATCTATTTCAAGGTCACACTCCCATGGCCTTCATTAGCATGAGAGTGCATATGTCAGCTCCTTTCTTTCTCCTCTTTTCTCTTGTTCCTGCTCTGCTCTTCAATTATTCAGCTGAAAAGAGAGTTGGCCCCTGCGCTTTAATTACTGCACTGAGAGCCTTGGGAGGAAGGAGAGAAGCAGCAAATGAGTCCACAGCCTACAACCACAAGCAAACATGGCCTCTCGGGCACAGCGGGGCATTACAGACACCTAACGCTTATGACTTCTTTATCCAAAATACACTGCAGACGGAGAGCGTTAGGAAAACCATTGCTTACAACAAATCCAGCTTCAAGATGCAAAGGCAGTACAGTAAAATCAGAAATAAATCTTTAATGTGCAGTTACTATGTTGTTTCTGCATACCTCTCATGCTGTTTTTTTTTTTTTAGCTCGTTTAGCTCTATACGATAATATAACATACGATACAATGAGCTGACAATAAGTATATGTAATAATGCTGCCATTTTCTTCAAATATCAATAGTGAGCTTCATACATACAGAGAAATCTATAAGCAGTGGATTGCATCACCCTGTCGATGGCTGACCTTGTCCTGCTAGATCCATTAAAGTCTTACTAATCAAACTAATTTAGACACAGGACTACAAGGGGGAAATGTTCTATGCTTTCAGATCAATGCAGAACTTGTAGCTACTGAGAAGAGAGCACAGATTCCAGGAAACCAAACATATAAGTTATATGATATTGACAAACTGTGAGTCTTCTATAACATATAACATATTATATGTATGAATTATGCTGCTTGTATAGAAACGGCTTTAGAATATAGGAGCATTGCTAAGATATGAAAACATCTATAGCTTAGCCAGGGCCACATCTGTAAGGAAAATATGTACATATTTGCAGCTGAGTGCAACATTTTCAAGACATTTGAGGCTTGAGGTGTAACTATTTAACACATTTATCCAATTTATTTATAGCACATTAATTTATCTCACAGCAGGACAGTATAGCAGGCAGTTTTCTACCCGATAGCTTCTGAAAGATACACAGCAAGAAAGGTCAATAATTCATAAGTATACAAGTCCTGACATTTCCCTATTTCATTTCTCCATTTCTCTTATTGTTCTCCAGTCTTCCTCTCTCCTCTAACATTCACTGGTAATGTCTCTCCCCTTTTCTGCTTACTCCAATAGTAATTATAAAACCACAATTTAGTCTTAGTTCCTGGCTCTCCTGCACATGTGAAAGAGGTCAACTTATTGCTTCCTTCCCATTAATTCTTGTTGAATCATAAAATAGATTATTATTTAATTTCAACATTACGTTAATACAAAAACCTCAAATAATGTTATTAGTTTAACATTTTTTTGTAAAATGTTCCAATACAAGGTACCTTACTTACTCGCACATATTTCTTCTTTTTAACTAAACATTTTTGTTGACAGAGCAGGTGTAGAAACTGGTAACGTTGGTTAGGCAAACAAGCTAGTAAGTCTTTGCTCAATGCAAATACATGTTGTGTATAAGCCTGCTTTGTCTTTGGATTGCTATTAACAATGTTCATATAGATTCAAAGGGGGAGATGATTTTGGACCAGGTTTGGTGATTACACTTTAAAGTGTTCCACATTTGCAGTTACAGTTGCTACTACCAGTTTCACATTGGTGGATGAAATGGAGAAATGGTCTGTAGAGGAGGTGGATCACATTCATGATAAATGGTGCACTTAAAACTGAGCAATAACTATAGTATAATATTAGAATGAAGAAAAAGTGTTACCTCTGTCTTTCATTGTGGCATGGTTGAAGGTAACATATGGGCTGGTTTGAGTATTTTAGTAACTGCTGATCTCCTGGGATTTTTGTCTTAGTTTTAGTTTAGACACAATGGTATGAAAAACAAAAAACACAGAGTGAGTGACAGACCTGTGAGTAGAACTGCCTCGTTGATGAGTGAGATCAGAGGAAAATGGCCAGGAAGGATGTAGTAAACCAAATAATAACTCTCTAATTACTCTCTTAAGCATCTCATCATGCAGAAAACATCAAACAATCAGGGAGATGGGTTATAACAGCAGAAGACCTCACTGGCTTCTACACCCATCAGTCAACAGCAGGAAGCTTAGGCTTTCATGGACACAGAATCATACAAACAAGACAGTTGATGATTAGAAAAAATATCACTTGGTTGTTTTTCTTGGTTAGTCTTCAACTGTCCAGTCTTGGTGAATCTGTCCCACGATAGTCTCAGATTTCTGTTCTTCTGCTGTTATAGCCTGTCTACCTCAACATTTGTGCTGTGTGTCCTAAGATTATTTTCTGCTCGTCATGGTTGTAAAGAGCACTTATTTAAGTTACTATAGACAATTCCCGTCAGCTCTGACCACTGGTCATTCTGCTCTGATCTCTCTCATCAGCATGGTGTTTCAGCCTTCAGACCTTCCACATATCAAATACTGTTCATACCATTCGATGTAAACTCTAGAGACAGTTGTGTGTGAACATCCCTGGAGATCAGCAGTTTATGAAATACTCAAACCAGCCCATCTTGTACCAACATTCATGCCATGATTAAAGTCAGAGAGATCACTTTTTTTTTCATTTTGGTGTGAATATTAACTGAAGCTCTTGACACGTATTTGCGTAATTATTTTTGCATTGCCCTGCTGCCACATGATTGGCATAAATGTGCAGTTGTACAGGTGTTCCAACAAAGTGGTAATGTGTGTATGCGTGTCTGTGTGTGCGCCAATATTATTGACATCCCTAAGCCTAATATATGAAGAGCTCTCTACAAGAATGTAGGAGTTAAATCCTTTTTCCTTCCATTACAATGAGTAAAAATATATACAAACTAAACTTCTAAACAAAAGAAGCAGATGGCTGTTAACCTTCGCATATCAGGTAATGGGTATAAAATACTTAAACAGACCAAAACTACTGTTAAGCACAATTAAGTCTACAACAACAACAACAAAATTTCCATGTGTCTGAAAAAGTTGGAAATCTGTCCGGAACTGGACCCATGAGCACACTGTAAACCCACACAGTGAGGAGGATGGTGAAGACGAGGGACAAGAGGCCTCCTGACAAAGAGTGTTTGTCAAGTTTGCTTAAAAACAACAGTCTATTTGGAAGTGTTGCAAGAAAGAATAGCTGTGTATCAAATGCTGAACTTCATCAAGCTTTATTAGACACCACTTTGGAATTATGTGTTGTGGGCGAATGAGTCCAGAACGTTTTGGTCATGCACAGCATCAGCATGTTTAATGACAAGAAGTGACTGCATTACAACAAAATGCAACATATATGTATAGTAAAGCATGGTTGTGGTCATTGGTGCTGGGGTAATTTTATGGTTTGTAGTTCAGGGGGTTTGTTAACACTGAAGGCATCAGTGTTTCTGATATACTATATGGTCAAAGGTATGTGGACACCTGACTATCATGCCTATATGTGAGTCTTCTCTGAACTTTTGGAACCACATGATTGTCTAGAATGTGTGCATATTTGTTTTGATAATGCTCTTGTGGCTGACTGCACAAACCCCCACAGCCACATTCCAAAATCTATTGGAAAGTCTTCACAGAAGAGTGGCGGATATTATAAGAGATAAATGGGACTGAACCTGGAATTGGATGTTCAACAAGAACAAGAACATATTGATGTGATGGTCAGGTGTCCTCACCTCCAAACCTGGTTGCCTTTGCCAGGAAATTTATGCATAGAGTTTTGCTTAAAGGTTCAACAAGATGAGGAGCCAAACAAACCACCAATTCAAAACAGATTTGCAAGAATTGTTAACGAAACACAAAATCTTGCCACGACAAGTTTTCCTAAGAATACTTTAAAAACAAAGGAGTTCAAACTGTTTTGCATGGAGGAATGGACTAATACTAATAATATTACTCGACATTACAGGAAGAAACTGCTGTAAGTGTGCCAATATTTATGAAACCAGTGTTTTCTAGGAACAATTGCACTGCATAAAAGATCAAATATCACATTGCTCATGGCAAAAAAACCACTGTTGAAGCTTGAATAATTGTCAGTTCCAAGAACAAAACTGACTAGTTCCCATCATCAGTTGAAACAGTTGTGGAAATTTGCTCAGTAACATGGGCTTCAGTTATACAGTCATGTAGGGTTTTTCCCAAACCAGCACTAAGCCCTTGAGTGCTTGAATGCTTGTATATCTCTGTGTGCTTGAGCTCAAATAGCACTTACATGATGTTATTCTTTTTATATATTCAAATTTCCACATTTGCATGGAGGGTGTCATTTGTTCTAGAGGCCACTGTATGGGACAAAAAAGGCATTCAAACACAAGTTACAAGAGTTCATAAACCTGCTGAATTATTTTTATACAAAAGTAAAAAGCATTTTTAAAAGAAAAGGAACATAAGGATCAGCTTTGACAGTGGCTTACGTATTATGGACCAAAAGTGGACTGATTGTAAGAACACACTTTTAAGGTTTTATGGCAATTGGAATTTGGGCCGAATATTGTCCAAATGCAACTAACTGTGTCTAATGCTTGCACTGGAATTCGGTTTGGTGCCAAAATTAGCCCAACTGTTAGTTCCGGTCCATATCATGTGTGAGAGATGTCTCATCAAGGTTGAGCTGTATTTAGTTGGGTTCATTACCATTGTTCCATGGCGGTATATGGGCCAGATAAAAGTGGAAAGTGTGGCCCATCTGGGCAGTCACTCAGTTTTCGCCTTCCTGCTGTAGACCCAAAGTTTCTTTTTTCAATGGATTTCGAATGAAAACATAATAATACCTATATTGCCACCCCTAACTACTTACTGTGAGTTTTTTCAAGTGAGAGAGGTGGAGAAGGAAAGCGTATTTTAAAAATCTGGGCTGGACGAATCTTTAGGGGGAAAATTCATGGCATAAGCCCAAAAGCTGACTCCTAACCATAACCGTGGTGTATGAAATATGATAATTCTGAACACTTACATATGTTGCTTTCTCTTTTGTTCTCCTTTTTGTGTAATCTTTTTACTTTATCTAGGAAGCTCAAAGTAAACAGCACAGCAAGGGAGGCAAAAAAATAATGGTGAGTAGGTGTGTGTGAGAGAGTGAGTCAGAAGACTGGAACTGGGTCTGGCTGCATCACAGGGCAGGGCAAGGACGAAGATTACAATACCACAAACCATTAGAGAAAACACTTTAATATTTGATTTTTCCAACAACAGAACTGTCATCCCACCATCGGTCGAAAAACATCTGATGTGTGAGTTATTTAAAAAATAGACATTTGTTCAACAGCATGGCCGACAAGCAAGTCATGCAGGGTCGGTCTCAAACCAGCACTTAGCTCTTAAATACTTATATCCTTCCACTATTCTCAATGACTGAGTTGTAATATAAAGACTGGTCCCAGTGAGATTCTTCAACACTTGTCCTTTTAAGACCACAGCTGTTCACATTTGCCACCTGTTAAAAGCATGTTGTGTAACCTGAGACAAAAGCACTTTGTTTCTACAGCTGACCTTTTGAGAGATGGCTGAGGAGGCTTTATGAGCACTTTACGATGTTGTTCCCAAGTGGACACAACAAAAATAAATTACATTAACATTTTATTTATCAAAAATTTTTTAAATAGGGTATAAACATAGAGTAAAACTATTAAAGTGTATCTTTCCTTGTCAATGAAGGACCACTTAAGGACCACTTTTAGGCCTTTTATTTGCTTTTAAAGTACTACTACATGCTAAAGGTACAAATAATGTACCACCTCAGTGACAAGGAAAGGTATTTGTTTAAAGCATTTGTTCACTCTGCATAGTCCTGCTTGTCTTCCTTTTCCTTTTATGGGCATTGTTTCCTGTTTTGTTTTTTTGTGGGAACTTGTTTGTTTCCTCTGCTTTTCTCTGTCATATACTGTGTTTCAGATTGGAGTAATTCCTATAGTCCCTCATTCGTATACCTTTCTCAGTGTCATGTACTTTGTGATTATGACCCATGTCTGTTTTGCAAAGTAATAAGTCTGGATTATTTACATGCTATCAGAACCCTGCCTTGCATTTTGACTCTTGCTATGTTCTGTAAGGATGATTATCATATTGTGCTCAGTAAGCATAATGTCGATTCTGTGTGCTTGCATCCTGTGCCTTACATTGAGCATTAACCTCGGAGAGATATTCTCAGTGTTTGTGATTAGCCGGGGATGTTGGTGTATAATAAATCCTTGTAATGCATAATTAAACTTGCTGAAGAATAACCTTGCTTTAAAAGCTTAGCACTACTCCATTAAAACGGAGGAGCTAACTGTTTGAAAATACGCACCATTTTAAAGCACACCAATGTCTTGTTTAATTATTCCGTACCTGAAGAGCCTTACACTTATAAAAGCATGCTAGAGGCTTAGGCTTTTACAATACCTCCTATGAACACTTTAGGGTAATTAATTTAATATTGACCAAATGTATAATTTTATATATATATCTATATCTATATATATATATATATAGATAGATATCTATATATATATATATATATATATATATATATATATAGATAGATAGATAGATAGATAGATAGATAGATAGATAGATAGATAGATAGATATAGATATGAAATTGGTTACATGTAGAACTGTGTTTTTACTTGAGTTACGAATAAAAATTTTAGTTATTTTGTATTAGTAGTTGTATTGTATTTATTTTGTATAAAATACTCTATGTATCAAAGTTGCTATGCACACAATCATAGTATGTTTCTTACCTGGTTTAATAAACTGTGGAAATATTAGAACCATGCTATATTTCCAGATTTTGGAAAAAATCTTTGCCTCTATTCCTGATAGCTCACATCACACAAGCACATACATATTTGTGTGTGTGTGTGTGTGTGTGTGTGTGTGTGTGTGTGTGTGTGTGTGTGTGTGTGTGTGTGTATGTTTTAATACCTGGTTTAATCCCAGCAGGCCAAGACAGTCTCTCTTTTCAGATCTGAGTCTAGCCTTGTGGCTCTGTCTCCGCTAACAGGATTTCACAGAGCAGAGCAAGCTTTGCTGAATGATGACCCGTGTGTGTGTGTGTGTGTGTGTGTGTGTGTTGTTTGATAATGATGCTGCTGTGGTGATTGTGTTGTATTTGCTACTGACTTTAAGTGAAATGCCTGCTGGTATGGGCCAAGGTTATTATTGTACATGAAACCATACCTATATCATCATCAAAGTCAAATGAATATAGAAAATGAGAGGATGCATGTCTAATAAATTATGCGACATGCCATTTTTATAAAGTTAACGGTGATTCGCTTCCAAATGCAAGCTTCGCATGCTGCTAGAATAAATAGAATAAAGAGGTTGATTGGACTTCAAATAGTTGAGGAAACACAGCATGTTAAGGGCACTGTCAGGGAGGACACCTTGAACATGTTTCATGGTTTGCCCATTAAATCATGTTACATACTGTGAACTGTGTATTTGTTCATTCCTTTGTAAAGATCAGATGCAATTTTATCCCTAATATCTCTCTCTCTCACACACACACACACACACACACACACACACACACACACACACACAGATATAATTAATGACCAGTAGCATTTTATCAGTCATGCATTACTGACTAGATATTTTTCTTAGTGGATCATTATCGCCAAAACTGAGAGTGGCATCTTTTTGTGGTATCTTGGCATATACTGTGCTGCTTTGAATGTTAATGCTCAAAGTATTCATATCTGTTTTGCATTTTGATTTAAACAAGAAGTTCAATGTTAAAATCCCACTTTACACTGGAAAACACAGCAAGTGCATTCTAACATCTATTTTCAGTACATAACTTTTTATTCAAACTCCTTAACTTTATTCAGCTCCTGATCCAGCCACCCTGTGGAAGTTTTCTATTTACTAAGATTCTAAGATTTACTTAGATCAGAAAAGTTTGCTAGGACACACAATCAGAATCTGCTATAAACCTGGGATGCATTTACAGGGCTGCTGAGAGTCAAGCTGGGATGGATCCTTTAAGCTACATTTCATTATAAGGCCTGTAGGAGTTTTTGAGAATATTGCTTTTACTATCAGTAAAGAACGATCATTTCTGAACAACAAAACCATGTGCAAATAATATAAAGATTTTAATAAAATAAAAAAAAGTACAAAATATATTTTACAATTAATAAAACACTTTTTCGTGATGGTGTACTGTCAGTGGGGTTGCCAGATCCCACATGTAATATCCAAACTATTGATGTTCAGAAATGTTGCTTAAACCTGGCAACCCATCACATCAGTTTCATCAATATGTTTATCAAGATTACAGTTAAAATCTTTGTTTTTGTTTTTTTGTCCAACGTGATTCTGGTCCTTAACACTGGAAAGCAAAAAAACAAGCAACAAATACAGCATTCGCAGACACCTTCATCCAGGACGGCTTACATTTTTATCTCATTTTTTATATAACTGAGCAATTGAAGGTCGAGTGCCTGGCTCAAGGGCCCACTGGGTGAAGCTTGTTGGACCTCAGATTCGAGCTCACAACCTTCCAATCTATAGTCCAAGCCTTTAACCACTAATCTACCACATCCTACAGCCCTCAAATACGATTTACATTATTTACATTATCTGTTCAATCTGAAAAATGTAATAGTGTTTGATTACACTCTGGTGTATCAGACATAGCAGCATTGATGAGATAGAGTAGATTAAGGTAGAAATTTTCTTCACACTGACCTTTCTTGACCTATGTGTGTTTAAACCCCTTTTGCCAACACTTTCCTCTTCCTTTTCTGTGATTGTCTGTGGCTTTCTGGCAGCGTTACCAACCCTTCAGTTTTCAATTGTGCTGCTTTTAAAATGCTGCCACAGACTGATGTTTTCAGTGGTGGGCTGGAGGTTAAGTGTTTAACATACACCATATTATATTAATTAGATTAGACTTTCATGCAGGAGGGAGTGGGTGGTCAGACATGACGCTCACAGGACAATGAAAGGCCATTAGGTCATTAACATGGGAGCATATTTACAACAGTCACTCATTTTCATTCATTAATCATTAGTATCGTCTTCATCCTGGTCAGGGATGTGAGGAGTCTGAAGCCTGGATCACTGGGATTGAGGTGGGAACACACCCAATTCTGCACAGACGTTCATATTCAGTAACTGGTCGGGGACACACTGGATTAAACTACATATTTGTTATATTTTAGGAATGTTCTGTAGGCAGGTGCAAGAAAGAAATAATAATGAGCAGGATTGTTAAAGAGTGGGCTGGAGTGGGATTGAAAAACCTCTAGGGCATATTTTATTTTGCAGCATTGGGTTGTTTCTTTGGATTGATTTTGATCGGTCATTGTGCTGCTCTTGTCACATAGATGTTGCAACCTTGAAGGCAACTTCAGCAATACAGAGAGAACAATAAAGGAGATAATTAATGTTTCTCTGTTGAGTCACCAACCTACTATAGATGTATGTTTCAGTGTATTCTTAAGGTAAGTTAATATTACTAGCACGTTGCTGCAGAAGAGTTCTGTGTTCCAGCATTTAGATTTTACATAGAAACCGAAGGAAATTATAGAAAAAAATGAAGAAAGGAGGTGGTTAAAGCAGCTGTGTATCTGGATGATGAGAGGTAAGAACAGACAGAGACCACATGCTACAGCATATTTATTGAACATAACACAAAATCAGACTTAGTGACAGACATGTTTCCCTATGTGGAGGGATGTGGTAGCTTAGTGCTTAAGATGTTGGACTACTGATTGAAAGGTTGTGAGCTCAAATCCCAGCTCCACCAAGCTGCCACGCTGGGCCCCTGAGCAAGACCCTTAACACTCAATTGCTCAGTTGTATAAAATGAGATAAATGTAAGTCACACGATAAGGGCGTCTACCGTAAATGTAAATATGTTTTGTTAAGTATTCTCAGTTTTCAGGCACATTTGACTATATAAAAGATAAAACTATTCTACTATATTGTAATAATTACTGCCAGTGTAAATAAATTAATATAGCAGTTTTACAAGTACAGCTATGTTTATATTCGCAAGACAGTCAGTCATATTTGCAAGGTTTCATTTAGGCATGTGAATGTCCCTCTTTGATTAAAAAAAAAAACAACAAACATCGCACATGAACATTTTTCAGCTGAGTGATGTGGTACTAATTGAAGCCGCTATGTTCTTTGAGTAAAGTATACACATATACATAAAAAGAGTAAGTGTGTATATATAGTAGAATGCTTTTGGCTGCTCCCTGTTCGGGGTCGCCACAGCGGACCGATTGGTCCGCACAACAACTTGGCACAGGTTTTACGCCGGATGCCCTTCCTGACGCAACCCTCCCATTTTTCCGGGCTTGGGACCGGCACTGCATCCAGTGGCTGGGGTTGAGGCATTGGCTGGAATCGAACCCGGGCCTTTCGCATGATAGGCGAGTAACCTACCACTGAGCCACCAATGCCTCAAGTGTGTATATATAGTAATTATGTAAAAAAACAAAAACAAAAAAAAAAACAAAAAACAAACAAACAACATATTTATTTATCTTTTTTTTAAATTATTATTTATTTATTTATTTTTTAAAACATTTTTCTAATTTATCATATTTAGAATTTTCGGGCATTAATTAATTCAGACAAAAGCATTAAACACACATGATGCTTTAATTTAGCCCTAAGACTTTGGGGGATTTAAAACTTCTCTCTTTAAAAAGAGTGCTTACTGAGGAACACATAAATATTATGAAGATTGTATTCATATTTAAACACTGGAATTTGTCCTAGTGTATGCCTACTGTATGACCACAATCATTTTACTCTTTTTATCTGTCATGAAAATAATGTTTTTCTAAATAAACACTATTGAAGTCATAGTAGAAAAACAATCACAATGTTTAGTCAAGTACATAGAAATAAATCATTCTAAATAGCTAGAAACATATCTAGTAAGCCATTTGGGATTTTGCCAAAATGGAATTATGAATTAAATTATTACATTCTGTGTAAAAGAGTTTAGGATGAATAGTAACGACAGCAGATATTTCAGTGGATCCTGGTTTGCCTGTGAATGTAACCTTCAGCTAAATATCAGTAACAAGATCTCGAAATTATGATACTGCCCTCTTTGAACGTGTAACATTAACACTGCTGTACATTTCTCCTGTTGAGGTATCATCAATTTTGAACTAATTAATTTTAGTAAGAATGACATCTTTTTGTAGGTAATTAACTGGCTATAATGTTTAATGTTAATTTTTTTTTTCAAGAATTATTTACACAAGCCTGTGTGAAAATCTGTTTATGACATTTTGTGTATTGATGCAGAATGTTTAAAACAGAATTGTGCTAAATCTAAGAAGATGTTATTTTCCTTAATCTCTACCTGCCATCACTGATACTGGGACCATACTACATACAGCACTATAAACACAGACATTATTGCAGAATGTACTAACTATATATGACAGTCAAATATCTATGTTGTTGGGTGGTAGATAAGTTGCAAATCACCATATCTTCTGCTTTTACTACATTTATCACTAGCCTTAGACAGCCATAATAGCATAAACACTTAAATATGGGAGGGCATGGGGTTGTGTGTGTTGCCAAGGGTGCCATGTTGCAGCAGGAGGGGATATCTCCGCAGCCCCCAGATGATCACTCAGCTCTCATTCCCTCCCTGGCATAAGGGGGTGTTTGTTCTGTTCCCAAACCTCTTTGCATTAATAGTGTATGAGTGTTCACTCACACAGTACGCGAAAGCCTGTGTTGAAAAATTCTCTTTTCTGCCTTGCATGCTTCATAATAAAGAGATGGCTTTGATGCAGAGGGACATGCCACATTCATTTCTGAATTCTAATGCTTAGACTATGTTTGCCGTGACAGAGCCTATATATGTATATATATATTATATATATATATATGTACATATATATAAACTCTCAAGCACATGTCCTTGACTCCAGCATAAAGACCAATAGAATCTAACACTGTCTTTTGGTGCACTTCAAATGTTGTAAGCAGTAATGTTCCCTTACTTTGAAATAATAGTTTTCACTCCATCATGACAGGCCAAGCATTTTATGCGCCCACTTTATTCTGTCAAACCTTGATGCATTAATAATGCACAGTTTGTGCATGCATGCATGTGAACTCTATGTTGGAAATAGGAATTTTATCAACAGTTTTAGCCTGATCAGCCTTTTCATTTTTACTTCAACAGATACACTATAATATCAGACAAGATTGTACAGAAGGAAAAACATTTCATGTGTCTCAATACATCTAATTTGCCAAAAGCGATATGTATATATTTTTATATTAGTTTTATTTATTAGTGGATAGTGAACAGTATTAGTCCAGTACATTAATCATGTATAGTGAGCATATTGCCATAAGTAGACTATTAAAAACAGGCTTTATGCAGCTTAGCATTCCCAGTGGAGTGCTTCCTGTTAGTAGTCTGCACATGGAAAATGCTGTAGATGTTATGCCATGGCTGCTATGGAAATGCTGTTTATTTCTGGAACCTACACATTTTTGGATAAATTACTCTAATCATCAGTGACTGATAAACAGTTTAGTGATTTATTACACAGTATGAGAAGCATATGTATAATTAGTACTTAGTACAATAGTTTATTCTTTCTTACACTTCAGCACTGTTGGATTCTCTATTCCTATTGGTCAGAAGGTGTTGATTCATTGTCCATAATAGCCGCTCTGATAGTAGTCTCAGCTACAGGCCAATCCACAGGGTTATATTAATGTCCTTGATCTAATATGTTATTAATTCTGTAGTACCAGCTACCAAAAGGGCTGTATAGTGGACAGGTCACAGCAACAGATTACAGAGCATGTGTAATTGTTGATAAGGTGAATTGTTTTGTGAGTAGACATTTATTTTGCATGTTTGGGCTGCAGCATCAGTGGTTTGTATCAGTTAGAGGTACAGCTGCTCCTTTAAGTGTTTCTTCATAGGAAAGTCATGAGCACAGAGAGTTATGTGACAAGCTGCTTTTTTTTCTTATTAAAAGACAGAGACTGACTGAGGAACGGCTACATTATGTGCTCTATTGTAAGGGAGAGTAGCGCCTAAATCATCTTATGAACATTCCACAACGTAACTGTATAGAGATACAAGTATGACATCATTTTATGAGTAAATAAAATGTGAAATGTAGTATAAAAGTAATAAAACACTTTAGGATGTGCTGTTATGCATCAGGCTAGCCTGTTGTTGATTATTGTTCTATAACAGCAGGCCTGATTAGCAGTGTTCGGCAGAACTGTTTAGAATTATAGTCTAGTATATATAAAAGGTGGTGTGGATTGCATGCTATGGAACCAGTTGTACAGGAGCTCTAAGGGTCCCCTCAGTGTGGACTTTCATTTACCTTATGAGTGTTTCTGCTATGCCCTGATTTTTCCACATAATTCTTGAGTACAAAATATTGCATGCGTGTATTTTGTACATGGATCTAGTTGTGTACTGCTACTGGCAAAAAATGTGTTTGAATTATGAAATCGTGTTTTGTCTGTGTCTGTAAGATTGTTGATGTACCACTTGCCACAAGTGACTGGTTTAAAAAGCTACATTGGTTAGCATGGGTGCAATAGACCACAGTGGTGCAGAAGTGTGTTCCCACTTGAAAATTCAATAAAATGATCTCATGTTCAGTAAACACTTGATCCTGGTCAGAGTTGCGGGGGATGCAGAGCCTATTCCAAGAGTAATGGCTGTGAGGATGGAATGCCAGGACATGATGCACACACTCATTCACAGTACTAATCTGCCTACAAGGTGGAAGAAACCAGAGAACCTTAAAGAAACCAACAAGGACATGGGAAGAACATGTACAGAGATGGTAACCCGAGCTCTAACTGGTATCTAATGCTAACTGTCCTCCACCCTCACCCTCCTTGACCTTACAATCTGTCCACCCTCAAGAGTCTTGGAGCAGCATGGCAATGGTTTGCTTCCTACCTGGAAGGTCATTCATATTAGATGACATGGAGGTGATTGACATCTTCTCCATGCAGACTCTCCACTGGTGTCCCACAAGGCTCAATACTTGATCCTCTTCTTTTATCCCACTATACTCGTTTTCTTGACAAAGTTATATCCTCACATACCACTGCTATACTAATGACACTTAACTCATCTTCTCCTTCCCTCCATCAGACACCACTATTTCTGCTCAGATCTCAGAATGTCTGGCAGAAATATCATGAATGGCAACTCATCAGCTGAAACTAAATCCCGTTAGAACCAAAGTAATCTGGTTCCCAGGTGATTCATCCCCATGTCAGGATCTTGCAATGCCCCTGGACAATTTGCTGAGCTCCCCTTCAGCCACTGCACACAACCTTGGGGTAACCATGGTCAATCAACTGTTCTTTTCCTTGCATGTTGCTAATTTGACATCTCCCTTACAATATTGTAAGGATTCTGCCATTTTCCCCACACAGGCCATTTGGGTGCTTGTTCAGTCTTTTGTGATTTCAAAATTGGACTATTCCAACTTGGTCTATTCCTTGCAGGTCTACCTCTGAATGCAATTCAACCTCTACAAATGATCAAAATGCAGCTGCACGACTTGTTTTCATCCTTCCAAAGTTTTCCCACACCACTCCTTGCTGCTTTCCTCCACTGGCTTCCAGTAGCTTCACACATCAGATTCAAAACACCGATGCTTGCCTACAAAGCCAAAATCGGGCCAGCACCCCATTACCTCAAAGCTCTCTTCACTCCCCACACTGCACCTCACTCCCTCAGATCTTCAAGCACTTCTCGACTGGTCTCACCATCTCTCAGGGTACAAGGTAGGTTTGGATCAAAACTCTTCTCTGTTCTGGCACCTAGATAGAAGAATGAACTTCCCCTAGATGTCAGAACAGCCGAGTCCCTGGCTGTCTTCAAACGACTGGTGAAGACCTACCTCTTCCTAAAATACTTAAACCAACATTTGTTTCATTTTAACGAAAAAAATGTCTGTGCTCTTCTTGCTATATTTCCTCCCAACGGAGATTTAGACTGATGATATTCTTAGTCTGAGACCTAGTGAAGCAGTATTAATGTATTCATTGATAGTGACTTCAAAGCACTTTTTTTTCCCATCACTCTGGATAAGGGCATCATTCAAATGCCATGAATATAAAATGCAAATACTATATAGTATAACTATTTGGATAATGCCCTAGAAAGTTTAAAAAAAAAAAAATTGCACTCACTTTTGCTCTCAGCTGCCATAACACACTCTGTGTTGTGGTAATGGAGGGGCTGGCTAATGTGAGATAGGAGCTAGAAGTGTACGGTGGACAGTTCTATTGTGCTGTGTAGTGTGGCAAGTTGTCATTTCCATTCAAGGTATGTGCAAAACAATTTTAGACATTATACCACACTACACACTCCTTGGTCCTGGAATACTCTGTTCTGCACATTTTAGTGTTTCCACTGTTCTAATACATCAACTCTAACTCAGGAAGGGCTGTTAATTAGCTGATTTGCTACATTAGGGGTAGCACAGTGGGGCAGCTGGTAATGTTGCTGCCTCACTGCTCCAGGGTCACTGGTTCAATCCTGATTTTGGGTTACCGTCTGTCCAGGCTTTCTGTTTCTGTATATTCACCTGTCTCTGTGTGGGTTTCCTTCCACTTCCCAATAACATGCCAATAAGTGGATTGGGTATGACAAAATGCCCAGGATGTGAATATGTATGTGCATGGTGCCCTGCATCTGACAGGCATCACAACCAGGATGTATTCCTGTCAGACTTCAAACTTCATTGCAACAAGTATAAAGCTGTTACTGAGAGTTAGTGCGTTAGAGAGAGATTTAGACTGGGTGTGTTAGAGCAAGAAATACACTAATATGTGTAGGACAGGGTGGAGTCTAGGACTATGGTAAGCAGTTGTAGTTTAGTAGATCTTAACCTTACCATACTCTTCACAGCTTGATACTTTCTCTACTCTACTAGATCCACGTCGACTCAATTATCTGCTTAGTTCTGTCAGGCGTGTTAGAGGATGGAAAAACCAAGAAAGTGCAGAACGGGGGCACTCCAGGACCAGGTTTAGGAGCCACTCGTTCAGCGGCGTCTTCGCAGCGCTCTCTAGCGGACGTGCGCGTCAGTGCGCAGGCGCGCGGCCAGGATCGAGGCTCTGCCCCCTTTCCTCCAGCCAGAGCCGCATTCCGGTCCGTTCAGTACGGCGGGGAGCCGAGCTAGCACGCGCTCACCACACCGGATACGCTCTCGAGGTTTGGGGGAATTTTAGCTATGGCGAGGACGTGCACTCCGAGGGTCACTTGAAAGAAAGTAAGTTCATCACGGCGTTATTCATCTTTAATGTTATGAAACGGTAGAGGAGTGTGAAACACGGGATCGATGAGGAATCGGAGTGTATGTGGGGAGAGTTTGGTTAGAAGCAGGCTCTTCGCTCGGTGTGTGTGTGTGTGTGCGCGCGCTCGCCTGCATTGCTCTCGTGGATTATGTGTATTTAATGTTACAGCCATAGCACACTGCCTTTCGCAGTCCATATATGTTGCACTACCTCGGAAACTTTTAGGATGTAACACTGCTATAGAAGAAGGTGAAGTTGCTACTTCTAGTGGTTTGGAGGTCGGTAACGCTTGAAATCTCTGCATGCAGCCAGTGAGTTGAGCTCAAGCGGAATGTTGGTCACATTGCTTGAAGTGGTGAGAGAAAGGCATGCAACTCGTAATCTAGTCTCCTTGTGTGTGCGCAGGTCTGCAGCCATTAAGCTGTGTTGCATCCATCGAGTAAAATGGCTTAAAACGCCACCGTTATATTTGGGTTTGAGACGGTTGGATTGCCAGGTGTGTTTTATACACAGTTTAACACCAGGCTCGTTGAAATCTTGTGAATGCGGAATGAATAGGAGAAATGCACCAGCAATTATTACTCAGTGCAAGAGAAAATAAGGGAGATGAAAAGGAAACTCCCGAAGGTGGTGTGTGTGTGTGTGTGTGTGTGTAAGGGCAGTGCTTGTTGAGAATATTGCTGTGGGAATGCTCTCCTCTCCAGCAGGCAGTTACAGCGAACACTTCTTGCGGCCATATGTTGTCTGAAGGGGCTTTTTCCCCTTTTATAACCACCCCTCCCTACAGCAGACTCTCTTACTTAACCCGACTGAGGGGAGAAGTTATCTCAATGGGTTTCTGCTTGCTCTGAAAATAAACACCAGCATTTCCCCTCAGTTTTAAAGCGATTAGTGGTGCCGTTCATGTGTCTGCGGTGCGGGTGGACGGAGGCTCTGTAGCTTCGCGGTTAAAATAGCCTGACTTGTGTTACAGAGCATTTGGGGAAATGTAAACTGCCTCACACACTTTGTTCTCGGGAGATTTCGGAAGAATTCCCGTGTGCCATGTCTATAATTAGGATGTGAGATGGAGGGAAACAAAAAGAAAGAGAAAAAAGTTCCCTAAAGGTGGTGTGATGGTGGTTTTGTCCGTGCGGCTGCGCTTTTCTCAGCCCTTTCAGCCATGCAGGATGGTGTGAAGCACGTTCACTCTCACACACGCTGAATGTTTAATGAAACACAGGCGTTGAAAACCGATTGGCCTCGACATGTCGGCCTCCTGTTCAGTCCCTCCTGCCCGAGCGGCTCTTGTCCCGCACTGGCCGCCATTCACACAGGGGACAGGAGAAAGCGCGCGCTCATGCGTGACCGAACGGTTTGTTCTGTATGAGGCACGAGACTAACGGAAATCTCTCGGTGGTCACGGTGGACGGGGGGGTCACGGTGGTCACGGTGGACGGGGGGGTTGGAAGCGAGCTCGGGTTAGCACCGCCATTTAGTCACGTACTCTAAAAGAAGCTTGAAATTAGATTCAGGCCACGTCGCGTCGCCTCGATTGCGAGACCTTCAGCATCCAGGAGCGTAATTGCTGTGGTCACGACGTCTGAGAGAATGAGTCATTAATGTCCACATCCGGCCATATTACCGCTACATCAAGCTTGAGTTGTAGAGGACGGACGGTGTGCAGGATAATCTGAGAAGTTTGTACCGAAGACGCTTCCTGCGCATGCGCACAGCGGCCGATAGTTGGCCACGGTGTCGTGGCTAAACAGCGGCCAAGCGCTAACTAACCGCCGGGCAGAGTTTGAGATTATCCTCGGCCAAAACTCATTTATCTCTGCGACAGAAGAAAATGATTGGAAAGAAATTGCTCAAGTGGGACGTAATTACGGCGAAACAGAGATATGGGCATTGCTATAAATTGGCCACAAAGGGAGAAGATTAGGCTTTTGTTTTGACTCAGGCCTAAATGCTTATGAGAGAAGAAATGACACGATGTGGGCAAAATGAAGATTATTGTGTGTTCTTCCCACTCTGACACTGTGCTTCATTTCCTTATCAGACCCTGAGCTGCGTCCTCCAGAGGTGATTTCAGTGCCTGACACAAGCCTTGTCCGAAAAGTTACTTTTTGTGAATTAATTGGATGCTTCAAAGTCTCTTTGGTTGTTGACTAAAGCCAGACTGTGTGTGTGTGTGTGTGTGCTTGTGCTTGCCCTATGTGGGAGTCAGATCTTGGCAAGATGGCTGCTGTTACGGCTGGCTTGATTGGCAGACATTTCTAACTGCTATGACAGTGTCCTCCTTCAAGCATTTCTCTCTCCCTAGACTTCCTCCTCCTCCTCCTCCTCCTCCTCTTCCCTCACTTTACTGCACACACAGCCCCAAAACTCCCAGTTGTCACATTTCTGCGGTTTGCATTTTGCTATTTCAGTTTGTTTGGTTCCCTTTGGTCTGTATACAAGTCTAGCTCTCATACAGTTTTTTTGTTCTTCAAATCAGGACAGAATTAAACAGACAAACATCCAAACAATCAAGTCCAGGAAAGTTCTGGCGTTGTGTTTTTCTCTAAAAAAGCACTAGGCCACTCAATCTTTTGTAAAGTATATACGGACATAAATATATATAAATACAGAATGCGGCCTGCCCCCACCGACCCACTGAACAATGCCATAGATAAATTTTGAAAATGTAATTTTATATATGTTTTACTTCTATAATATCTGTATTTGATTATAAAAATTGGCTCTCAAGCTTAAATTTCTATTAGTTATTAACATAGCCGAATTATTGGATATTCATCTACCAACAGAATGGTACATCCATCGTCAACGAACAGGTGATTTTTAACAGCACTGAATATGAAAAAAATGTCAAGAATGCTCTTTTAATAGGCTATATAGCTCTTGAAAAGTAATGATCATTTGTCTGTATGGTGCATTACCAAATAATAAACTATTCTAGCATTAGGAGGCATAATAAATACATTTAAAATCATTATAAAATCTCCACAATAATATTAGTAGTCACTCTGGCCCACGTAATTTTCTGGAACAGACCGACCTGGTCCCCCATTAAAGAAAGGAAAAATGATGTGGCCCCCACAGAAAAAAGTTTGGGGACCCCGTCCTATATTTGGCTTGCCCCAAAACCTAATTGACTAGGCAAAAAAATAGGTTTTTGTTGTACTTTTATTTAATCATTTTATATATGAAGCAGAATCCTTTTATTTAATTCACAAGAGAAAAATTAATATTAGCTCAGTCTTGGATAAGCTACTTTAAAAATTGTACTTGGTTAAGATTCACATAAATGCAAATATACAGACAGCTGGAAAATAGTCAGACATGGTGATGGATGATTAATCGGTTAATGCAGAATGGGAATATCACTTAGTTATCATTTGCATTTATGTCAGAAATGTGGTGGGATTACAAATTGTTAGTACAAAATCCAGTCCATTGTCTGAGACTCATTTTCTGGTTGTGCTTCCAACCAACCAGAGACCCAGAAAATGTATAACCTGTGAATTAAAAATGTGTATTGTGTAGGTTTAAAAAACAAACAAAAAAAACTTGTAGCTGCGCTGATATATAAATGCTTCTTTCAAGCTCCATGATTTATACAGTAGCAGCACTACCACCTCTTTACTGGGAAATCTGCTTAATGCAATTACTTTGCTACTTCTAGACATAATTCTTAAATTGAACAATTAGCTAGCTTTATCTACGCCCACCAACATCACCATTAATTAATTAATTCAGTTAATTAAAGTAGACAAAAATCATGGTCATGATTAAAATAGAAGTAATTGTGCAGTCCTACATCTGAGGTTCTCTGCTTCAGGCCAGCAGGTCTAGTGTGCTGTGTGGGTTCTAGTTTTTATGCTGGAGAGAGAAATAATTAGGTAATAAGCTGGAGAAGGAAAAAAGGCAAATCTGTGCATTGTAGAGATATGATTGTATTCCATAACACACATCTTCAGGTATGTTTTTGTTAGCATCATAACTGGTGACATTAGCTTCATGATGTTGAACATGATGTTGGCCTTTTTATTAAAAAAAATTAGCATAGTTTTTTTTATTTTTTTTTATTTAAATAATAAATGCACAAAGTTGTTAATGCTACGTTACTTTAAATTAGTCGAAATCTCATGTTATTAGAACCGTCCTAAGCAATCAAAAGTAATGACTAAAACTGAGAAGTAGCCAAAAATTAAAAGCTGAATTAATGCATCAAAAAATCTAAACAAACTTGTATTGTATTTCCTTGGTTACTAAGCACTGATTTATATTTCTAAAAAGAGCATCAGGCTAATATTAAACCAGACGAACACAGCAGAACAGGAAAATAAGTGAGCTGACTATTAAATGAAAACTGTTTATAATCTTTTTTCCCCCCTAATAAAATGCTTATTGCTCACTTCATTGTTCTAATGTAAATATGTAAATAACACTGTTGATAAAAAGAAGAGTGCCAGTGAAAAGCCTATTAAAAGTGAATTAATTATTTTGTTATTCTAACAATAAAAAGAGTGCAAGTTGTAAAATAATGTGTTTTATTCATTGGGAAGATGATGCATGCTTACATAAATTTTATTAATCACCAGTGGGTTCCTACTGATTTTATTAAGCTCACCAATATTTAGAAACCAAGCACAAAAAAAAAAAGAATAAATGAATTGCTCTTAGGATTCGCCTTGTACATGATCAGGATTAAGAGGATATTAAGATGGATGGATGAATGAACAGGTGTTCCTTATTTATATGAGTAGTAGGAACGTTAACTAGGATTGTAACACTATACTAATTTTAAGATTAATCAGCTTGAACAGAACCGAACACAGATGGGAGGCTGGCTGTGGGTTCGAATGGGAGATTTTTCTGCATGTAGTGAAAGCTTGTTGGTGAGGAGGAGTGGACTGATCCGAAGCTACGAAAGAGCAGATTCATTAATGTGAACGTGAGCTGCTGCGTGATGCATTGACTGTTCATTCATTCTTCTATAAAGGCTTGGTCCAGGCTGTGATGCCTGAAATGAGAATATTAATTTGTATTTTTTAATATTTTTGGAGAAATAGAACCAATTCTACTTTTTGTGAGCAGGTACAAACAAAAAAGTAACTAGTAACTGCAAGAGCTTTTAATGCATTAAAAGCCAACCTTCCAGTTAAGCCACGCCCACTCCAAGGTTAAATCCAGGTACATATGCGAATATTAGGCGCACTAAAAAGATCCCCATATAGATAGCGGCATTGTGTTACGCCCGGTATGTGCACAACCAGTATAGAAATTGGTTGTGAATTTTATAAGGGGAAGATTCATGCTTGCTGTACTGGCAGATCTGGAGTTGATAGTAAGCTCTTTGATGGCATGTGATGAAGCATGTCAGGGTTTATCCTCAGCCAGGGAAAGTACCATGACAAAGCCACAAAGTGAGAATGTCTAGCATCTTCAGGTGTGGTTGCTGACCTGATAACGTATTGTGTGTAATCTAAGAAGCTGCCAGATACACTTTGGTTAAGTGAGGAAAGGAATGTGAAAACACTATAGTGCGCAGTATTGTGAAGAACTCGTCCTGTTCTTTATATTACTAAAGTCACTGCACAGAATGTTCGCTTTGGTTAGTGTGGTAATGTTAATCAGTCGTAAAAAAACCCCGAGTAGTTTGTTAACATAGGAGCACAGTAAGTAACTATTCTGGACTGTCTCATGTCTAGTATTCCTGGGATAGTTTCTGGATCCACAGCAACACTGTGTAGATGAATGAATGATTTTTTTTGTCCGTTTCTAAGAAAAGCTGCCATTTCTTTTCAGATCAGTGTTTAAACCTTTTTCTAGAGTAGCTTTATTACTAGGCCTAATCTATATTTTGCGTGATTAATTAGGTCACAGTTCATCTCCATTAAATTTATATACAGGGACGGTGAGGAACTGAAATCCTTATTGGATTTTATCTCCTGTTCATCTCCTAGCAGAGAGTCTAATATTTGGGAGTGATACTGTGAGGTGTGAGCTTCTCATCATTATATCAGATGTGTATGGAGAAGCCACCTCTCTCTCTCTCTCTCTCTCTCTCTCTCTCTCTCTCTCTCTCTCTCTCTCTCTCCCCGTGTCCTTAGGCATGTGGTGATATTAAAAAGCATTTAAGAGGACTGCTGTTTCCAGTGTGAAGTGCTGGGTCATAAAAAGCAAACAAGGGCTCCCTAACACACGCATGAACACCCGCGTCCACATGTGTATAACGCCAACTGTGCTCCTCCCCGAGGCACTCACTATGTAGGGAGATTGACCTCCCATGAGGGAGCACGTTCAAAAACACCAGGACTACACACACACACACTCACACACAGAGAGAGAGAGCGAGCAACCCTTATGATCACTTTATACACACAAGCTGAATGGACAGGTTATTTGGAACACAGCAGGTTTTACAGTGCAGTGACTGTGAAAGAATTTAGCCTTTGCTACAATAACACGTTTATCGTACAGTGAGCTGTAGTGCAGAGGCCACGAAAAGGGCTGCTTTAACAATACCATGTAAAATAAACACGAGTAACTAAGACAGGTTAGGATCTACAACACCGGAAACTGTTTACTAGATAAAAAACACTCTTCGGGGAAGGGTTCAGCGTTGGAGAGGGCCTACGAGTAGGACGGAACTTTGGATACCTGTGCCAGCTCACCCTCTGCCATGACAACACTCATAGTAGTTATGTATTATTAATCCCTGTCCTTTTCTGCTGTTATTTTTATCTGTTACACATTTTGCAATTCTTCAAAAGACTCCCTGCCATTCTGTAGTCCAGCAGCGTTTGAGGAAATATCTGTTTGATAAAGTCCACGTGTATGAAGGAGGGCTTGAGGAATGGACACTTCTGCAGTTCAGCTCTCAGCACTCAGGAGTGGTGATTAGAATTATAGATGGAGTGCACTTGATTTGGGCCGTTGAGTAGTTTGGTTAAAAGTATTTGGTTTAAATTGTTGGAAGGGTTCAGGGTGCAGAGTGACTGTGGGACTAGTGCTTAAACATGTGCCTTGCTCAACAAGTGTGTGTGTTGGGGGTGTTAGAGGAGAGGGATGTGCTTAAGAGAAGATTCAAAAGAAGAGAAGGACAAATGTTAAAGTTGAAGAGATGACACAGGCTGTTGGAGAGAGAGAGAGAGAGAGAGAGAGAGAGAGAGAGAGAGAGAGTGTGTGTGTGTGTGTGTGTGTGTGTACATTCAACATGTTCTAGATTGAGCTGCTGCTCTCTGTCTAGTGTTTCTGGTAGTATTTTATGCCTTTTATTTTATTTTTTCATTTTTTAATTTATTTGGCGACTTTTTTATATTTATTTATTTAATTGTTTGTTTATTTATTTATTTATAATTATTATTTTATTATGATCTATTATCTCTCTACACCACTTGAAGGAGTTTGGCTTTGAACATTGAACATTGAACTAAATTTAAGCACGAATGCAATTATTTTAGTAAGACTGAGAAGCGAAAAACATGAATGCCTTTTGGCCTCTGTGCCATTAACACATGAGGGACAATAAGAGCCTGATTTGTAAAGTTCAGATGAGAGCCCGGGTTCTTCCTTTGCTACCTGCAGCATTTCTATTACAGCCCTGCTCACTCAAACATATCATTATATCAAGACTGTTTAGCGTTTTATTGTTCAGATTGCAAATTCAATTTCGATTTCTGCTGCTTTGGAGATTAATTGGAAAGCTATATCTCTCAGAGCTTCTGTGTATTTTACGAGTCCACCAAAAAAAAAAAAGCTGTGTTTATTTTTTGGCTAAAGTTACTGGACTGTTTGACGTAACCCATAAACCAGTTTGGCACATGCTTTAAACAGGAAAATAATCAACGACTGGGAGGTGTGAAGCCCAAAGCATTCTCTGAAGTACCGCATACTGAACTGAATTTTCCTTTTCTATCCAGCTTTTTTTTTTTGCCAATTTGCCAGTGACTCCGTATTTTTAGTTAAAGGAGACTTTTTATCTATTTATAGGTATCTTTAATGTAGTGGAGTGTCCACGATACAGGTTAATTCCTGCTGTCACTCACTTTATAGCAGCTATAAACAGTCTCTTCTGCATGCCGTTTAACTGCAGCTCCATCCATACTGAAGACTTTCCTGTCCTTTTAGTTCCAGCTTTAACTCTGTGTGTTACCAAGCCTGACGCTGGAGACGCCTTCCAAAAACGCTACGTAAACGTCTTCTCTGAGATTGAAGATAAATAGCTCGACCACATTAACCGCTGAAATCTGTTTATCTGGAACATCCACCATGGAAGTCCTTGGTAGTTGTTGCTATGGAAACTAGTTTGAAGCAGCTCATTAATATAAAGCTTACAGCTAGCTTTTGACCAATCAGAATTGAGAATTTGATTTATTACAATATGATTAAGAAAGAAATACCACAACAGCAAGGTAGTTAAAATTTAGAAAACATTTAAGAGTTAATTGAGGTCACAATTGTAGGGTGTGTCTCGATCAGCTTCCCACACTGAGATGATGACTCAATATCCGGAATCATGACTGCATTTTCCCAGTTAAAACGTCACCACTGGCATTTAACAACAACTTCATGACTCTTAACAGATACAAGCAGGAGTGAAGTAAATGTGCACGGACGGTACACTGACACTAAACTAGAGAGCTGATTGAGCTGGATGGAGTGTTTTAAGGACGGTTATTTGGTCAAACCATTTCAAATAATGTTTAATGACCACTGTTTTAATTAATAAGCGCCGATTAGATTTGTGCTCATAGATTTCCGGGTTCCAACCGTCTTAGTTATTTTTGGCAAAAGACTTCCTGTGGAACACGATTGATGGTATTGGATGTTAGCCATTGTTGTTTTTTATTTTTTAATAACATGACTGAGTGGGCTCGTTGCTGATATAGAGGAGCGATCAGCTGTGCTACATAATAATAAATATTGTGTTTTGAGGTGAAATGCAAAATATCCAGAGTTTATCATTACTAATTATTGAGTATAGTATTGTGATGAGGAGTAAATGCTGCATCACCCAGCCCTAGTTTAAACCCTTGACTTCCTCTGTTTCAGTACCCAGCCCTAACAGTAACGCACACATTCAGTGCTGAATCACCACAGCTCACAATAGCACAGCCCAAAGCTCCATTCTTCCTCTCAACCATCCCTCCACAGATCTTCTCGATCGCTTACTATCCCTTTTTTTTCTTTATTCCTACAACAACGTATCCAGGTGTGGGTTTTAGTCGAGGTATCTAGTCGGGATGTATCCCGAGTCTTGAGCGGAATTGATCAGTAAGCGAGTGCTTGATGTTATCTGCAGAATGAGTGCACGCCGTTACAACATCAGCACACGCTCCGAGCCATGGTTTCACATCCTATCTCATTTGGAATCTCTCTCTCTCTCTCTCTCTCTCTCTCTCTCTACAATGATCTCTGTTGTGCACTGTTGTGCACTTCTCCTGCAGTGTGGAGCGAGTCTTGAAGTGAATAATTCAGCAGCTTGACTCCAGCGTGGGAATGCTGCTAGCTCACCAGTGGCCTCTTCCGTAGCAGACAGACTGATAGAAACCTGCTGAAATGTGACAGATGCAAACCTCATGGCTATGAATAACCAAATCAATTGAGCATGCATATGATTACGCACTGGAATAGTGACAGAGTGAGAATGATGCGCAGCATTAATTTGCTCCGAACGCTTCATTCAGTAATGGATTGTATCTCATTGCAAATTCCGAATTCCAGCTATTATCTGTGTGTATGGCAATTACATAGCGAGCTCGAGATATCCTCTCTGTCTGAAAGGAATTCACTGGCTCATTAGTGATGTCACCGGTTGCCACGGCATTGGCCAGGGTATTTAGGCAGAGGTGAAAGGTCCTTGCTTTGGCACTGACTAATGATGCACACACGAATGGGTGTGTGAACACGCCTTCTTTGGGGCTCTATGGGGTTTTTTTTTTTTGGAGCTGTGCACATGCGTCAATATTCGCCCGGCTTTTGATGTCTGGACGTGGCACTGGAAGGAGCATGTGAGCTCCAGATGCCTTTCTCTCCATTTATTTAGCTTGTTTACCTTGTGTTTGCAGAGTGGACTGGCAGCTTTTCTGCAGTATGCTTCAAGCTTGCCCACTCGTAGACCTTTACATATGGGCTAGTGTGTGTAGGAGGATAAAGAGTGTGTGCACACGAGAGTAGAAGATATATCTGGATAAAAATCCTGTTTAATCTAGCTGGGAAAATATATGTTTGTGCTAATGTCCTTCTGGTGCTCTAATCAAATTCCAGCTATTTACTGAGGATGTAATCCAGAATAATCTCAATGCTGTTTGTGTCAGGAACAAGTTTAATCTAAAATTCCTGCCTTTAATGTTATCTAGGTCCAATCTTCAAGATTATTGTGAGAACAGATTTATGGAGGTGAGGAGACACAGAAGAGAGAGACAGAGACATACATGGGGGAAAGAGACAGATGCGCATACACAGGGGGGAGAGAGAGAGACATTCAGAGAGAGATAGAGACACAAAACACACACACACACGGGAGAAAGACAGAGACATACGAAGAGAGAGTGGGAGAGGGAGGTGTTGGAGGTGCAGAGTCTCTGCTGGCTTTAGAAAGGAGAATCTGAGTGTACAAAATCCCACTGGAATGCAGCAGCACCCACGCCAGCATGACCGTGCCCCGTGCCCCATCTGCTACGCCTTTGACCCCTCCAAAACCTCATCCATCTCTCAGTCTCTCTGTCTCTCTCTCTCTCTCTCTGTCTCTCTGGCTTGCCTCCTTGTTCTCAGCTCTTTTGTGTCAGCGATTGGCCCAAAGAGTCTCTGATGCTGGGGGTTTGCCCTCATTGTGAATGACTGGTGAAATGTAGAAGCCATTTTAGTGGAGATTAGCCTTTGGTATGCGTTAAAGAGACCCCTTTATTCAAAGCTAGGAGCTAAAAGCTAATTGCTGTATCCACGTTTCGCTACGAGGCATAACTTATTTAGCAATGCTAAGTGCTTCTATCTTGTCCTAATCAGCTCTAATAATCAAGATTCCTAATGCTAATTTGCTGGATATAGTATATGATGATTTTTCTTTTGGTTCTAATTTGTTCCATTAGGCCTACTTGATGTTTTTGGGAATAGTGATGGAGGAAGAAGAGTATTCATCCCACACGTGTGTGTGTGTGTGTCTGCTGTCTGACTACAGGATGTGGGTGTTTAATCAGGAGTTTATTCCTCAGTGACTTTTGGGTGTTTAACCTGACTGACATGTAGCTTATATATGAAAGCGCAGTCTGTAAAATCTCTAATGGTTGAAGTTACTGAATAGAGACCAGATACGTTTCAGTGGTTAGCGTTAGTCATTAGTTTGTGGTTATAAATGAGGATCTTAGTGGAGTTAGCGGCAGAGACGAGTGTGACGTTTTCATAGACGTTTTTCTGAAAACTTGGCATTTTGCTGGTTTGCAAATTAGTTCCGAAGAGACACGTTTTTACAATCTGATTTAATATATATGTATAATATACTGTGTGTATACACATCTACTTTATTTTTCTTATGGCGGTAAATATCTTGAGCTCTGTAGCTAGCTTGAGGCGTGTCAAGGGGAATGGTGAACAGAAACACGTGTGTGACTGGATAAAGTGCATCAGAGGATCTTCTACAGAAGCTGAGCCGGTTCACGGTTCCACAGCTGGAGTGTTTTTTCACACCTTTATCGTCTCTGCCTCAGTGTGGGTTACACCGCTCGGGTTAGTCCACTGAAATACTTTGCCGGGTTCGCATCTGGACTGTGGTGAACCTCTGTGATGACCTCTACTCTCGTCTCTCTCCAGGGAACACGTGTTTTTTTTTTTTCCTTCTTCTTCTTCTTCTTCTTCTTCTTGTTCCTCCACACCGCATGTTCGCTGCGTTAAGTAGAAACACACGTGTACGCTCGCAGTGGTGATGTGTGGAGCAGACGTGGCCAGAGCTGTTGGTGTGCACGGCACCAGCACCCCCCCCCCCCCTCCTCCTATGTTTTGCACAAACACTCTCTCTCTGTCTCTCTCTCTCTCTCTCTGTTTCTTTCTCACTCTCTCTGTGTGTTTCTGTCTCTCGCTCTGTCTCTCTCTTTCTCTGTGCCTCTGGCTCTGTGTTTGTCTGTCTATCTCTTTCTTTCTGTGCCTCTCTTTCTCTCTGTTTCTGTCCCTCTGTCTTGCGGTCTCTCTCTGTCTCGCTGTCTCTCTGTGTTTCTCTCTCGCTGTCTCTCTCTCTCTCTCGCTGTCTCTCTGTTTTTATGTCTGTCTAGTTCTCTCTGTTCGTGTATCTCTGTTTTTTTCTCTCTCTCTTTTTCTCTGTCTCTTTCTATGTCTCTCTTTGTGTTTGTCTGTCTGTCTCTCTCTCTCTCTCTCTCTCTCTCTCTCTCTCCCTCTCTCTCTCTCTCATTCATTCTCAGGGCCCCCTGTGTGGCAGTGATGGGCTACAGGGGGATAATAACCAGCAGCTAGACACCAGTGCACACCGTGTGTGTGTGTTGGAGGGGGAGGGGAGGTATTGTGTGGCAGAGGTTAAGTCATCCCCCACTTTAGATTCCTTCCCTGCTGGGTGAATCAAAAAAAAGTTTTAATAACATTATTGACTAATTAAATTCTAATTGCTGTGCTGTGCTTTTTGTTTGGGGCGATTTTCCCTGACTAAAAAAAGATCCCTCTGTGTTATAAATGGCATTGCGAGTCTGCATGCTAGGCTCAGTTTGATTTTTATTTTTTTTTTCTGTCCCCTTGTCCCTGTATTTAGACCCGGGGCTGGGAAGCTTCCTCTCTTCAGCGCTGCATTTACGGCTCTGCGCTTTGCACTCTGACCTGTTTAACCCCCCGGCAATGTTGTGAACAGCGTAATCCACTTGTGCAGCCTGAAAAGCAGGCAGAGACTGTACCAATCTGATAAAGAGCACAGAGTGCCAATGATCCAGAGTGGATTTTTATGGAGATGAGATTAGCTCAGAGAGGACACACGATCATAGAGAGCCAGCGTTGGCCGTCACAGCACGTTTTTTGTTTCTGTGCTTCTTTCTGCTGGATAATACTCCTACTGCTACTTCATTAACTTTTATCTCGGATGCTGAACGACGCTTTTTTTTTTTTTTGTTTAATTTGTAATTTCATTTCTGGTGCTTTTGTTAGATCAAAGCGCTCGAGTTGTCTTTTTACAACCATCTGATGTTGCAATCGAGATTCCGTGAATTTGCGTCTCGTAAAGATAAGCCGCAGACTGCAGACACCTCTCGCACCTGCGCCAGGCGTCGAGTGAAGGCTTTTCTTCTTAATTTATCGTCCTTGCCGGGAAAAAGCGAACCTGTGGCGTCGATAACCGATCCCAAATTAGGCGGGGTTATTAAAGATAACACTTCAGTAGCCCTGAAAAGGGGTTTGATGTTCATCGCGAAAGAACTGAAAGATTAAAAAGATTGATTGTAAATCTTTCAGCGCCATAAACATTAGTAGTGAAATGTACTCTAGGCTCGTCTAATTGTCTGAGGATTTATCAAGCACTGACAAGTCTCGAGTCACTGATGAATAATTAAAAGTATTTGCCCAAGTATGCG